>CAXKWD010000003.1:181623965-182823965 GCA_964059195.1 Ectobius pallidus | reverse complement strand
TACTTTCTAGTGATGTAACCAGATCTAATATTGCCTCAAAATATCCTATTTCGACATCTATAAATTATCAGATGATGCATTCTGTTACCCATGATAAAAGTACCGGTAGTAGTTCAAAGACTTTTCTGACATCTGTAGGGGACAGAATAGAAATTAGCATAAATAAATTAGGAATTATTCCTCTTCATTCAAGAAAGGAACAGTTCCTGAAAGAAATGTCAATGATAGTGACAATGTTGAGTCTGAAGACATAATCAGTGGATTGCAGAAATGAAGTCTGAACCATGGTTTAAAACTTTGATTTGCTAAAACGAAGTTCCTCGGAAATCAGCTCGACCTCGACTTCGATCATAGTGTGAAGCCTCGACCAAGTCACATGCCGGTTTAAAACTTCGTCTGCGTTAGTTGGTGAAAAATGGAGGCTGACAAAACTTTGCTTGAGCATAACCAACTAAGGCTCAGCTTAGGATTCCTAATCTGCATCAGAGAATTGTACGAGGTAGGAGCAATCCCTTTGATATGTATTAAAATGATGAATTCAGAAGAAGATTCCGATTCACAAAGAAAACAGTTCAAGATTGGCAGAAATACTCAGGCCTAACCAAGAACACTGTTCAGTTGCATATCTTAATTGCTCTGAGGTAAGTGAATATGGAATTGTATTATTATTATTATTATTATTGTTTTGTTATTGATATTATTATTTAATTAATGTAGTAGAAAAGTAAGTGTAAAACAAATTTGAAGCTTGCCTTTAGAAACATTTCTGTTGCATCCATTATGAACTCATGTGTTTCTTCTTTTGCTTTTTTCTACACTTGAGACTTTCTTCAATATTGCATGTCTTTTCAGAGCATAATCCTGTGTGCTCATCAGTTGAGCATGATTTAAATGCCCTTTACTTTAAATGTGTTTTTCACATGAATCGCGCCTTTTCCACATGACTCTTGTGTTACAACGTTTATGGATTATACGTTATTTCCACTTGTAATGACACCATGCTTCTTGAATTCCTTAGCCTGAGAGGTGACACTAACTTTGCAATTTCTCCCCATCTCGGTCACAGACTGGAACAAACTGAGGAGATATTTAGTTGGTAGTCAAGTAGGCCTACCAGAAGTAGTTCTTAACTTACCAGATCAGTAAGGTACATCCCATCCTGCACTTTGTTGTTACTCATACTTATACCATTTACTTTACTAAATTAAGAAAATAGCAACACACAAACAAAAACAAACCAACATGATAAAACCTTAGTCGTTTATGAAATTAATTTATTTGATTTTCTATGTCCATTTCTTTTTAACCGTAAATAAAAACTACCGAATTTTTTAAAATTGAATTATTTTTTGTCCTACATAGTACTTCCTATCAGTATTTTTCTTAATATTTCTGTTTCTTTACACTAGCATATGTCTCAAATTCTCATTCTTAACTTTTTACAAAAATATATTACTGTTCGTACTCTATACATAAATTACTGTATAGATTCTCCTGCAGCAATAGTCTTACTGTAAATTATGAAGGCCTACACTTTCTCCTGTTTCTGTTTTTACAATTTTGTATGGATGGGATGTACTGTACTTTACACATTAAATATTCAACACATTATGTGATCACAAAACAAATACGGTACACTATTATGCACTACGAGATGCTTATGTTTGTTTCCCCTGTTTTCTAATCGCCATGTTATGTGTGACTTTCCTTTTCTTTAGCGACATCTTGACAGCGATGCATGCCTTAACTATTAATAGACAAACTGATTTGAAATCCACAATCAACTGAAAACGAGTTTGAAAATAAGAATTACATTGGTGTCTGAAATCCCTAAAAAAATGTAAAAAGAAACAACATTGGATGTTATAGCCGATACATTTCACCAAAAAGTTATAAAAACATGTCATTTTATGCAGTATAAGCGAGGTTCTATTTGAGATTTTTTAAATACATAATTTATATAAAATTTAGATGGCAACGTTAGGTTTCACCATTTTACCCTATATGTCATACAAGTGATGATGTTATGAACGGTTTTGACTGTATTTCCTTATAACAGGTAATCAGATTGTTGTTGAGTCCAGTACTTTTTTTTTATTCTTTATGGATAGCATTTTCCTTACCTCTAATTCAGAAAAATCATCATCTAGCACATCTATATACAGGGTGCGGCAGAAAGAACGCCCTGATTACAGAAGGCAAATATATCCAAACCCAATAAAATATGAAAAAACTTATGTAATTCTTTGAAAGTACACATGATGCTGTTTACATCAACGTGTTTTGGAGAGAACATCATTGAAGTGGCGGCCTCCATTGTTTATACACTGATTGAGCCTCTCTTGTTAGTTGTCCATGACTCTCATTGTCATTTTGGGCAAAACAGAAGCAAATTCCTGTTGAATTGCCTCCTTAAGAGCTTCCAAAGTTTGGGGACGAAGTTGGTACACCTTGGCTTTCAGATGTCCCGTCTTTGGGGCCTGAAATGTACGCGAAAGGCACTCTGCGTTCTTGTGCTGCGTTGCTGTTGGCGACTCGCCATTTTGAATAAACTGCTCTACGGCATAAGCGTGATGCACTCCTGACCAAGCCATGGTCTAAACTAAAACAGCACCTAAGTTGCTGTTCGGCAATATTCACCCCGCCCCTCTACCCCCACCCACCACATAGAGATCTATCTCCCAAATCGGAGCGTTCTTTCTGCCGCACCCTGTACTTATTTTAAAAAGTCTGATTACATTTTATACCTGCAACATGTACTGTACATATTGTTTTCACCAATCCAATTTTTCTAATTTTTTCCTCATATTCTAACTACAGTGATACCTCGAGATACGAGTTTAATTCGTTCCGTAACCTTGCTCGTATGTCAATTTGATCGTATCTCAAAGCAATTTTCCCCATTGAAATTAATTGAAATGCCATTAATCCGTTCCAGCCCCAAAAATGCTACCCCCAATTGTTTTTGAATAAGAAAAAATATTCTCATAATATTGTATAAAAACATAATAAAAGAGAATGTAAAGCAAGAAAAAAAACTGGTTTTATAAAGTGTACATACATATTTGTTACATTTTCTTCGGACCCATGGTTATAAAAAGAAATGTGATAAAGTATGTAAATGCACAAAAAGCGCAAAGCCCTAGAAAAACTTAGCAAAGATGCTTCGACAGCGAGGCAAACAAGCACACTGGGGGAATACGTGGGATAATGCGCGAGACGCACGAGGCGCAGGCACAGTAAAGTGATGGGCCGTGTGCAGCGTCGCAGCTGGCCGTTCCTCGTATCTCAAATGTCGCTCGTATTTAAAAACAAACTTTGCTCGCTCGAAAGCTCGTATCTCAAATAACTCGTATGTTAGGGCACTCGTATCTCAAGGTACCACTGTATTCCCTCTTCCCTGTACTGTAATCCCTTCTATCATTCTCGTTTGTCCACTTCTTACATCTATAATATCTAGACTTGTACATTATTCTCCTTACAACACACTGTTAAACCATCCTTTCCTTACCTTACAGTTCGTTACTACTCATAACTTCCCCTACTTGATCTTATAACCAGTGGAGGCTCGTAGCTAAAATTAATGGGGGTACTGCTCCAGAAAATTTTTAGCCTTTATTTTAAAATTGTGTAAAAGGAAACAAAGATATATAAAAAGAAAATTTATTCAGAAACTTGATAAAACCCTAAAAGAACAAAATCAATTTTGTTTACTTACGCTACTTTAATATACATTGTTACAGTTCAAGCTTGTTGTATTCGTTTAAAAATTAAATCCATTCTTGTTTTAATTTCTGCGAAAAGATAAAAAAGAATGAATCAAATGGAATAGCTGAAAACAAGATGATAATCTAATTCTAGACTTCATCACATTCTAGGTATAATAAGGTACATGGTCTTTAAGCACAACACATGTGGAGAAAGAAAGAAAGAAAGAGAAAAAAAAAAAAAAACAATACCTCCCACCAATACACCGTGGTCGGCACTGTGGAAGCGATAGTGCTCTCTTTCCCTCACAGCCACGGCATGTGCACAACCGTCAAACACCATGCCGTTTGAACTGTGAAGCACACAGTCCCATACAAAGATTTTCTTTCCTTTTTTTTTTTTTTAATAAATGCTGGCATTAAGCATAAGGATTATGTATTGTAAAAGTATGAAGAAAGAACTGAAGAAAAGAATCATTATATTAAATGTTATCAATAATATCAAGTGGAAATAGGGGGTGCTGTAGTTCCACAGTGCCTATACACGAGCCGCCACTGCTTACAACATAACTTGCTAGTAATTCCGTGGCTTTACTGGACCTGTATTACTAATTACTTCTATTCCAATCCTCGTTAACTAACTCACTTTGTCTGATAAAATACCATTAAACTGGTCAGCTTAATGCTTTTGTTCTTTCTGCTAGCGTTTCCCTTATATCGTTTACTTTAATCTCCACTGTTCAACTAAATGACTGCTTATTGAATTATCCTCATTGTTAAATTTATAAATTCTGTCTGCTAAACTGTACGATATTAACATGCAGTCAACAACACTTGCCCCATTGTTATTAATGAAATTGAAATTACCTACAGTAAAATGTCCCACCCCTGTTCAGAATTCAGTTATCTTTAGACCATGTCTACTAACTTTCAGTTCTTTGCTTTTTCTTCTTGTTATGTCATCCTTAAAGACGTTTAAACACACTATGTTCAATTCAGCCCCCCTTTGCGTTAAAGACCCCCATCAGTAAAAAAAAATGTGTATATGAATATTTTACTTGTAAATGTACAATTTTTTTTTTAAACTCCAAAAAGTTATAAAACTTTAAGTTTATTGGGTGTACATAACAGCATCCAATAATCATTTCAATCTCTCTTGTTTTATCAGATATGATTCACAGCACCAGATGGAATCTCTCTTCTATGATGTGGTTAACCTTAAGGGGCCCCTAAACGATCAGTAATTAATATTGTCAATATTCTCTTCAATATTGATGCTCTACATTGAAGCATGCATCAATATGCTCAAGACGCATCAGTATTCTCACCAGTGTTCATTCTGGCAAAAATATTCATGCTGCATGATCGAGGCTGTTTCATTGTTTCAAAATGTTTTCCAGTTCGGATTTGGATTTTCAAGCATTGACTCTTGACACATGCAAAAAATAAAAATCAAGGAGAGAAATAGATGCTGGTCCAAAGAGTGGTACAAGGTGAGTACTGCTTTACACACGAACATTTGCTTAATTTTTTGCATTCTACAGAACCAGATGACTACAAAAAATCACTTCGCAGTCTCACAAACAACTGATATTGAAGGAAATATTGACAATAAACCTCCTAGCCATTCCAGCGGTTCTTCAATATTGACAGAAAATATAATTTTCTATCAATATTGATAGGGTGCTTCAATATGCTCCTAAACGATCACCGTTCCCATCAATATGGTCCTCCGTCAATATTGAAGCGAATATTGACAATATTATTGATCGTCTAGGGGCTACTTAACTGGTCAACCCCACTGAAAGACTTATATATACATTATTGTGGGGCACATTAATCTAGTGATTTTGTGACCAGGTTACAGAAACTCGGGAAAGTCAAAGGTCATGGGTTCGATTCCTAGTGTCAGAGGAAGTTTTTTTTCCTAAAATACTCTCATCTGGATTTTTGTTTTCTATTAAGAACACAAGAGTTCTAATAATTATACATTAAACTGTAGGAACTTTGTCTAATCTCAATATGTAGCTTCTGTCTATTCCACACATGCACCAGGTTCCTGTATTCTTATATCAAGAATAACTTTTGCGAGTGCATGCAGGTCAGAAGTAGTTAACTCATAATTACTCAAGTAAACTCTCTAAGATTCTTGTCCCCTCTAGGGTTGAGCATCGATGGCAGATGTTTTCATGTCGATCAATGTTTTCTACATCGATGGAAAACAACGGATGTTTTTAAATATTTACAGTACTAAAATAAGATTAACAGGCCTACCTTGATTGTAAGATATAATTTTATTTACTGTAGCTCATTTTCCCAAAACGTTTTTCCATAGACAGTTTTCATGGAAATATTTATGAATTTTGCCTAATTTTCTGAATCAATTACCTCTTTTTTTTTTTTTTTTTTGGTCCTTTCTTTGTGCTATACATCGATGTTTTCAGGTCGATATTATTGTGACATCGATGGTTACTGACAATTTTAACATTGATGATTTAATTATCGATGCTCATCCCTAGTCCCCTCCCCCACAGCTGCCCACACTCAGCCTGTCTTGCAATCAACATGATTTTATTTCATCATTGCACTTTGGTGTGATTCAGCAAGATACACAACTCACACTTGATATCAGATGTGTTTTATAACACTATAGGATTAGGATAGGCCTATATAAATTGAAATACTAAATTTTGGTAACTGCAAAATAACATTTGATTGCTACAAGTGAATAAACATTTTCATGACTGTGCCGTAGGCTGGGTATGTGTAGCCTAGGAGGGCTGTCACACTGGATCGATCGAGCAACAACGACCGACCGATATAACGAACCTATAGACAGCAGTGCTACCAGTCACATAGCATCAATCGCCAGGGATCAACTGGTCTGTGAAATCAAACCTGTCCATTATTCAGTCGGCAGTCGATGGCAAATGGTGGCAGCATTCCAAAGCTTCGTAGCCACCTGAATTTCAGAATTGATGCTGGAAGATTTAACTTTCACAATAATGTCGTTTTACACTCACATTTGAATGAAACAGAATTGCACAAATGAATTAAGGCACTTAAAACTATATCTTCTTATGTAATTTAATTGTACAAATACAAATATACATTGAGTTGTAGTCCCTAGTGGTGGGTGATCGAACTACAACAAGCATCTTTGCTTGGCTGACTGGCAAAGCTTGAAGTATACAGATGTAGCCTGAGAGTGAGATAGGCCTAACATTAAAACCCTACATCTCAACACATGTAGTATATGACATTGTGCAGGAGATAAGCAGACGTAGGCCTAATAAGGTAATATACTTTACCTCTAATATACAGTGATGAGTAGATAGTAAAATCATATATTTACATAACCTATAACATTTCCATGCTCGATCCCAGTCTGATGGTTTTGATTGATTGATGCTCTGTGTGACAGGCCGCTAACACTGCGATGGCTTATGTATCTGTTGATATCATGAAAGCAATATTCTCACAGAAAATTAAGTATAGAACATTCTTTCACATTTAAAATAGCATTTATTTCATAAATTAGTACATACACAGAGAGAAAGTACATCGAGACATTCATGGGCTGATAAAAAGTACTAATAAATTGTGTTGATGAAAATATTTTAGGATGACTACGTGTATAAAAAGACATCCGTCTTGTTCCATCACTTCGTGGGTGGGAAGATACTGTCCAGTGCAATGCCTCATGCTACAACAGAACAAGTAAAAATCAAATCGCTTTTCTTTGGCTAAACAAACAAACATGGCAACTAACTTCCCTTGGTCCTTGCTAGACTTCTGTCAGACTATTTGTGCATTTACCTTGCTCAAAATAGCAGCTCATTTGGTCAAGAGTTTATTTACAACTGTCTTCTTATGATTTACTGAACCACTTAAATTGTTTTGCAAGATCTATATTGTTGTTTCTTCACTTGATTAAAAAACATCAGCTACATGCAATAGAATGTAATAAAAATTTTGACACCTGTATTCAGTAATCCAAAAATTTAGCCCTACTCGTTTCGTTCCAGGCATTGGTCCTAGAGTATGTAGGCCTATTCATTCCATGTAGGGTTGGCAGGATATTTCCCACTTTTGTTATAAAAATCCTGCATCACACATTGAGACTTTGTGGGATGTAGACTGTCCTGTGTTTAGTGATTTTTCTTTCCTTTTCTTTTTATTTAATTTTGGTTGATTGTAAAATGTCAAACATAAGAAACCAAAACCATTTATTAATATGCAACGAGTATTCTCTTAAGGTGGATTCTTGGGTTATCAGCCGTGTCAAATTAGGCTCGAGATTTTAGCCATCTTTGCTTTGTGACCTTCCTCAGGAATGTGGAAGGCCACAGAGTGAAGATGGCCGAAAGCTAGAGCCTAATAATTTAGTCATGGCTGATAACCCAAGAAGCCACTTTAATTAATCAGCGCCGTGAAAGCTTCAAATTTTATGTAATGAGTATTTGTAATTCTCACAAAACTTCAGCTGCTGTGCATAGAATTTTAAAACAAGTTACCGTATATTTCTGCAGATAAGACAATAGCTTAATCATAAAAAAAGCCTCCCCCCCCCCACAATTTTGGAATTTTAGATTTTTTAATTTTTTAAATTTTGGATCTTTGATTTTTCAATCTGAATTTTGAATTTTTAGATTTTGTAAATTTTGGATTTTATTCATTTTTTAATTTTTTTTTTAAATTTTGGATAAGCCTAATCATTGAGTTATTTTCTGTGCAGTCCATTCCATCACAGCCCCACTAATTTCGTGACGATTTTGTTCATAACGCAAGTTTGGGTTAGCTCTCGATTTACTCCTAGCGCAGCTAAAGAAATTTCACTTCAAAAATTATAAAATATGTAGGCCTATTCTGATTTCAAGATTATATACTATGTTGAAATATAAAGATGACCATTTGCGGGTAAAGTAAGCCATGAAATAATGCAAATTTTGAAAATAAAACCCCATAATCCACGAGATAAAACCTATTTTTGTTATTTTTTGAATTTTTCCATATAAAATGGTATGTGTACATGGCTCACGCACAATGAACATATCGTTCTGTTCCATTGTGGTGCGAATTTGCTAAGTGATGCCACTTTGGAAAAAAAAAAAAGAAATCGAGGAAGCTTCGTTCCAGTAAGGGTAGCCTGCAATGGTTGGCAACATTTTTGCAATGAACCAGAAAATTGAAACAAGAACGAAACATTTTGAAGTTTTGTCTTCTAGGACAGATATACACTAAAACTAGGAAACTTTGACGAAAATTTATATCTCGTGTTATCTATGGAAATATACAGTATATTTAACATTTTTAGTATTTTAGTTATTTTAGAAGTTTGCTATGTGACATCAATGCTGTCAACTTTTGCTTCATGCTGTACAGTTCTATGAGGAATTTATGAAATGTAGGCACTACTGAATAGGCAAGCAGAGAGTTATTACTAGGGCCTGGATTTGAAGGTTTTTAACCTATTTTTCCCCAGCTTCCTAATTAGAATATTTTAACATACTTTTTCGTTTCATGCCCCTTGCTTCCGAATATATTAATCTTATAGAACCTAAAAAGGGCTAAATCTGACTAAAGGGCTTAAAAGGGGCTAAGGAGGACTTTTACTGAAAACCATGGGCTAAAGAGGACTTTTGCAGAAAAACACTATTTTTAAATAAATTTTCAAATTAATGCAAAGGAAAATAAATGTGATTTGTGCATTTTAAGGAAAGACAATAAATTTTTACAAAGAACAGAAATTAACAATGTATATATCGCTTGTCTTTCTAACTCGAAAATGTACCGCCTTGCCATCGCAGGAAATAAAACTTGAGCTGTCTGCAATACTTTGAAATCTGCAACTAATCCATTTCATTTCAACTTTAAAATAAGTTGCGACCAATGATAGAGAGGTATACTAAAGGAACAAATTCGTGACACTCAAGTATGCTTATTTTTGTAGATTGTATTGAATACTTTTATCATTAACGGGTAAATATCGCAAACGTTCATGCTATTTTCGAGTGTTAATATTGTTTGTTAAAAAAAAAAATAATAACAATAATAATAATAATAATTGGGTTAAAATTATAATAAAATTTTCGGTGGGGTAGGAAATCCTCTTAGGACAGCTGCCTTAAATTAAGGGTGCCAATATGACAGCCTTAATGAAAACAATTGTAAGAACCATATATTTATTAATATAAGAATTTATTTTTCTAAATTATCAATATTCATGAATTCTTATATTGAATATTAAAGCAGCCAACAATAAAGGACTTCCTTCGTATTTATTAAAATATTAGTGTTCATTATGTTTTATTAAGATGGCTAAAACATTTGTTTAAAGGCTAAAATACCTTTTATAATGAGCCTAAAAATCCGGGCCCTAGTCATTACTATTGTAGCAGTAGAGAGCTCTTGACTGATGTCACATAGTTACTTGGGCATGTTTTAATCCCTGTTGTATTTTCCAATATTATTAGTCTTTGGCCCTAAAACGTACCCAGACAGTGGTTCAAAATTCAGAATTGCAAAACTACAAGAGACAGTGTGCAGAGAACTTTCCTCTTGCTATGGCAAGGTGAACAATTAGCATGCGGACGCAAGCCAATAGTAATTTTTCCCCACACTATTTCACACTACAACCGCCAAGCTTTTGGAAATTAAGGTGACAAGCTTTTGGAAATTAAGGTGACTAACTATGACATAGGCGCCGACTTGGGGGGGGGGGGCAAGGCACTTTCTGCCCCCCTAAGTTACAATGCCAGGGGCATCGCTCCCCCCCCCCAAAAAATTCTGAAGGGGCCTGACCCCCCCCCCCCCCCCCAGTAAATGCAAAGACATTTAGAAAAATCAGTAATTATTAATATTAATTATTTATTTATTTATTATTCCTAACTTGTTACGAAAGAACGATACTTAAATGCGAATGTGACAGTTTCCGTATTTTGAAAATAATATAAAATCAACTGTCTTGTTACATTTAAAGAAACAAGTCCATTCTGACAGCTATCACCAGCTGTGTGCTGTGTTGCCGGTTCCTCCCTCAGCTGAGCTTTATGTGAATAGCCGAAAGCTACACACAGAACTTGATCAGAAATCTGAAAGTGTTTAATCTTTACTTGTGATTTTCACCAGTTTGCAATATATTTTATCACTAATCACTGTATTCACTGGCGATAAACATAAATAAACCTGACACTTTAACAATACTCATAGAGCAGTATGGCAACTAAGGAAAACAGTAAGGCAAGACTCAACAGATTTAACATTATTTTTTACTTCAAACTTTAAATTAATTAAATATTTAATTTGTTTATTTATTTAATTTTCAAGCAATTAAAAGCATCTGTAGTGTACTAACATCAGTAATACCATCTACTCTAGTATAATATTTTATTGTGCAATCCTGCCCCTCCAAAATCTTTAACAAGTCGGCGCCTATGAACTATGACAAACCCAAAAGATTTATAATTGAGATAATGGTTTAATCATAGTATTTGTTAGCCAGGATACCAAGAAATTTATCCGGGTTGGTGAACACAGTCATGTCAGAATTTGCTAATAATTAATCAAAATAGGTTTTAAACATGATAGTAATTAACAAGAACATTGAAGAAAAATATTACCATATACAAATAATTGAAATATTTTTAGTACCTAAAAAAAATGTAAGTACAATGTAGCCCTATACGACTTGTGCTGTAAGAAGGAATATGGTGTGCGCCAATCCCTGCACACTCTTTGTGTGCTAATGCCACATTTGCCAGAAGAAAGAAAGAGAGCGTGGATTTCCTGCAGCTACTCCCGGAAGGTGCTTGATTGATGAACAATGTTACTTATCATTCAAAACCTCGTAACTTAACACACACTTGTAGTAAAAGCGTGATTTTTTGGCTTCAGAAACATTTCTTCTTTTTCATGGTACACTTGGTTTGTGAATAGTTTTTTGCTATGCAACTGAAATTGCACAACAAAATGCTTCTGTTAGGTGCGAAGCTTTCTGAACTGGGCAACTTTGCCTTACTGTCATTTGTTACACAGGCGGGTCCTGCTAAAGCTCCACCCAACTTTCCTTCATAGAGTGTGAGTGATATAGTTCACTAGTAAGTATTGCTAACCATTTTTATTGTTGGCTAATTTTTTAGTGCTCCTAAAGTCTTCTTGTGTTGAAGCACTAAGAAATGTATTAAAAAAAAAAAGAAACTGCCAGGCGTTATTACTACAGTAAGGCCAATACAACTCTCTCAGTTCAAATTCTGACATAGAAAAACAGTCACATTGCATTGAGTGCATATTTCGATGTTCTAGTGAGTGTACTATTCTCATTTAAAACCCGAGTTTGTAGAATCAATGACTATCCTTTAGAGAATTATTGCATAAAAACATTTCAAATAAACATTTTAGCATGTAACTCGTGTGGAAAATTTAAACAAGATCTTTTTTTTTAATTTAAAAAAAAATTCTTAATATAAAGCAATAGTGAAAACATGAAAATGTTGTGTGAATCCACAAATATTTTGTTTTTAAACAATTTTCCATTCTTGAGCTAGGTTATTAACATAAAAACAGACATCAAATTCTTTAGAAGAACATTCATCCTGGGGGAAATCAAACCCGGGTGTTCAGCTTTGTATGCTGATGACAAGAAGATCTGCTTCCTCATTTGTAATGGGCAAGGCCTTGATCAGGGAGGTAGTCTTGATAATAGTGTACAGTCGGTCAAATAAAAAACGTCGGGCGTTATTTGATTAAGTACCACGAACGAGCATATGCACATGTTCAGGAAGACTTAAGGTTAGGTTCACACCTGCCTCTTGTCTGCCCATGTATTTTCTTGATTATTTAGTCAGTATTGTTCCAAAACAAACATGTATAGAAGGCTGTCGCTATATGCCTCACATCCGCCATATTCTTGCATGGAAGTTCTTATAATAATAATGAATAAATTTGTGAGGAATATGTTTATTCAAGGAGCATTTTTTAAAGATTTTATTTGATAATACCGGTACTTGTAGTGCAAAATCAATAACTTACGTTCAACTTCTGCAACCAATCTAGCATCGAAATAGGCGGCCGGCCAGATCCACGTTTCCTATGAAAACTTCCGGTCGCATTATAGTGAAGTACCCACCTCTGAGCCGCTCTTTAAGAAATATGAAACCTTCTCGCTGCTTCAGAGGCCGAAAAATGCAGGTCAATTACAGCCCTAACTACACTTTCTCTCAAGCTAGCATTTGTATGTGGCGCGATGACACAAAGCAAAATGAATTATGACTAGGGCAAGGCATTTAATGACCATAAAATAGTGAAAAAATGCAAAATAAAAATTGCATTTATGACCTAAAAATAGTGAAAAAATGACCCGAAATCTTAAAATAATGACCAATAAATTTACCATTATTACTTACAATTAGTTTTTTCTTAAGTAATGAATTGCTAAATACAGTTTATGACGATGCTTTATATATGAATTTACAATATAAAACACACTTATTTTGTTACTAAAGAGGTAAGTAAATTAATACTACTTGGACACCCTTAGCGAAAAAAAGAAAATTCTTTCTGAACTGGCATGCCCATCAAATTGCCCCTAGCAAATATGTGCCATTTAAAAAGAAAGAAAAAATATTTATTGCTAAAATGCCGAAAATTACCTAAAATGCCAAAAATGACAAAAAATGATGAAAATGACCTAAAAATGCCGAAAATGACCTAAAAATTGCCAAAAAATGACCTATCTCTTCAAAAATGACGAAATATGCAAAATAATGCAAAAAAAAATTGCCATTATTTAATTAATTATTTAATGATATACATTTATATACATTGGAGCTATCTTTTAACCTTCATATAAAAAAGATACAAAATCATCAAATGCCTTGCCCTGATTATGACAGTACATTAAGTTAAATATCGTGTGTTGCGCTTTCCGCGTTGTTCATTTTTCCCTCCTGTCGCATGGCCTCATGTGTTCGGAGAATGACCCGTATTTTATGTTTTTTATAGGAAACTTGTGAACTAATGCGTTAAAACTTCAATTTTAACTGCATACGAGTCCCGACGTTTTTTATTTGACCGACTGTACAAGCTGAAAACCCGGGTTCAATTCCTGCCTAGGATGAGTTTTGCACTAAAGAATTCAATTCTTTTCAATGAGATAAGACCAAAAAACTATCAGTCTGTTTCTGAAAATTGAAATTTTGGATCCAGAGGACCTCAAACATGTATTTATCCTCAATTTTTTTAAATCAATTACAATAGCCTACTATAGGCTAGTACCTACAGTATGAGCAGAGAAAGTAATCTATTGAGACTGGAAGATCATCACTATTTAAATGTTTCAATTTGACAGTTTTTTCCTTCAGTTACAAATTAATCCTCCTCAAAGAGCATTACATCTCTAAAATGTTGTACATGCAGTCGTTTTCCCTTAATACATGGTCACTTCTGGGAATGGCTTTATCCCTACAAACAATTTTTTGGGACTGGATCCTCCAAAAAGTTACTTGATTGCAGCCTTCATTGTTTTGTAGCTTTTAATTGGAGAGAGAGGGGAAAAAAAACTAAATAAATCATTAAACAAGTACAGTAGAACTCCAATTATCCGGATTAATTGGGGCCGGACCCGATCCAAATAATCAAATATTCGGATAATTGGATAAATTATGAAATAAAGGTAATTTAAAAAGAAAGAAAAAAAAACTAAATTGTACAGTACTGTACTTACATAAAGTGTCACATCTTAAACATATTGGTCAGAGTCAGTAGTTTTGCTGACAAACTGTCAATTCTGTCAGCTAAAGATTTTGCTTTTTTGTAAATAATCGGCCCTGAAAGAGTGTTTCCCAATGTTTGCTGCTGCAAAAACCACTTGAATTATAGCCTCACAGCGATCCAGATAGTTCGAGTTCGGATAATTGGAGTTCTACTGTACAACAAATTATGTTATATATAGTACATTTAAATTGAGCAACTCACAAGAAATGTCCAATATCACTACATAAGGGACAATTGAGTGGGAGGATTAACCTTGTTAACAATGACTCACAATTGTTTTATGCTTGTAAGTTTCTTAAATTATGACGAACACTATAAAACCTGGTGTGGGAGTTTCGAACTATTCGGTTTGGACTGTAACTTCTTACGGCAGTTCACCACTTAATGACAGAGCTAAAAGCAAGATGAGTAAGTTGCCATGATTGTTTGAGTGAAGAAAATGTCCCTCTATATGATATCTCCAAACCAAGAAAAAGTCTATTTATAATGTACAGCATTACTTTGTTGAGCATTTCCAAAACTTCCTTTACACCGCAACGTCTCACATCAATCAGGGAACACAGATACAAATTTTTCCTTTTGTAAAGTAAACAAGATTTATTATGTATCCTAGGTATGTTCTCCCAACATTGAATATTTTAATCTCTTACCACATATGGATTAACAGGAAACTATGTAGTTTATTAATTTTAAAATGTAGATTTAAAAAAAGAAAGAGAAATAAATAAATAAATTAAAAATTAATGCAATAAAGTTGCAGTTCCCAACCGAGTCATGGCCTCTTGAAATACTTTATTCTGGAGGAGAAAAAAAAAAGCAAAATTTAAGGTATACAGGCTACTAAATCATATGACCCAATATGGCAGAAATATTTCTGTAAACGATAATGCTTTATCTATATATATAAAAAGATTTATTAGTTCAAGCATTTGAAGTGATTAATTTCGTAAGATTTGGCTCAATGGAAGACACACTAAGTTCTGAACCTGGCAATATCAAAGCTTTTAAGCTTCAAGATCTCAATACGTGTGGTGTTGCCTTTCAGAATATATCTCAAACCCCATTTTAATAACAGATGTCCAATTGCACTACCAACTGGAAAATCACAAACACTGAGACACAATAATTTCACCAAACCACAATCTACTTACCATGGTACAAAGAGTACAAATACAGTACTCTGAATACAAATACAGAGTACAAATACAGTAATACAATACAGAATCCTGCAATGTGGCCGAAGAATGCTTGTGTGAAATATTTTTTACATCTCAAACCGAAAACAGCTCAGCAAGGATAATATATGAACCTGACATACTATTATTGAATATACAAAGTATAAATAATGAAAAAATTAATGATTTGGCTATTGACATTTCAAAATTGGATAAATTACGATTTATCTGCCTTACCGAAACGTGGTTCAACGATAATAGTGCTTTGAATTACATCATTCCGGGATTTTACCTTAGTACCTTTTACAAGCGAACTGTTTGTAAAGGCGGTGGTGTTGCTATATGGGTAAAGGATGGAACTATTGTGCTTCCATTGGACACTCAGAAATTTGGCTGTGACAAGCACTTTGAAATCTGTGGCATACAGTATGAGAACATTTTTAAAGAGAAACTAAATATCTTAACCATCTATCGATCTCCATCTGCAGACTTACAAACATTTTATGATAAATTATATGAAATCTTGGATTCTTTATTTCATCCTAATGTGAAGATTCTTGTTTGTGGTGATTTTAATATTGACGCGTACTCTGATAATCCAGACTATAATATTTTAACAAACATATTATCTGAGTATAACTTATGCAATAAGGTTCATTGGCCGACTAGAGTTACGAAATCCACCGTAACCACATTAGATCATGTTTACACAAATTTTAACTCTGGTATTTCCTGTGCTGTTGATAATATCGTATCCGACCATCGGACTGTTTTGTTTGATTCAACTCTTATTGACCCTAAAGTGAACAATGGTGTATCATCTTTTTCTAGGAGCTTCAATGAACAATCAATTCAACAGTTTGGTAATGATATATTCTTGGAAAACTGGAGTGAATTATACTCTATAACTGATATCGATAATGCTTTTAAATATTTTCATGAAGTAATTATGTATTATTACAATAAGCACTTTCCTCTTCGGAAACATTCAAAGAATATAAATTGCAAAAGCTGGGTCAACGATTCTATAAGAAGCTCAAGTAGGCAACTAAAAGACCTTTATATTTTATTTAAGAATCTTCCTGAATATAAAGAGGTGTATTTGAAAGCCAAGAAACAACATAGGATATTAGTTGATACCACTAAGAAACTATTTTATCAAAATAAAATATTAAATTCAGGTAATTCCACTAAATCTCTCTGGAAGGTAGTTTCCGGACTAACCAAGGATAAAGGTAAAATGTCTAACTTATCTATTAATGTTGATGGCTGTGTTACGTCAAATCCTTATATCATTGCTAATTCTTTTAATACGTTTTTTAAATCAGTACCAGAACAAATTGTTAGTCAATTATCCTCGCATGATGAATCTGTAGTTAATATTGATGCCAATATTAACCCAAACGACTTTTTCCTCTATCCATTCACAGAAGAGGAATTTTATGAATTAATGAAATTGAAACTGAAAAATAAGTATTCTTCGGGACCCGATGAGATACAGTGTTTTTTGTTGAGACGAATTTTAAATGTTATTGTGAAACCTGTCACATATTTAATTAATCTTTCCTTTTGCTCTGGAAAGTTTCCACAGATTCTGAAGTTAGGAAAGGTTGTTCCAATTTATAAGAAGGGAAGTCCTCTTGAGAAAACAAATTATCGGCCTGTAACTGTACCTTATTGCTTTTCCATTATGTTTGAATACTGTTTTTTTAACAGACTGGTTAGTTACCTTAATTCCAAAGGTATTTTATATGACTATCAACATGGTTTTCGTACTAATAGATCTACATTATCTGCAATAAATTATTTTTATGACAAATTGATATCTTATATTGAGAATGGTGAATGCCCAATTGGTATATTCTGCGATCTTAGTAGAGCTTTTGATTGTGTAAAACATAATTTATTGTTGTCTAAATTGTCAGAATATAATATAAATGGTGTCCCACTTAAATGGATTCAATCCTACCTTTCTAATAGAAGTCAATATGTAAAACTGTTTCATTACAAGAATGGTTTGATGTCGTCTGTAATATCAAAAACTGTGAATGTTGACCTTGGAGTTCCTCAAGGCTCCGTTTTGGGCCCTTTATTATTTATTTTATACGTAAATGATATTTTTAAAGCTATTCCTCAACATATTTCATGTACTATGTATGCTGACGACTTTTCTTTAATTCTGTCACACAAATGTCAAAATTCTCTAACTGATATATGCAATAACTTATTAAATGATGTTTGCAAGTGGTTTTGTACAAACTCACTGCATTTGAATCCAAGTAAGACGTTATTTATGCATTTTCATAATTCACAAAAAAAAGTTAGAAGACATCAATTTATATTTAAACGGTAACTCCCTTCCAAACTCGAAGTCTGTTACATTTTTAGGGCTGATTATAGATGAAAATTTGAATTTTAAAAATCATTGTAAGTCAATAATATCGAAACTCCATTCTATAGTGTATATTTTCAGAAATGTGAGAAATGTACTAAATCAAATACAGCTTCTATCATTATATTATGCTCATGTTGAGAGTCGTATGAGGTATGGCATTGGTTTTTGGGGCTGGTCCACTTTAGCTCCTAATGTTTTTCAGGCACAAAAAAGAATCGTTAGATGTATGGCTCGTTTACACCCTACACAATCATGTAAAGAGTATTTTAAAAGTCTTAATATAATGACCATGCCTAGTCTGTTCATATATGAATTGTGTATGTATACATTTCATAAACGAAATGAATTTACATTGAATATGAGTTTACATAATTTTAATACAAGACACTGCAATGATTTTCATGTACCTTTTAGAAGGCTTAAATCAGGCTGTAAATCTCCGAATGTACTTGGTCCTAAACTATTTAACAACCTTCCAGTGGTTATTAGGAATGCAAATAATGTTTCAGTCTTTAAGAGGAATCTAAAAGAATTTCTGATTGAAAAATGTTTCTATTGTGTTGATGATTACTTAAACCTCCATTAATTAATTATAGACTAGGCTTATTGACTATTCCTATGCAATGTATATTGTCTATTGGAAAATAAACTGATTGACAGTCAAACCTCCGTATAGCGATATGTGTGGGACCTAGCTGATTGTATCGTTATATGGGAGTTACTGTTATATTGAGGGGCTGTTATTTACCACAGATTAGGAAGACTACTTGCAGAATATTTTCTAATCTATGGGGTAATTCAAGGATCAGACGTGCAAAGAAGCAAAATATAATGAATCACAAATCTAAACTTATTAAATTGAAACTGGTTTAAAATAATGAAACACAGCAAGCTTTGAGCCAAGGCATGGGTTTATTCCAGAAATTCCTAACTCATGAAGGGCGGGAAGAGGAAGAAAAAGACATCAAATTCGCCACTAGCTAACACAAAACTGAAACCATTTGCTCAGTATGGTGTTTTAACTACACACAATGTATGTTGAAGTAGCAACCGAACTCACTGTAGATGTTTTTGCACATGAAAGGGATGATCTTACCCTCATGTCCATATTCTCTGCCACCTACTCAACCTTTCTCTTCTGGAATTTCTAAAGAATGTAGGCCCAAGAGTTATCAGATCCCCAGAAAACATATATAGATGGCTGGGAAGGACACTAATCTGATACCAGCTCCCATCTACAGGGCTAAACTAATTTTCTTCTTTCTTTTCTAAATGCAGGTTTATCATTGTATTGATCTTTGCTATGCAGAGGTTTGACTGTACTAACATTCCAATTGTTGTTCTCTTTATCTAAGTGTTAAAGCAGCAAGCTGGGGTTAGGCAAGGATTGCAACAAAAGTAGAAAAAGATTGCTCTGTGCCTGACTACCTGCAGCCGCAAATCATACTTATTTTGAGAATCCTGGTACTATTATGACAATTTTTAGAAAAAGAATAGAAAGTAAGTAAAATCATGATTTTTCACCAATCCCAGTGATCCACAGGTTGAGAACCGCTAATGTAGAAATGTTAAGTCATATGCACAGAACATCAAACTTGCCTGATCGATCTTCTCGTCTGTCACGAGGACTGCGGCTCCTTGTCCTATCTCTGCGTCTATCCCTGCTACGGCTTCTGCTGCAACGACTGCGACTGCGTGAACGGCTCCTGCTTTGAGATCGACTGCGAGAGCGACTTCGTCCTCCACCAAATCCTCTTCCACCTCTGTCCCTGTCTCTGTCTCTCTCTCTGTCCCTTTCTCTTTCTCTCTCTCTCTCACGTTCCCGATCACGATCTCTCTCCCTCTCTCGATCCCTTCCTCTCCATCTGTTTCTACCTGTAAGAACAAACTGCTGGAAATATCTGCTTCATCCCTTTGTTCAATTCAGAGTTATGAAGTCTTCAATACCTCTGCAGAGTTTGGCATTTTCCATAATTTTGGCAACTTAGCTAAGAATGGGATTTTTTCTCCTCGAGTAACTCAGCTAAGACTAAGACTTTCCCCCAAAATCTAAACAATGTCTGACTTTTTTTTCTAACTTATGAATAATATTTAAAAACTGCACAAAGTATTATACTAATTCATTACATAGCTTTGTAAGATAAGCATAAGAAGCATTTCTGCAAGTGCTGTGGAACCTGACGAAGCAGACTACTGCTTCTGTTGAGTTTATGTTTTTACACAACAAACTGTCTTAAAATTCCTTCCAATTTAAAATTTTTATAAATATTATATATATATATATTTTACACACACTATAATATCCTTATTACACATGACAGAGTTTTATTGTAACACTGTTTTTGTTATTCCAATCATTGATTAATATTGTATATTGGAATGGCCTTCAAGCTTTAAAAGCAGCAATTTAAAATAAAATAAATTCTCATTATTAAATACGGTCAACTTGTAAACCCTTATAGCTACTAACGTCTTATTTTTATGGACTAGTTTCGGGGAAATCCATAAAAATAAGACATAAGTGGAACTATAAGGGTTTATAAGTTGACCATTTTTAATAATGACTCAATAGCTGTAGTCTATTGTTTATACCACATTTTTAACTGTCAAAATAAATTCTGTTCATGTTAATTTTAATATTATAATAAATTGAGTTCATTTCATGTTTTAATGTGAGTAACCTTGAGATTAAAATGCCAAGAATAGCCCTGCTCCCTCCACTCCTTTGTAATCTGCCATCTATCGCAAAGACATAGAACTTACTAATAGCTGATCGCTGAGATAGACATTTGCTTTATCAATTACAAGGTATTAAACACCTCAAGACTTAAATGTTCAGAACACATATACAGTCGAGCCTGTATATCTCAAATCACTAGAGGATGCAAAAATAAATTAGAGTTATCAAAAATTTGAGTGGTAGAGATCTTGAATATTGTTGTAGTCGTAAAAACTATATTTAAATAGTCTTACCTTTTATTAAATGAAAATATTGACCTTAATAAAAAAAAAAATAATTCTTAATCTAATTAATGACATGGTGTAATTAAAACTATAACAAAATACTATATTGTTCATAAAGGAGCCACATTTTTATGACTTCATTTTCCACTGCATGAATTTTCTCTCGAGCTTCTTCCACAAAATTTTTGAATTTATTTAATGATGTAACACACCTTCACTCACAGATGATTGTACATTTATAAACATTCTTAGATTTCTAACGCCTGGAATGCTTGATTCGTTGATGGTTGAACATTCGTAGTGTTTACATCTTTGTGTCCCTCTCCATCATCAGAATCTGCATGACACTTCACTGCCTTCACTATGTCTTCATCTGATGGATGCTCTGCAATAATAATTCCAGAATCCACCACCAGGAATGCCTCATGGTTTGTTTGCTGGCATTTGAAGGGCTCCTGGAAGGTAGACCACACTTCGGGCTCGGGTGTAGCTGTAGCTCTCTTGTGTTTCCATTATAGCTATCACACTGGTTAACACAAAGCTGCTACTGAATCTTCAAGGTTTTTCTTTCTTCCACCCTAGCATTTTTAGACAATGATATATCCTCATCTGAAAGTGTATCTGTGGAGAGTGTGTTACTGATGAACAGTAAAAATTTCCAAGGTCAATGCACCAATTTCCTTGTTTTCCATTCATTAAGAAACTCGCCCAGTACCTGACCAGCTAACAACGCTCTTAGTGGGGTTCATTTATAAAAATTACAAGATCTAGGATGTTTTCTCTAGACTTCGTGCTGTATTCCCCATCTTATCTTTCTGATATTATTATGCCCTTTTTGAGTTGTAGAATTTATTTAAGTGTCAAATATATAATTTAAGCTTCGAGATATCGAAAAATTCGAGTTGTAGAAATTTGACTTAAAGAGACAATCATAGGGTGATTATAGGAATTCTGTTCAGGAAATATAAATTACTTCGAAAAATCGAAAATTTGAGTTATAGAGGTTCGACTTATCGAGGCTCGGCTGTATTTGATTCAATGCCTTTTTCTTTTTCATTCTTCTGAAGATGGAATGTTTAATTTTACATTTCACTGATTCAATTTATTGTAATGTATTGTCTTGTCTTGCAAGTACAATAACAATTTTGTCTTTGATTTTCCTTTCTGCTTTTCTGTATTTGAGCCATAACTACATACAGTCTCTCTATATATATATACAAAACTCTTGATACTGCAACTCTACTATCCTGAGGATTCATTGCCTGTCCTTGCTATTTTTTTAAACAGAGTTCAGCGCACTGCCCGCTGTCAAATTTCTCTTGTAGAGGTGACACTGTAAGCACTCGGATCTGCCAAAAATCAAGTTTCTGTGATAACATTACAAAGAATTATTTCTAATTCCTTTTTTGTGAACTTTTGAATTCCTGGAAAGAGTCACTTTAAAAATGAGACATTTAACAGAAAAACAAAATTAATCAAAATAAAATATTTTACTTATTTACGCAACAAATTTTTGCAAAATGTTATGAAAATATATTGTTTCAATGAAGCAGCATTTGTAGTGAACAAATATTCTGTAAGTTTGAAAACCAGAGTAATTAAGTTTCTCCTTGTCCAAAAGAAATAAATCAGATCTGAGAGTTGTAGCATAATTACAGTTTTTGCTATTTTCTTTCTTCTCATATTGCCCAAATAGGGGAGTACATTTAAAACTAATTATTAGTCGAACATATTCAGGGGAGTACATATTTTGTAATATCAACATGAAATGTGAAAATTTAAATCAAGAGCAGACAGTTAGCAAAATAGTGCTTGTGAAATTTGTTTGACCATTGCTAGCCAATATTGGGATGCTAGCCAATATGGGGGGGAATTTGTTTTCTTACGTGCAGCAGTAAAGGAAACTTATAACATTGTGAAGTCAATAAGGAGAAAACCAACTCATGGAAACAGTGTCATATCCTGAAAGTATATTAAATTGCAAACAAGTACTGGTAACATATCATGTGTGTTTCAACTTTTCACTCTTCTTAATGTATAAATTTGTCACCTCAAAAAAATGTATAAAAGCAGAGATAACTTAAATGATTAATAACTACTACTACAAACATATAACAGAACGAGCAGCCCAAGCAATAATGGTGATGCAGGACATAAAAAACATCCGACTTCTCAGCCTAGAAACTGCCATGAGATTATTCAAAGCCAAAATCATACCAATCCTGTCCTATGGCATGGAAGTGATATGGAATCATCTTACTGAAAGAAACCTAGAAACTCTAGAAAAAGTAAAATCAATATACTTGAAACGAGCACTGGGACTATCGAAAACAACAAGATCAAGACTGGTTTACCTCCTGGTGAGAGAGACATTTCTAATTGAAGACATCAAGCTCCGATATATGTTACAACACACCAAGGCTTTTGAAAACCAACTAAGGACCATGGAGGAAAAAAGAGAGAATGTATGGCCGGAGTTCTACGCCACCGAAGCAATGACAAACCGAACATGGACAGCAGCAAATTTCAAACTAAGACATGTCGTGACTAGATTATCTACCCATGGTTTTCACCATCTAATCTGTAGAAACAAGAATTTTCATAACCCAAACATTGCGTGTGTATGTGAACTGTGTAATAAAGGGTGTGAGCGATACCACATAGAACAATGCCCAAAAAGAATTAAATCAATAAGTGAATATGCAAACATGTGACTCTGAAATCTGTAAATGGCTATTTTGCTGCAATTAATTTATTATTATAAATGATTAATAGAATACAGTAGAGTTGCAATAATCCAAGTTAATTGGGGCTGATGATCCCTCGGATTACAAAAACTCAGATTACACAGAAAAAAGGAAAATAACAGAATTTTCAACTACATACATAAAACGAAATCAAATTTAATGTGTAGATATTAAAGTTACAGATACATTCATACCTTACATTAACAGCGTTAGGAGAAAGACTCTTTATAAGCATTTACAACTTTAAAAAACGTTGCCAACCCGCACCCCTCCCACCTTCCATTTCAAACTACACCTTCCCCAAGCCTCCTTTGTATGTTGTCAATGATAACAGTACTTTTTTTTTTTTTAATTCTCCTTAAGCGTTTATATATATGGATTTTTTTTTATTTCCTATTTTTTTGCATAACGGATTATTGCGACTCTACTGTATTGCTTTATGTAAAATGTAAGGATCTTTATCTTCACGTTATGACTGTCGTTTATGGAGACCAGTTGTTCCACTGAAATTTTCCTCAACGATTTCAATGATGTGTAACTTCCGCTATGAAAGCTTGTCAAATTAATGCTTTTAAGCAGTGTGCAGTAATGTATACAGCATTGCAGTAAGGTGCTGTCATTAGACTTATTTTGTTCGTAAAATCAATACAAGAATGATATTGGACACGTCATTAAACTTACATACTAAAAACTACATTTACGATAATACAGTGTTTACAGAAACTTACAGAAAATATAGTCATATTTACAAAGTGCCTATTTTTACTACTACAAACAAATAACTTAATTTTAGCAAAATTCAGTATATTATACAACTTTGTTTGTCAATACTTTGTTTTTTAAAACAATTGAAAAAATAGCTTACAGTATACCTGTCAGTAAAATTATAGGCCTAAGTTTATATTGATTTGTAGTGTTAGTAAAAAAATATCTTATATAACAATTTGCATTACAGTCTTGTGTTCTGTTTACTGTTGGTTAAGGAACTCATCAATAGAATACTATGCTCTTTCTATAAGATAATTAAAAAAAAAAATTAAAAAAAATTACATTGCAAAATTATGCACATGAGAGGCAGTGAATCCTTGAGACAGTTTTGGTCTGAAAGTAGGTATGCCACGCTATGTAAGCTAAGCTAAGCTAAGCTAAGCTAAGCTATGCTATGGTAACAAATGAGGTGACTGAGTGCAAAAGGTGTGCAGTATTACATACCTCTCCCAAGTCCCTTAGCCATTTCTGCCATTTCATACAGTTTTGGATTTATGACTTGATTTGCTTCACGTAAGACTGCCACTAAATCTGATGCCTGCCTGGCATTACCGGGAGTAAAGAAAGTATATGCAGTTCCTGTACGCTGAGAACGACCTGTGCGTCCAATGCGGTGAACGTAATCCTCTGAACTTGATGGGTAGTCAAAGTTAATAACAAACTTGACATCCTCCACGTCTGTAAAATTGTACAACTTATATTAAAATTGTGTTCAATCACTTCTACCAAACTTAATTTGATTTCAATTAACACTGAATATTAAAATAAAGACTATATACAAAATTAAAACTTCTAAATTGTCAATACTGATGAAAAACTTAAATTTTATTTCATTAAATAAAAAATAAAAACTGCATGAAAATTTGAAAAAGCCCTGCAATAGAACATATGAAATTAAGTACAATCCTGACACAGTTGGCATTACCTGGCTAGTACATCTAGGAACGTTCAGTGAGGCAGGCGATCACAGGTGCACACTCTCCAAGCATTAAACAGCTAATCTATAAGGCAATGCCCTCTGAGCATGCACCTGGCCACCACCGTGTTCGTATGCCTGCACACAGGCGGAGCACGCTACAGACCCGATGGGCCAAAGACACAGCAAGGACAGCCAACAGACGGGCCCCCGGGTGGGCACAGTGGGGTCCCCACCGTCGCCGCACCCGAAATCCCGACACATGTGGCTAACTCTCACTGGAGTACAACCATTCGCAGAGAGGCACAGCCTGAATGACAATGCAAACCCCCTTTTGCATTATCTCGCTTGTGCCTCTGCAAGAGAAAGAAACAATCGTATCTGTTAATAAAACTCTGAGCATATCCATTCCAGCCTTTACTGCAGCAAAGTACACACAAATAGATCTCCTGAAACATGTTACAACATACATAGGACACTTTATTAATCCAGAACAAGGGAATCTTCCCATGTTATGTTATGTACACTGAATTACAAAACATACAGTTGCCAAAACAAACTGCAAGGTATAAAACAGAGCTGCCGAAATCTACACTTGCCAATTCATTTGTATCCCTGCACTCGTTTGCTTGGTTTTATTGATACAAAGAGATTCTCAAAATTGAACTGTGATTTATTCAGTATGTAGCAGATACTGCGAGGATATTTAATTGTTTTACTGATGCTTATTTATGTTAAAAAATCAAGGAATACATTAATTAAATTGTATTGGAAGTAACACAGTTGAAGTTATATAACATAATAATTATATATGAGTTGAAACTTTTACACTAGCCTTCACTTCTGGTATAGTTTTACCTGTACATGCTTTAGCGCCTTTGCAACCATTTTCAGTCATACTTCAACTGAAGTCTAGTGTAAAAGTTTCAATTCATATATAATTATTACAAGGAATACATGTTTTAAAACATCATGCCATGCTGGATGTAATACATCACTCACTGTTGCAGGCGGTGTACTCATACAAGCGTGATGTGAATTAGTCAAACCAAAAGAACGAAGGTGGCATTTTAAATGCTGAAAAGCATTCGTATGTGTTCATATCAAACTACTCGAACTACATAGAAGGAGGATCTAACTAGAGAGTGTGTGTGTGTGTGTTCCAAAGAATATCAGCCTCCATCATACCAGTTTTCGATGGGAAAAAAATTGTGGAGAGAAAAGTCAGCTGATCTGTGAGATCAGTTCTTCCTAATCGTAGTAATTGTTATTCCATGCACACATTTTTTCCTATCTCTGAAAAGTATAGCTCCATGTTGTTAAATTTTAAAATTTATATTTAATATTTCCCTTTGGTTATAATAATCATTTAATATCTATGATTTCATGCTTTGTAATTAAATTGCAACAAACACATAGCAATCAGAAGTGCCTTGGTTAATTTTTGAGATTTTTAATTTAATTTACTTTTATTTTATTATCAAATAAGTATAGAAAATACTCAACTGCACATCGATCTAATTGAGAAATTTATTTTCTAAGTCTAGCCGAATATCGCAAAGTATACTAAAGTCTTTTTCAGCCCAACTTCCATCATTTAAAATACTTGCCATGAAGTAAGTAAACATACCTAAAAATGTAAACTTAAACCATTCAAACATAATCTATGGTATTATACTAAACTACTTCACTCAGAGAAACTTTTCCTAACTTTGTAAAGCTGTAATATTCTTAATTGTACCTGTGTTAAATATTTATTTTGTGTTAAATTATTTTGGTAATTTTTATATCTAATTAGCTTACCAAATGGTTTATTTCTTTAATATCCCATAATGCTGCTTTCACATTTTAATATAGTTTTACAACAGGAAAACATGCACCAGTTAAAAATAAAATGAAATAATTTTAAAAAAGCTTAAATTGATCTTCTTCTTCTTCTTCTTCTTCTTCTTATTATTATTTTTTTTTTGAGCATAAGCCCAAGCAGGACTACGCAAAGTACTTATTATTATTATTATTATTGAATTTCCCAAAAAATACAGAACCCTATTTTACATAACATAAGCAAGTGTAAATACTGTAAGCTATAATTTGTATATAATGAATATTTTTATCACTTGACGACATGCCAAAGGCATTGCATGAATATCAATAACTAAAAGATTAGGTTAGATCTTTTCAACATAATTGAGGGTATAAGGTGGCCTATATATATACAGTGGACTCTTAGTAATTCGAACCCCAAGGCGAATTAGAAACAAATCGAATTATTCAGATTTTGAATTAACCAAAACTGTGACTTTTTAAAAGAAAATGCCATATAAATTTTAAAAATGAACTCATTGCAATAAAAAATAATTATTGTACAGTGAATCTTACCTTAATGACTGCCATCCTGTTGTTAGGATGTTAAATGAAACCATTTTTTTCCACATAAAACTGTAACCCTAAATTTAATAAAGAAACTGGTGTATGCTCCACGCTTTGACATTTTCAAACAGTCACAATTTGAAGATAGAATGAACACTAAAATTTTCACAGAAGTGTTGAATCCCTCCAAGACTGTAGCAGAGGGGGTGAACTTTGCATTCCATTGAACATGTATTCAGCAGGAGGAAGATAACAGTGGTTAAAAAATACACTTTAGTATGGTACCTGCTGGCTTCTAGCGACTAGGGTTCTTCAGTGAAATAGAGAATTCTAGTGGAATTCCTGGAAGCAACGAACTCTTGGAATCCTTACAACATTAACATGAGACAAATTTTGGCTTCGATTTATCCAAATTAAGCTTAAAAAATTTAAATATTTTAACATACATTTATATAGGAATTTCAAGGGGAATGAGTATTTATTCAAATTATACAATATTTCGAATTATCCAACGTCAAATTAACCAAATTCGACTGTATATGCACATTGAAGGACTAAAGGCCATTGTAGAAAAGCTCACTTACTTGCAGCAAGGTGCATTTGCTGTGGACATTTTATTTCTTTGTCTCCTACAGGTTCAAGCTGCACAAAGAGAAAATGAGTGTGCGAGACTGTCTAGCATCACGTGATTTTTTACTACGGAGAACTATATATTTCTTGAATTTTTAAAAATTACTTCCAATGATTATTTTAATGTACAGTAAAACCTGTCTTAAAGACCACCCCTCTTTAGCGACCACCTCCTTTATTCTAGGAACGGACAGTAAAACCCATAAGGCCAATGTTATTTGTACCCCTATTAAACGACCACCCCTCTCCCCGACCAACGACCAGAGTTTAATTTTCGTTAAACTCCTCTACAACGACCAAAATCGTAAAAAAATTTACTCAAATGATAGGCATTAATCAGCATTTGAAGAGAAATACTGATGTGGGCACTGCAATTTTCAATTCAATGCTTTGGGTTGTTTTCTTTTCGCGTTCTGGGAAAATCCTTACAGTAGACAGCGTACAAGTACCGTACAGCGCACGGCGTGAAAAGAACACATTCCAATCTCCTACTTCTGACCTGCTTGTTTCAATACATTTAAGAATTCATGCCTTTATTATCTACATGATCGCAGTGACTCCGGGAGGGGGGGGGGGGTAATTCTATTTCTTATGAAAACGTTTATTCAGTGGACATGAGGGGGTTCTGAAATTCTCGATTCTAAGAAACGTGCTGGACGAGTCCCTTTCATTGTCCACCAAGCAAAATGTAATGTAGGGAAAATAGACGTGTCTTTCTTTTCCTGGAAAACATTACCCAGGTATACTGTAAATAGAGGCTCGGTGTTCTTGACCTGCATAGATTAAAGTGTCTTATTGTTGTGCTGCAAATTTTAAATACATTAAAAGTAAGTAATAATCAACTGTGTGTTACATAAGACACCTACTGTAATGTACCGTATTTATTCGATTGTATTTTCACTTTCAAGACATAAAAATGCATTCCCCCTATTAAGAGACCACCCCTCTTAAAGACCACTTTTTTGTGGAACCAGCGATGGTCGTTATATAGAGGTTTCACTGTATATTGTACTTTTCTGTGTCCTGTATAGAGCTATAAATTTAATTGAGTAATATGCAGTAAAATGTTATGTGCCATTGTGAATAATTCACCCCCCGTAAAACTTGACATTTTTGGTAACTAGACGCCCTCTCAGTCCACATTCGGTTGTACTATTAGACTGTTGCCTATTACAGTGTTCGTTGTATGTTGTTTTTTCTCTGCTTACAGGTTTACTGCTAGTGATACAATGGTCAAAAGGCTTCTTAAAGTGTCACTTGAACTGTTTTAAAAAATATACCTTCAGTTTATTTTGGCACAGTTTTTTGTGGATCAGTGATCTTTTCAAATAATTCAGAATATCTAGAATATCAAATATAAACAAGAAGTTATTAAAAGAACAATTAAAACCTCTGAGATCTAAGATAAATGAATGTTTAACAGACTGCTGTTAACTGTGGCTAAGAACAGATACGAACCGGATCTCTGTCCATGCACAAATATTCCAAGATTCCATAGACGCCAGTTTTCAAGTGCAGTTTATTTAGAATTCATGCAAAAGATGGTGCTTGTATGCATGTTGGCTGATCCAAGGTTTTGTGTAAACTGTAAGTTGATACCATTTTCTGAAAAAGACCACTGTCCATTTTTCTTTTCTTTGTAAGATGTAATGTAATCTAGTTATCTTACATGACACCAACATCATGCTCTGAACTTAGTAACACATGGGAACTGCTTCTTTGGTGGTTTACATGCATTTTGTGTGTGTGTGTATGTTTTTTTTTATTATTAATTATGCTATGAATTATTTTGTATTTTGTCTAACTGACAAAATATCATAAGCAACTGAGTGATCAGGAAATTGAGGCTACGCTGTTTGAAACCAATAGCACAAGATTATGTCATGGTGACAATGAACCTAACTACAATTTTCAAATTCAGGATTTTTTCTTTCAAACTAAAAATTTAATTTTTGCTTTACAAATTTAAACTAAGGAGCTACCTGATTAAGAAGTAGGGGTTCCAGTCACGGAAACCATCATTAATGGCCATGGGTGTTAGCACGCTAACCACATGCCCCCCATCTCTGCTATTTGCCAAGGGTGCACAACAGAATTCACTGATTCTAAAACTAACATAAAAATTAATCTGAATAAGTTATATCATGATTCAAACTTCAATTCAAATTTGCATCAGACTGAGAACTTTAAAATTCAAATAATATATTCAAACAGAAATAAATAACAAAATATAGAAAATTACAATAAATTTAGAAGAGTATGTTATGAATCATCAGAAAATAATTAAACTGTGGTGCTTGAAACTCGAGAGACACAACACTCACCAAAAATGTGTTTCCAAAGTCCTTTCCTTCTTTAGGTTACTTTAAACAATGAGGAACTTGTACAGTTGAGCACCCAGGTGCAAGAATGGGATAAATAGGAAAGTTTTAGTCAAATAAACATTTTATAAGACTCACCTGCAGTAATATGTAATTAGCGACTTCCAAACTAGTTGAGGTATTTATACAGAAAGTAAAGTTAATTAGCAAGACTCACCATATCTACTCTTATACAATTCAACAGCCCTAAATAGCGTGCTTGCTCGCTCGCCCGCTTCGTGAGACATTGGGTATACTCGGCGATGTTCGTCTCTCGCAGTCTAAACTTTCACGAAGATTACAAAATTAGGAAAACCGTTTCTTTATTATATAAGGCCTAAGTGAAATGAACACAATGAACAAATATTCTAATTTTATTTTTACTTACAATTTTCATAGCTCTGAACCACAAACATTTTTAATAATCTACCAGTGTAAATTTCTTAAAAATCCTGGAGTCAATGAATAATGGCGGGTGAAGCCGGGGGCACCAGCAGTAAAATATTTATGGTTTAACTCTTGAAATATCGCTGATAATAATAATCCAAACAAACCATTCCTTCCCTTGAAACATTATATAATTTCTGAAAATTACACTGAATTCAAATAAAATTCACATCATATTCATGTCAATAAACAGTTGAGAAACAATACGTATTATGTGTTCACAGGTTCCTTTGGAACTGCATAATCGATTCCGATATTGTTTTTCCAGGGGGCACTTTCTAATCGTAGAATGTACTCTGAAGCCGGAATTTTAGCTGTTTCATTAATATTATTAATGGCTTAGTTTATGAATGATTCGCGTGCAAGTGTTATTAAATATAATGCTTTAATAATTATTATACTCTTAATTTTTAATTTTTAAATGAATTATCGTGGACGAAGCCATGGGCACCTCCTAGTATCTTATATTATACAATTTCACTGTGACTTCCGATATAATGTAGAATTCATTTCTTGTTGTATGGGATCAATGATTACCTTAAGAGCATTCATTTGCATATTAAGTACCTTAATATGGGAAAAAACTACAAGTTAATTGTACTCAGTTGTTATAATGCGCAGTGTTATTTTTGTGATCATACGCCATTGTTGTTAAATTTGGTGTCGGAAAAGCAACGATAAGCAATTGGAAGAAAAATTGATTCAAGATAGAACAATTTTGCAGAATTGTGACCAAGAAGGTAATGGAGGAGCGCCATAAGTTACATTATCTGGGGTTTTGGACTAGCAGGGTGCTGCTGTATATATTTACATTCAAGGTCTCAGATGTACCATTCTTTTCTTTCCTTTCACTGTTTTCTTCATCAAAAGAAATGTTAATGTTAATTGACCAAAGGACTCACTGAGATATTGCTAGAAGCCACTGAAGCCTGGCATACGTGTCTCGTGCTGCTTCATTAATTGAACCAAAACAAGTACAGTATTGGAGAACAATGGACTAAGGGCCGATTGTATAAACATCACTGACTGGAGATCAATTATGATCTAAGTTCAGAAAATGATCTGAGTTCAGGCTCGAGTTGTATTGTATAACACTGATCTAAGATCAACTAATCGAAGTTCAATTTTGATCCTAGTTCATACATGAGCACTTGGCAACATCGCAGAAACAGATGAGTATCGCGAGACGAGAGCATTGTTATTCTGTTTTCCTCCGTATTTAGACTGTGTTATGCGAAATGTGTTATCGAAATTAAGCAGAAAAAGGATCGTTCCTAATTGAAATTGTCTTGGGAAAATGTAAAGGTATTGTAGAATCCAAAAAGACGGATGCGATAAAATCCCGTGCAGCAAAATGCGATGAAAAATGTTCTGGTAATTTCATTCCTGGCGTTATAAATCGGCTTAACATTTTCACGGCTAAGGACGTATAAATGCTTCGTCTCATGTATTGTATAAGTGCGGAGATGTAAAACTTAAGGAATTTTTGTTCATCTGTTATGTTTGTCATTCATGGAAACCAGGTAGCCTATTCCACTGAACTTTTCTCTATCGATTTTAAACTTAATAGCCCACTGAAGTTTTTACCTCATGACTGCCTTATTACAATGTAAAATATCAGTTCTGAAAGAGTTAATAGGTCACATAAAGAAAGATAACGAAGAAAGCATTTGGGGAAAATCCAAAAACAGGTCGCCCCCTTAAGATCCTCCCATTCGAGATTTCCTAGTAGTTCCACCATAGTCTCAATGTCTCGTTTAGAAGCGTTGAAAATGTTTATTTTTTCCCCTTTCTACTATTCAATCTCTTTTCTCCTTTACCCTACCTACCTATTCCTACAATAACAATTTTAAACCTAAGGAGACTCGAACACGGGACCGCTATCACGATAGCCAGTCGTTTTACCACTACGCTATCAAGTGAACGTTGGGGTGATGAGCGAGAATTCCTGTATTTAAGGTTAGGGAGCTGCATGAAATGGCGAAGATTGATAATTACGTATTAGTTGCAATTGTGGTGCAAGGGTTATTTTCGTATTATAGTAATTAGTGCAACATAATAATAACGTACAGGTTATGCTGTAGAGTTATGTTACACCTCATTATAAGGAGCCTAAAACATAGCCTATATACGCACAACTACTTTATAGCTAGAAATGTACGCACAACTACGTTATAGCTAGAAATGTATGAAGTTGTCTTTTGTGTGTTTTCTTTATATTTATCGTGACCACACAGGTAGGCCTAATATTATGTTTATAATGAGCTAATCTTATGTCTCAAATACGAAAACAGCCCCTTGAACTGAGATCAACCAGTTTGATCGGAGAAATTTCTCCAGTCAAAATTGATCCTAGTTCAGTGCGAATTGATCTCAGATTAGCGTTTATACGACAAAAATTTCCGAGTTCAGCGTGAACTGAGATCAATTTAGTCTCTGATCCAAGATCAAACTGTTTATACAATCGGCCCTTAGTGTTTTTCTTTCTTAACCCATTCTTGCATGTGGATGATCAATTATAACTTGCAAAGCTTATTAGGCTCACACACTATTATGATAAACAACGGAGCTATCAACTAGTCATATTTGGTGGGTAATAAGTATTTTTTGGTAACAGTGAAAAATGCAAAATTTTACAAACATCTTACTTTAGCTTTTTGTTTGGTTTCATAAATGCTTAAAATGCTTCTATTAAACAAATTAAATACATAAAATAACACAAAATTTGTGGGATAGCAAAAAATCTGTAAATAATCACGTTACATAAATAAGAAATGTGATCTAAAATATTATTAAAAATTAAAATAAGTGTGCTTGCTCTATGTTCTGCTATCTCTACGTGTCCCCAGAAGATTCTGGATTACTGATACTTATGGATTACAGCAAAAATTGAAGAATGTAAGCTATTTAACAGATTTTGTTTTATAGACAGTGGATAGCATTTCTCCTTGCAAAATGCTATATGAAGTTGTTGGTTACAAATTTGCATGTATTTTGTATTAACGTGAATAAAGAGTAACATTTTTCAATATCAAATGTAGTGTAAAATAATTTATTTTGTGAAATATCCACCAAAATAGAAGTTAACATTGAAATCAGCCATTTTATTTAAGCAAAAAATCAGGCTTCTAGTCATATGCTTTTGGTTTGAAATCTCTATTATTCTTCAAATTATAAATGCTAATAGGAAGAATTATCAGAGTATCAAGTAATTGCATTTTGGAAACCCACTCACCACACAGGTCAATTTTACTTTAACATGGAGGCCAAACATTTCTCTGTTGTTAACATAACAAAATGTATTTTTATCACTATCAAAGATAGAATGTATTTCTATTGTTACTGATGACAGAAGTCAAGAATTGTATTTCAATTGTATTAGGATGGAAAGTTAGTGATAACGCGCTTTTGTACATTACAATGATTTTAGTGTAGAATTTTAAGGTCGCTGTTTTTGTGTTCTCTATAAGAGTTCTGGGAAACTTTGGGAAGCTCTTATTATGACTTAGGTATCATGTTATATGCAGCAATATATGGTAATACATTTTAACAATAAAACTATGACAAAATAAAAACACAAGCCTGTGAAAAAAAGCATACCGTAATTACAAGAGAAATTCACAATGGGAAATGACTTAACAAGAAAAGAATACAAGGAGTCAGTATAGCATTAGTAAAGCCTATTACAACAAACCTGACTGAAGTTCTGTTTCATAAACAGAAATAAATAAAATTAGCACGCAAAGTGTTAATGAACAACACCAAAATATTTTACCTGTATAGAGGGGACATAGACAAGCAACTTTTATTAGGAGATGTTTGCTCTATGACATAAAATGTGTATGCTACAGGACATTAAAGTCACTACAATTTGGTGCTCGTAAGTCGATAATGAAGTGAAGTAGGGTTAAAATTTTCATTAAATCAATTCAAGCCTTCATAGTGATCAATAAAAACCCGATTCTTAATCTTTCATCAATAGCTATATCAAAATTTGGATTTTTCATAAACTGCAAAATTTACAGACTAATCACATGAGTGGCCACCACTGCATTAGTTTTTTTTTTAATCATATAACTCCAGGGTTAACAATGAAGTTCCTTTGTTTTGCATCATTTGAAATGTCAGATGTCAGTGGCGGCCATGCACTGGGATATTTTATGCTATAACAGGGGAAAATTGAATCCATAGAACAAAAATCTAATAAACATAACTTGTCTATGTCCCCTTTGTACACAGATAAAATATTTTGGTGTTGTTCATTAACACCCTGTATAACAGCACTGCCATATACCACTAGTACACTTGACTTGAGAAGTTCTCTTGTCAAATAGCCTTCTGTACTTTTAAAAGTCTTGTAAATTCTTTTGATAGTGTTGAAAGTGAGTTAAAACAAGTTCTAAACAAGTCAAGTGCTTAAAGGAAATGACTAACAAGTTTTTAATGATATGTGACTGTGAAGTGTGCTCACACACATGGAGGCACAGTAAAGTACAAAGCATAAACAAAAATGTAATCTTGGACATAGGGATGGAACATTCAATCATGGAGAACATTCCAAATCCCATTCAATGAGATTGTTCATCATCCTGAACCCTTACAAAGAGCTATTTATATGAAAGAAATTATTATAGTTTCCTTTGCTAACATTTTAGAGATAATTTAATTTTACTCTGAAATATGCCATTAGGAAATTTCAGGAAAACAAGGTTGGCCTAGAATTAAATGGCAATCACCCAATATTAGCTTATGCAGATGTTTGTCTGTTGGGCGATGACAAACACAATCAGGAGAAATACAGAAAGTCTTGTTGATGCCTGCAGAAATGTTGGATTGGAAATTAAGACAGAAAAACTGAGTTTATGGTCATGAAACGTCAAAATAATGCGCTAAAACATATTAGAATAGCAAATAAAGCATTCTAACAAGTGAAGAAATTTAAATATCTGGGAGCAATAATTACACATACAAATAATATTAAGGAAGAAGTTAAATGTTGACAGAAATCAGGAAATGCTTGTTTTTATTCAATCAAAAAACTTCTATTCTTGGACTCGCAGATTCAAATCCTGTGGCTGGCCAATTTGATATGGGTTTTTCATGGTTTCCCCAGTCGTAAAGGCAAATGCCGAATTGGATATTTACATACCATGAATCATCCTCACCATTTGATCCCGTATCATATCCATTTAAATTAATATCAGTTGAAATTTACTCCATCAAATACATGAAAATAGAAACAACTGACAAGTAATAGTTTCATGGCCTACCCAACTGTACAGACACACATCCCGAACTCCTGATATAGCCTCGAAACTAAAAGGAGTATAAACACAGAGGAAATAGAAAAAAATAAAAATAAATGAATAAGTAAATAATAAATTTAAAAAAAAAGCTATCTTTTTGTATCATGCAAATTCCAATGCAGGGATAACAGGAATTCAATAAATGGCTAGTGAAGTAGAATAATAGGCTGTACCGTACCATAGTTTTGCTTGTTATTAATTGTAAGTTGAAGAATATCAATATTTTTTTACTGGCCAATACAACTTCACTGATAAAGCCAAGCGACCAGGTAATAATTCAAACCCTAAAAGCGTATAATCGCTGTGAGATTCGCATAAGCATGGAGGACCTACAAAGAGATGTCTGCAATGAGCTGGAAAAGAAAACGTATGTTCTTGATGTCCTGCATCTTATGGCCAGTCATGGGGCAATGTGTCGGAAAATGCAATAACTGTTTCCAGCAAGAGAGATTTTCACAAGACGTCCCAGAATCTGAAGAAATTGAATAATAAGCTGTGTATTATTAAATAAAAGTACATATAAATGCGTATAGAAAATTAATTGTTCTCATATTCTCTATCTTAAAAGGCAATATGCGCTGAGCAGAAAGAATAAATATATAAATAAGAGTGGTTTGTATGTTTATCTTTCATATAAATATACAGGTTTTTTTTATCTTGATGAAATCTTATAAGTTCTTTCCAGCCCCTTAGTATAACATAATGTAATGTAATATGCAGTTGCTACAGTTTAACATATAACTGTGTATATGCAATCTCTACTGTTCGATAATAAATACAGTGGAACCTCGTTAAGACGTTTTCCTAGGGACTGAGAAAAATATACTTCTTAAGCGGGAAAACGTACTACTGAAAATTAAAAAAAAAATCGTAGGGAGTATGTAGATAGGCCTATGTTTTCTAAGTTGCTCAGAACCACTCAAAAGTGCATCCTAATGACTCAGAAATACCCATATTGACACACAGGAGCTTCTATGCCAAGCCATTAGTTATGCGAGATTTAAATTGTGTAAACAAATACATAGGCCTAACGATTTTATTTGAAAAAATTAAACAAAAGTTGCAAAAATTGAAGGAATGTATGGGAGCCATATTTAATGAAAAACCATACGAAATTCACACAAAAAAGCATCCACTTTATTCTAAAACATCACACATGAAACAAGTTGCACTCCACAATCTATTAACAAACATAAAATAACTGGAAGTGTAATTGTTCAAAATTTCAGACGTGCCTGAATGTTAGCGAACAAAGTCAAATTGCTAATGAAATGTGATCCTATACCCATGTGAGAATCATGATCTGCTTTTTTAGCCTACATTTCATCAAACATTCTAATATTTTCTTCTCGATACCACACGAACCGTAAGAAATTTGAAACATATTTCACTACCTAGAGAGCACAATAAAAATATCACGAAAAAAAATGGCGACTACACAGCTGACGCTGAAAAATCTACATGACGTCAAAATGACCAATGAGAAGCAAACACAATGGCTGCCGATTGGTGTCCAAATGACCAATGAGAAGCAACTATAATGACTGACGATTGGTCCCATAGAGCAAAGAGTACAAGAATTCTGACATAGAGATTACACGATCGGACACAAACAAAGCATGTGTTTGGCAAAGTGTGGTTGGCGAGCCAAATACGAACGTACTAAGCGTGAAACCAAAACGTGTTAAAGAAACATTTAAACATGTAATTATTAAGATTGGGGCCGGGACTTCCAAAAAACAACTTACTATGCGGGAAAACGTAGTAATGAGGAACGTGCTAACGAGGTTCCACTGTATTATGTTTTACTGCTTAAATGTAAGTAATTGACTAATCTTATCATTGAATGTAAGTATGTAATTTGTAATATGCATAAAGTAAAAAATTAATGAATGTCTGTTTTCCTGTTTATTATTAAATCTACCGTTTTATACTGATCTTGATTTCATTGCAAATCACAACAGATATTTGTGATTGCACGGTATGTAATTTATAGTATTTTTATTATGAGTGTTCTGCCCGAAGGCAGGTCCAGACCCGGGACGAAGCCGTGGGGTGATGACCACGACTCGTCCGAGGTAATTCAGGCAAGGGTGATACCGCGGAGATTTGCCATTGCCTCTCGCGGGATGGGAATGAAAGGACACAACACAACACCCAGTCCTGAACCCAGGAAGGAAATTTTTCATTGCTGAAAAATCCCCGACCCGGCCGGGAATCAAACCCGGGCCGCCAGGGTGGAAGGCAGTCACGCTACCAACTCACCCACGGCGGCGGACAAGGTAAAAATGTTTTTATCTGAATATATAAAGGAAGAATGTTTGCCTGTTTGTTTATTATACAAATCTACAGTTTTATCCTGGGGATGTGCCGTAGTGCAGTTGGTTGAGGCACAGCATTACAAAACAGAAGGTCCTTCTAATGGACCCTGGGGTTGACTCAGCCTCTACAGAAATGAGAACCAGGAGCGATGTTGGGGGTAAATATGACCAGTGGATTAAGGATGACAACCCAACCACCTTCCTACTGGGATCTTCAATCTCCGAGAGCTTTTTTACTTTGTTAAAGTTTATTCCAATCTTGAAGAGTGCAAGAGAGCTTCTACAACAAGAGACAGGGAAACGAAGGACAGAGGACTTCATCTGCAAGAAGATATTTACTTCAAAGGAAGGGAAATGGAGAGAGAGAGAGAGAGAGAGTTGCATCTAAAACAAATACAATATAGAACAGAAAAATCAAGATTGGTGAATCCACATTCTGATCATAAATTAGGGGCATAAATTTGCACTAGGATTATAATTACTGTAAACACTCTAATCATGGACGGTTGTGAGTAATCTGTCAGGAAAAGAAATATAAAAGCAACCACCAGAATGTGTTGCTCCAATGGAAAAGTGAAGCTGCTGCCACCCTAAAAAATATGACGGCATACAATTAAAGTTTCCATGACCCCATTCTTTATATACTTAAAATGCTGGGAACACCAGCTAGTAGCTAGAGTTAAAGTATAAATGTTTCTAATTTTTTATTTAAAGTCTCTGTAAAAATTATGTTAAATACTGTACAAGAATTCATGTACTCATCCAGAATGGTTTTCAGCACCTCATATTATACGATGCTTGTTTCTTTATTTCTTGTGGATATAATGCAAATAATGTCAACTCTGGAGTATATAATATCGCTTGAGAAAGAAATTGTTTAATAAATAAATTTTGGCCCAGTTATGTTGAGGGTCACTAAATACTAAACTGCCATTCTAGTTTTCATTAAAAGTCATTTGTTAAATGTGAGTTGAGTGAGCCAGTTGCAACTGTTCCCTTCCTCCCTTCCAAAGACTTTGCAGACAACCACAAACTCGCATATTCCTATCTCAACCACTGACGCATGGGGATTTTTTTTTTAAACCCTGACATTAAAGTGAAGTACTTAGCAATCAATTTAATAAGGGATTATTAAATTAAATTTTTAGGCTTATTACCAAACCAACATCCCTCTGCACAAGCAATGGCAATTTTGGTTGGTAACTCCATCAGAAAAGTAACTTCCCTGAGCTAATAATATAGTGTAAGAGATACAAAGCTTCTGCCATAAAGCATACCACAGTAAGGATTGTGCTTGCGAACTACGATGAAGCATAAAATAGGTAAGTCTATACCTTTTTCAAACCATCAGACATCACTGTCACTCATATCCTAGAAGATCTATTATGCTTATTCCCAACATGACAGCTGTTCGCTCATTTTATTCTTTTCTATGTTAAGCCATCTAAGTAATCACAGCAATAATGCAATATTACACAATTTAAAAATACAAATACCTCAGATTATAAGACCAGCACAAAGTAATTATCTTGCAAGACTTACCTAATCCACGCGCTGCAACATCTGTAGCTACGAGAATTGGTGATCTACCTGTTCTAAATTCTGAAACAATAGAACAACAAAATAGCAATGTTTACAGCAACTAAAAATATGCACAAAGATGAATTCTTTTAAAATATTTGTATGAGTAGGTCACAAGATTTCCTGTCAACTGCACTGAAACAAGTGATATACCATATTTTTCGGACTGTAAGACGCTTTGGATCAGAAGACGCACTTTGGTTTTAGCATGGAAATTTAAGGAAAAAATTAATGTGATTCTAAACAGAATTTTTAAAGAGAATAATATATTTCATTGAATACACAAATCATGATTTCCTACAACGGATTCAGTGCTCAATGTCAGGCTGTTCAGAGATAATTGCCTTCATTTAGACCACCCCACAGAGACAACTCCTTTTGTACGAAAGAAGCCAACATTCCTTTCTTTTCACCTTGTATATATGGCTTCCCATTACCCTCATTTTAGTGATTGTACAGTCTGTGCCAAAATGTGCATAAACTTATCCTTACAGCACCTTCTTTATGATTATGGTATTACAGGCAATATTTACCGTAACTTTAATTTTCTAAGTGGTGGTTCAAAGCTAGTTGATGTATTCACTTTGAAACCGAAATAGTGAATAGAAGTTTGTTACTGTACTTAACATTTCAATCCTGATGCTTTCATTTTGAAATAGAAATGATGGTTCAAAGTTAGTTTGTTACTGGGTGAAGCATTTCAATCCTTTATTTTGAAAAAGAAGCGGTGGTTAAAGCTACAGTAGAACTCCAATTACCCGGATAAATATTGGGACTGAACCCATTCTGGATAATTACACAAATAATGGGGGGGAAAAAAAATGTACAGTAGTATGCTTACATGAAGTGTTATGTTTTGAACATATCGGTTAGAGTCAGTTGTTTTGCTGACAAACTATGGATTTTGTGGCTAAAAGTTTTGCTTTTCTGCAAATAATTAGCCCTGAAAGAGGGTTTTTTTATAATTAAGGAATCGCGCACAATGTGCATTATCTTAACCTAAAACTTAACTTACTGACAAACACCCAGTCCTAAACCCGGGAAAGGGAATTTTCACTACTGAAAAATCCCCGACCCGGCCGGGAATCGAACCCGGGCCGCCGGAGTGGAAGGCAGGCGTGCTACCGACTCACCCATGGCGACGGAAAGAGGGTTTTGCAATGCTCGCAGCTGCAAAAACCACTCGAATATGCCCTCAAAGCTATACGGATAATTGGCGATCCAGATAGTTGGAGTTTGGATATTTGAAGTTCTATTGTAGTTTGTTATTGTTTGTACCATATCAATCCTTATATCGTTTTAAAAAAATTGAAGTGGTGGCTCGAAGTTAGCCTTTAAAGTGATAATATATCCTAAAGAGTCCAGGCTTGTCTTACATTTTGAATAAAATGATGGGGAAAAAATGGGAAGCAAAATTTAAATTTCATATAAATTGCACAGCAAAGTATTTCAAACCTAGTGTCTTCATTTTGAAAGAGAAGTAGTGGCTCAAAGCTAACCTGTTACTGTAAATAGCTTTTCAAACTTGATGTCTTCACTTTGATAAAGAAATGACGGATGAAATCTAGTTCTATTAGGCCTACTGTGTATTTCATTCCAACTGTTATTTGAAATTCTGAAAAAGAAGCTGCAACTAATCTGTTACCTGTTTGTAGAATTTCATTTTCAGAAGTCATCATTTTGAGAAAGAAGTGATGGCTTGTGTTATTACATTGGTCTCTTGAGGATTAGTTGGCAGGTTACATATTTGTGCATTCTAGCACAAGACTAATATGTGCACTTCAGTAGTACTGGAAACTTCAAGTTGATATGAATCCGAATATCTAATATGGTACCAACCGAAGTACAAAAAATATAAGATCTTTTGTCCACGTACAACAAATTTATTTTGGTAGTATACCATAGATACCATAATACATGTTGTATTAAAGAAAAAAATCGACAATAAACACTTTTTCAGTTGTTTTTAATACAGTCATTAGACCCAAAAATATTCAAACGTTTGTGAGAAGAAAGTCACTAGGTTAGTTTAAGATTTAAGATTTAAATTTTCAAAATATCTCATTAAAAAAATTGTTACTTTTTCTATTAAGACAGAATATAATAAGAAAAAGTTTGTGCAAAGTTGTATAAAATTGTATTACCTTGTAACACCCAGTCTCTTTCAGATTGTGATTTGTCCCCATGAATACAGTTAGCTGGCCACCTGTTGAAGGAACACATGTTAAGCTAAATGTTACTGCTTATGTTTTCACAATCACAAGAAAACAAGACAGCTCTGAATCATCCTGTGATCAGTTAGAACGCTATATTTTAGGGTCCCTCCAGATACATTGTTACAGAATCCTCTTGCATGTCTGTCTGTCTGTCCTCTGGACAGAAAGCTCTCGTTCTTAAAATGTAAAAGCTACATGTATAAATAAAAGAAATAAAAAAAAAAAAATTAAATATTAAAAACTACATAAAGTGGAGGCATGTACCGATTGATGCAACATTGAAAAATTTAAAACATATGACAGATTTCAGGGGGTTAGTACAGGAAAGAAGTAATGTGGTAGGATTTGTGTTTTAAAAGTAAACATAATGAAGTTTTGGAAAGTTACTGATTATTTAGCTCTTGAATCAGTGACCAGTGGTCAATAGTGTAAGTGTAGTTAGTGTAAGTGTTTATTACATTAATTTGCTTTTTTACATAATCAAATGCAAACATTCACACAGATCTGCATGGTTATTTAAAACAAAACAAAAAACAAAAAATAGAACAAATAATAAAAATAAATAAAATATAAAATACGAGGGTTATCCAGAAAGTAAGGAACGTTTCCACCTGATGCCGCCAGGCGCGCGCCAATAGCGTATACAATGGTGTGCTCGTACTTGGCACCTCAGTCAGCGTTCAGCTGTGCCAACGGGAACATCTCTGCGCTGCCCCTTTTTTTATTATTCAAATTTGAAATGTGTGCTGTAACCCAAAATCCCGCCAGTTGTGAGGTGCGGTATGTGATTCGTTTTTTGTTGGCAAAAAACTTAAAACCAATAAAAATTCATCGGGAACTGTGTGAAGTGTACGGGAACAATGTAATGAGTGTGTCAGGAAGTGGTGTATTCAGTTTAAAAATGGGCGAACAAACGTTCATGATGAAGAGAAGAGTGAACGTCCGAGCAATGTGACTGACGATCTGGTCGCCCAAGTTGACGAAAAGATTCGTGAAAACCGCCGTTTCACAATAACTGAGCTTTCTCTGTGTTTCCCACAAGTTTCACGGACTTTATTTTTTGAAATTGTTTCACAGAAGCTTCACGACGATAAGGAGCTCCAGGTACGCATCACTGAGTGGCTGAGATCACAGGCGGCAGAATTCTATGACACAGGAATTTCAAAGCTTGTCCACCGCTTGATAAGTGCCTGAATTTGTATGGTGATTATGTTGAGAAGTAGTATTTTAGTCCCTCTTTCACATGTATATAATAAAATGTTTTTCTTGTACTTGGTTTTTTAGGTAGATTTTCGAAGAAAAATCTACCTATTGCAATGGATACCACTTTATGATTTTCGAAAAATTCTTTCATATCTTTACGTTTCATGCTCCCCTAAGTACGAAACCACCATCCGTTCAAAAAAAAATTTTGTGATATTTATATATATATATATTTATATATATCTTTACACGATAGCGGCCGTAATTTTGAAGATACTTGAACCAAATTTTATTATGTTATTTCTAGGCCCAATAGTTCGGACAAGTTCGTTAATGGGCAAAATTGGCCCAAGGGGGTGGTCGGGGGAGGGGGTTGAAATTTTTAAAAATGTATATCTCGGCCCCTATGAAGTATAGAGGGAAACTTTGTTTGAATAAATTAGAGTACTCCCTATGGAGTTCACAGTGACACCAACGATTCGGGGGTTCGAGTGAGGGTGGGGGTGGAGGTGGGGGTGGGGGATGAAAATTCGAAACTTTTGAAACCACGTCTTGTGGGGTATCGTTGAAAAGCTCTTGATGAGTACTCTACAAATCAATAAATAGTTTCTTGATAGCTCTCATATTACGCGAGATTTTAATGTTTGAAAATAATAACACTTAAAAGAATTATTATAATATAATTTTGTCTTGTTTAGCGGCTTTGCTAATTTTATTCATTGCTGATCTTGCGCACGGCCTCCCAGAATATTATATCCTATTCTTGTTGTCAAAACAAATGATTGTAGGCTCTTCCTCTTTACCGAATTCAGTTCTTATTACTGCAGGTTAACCATGCCAAGGCTAAAGAAGAAGAGTGCTATGCAGCGACAATAAATTAAACCAAAAGCACTTCGAAATCTACCTCCGCCTGTAGGCCTGCCTAAAGGGATTTTTTTTTAAATTCCAAAACGTTCCTTACTTTCTGGATAACCCTCGTAACACAAACAAAGCAAGCCTATTCCTCACCCTCCACCCTGTCCCCAGTTTGCCGCTTTTGCAGACCTGAGCTGTCTCGCCTTCATTAAAAACTCCCCAATGTTTTCCTCAACATTTTTGTCCGCCAGTAACTCCAAACATATTTGTTGCTATTTGATTACATTAAAGAAATTGGTAGATATTTTTCCCTCCAATTTTCCAAACCTCTATAATTCACCAAAATATGAAACCAAGATTCTTCCCCCTTACATATGAGATAAATTCTCATTTTGTTTTCATCTGCGATCTTAATCATTCGCCACGAACCAAGTCTAATCAAAGCGAACCCCAGTTTACTGACTTTGGGTCCTTTTTCTATGTATTGTTTCTTCTCCCACTTCAATTTTAACCGTGATTGTAATTCAAGTGAAACCATAGTCATACACTGCGCATTTGTCTGTTTCAATATCCTTCAAACAGTTTTTAACCTCTTCCTCCTGTGGATGTTATAGAAGAGTCCCCGTATGAAATACCTGTTGATTGGATTGATAAGCATTTTCGTAATACCAATTTTTTGTTCCATTCTAATCGTGCGCATTCCACTTACAACGGAAGTGTTTGTTCTGACACGGACAATTGAGAGTTTTATTTTCTTCTTGTAAACAGTCACCTGAAGAAGGTCTTATGGTTTGACCGAAACGTTGTGTGTTTTTTGTTGTAATGAAAAATAAATATCCACTGTACACAATTTTTATTTGATTTTATGTAAATAAAGTTTTTAACCTTCCTCCACACGCTTCTCCTAGTTACCTGCCCATCCATCCTACCGTATCCCATCCCTATTGTTCATAATCCCTAACTTAAGTATAAGAATATGTGGAATTTCAACAAATTACAAGTGTCTATTGTAATAATTTTGTTTTATTTTTATTACTCATTTTATTGCACCTACGTGCAATTGCTTTTACATAAATACACAAGGATATTACAGTGGAAGAGCTTCTTTGATAAAAAACAATCACTGAACACCACAAAGAAATGAAAATAATGTGTGTGTGTGTGTGGTGAAGAATTACTTTAAAACTCTTATAATAATAAATACAATATTAATAGATGCCCATTATAATTATATTATTCCTGTTTGCCATCCCTTGGTTTGCGGAATGTCCATTCAGTGTGCATTATATTTTTTAAAGCCTCTTTTGTGTGCTTTCTTGCTGTATGTTGGAACTGTTTCCTCTGGTAGTGTCTTATTTTTAGATGACAATATTAAAGGCTGGGACTGATATTAAGTTTGCACCCTGCAGCTTTTATGTGAGAAGCATGGGAATATTTATTATCTTGTCTTTAAGAGCAGTGCAGTACATTTGGTCTATGTATAAGACACATTAATTAAAATTAAATGTGTGTATGAAATATTGTATGCACCTACTTCAGTAAGGTGATTTAAAAACCAGGGGCGTATACTCTATTGGTGCTATGCGTGCGCCGCACGCCCTAATTCTAGATGGAATATATTCATTCATAATATTTGATTTTTTCAGTAAATTGTAGAAAAATCAGTGTCATTTTCATTGCTGAAATGAGAAAACAAGGGCCCCGCTGCGAGGCTGTCACCCGTGTGCTACGATTCCGTAATCAGAATCAGTTTCTGGGCTGTACGTTAGGCGTGGACTTGTCTCGAGGCTAGAATTAGTGTGCTATGAGTTTTGAAGAAGGGTGAGATCCTGACCGTGGGGTGAAGAAGGGAATAGGTTACGCACGGTGGAGATTTCGCAGTAACTTGAGTGCCTTGCGTGCTACTGAAGTTGCGCACTCAGCTGTGTTGTAGCGAAGTATATTGCGATTTTAAGACGTTCCAAAGTAAATTATTGCAAATATTGTTTCATTTAATGTTATCAAAAGTGTTTAATTAATTTTTAGTCTTTTATTTTAAGAATTTTAATAGTAAATAATTGTAAATAAAGTATTACTTTATTTACTGTTATTCTGGGCGCGGCGGGAGATTTGCCGGTAGTTTGCGTGCTACTGAAGTTTCGCAAGCAATTGTGTTGTAGCTAAGTATATTACAATTTTAATAATTTCAAGGCATATATTGTAAATATTAATTTATTTAGTGGTTAAAAAATGTGTTAAATTAATTTTTAGTTAATGTAGCCTACTTCATTCTGAAAACATTATGAAAGAGCACAGCTGTACTTTGGAAGATCTTCTGATAAATACATTTTTATCCAAAATTTTTCAAGATAAATTGCAAATTGTGACAAATGTACGGCCTTGCCCTGAGTTAACAAGTCTTTCTACAATGCATAAAGGCAAGAATGTAGAATATAAAGAACATTTTTCAGTCTCACATTCCTGAGGAAGGCCACAGAGTGAAAATTGCCGTAAGCTCGAGCCTAATAATGTTGACACGGCTGATAACCCGAGAAGCCATCTTAAATAATCAGCGCCGTGAAAGCTTCAAATCTTATAAGTACAAATCCTTCATGTTTTAAAAGAAAGAATAAGCCTACTTTAATAAAGTAAGCTATTTTTAACTGTTCAGTTAAAGTTAATCTATAATCTCAATTAACTTAGGAATCAAGTACATTTTCTGTGTAGGACGATAGCATAGCACGCCCTTTATCAGAGATCAGGATACGCCACTGTTGAAAACACTTATCAGTAATAAATAAGGTAACAGAGTTGAGGGAAAGCTGTCACCTGTGAAGAAAAACATTCCTTACAAACTGAGACTTTGTGAAATCTGGCATGAATAATTTTAAGTAGGCCTATTGTTGTGTAAAGATGAATATAAAAAAATATGATTCTGTAAAAAAATCAAACTTTTTGAATGGCCGAATGTGTAAGAACTGTGAAAGTATCCCATATACTTTATCTTCCAAATTAGCTCTCATTTATCATTATGTTTAGTCACATTCGCCAACCTTATAAGGAAGAGGTTGAAACTTAAATCTTATTGTATTACGTCATACCTTTGTATTGTAAATAGAACATGTTCTAACCTTTTATACATAATATTTTGTCATACTTCTCCAAATTATGTATTGTTTTAAGTAATTGTTTAGTATAAGTTTTTCTAATATATTGAACTGAACCACCCCCGAACACAAGCTCTGCTTCTTCGGGTGGTATATCAACTTTTGTATGTATTTTTCGTGTAATTTGGAACAATAAATTGTAAATTACTTCTATAATCCCTTTAATGCAATATATCTCCTAAACACGTCTAGTTGTTGCAAAGATATGTTGCCAAAAGTGATTTCCCTATAAGATGCTCTCCGCCTATGTGTTGAATTACTGCTTAGGTCGATTAAGACTGCAAACATCTCCTGCTTCTAGTTTCAATCTTTCCCTCTTCGGCACTCCATTGATCATCTCTCTTGCTCCAAGGTCCGAAAAGTATCTGGACATTGCTGGGTCATTCTCGCCCTTCTTTCAGTAGACAAGCCATCTGTTTCTTTTTCTCTCTGCATCAGCAACTGGGCTACTCCATGTACTGCTATTCTGCTATAAGGCAACATCATTATGGTGTCATTCACTTCTCCCCTTCCTCGCACTCAGAAGTTTTCTTTCCTTCAGATTGAAAAATCCGCTGACAAATTTCCTGTTTGCCATCCCTTGGTTTGCTTATGTATTCTTTGATCTTTACTCCATCCACATACAATTCCATGTTCTTGATGATAGCCTTTTTACCTGTTTCTCTTAATTCTTTCATTTTTTGTAGCAAATTTTCTTCTGATGGCCCGTTCCTCAAAAGATAAATCATTGCTGATGTAAATATCTGAACCTTTTAATTTAGGCGCAATCTTTAATATCATGTAAACGACCTGTTTTGTGGTAAATCGTGTGAGACATTCGTCTGCCCTTCCTACTGCCTATCCGATAGGCCAAGATAAGTTTCCAGCCTTGCAGTTGTGGACCCTTTAAGCTTGAAAGTGAAGATACAAATTTTCAAATTCGAAACAAGCAGATATTCCTTGAAGAACATGCTACTACGATACTATGACTGGAAATGTTGACCACCATAATTTGAAAGAGCACACAAAGGATGAAATTTATTGTTTCAGAAGAGATAGAAGTTTTGGAAAAATTTTCTTTCACTTAATGAACACTCACACTTGGTATTTGTGCATTGTTCAAGATGCTCTGGAAGACTATGAACAAAAAAATTATGTGGCTGAAATGTTCAAACACTAATCACAGAGTGTTAAAATGTAACAAAAGTGATATTTCTGTGATTTCCTATGATGACGTTATTAGCATTGTTCCAAAACCATGAATAATGGGAACAGGGCATGTAAGATAATATTCTGATATTCTGGTTGATATGAAAGAAGCTTGAAAAGAACCTGTATCTGCAATTGTGAACAGATTAGTTTTTACATTAATATTCAGTTATGTTTGTGATTTACATTCAACAGATTAACATGGGACATTTCTTCCTTCCATAACAGGATATTCATTTATGTTTTTGCTGTCTTCTTTTTGAATAAGAAAATAAAAAATATGGCAATTACGTGTGGTTAAGGTTGAAGTATGTATGTTAATTCTATAGAAGGTTTGTATTTTTTTCACTATTAATTTAGCAAGGATTTCACATTTGGTGAACATCAATTTTTTGTATGTCTTTTTTCATTCCTTTCTTAATGCAACAATTTTTGTTTTGAGTCGTTAAGTTCTGGATTGGTTCAACCACACAGGGGCAACAGTTTATATTAGGTGTTTTAGTGCATACATTCCAGATTTCTAAATACTCTGTGCTCAGTCCTACTTTACTTATACATCAGGATGTCTTCCTTCCATAACGAACTAAATACCATGGCATGACCCTAATACAAACAGAAATCCAGGGAGAGTTAAACAAAGTTCATAATTCAAATTACAATAAAATACATCACACTATGTAGGCGTGCATAGATGGAGAGACTGACAAACACCATCACTATAGCATGTATATGGAAGAAAGTAAAAACACATATAATATCTCACAATCTGGCATTTGGAAATGACAACAGGCATATGGATGCAACATGAATACAAATGCACAATAGTATATTGCGATACAAGTGCCATAAGCGATGCATATGGATCGAGGAAAGAGTTTAAAAAAACAAGGCGCTCGCGCTGAGTTTTTTCAATTTTCCGAGAACCGTTATGCACTTACTGCACGAGTATTGCATGCTATTTTTTGCACGATGATTATTTATATCAATTTAATTATATTAATTGATATATTACCTGAAAATATTATGTATATACATTATTGAAGATAGATGTTTATTTCAGAAAGTGATTCGCATGTGTTTGTTGTTATGGGAACCGAATATTTGTCCTGGGGGGCCTTGTCCATAACACTTGTATTATGATGTGTGATAAGTAAATTCTTACCACATGGAAATTTGTTTTGTTTCCATAGCAACAAGATTGTGTGCGGGAAAGTCAACTTACGATCCACGGCAACAACATTCGTAAGTACCACTAATTAGTTAAGTCGTGCAAAAACATACAAACATGCACAATTAAAACATGCTAACATAAAAACATTTGGATATACAAAACTACAGAAAAATTCACTAGGCATGGTAAGTAACAAACATTGCATATACAGGGTGTTAATTAATAACACCAAAATATTTTACCTATGTATAGAGGGGGCACAAACAAGCAACTTTTATTAGAAGATTTTTGCTTTATGGATTCAATTTTCCCTGTCACAGCATAAAATCTCCCAGGGCATGGCCGCCACTGACTTCTAACATTTGAAAAAAATGGGAAGGAAAGGATCTTTGTTGTTAACAGTGGAGTTATGAATAAAAAAACTAATGCAGTGGCGGCCAGTCATGTGCTTAGACTGTACATTTTGCAGATTACGGAACACTAAATTATGATATAGCTGTTGATGAATGAATAAGAATCAGTTTTTTATCTATCACTAAGAAGACATGAAGTCAATTTAATGAAAATTTTGACCCTATTTTACTTCATTATTGACTTATGAGCACCAAATTGTAATGACTTTTATGCCCTGTAGCATACACATTTTACGTCATAGAGCAAAAATCTGCTAGTAAAAGTTGCTTGTCTACGTCCCCTCCACACACAGGTAAAATATTTCAGTGTTAGTCATTAACACCCTGTACAAACAAAGTTTCAAGTATAACTGAATACATAAATGTAAATAACTTACCCATCCCTTCTCATTTTCCGAGTAATTTCATCCACTCTTCTCTTTGTTTCTATAAAGACAATGCTTTTGTTCTCCTTCTCTGCCATTATCTCTTTCAATAGTGTGCTCAACCTGTAAGTCAGTATGGGTTCCATTAATCTATATTTAATTATTTCCAATTTTTTTTTTAGAAATCCTACAGAAAAGCATGCACAATTTGACATACAGTAAAAATTCATCATGGACGTTGTTTGTTGAAGACTGGTGTGAGGACTGAATCAAGATACTGTGGGCTGAATTCAGTGGAGAGACATATCAAGCCATTGGCACTACAAACATTGGGAATGCAAAACTGAAATTCTGTTCTGGGAGTACAGTGTACACATGGGTCAACATTGAAGAATACAGAGCTAAGCACATCAGGATGGGATGGGAAAAATTATTATTATTATTATTATTATTATTATTATTATTTTTTTTTTTTCTTCTTTCAAATTGCTATAGTGCATAAAATTTGCCTCCTATAATATGAAGAAAAACAATGTAAAATTATAAAAAAATGGTTTGACAACTTCCGGTTGCACATCGAACTAAAAGTTGGTAAAAACTGATGAAACTGAACGTTTTTGTAATTTTTTCAAACTACTTAAAGTTCTGTGGTCAACATGTTATAGACTGTTATGCTTACTTTATGGTTCAATAAAGTTAAATAAATTGGAACATTATTAATATTTTAATGTTTTCCGATAGCACATTCTGTTTGAAAAAAGGAAATTAAAAAAAATATTTGCAACTTTCATTGTGCATATTTTTGCTTCACAAAACGACTCAGAACGGATCACAGGGAGTTCCACCCACACCATACGGAAGCAAATTCTAAAGTAAGGGTACATTACTTACATTATATTTACAAAAATAGGATTCACTGGTTTACTGCTACTGGTATTTCTGTGTTTCTTTCAATGTGTGCACGTTTAAAGTGTAATTTTTCAGCAAATTAAGCACAGGTGATCTTGAGCTGATGTAGTCATCTTTAGCTTCATGATCACATACTTTAGTTGAGGCCTTGGAACAAGTTTGACATATTTCTAGATTGCCTGAGTGTAAGAAGGAGACATTTTGATGTCAATGATGGGCTTAGAGTTGGAACTGATGAGTGATTGAATATCTCCATCACATACTACCCACAGCATTAGGAGGATACAACAGGCAAGTATTTCAGTCAACAACTTCAGTGCAGTTGGTAGCTTTAAAGTTTATCTTAGGTGGCATAAAGGTATTACTTTTAAAATTCTCCTACATCTAAACTCTTCAATGTGATTTCTTTGACCAAGGATCATGGCCAACAGTAAATTTTTCAAATATGCAAAGAACTCATTAATCCAATTACTGGATTAACATCTTGAATTACAGTGAAATATTTCTTCCTGGCAGCGGAGAAATGCGTTTCCCCTCCTGCGAGTCATGACAGGTGTAGCCCTATACTTAGTCAGCACAATGTGACTCTCCTGAAGACTGGCGACTGAATGAATCACCACCCCTTCAAACTACAATATTTTGATATAGACTCTTCCTTGCTACTGCGTATTTCTCTGCACACTGCCAGGTAGAAGTAATCACACTGCAGGTTGTGAGAAAAATACCACAATATTTTCTAGCATACAGATGGTGCAACCACAGGGTCAAAACAGTTTTCTGGGCTCACATGACCACTGATTACTGAGTGTGTAAAGCTCTCTACGGTAGAGTATAAATGTTTGATTCCAGAAGAAGACAGTAAGATGCCGACTAAAGACCAGCAGTATATAATACACACAACCAAAGCAATAAAGCCAGAACATTGCCCAGAGGATTTGTCAGTTCGAGATCCTGGTCATCTGTCACATTCTAGATTGCTAACTATGGCCAACTTAGGTTGTACATAACTTTCTCCAATCCTTCTGATAACTCAAATAGTTACTGGTATCTTACATGCCTGTGGTTCAACATGAAGAAGAGTGAATATTTTACTGACTTTTTTCTAGTAATTAAAAATAGCTATATTTATCTGATGACCTACTTCAAGATGTCATTCCAGTAATTGTATGCAATATTATATTTTAAACAATGAATTAACTAAAAAAGCAAGTTAGAAAAAACCACACCGGAAATACCATGGGCCCACTGTAATAATATAAATTCTGGCGAGAAAGAGAAGAGAGGGCATGGTGCAGGCGAACAGAATAAGCTAAACATTTCCCACTCTCCCTTCTAACCACAAAACAATTAAATTGCATTGTGTGGCGTTCCATCTTATACAAAGAAAAGTACTGTAATTTTAGAGGGAAAAAATAGTAAGATAAAAAATAGGCCTACAAAGAAATAGGGCTTGGTACCAGTTTGATAGTTGGACAGTTTGAATTAATGGAAGTATTCTTATTTGTTGTGCTTCGCACTTGAAATAGCGTACAAGAATTTGTTCTAGGCCTACCATTCTAAAAAAAAAAAAGAAACATGAAATGCAATTATACTGGTGGAAGGGAAAAAATGAAAAAGAAGAACGCTAGAGGGGAACAAGTGTCTGGTACAATTTTGAAATTCGCCATATCTATGTTCCTATACATCCCCAGAGTGTCGAGGCATTAGGGCCTCCAAGTAGAGGTTTCTGCTACCGATGCAAGTTTTGTTAAACGTCTTGTTTTCTGCGAGAGGACAGAGGGACAGGTGGTAAGCCCATCGCCTCCCAACCCCCTCAGGAAACCAAGGTATTACTTGGGCATGAAATGGACAAGAAATTTTGTCCAGAGTCTCTTGGAGTTATTTTATGTGCTGTAAATATACAACACCTGCCCCCCCAGCTTAAAGTCCCTCTTGGAGGACTCCATGCCCAGAATTTTTAAGTCCTGAAAAATCCATTAAAAATCCCACGACCTTCAGATCTAGAGGCGGGCATGCCAATACATCACCGAGGCTGACAAAAGATACCTTAGGTTTTATTTTTTTTAAAAATATGTTTCCATTCTTGTTTTTCTTATAGCTAAGTTTAGAAATAATAGAAACCTGTATTCATAAAATAATATTGTGAAATCTCATATATTTAGTTGACTTACCCGTAAATATCGTGGCCAAAGGAATTATTGCATACTAACATGGAATTTTAAAGTATTAAGGACTTATAGATATTACAGACACTCATTTTGTATAACGTAATACTTACTTTTGCTCTTTTTCATATTCTTGACAAACATCAATAATTTGAAGGATGTTGTGGTTTGCTGACAGTTGAAGAGATCCTACATTGATTTGAATATAATCTTTTAAGAATTCCTCTGCTAAGTTCCTCACTTCTTTGGGCCAAGTTGCAGACCACATTAGAGTTTGTCTATCCGGCTGTAAAGATAACAACAAATACAGTATAAACCACAAATAATCAAAGTAAATTTACCAAGAATAATGAAATTCATAATATCAATACTAAACAAAAATCTTGATGATCTGCCTCAGCTACTTTAACCTGTTACCATAATGAATAGAGGAGAAAGTGTGATGACTTCGCCGCTAATACAATGGTGGGTATAGGGAGAGCGGCGGTCCACCGAAACACTGGCAGCACCTTCGTTTGCGTTTCAACTTCTCAATGCTGCGTCATGATAGTTTGGCATTTTATGATTAAACTCGCAATCTTTAATTAACCCTTGGTCCTATTTCTGTGAAATTTGTGCAGAAATAATCTGCACAACACAGTCCTTCTGATGGTTAAAACAGAGACTTAAAAAATGCGGACATAAATGTTTTTATTTCATTATATAAACATCACCAATTACACAAAATTCATGGAGGGTGAAACGGAATTTGACTATGCGACAATTTTTTTCATTTTTGTGTCCCGTAAAAACTTCAAGCGAGAAAGTTTTAGGGAAATATTTCAACTTTATTTTAAATTCAGTACCACCTTTATATCTTGAATGGTTTACGAGTAATTGAGTGGTAATTATTCCGGGCGCTCAGCTCTCTGAATGATGTGGGACGATCGTGAAATGTTGAGGGTGAAGCAAATTTGACTATGCGACATTTATTATTTTATTTTTGTGTCCAGAAAGAGATTAAGGGTGTAAGGTCTAGTGAAATATTTGGATCTTATTATAAATTGAGTACCACCTATATATCTATAATGGTTAACGAGTAATAGTAAATACTCTAAAGCTAAAGCTATCAGAATGGTATTGAGGTATTAGCAGGCATCTTTTCCATAAAATACCAGCAATAACGTAAAAAAGTTTACATAATTTATTCGTGGTCTCAATAATAATACTATATTAACTAACTACTTGTACCCATACTGCAAGATTGACCCGCTGAGGAAAGGGAGTGAATGAAGCTTTTTTCTAACTTAGTAAGTCTGCACTACTTTTATTTATGCATTTATTGGATTATTTATTTATCATATTTTCTGTTCACTTATGTTAGTAATTTTTATGTATAATTATCATAACAAATGTCTTATTAGTTTAATATCTTGTTCCTTTTTTTAATAATATAATTTAACAACATAAGATGCACATAATTTACAGCGAACGGCGAATGGTCGAGGGTTTGAGCAAATAGCGGGCTGTAGTTAAGGCAAGAGGATTTAATTTTTTTATGAAAAAATCAGGGAAAATGCTTTGAAATATTGTGTGATATATGTAGAATGCGTTGAAAAACAATTTTTGCGTATGTGCGTCTTTATCGGATGTTGAAACGCCAATTTTAAAGATCACGCGCCCTATTTTTGTAGTGCTGCTTATGAAATTTTCCGTGCCCTGCAATTCACAAACCATCCCTTAGTTTATATTATCTCTGTTCACATAATTTGTACACATATCTACACTTTTGACCGTGTTTCACCTACATAACTTACCCCATACAGCCAGGAGAAAATTAATATTATTATAAATAATATTACTATTAATACAATATTAATACAAATTAATACTCAGTAATATTCTATACAATGTAATATTAATATTAATTTATAAAATATCCCTTAGCTGTTTTCTACCCTAATTATACGTTGTTATTTCTATACAAATGTACATTCTTTAACAAATTCTCATCAAATTATACTAACATACCATCTACCCTATTTTCTAGGCAATAAAATATTAGATCAAATCATCCCTTAGCTGTTTCATACCTATATTATATAATTGTTCATTGATTGTGAACATCTTCGATTTTTGGAAAGATGTGGAACGAAATGTTACGGTCAAGCTTCTTGTAATCTGAGAAATTACTGTTACACACGGCCATGTTTATTTTTGGAGATGAGATCTTCCAAGACGTGTAAAGCAGCCCGAAAATTGTCAGAAGTATCTAACAATTCAATTTAGATAAGGTGAGTCATTTTGAAATAGATTAATGTATTATTTTGTTTAATAATGTTTGCAATTTTTCCTATACCGCCCGTAGTAATCTTGCTCCCGCGAATCTCAAGCAGAGTAACTGCTACCTAGCGGCGGAACCAGTGAACTACCTCAGTCATCACATTTTCTCCTCTATTCATTATGCTGTTACCAAAAAGGTGTTTATTATGAATGCATTAAACTGTTTAAATTGTTTTCCACATGAAATAAAAGCATTATCAAGAAATAGATAACATTTAAAACTGCTCTTAAGAAGTATCTATGTATGCATGCATTTTTTCATTAGATGAGTATATTAGGCCCTATTGATCCTCGGCATTAGTAACCTATTATTTTTAATGACTCAATTGTTGATGGTGTGTTAAATGTATCTTGTTGGTTTCAGTTGTAATACTTGACTAGCATGACCAGGCATCCCCATTTAGATGGGACAGTTGTAACTTTCAAAATAAAATCCCTTTGTCCCCATCCGATTCTGCAGGGACACCTAAATGTTCTGGTTTTTAGAAATGATATAAAATTCCCAGTCATTTGAGGTTTTCAACATGCCATTTTTATTTTCCTAGCAATGTCAGTTGTGAAGTCAGTTCAGGGTCTTCAGTAATATTTACTCGGAACTTGGTAATTTATTACTGGGCTGAATTTGCTAACCTTCACATTTTACGTTGGCATGAGTGTTCTAGGACATATAGCATAGGTAATAACTTTTTTATAGTTTATTCACTTTACCTAATTCAATTCTAGACCGTGACTAATTCTCCATTTCCTAAATGGCACTGCATGGGATGAGAAACAAAAATGTTCTGACTTTCTTACAAATGCGTTACAAACTGCAAAGTTAATGACAATGGATTGTTCGAAGAGTGTATTACCGGTAATATGCAGCAGTTTGTTATACCTCAGGAAGTTGAGAAACAGAACAAAGAAAAAAAGGCTTGCACTAATATTTGTTGTGCAATGTACGTTCCAACACTTCACATCCAAAGAGATATACTGATTTGTAAGATTGTGGAATTTGTGTTATGTACTCCCAGTACAAATGCAGCAGTTGAGCAATGAGTAAGGTACAGTACATCTGAGAAAACTCAAATGAAAGTAGACATTTTGAAAGCAGCAGCGAAGGTAACAGTTAACTTGAAATATAATTGTTTAGAATTCTATGACTTCTAAAAGGGACGCAAACATCTCCTGGATCAATTTCATTCGTCACAGAAGTAAGGGGGCATTAAGAACTGCACTAATATTCAAGTTCTCTGTTGATAAGTAATAAATCATATCTAAATATACCTTACTATAAACATGGGTAAAATTTTTTTAGTACGAGTTTCATCCAGAAAATAAGTTCTGATCGCATCCAGAGATGACTAGTTGGACACATGCACATGCATGGCAGCAGAGGAGGTATGTTCGCTTGTAATCGGCAGATTCTGCATAAATGTTAAGTAGTTCTGACCTTCACAATCCCACGTTTAGTGTATGATCAGTATTATTGATTTCATATAGATCTCAGCTGGCGAGCAATGCCTGAGTGTGAACTTTTGGGCAATAAACCACTGTTAACCAAAAACTTATATGACTACCCCTAATTGAGTTTTAGGTTCTGTATTACAGTGAATCCTTCATCAATCCTGAAATTTCCAAGCCACTGAGTTCGATTGAGACTGCCCATATGGCAACACATGATTCATTTTAATCGTATTAATTGTTTATCTACTACATCTAACAATATAACTAAAATAAAATGTAATTCATGCACTTTATGTTAACCTGTAGCCTGGGACATATGTTTTTTTTATTATATTAACTTGGATGTGGGGTATTCTCTACCTAGCTCTAAAAACCTGTTAATTTTTTGTGTTCCAAATGAAAAATAGTGATGCAGTTTTTGAAAATGTACTTCTAATACTGTTTTAATAATTGATACATCGAGAGAACTTTTTTCATGTAATTGAAAGCTTAATTTCAGAGATAAAATTTTTTTAAAGGTATTTTCTAACCGTATATGTTATCATTTCACTTTATATACAAAGTCTAAACGTCCAAGATAAAAATAAAAAAATTAACAATAAGTGCTATTAATTAAATCAAATTTAGCAGAAACTGAACATTATTGCAAAAAATATATTAAATAAACCAATTAAACCTTGTAAATGAGCAAGTATATTATGCTTTCTTGTTCGGATATTTGATACTGGACATGTCTTGCACCATTCGTATCCGTTTTTACCATAATAATCTCTGCTTTGACCATTTTTTATAATATATTAGGGCCCATATCCACTGAATGCCGCATTCCCTTTATTGACACTTCACTATCTTGGTCATCTTCTCCTTCAGTATTTGTGTGAACAACAAAATCTGGATATAAATTGTCTGTATCATTATCACTATATTCGCTTTCATCTGCTTCCATACTGTTCAGCACCCTTTCTTCAAACCTCGGATCATCAGTTCACATGATGTTTTTTCTTTACAAGAAAGCAGTAGCTAAAAAGAAAATTGATTAAACGAAAAAACAGCACTATCTTGGATGTGAAGTATTTCTTACCCTAGCTGGGGGGGGGGGGGGATAATAATAATAATAAAAAAGTAATAATAAAAATAAAAATAATAATAATAATAATAATAATAATAACAACAACAACAACCATTACTCATCTCCAAGAACACAACTATCTTTCACAACAATCGACAACTAACTGTTAGGAAGGTAGACATTTGTGCTACAGTGCAATTTAAAAATGTCCTGAGTAGAATATACCCCAGATGCAAGGTTACAGGATAAAACAATCTTAGTGTTATCAAAAATCATCATATTCATCATCATCATGATTATTTTGGTTAACACTGAGATCGTTTAATTATTTCACTGTTAAGTAAGATTTAAAAAAACATCTTGTGATTGAATTATTAAATACAGGCAAAGCTGCAAGCATTTACTAGTATACAATAAACGTTCAAAAAAATCAAACTAAGTTAACATGAAACATGTCTTTCGGAAAATGTGATTTAACTACCAATAAAGTTCTAAATTGGTTATGAATACATAATCCTTACCCGAATCTGTTCAATAATCTTCCTTATCTGAGGTTCAAACCCCATGTCCAGCATCCGGTCTGCTTCATCCAGAACAAGGTAAGTGCACCGCTTCAGATTTGTTTTTCCACTTTCAAGGAAATCTATCAAGCGTCCAGGAGTAGCTATGACGATCTCCACACCTCGCTCCAAATCGCGTGCCTGTACACATTATCATAAAACCAATAATGTATCTATAAACCATGAAAATAGGTAGGTAGGTAAGTAGCAAGTGGAGTGTAAAGGCCTGTTGACAGTAAGGTCAATTAGGACTTAAACAGAAAGGTCTTCTAAAGCAGAAGTCATTAAAATGCATTCTTGTGTCCGACTTTAGCGTTGTGTAACAAATAGTTGAATAAAAACACTTTCTTTAACGCACTTTATTTTACCTTAGTAAACATCACCACCTGCGAAATGGCCGTCCAGAAGTTTACTAAGGTAAAATAAAGTGCGTTAAAGAAAGTGTTTTTATTCAACTCATTAAAATGCCTGTAAATGGGGCAATAAACAATAACGAGTTAAAGTAGTAGCATTAGTAGTTTGTGGTGGTGAATGTATACTTCATGAAAACAGAAAAGTCTGCAGTGGCACACCATTTCTGGACATTCAACAATCATATTATAAAAAAAAGGACATTAAATTATTAATACATTACTGAAGAAAACATTAGAACTTAATGCCTAGGAAAAGATATACTTTATAACACAGAATGAAGATAAGCATTATGAATTTCCACAATTTGCCAGCAGACTCACCATTAGGAATATGAAGGGCAGTGCAAACTACAACTACCAGCCTTAGCCGCACAAGCACCTGTTGACCGCTGGTGATGAGGGAGAATCCCTTGAAACTAGTCTGTTTTAAACATTGATACAAGTGGAGCTAAAAGTGATTTATAGTCATTTCACTAGTGATTCAGTACCCTATACCATTTATAATATTTTGTTTTAATCTACTTATAAGACTCTGTGACATGAAGTTTTAGAAAACCCATGCACACAGACCTTTATCTGAATGCCAATAGCCACCATCACCCCTCACAGAAACGTTCCATTCTGCCCAGCCTTCTGCATTGTGCTACCAGCATCTCTGAGTCCGACAACTTACAAAGAGAGATTGACCAATTATTCACTACTCTCCAGCAGAACAACTACAGCTGCCAAGAAACCAGTAGGGTCCTTCATCACGTTACAGCCAAGAAAACCAGCTTCCAACTGGACTCCAGCAGCACCTTAAGCAAAGCATACATCCCATACTGTGGCAACCTGTCCCACAAGATAAGCAGAATTCTAAACTGCCTCCCACAAAAATTCTAAAATTTCTATTGCCCGTAAAAGACAAACAGGGCCTACGGACTTCAGGAGTTTATAAGAGCATCAAGAACTAGCACAGGCTGCCTCCAATAGAAGTAACCCACATGCCCCGACGGCTTCTATCTAAGCCTTTGGCCCTGATATGGCCCAATTATTTCCATTTTCCATTTTACTTCTTATATCCTCCCTTTTAAATAACTCTGATTTTATCCATTACTAACCTTTATTTTTCTCACACTGGTCCTGATTTTGACCGATTGCACCTTCAATGTTTTATAACATCAACCAAAAAATCCTTCATTCTGCTTGGTCAATACACCTTTACCACCAATCACAAAATTTCATTTTACTCAAAATTATCGTCACCTATCTGCCATAACCACGAATGTGCAAAAATTGAGATTTTGAGTTAAGTGCATCGCTGGCATCTACTGACATTTATCTTTGTTCTACAAGAACCGCAAATGTTGTATCTTCTTTCCTTGGCGAGTAATAGCTAGTTCCATTTCCATGAAAGTGCAAGTTCTGTTTTATTTGCTATGCCATAATCATGTATGTGCCACATTCGGGAATTTAGCAGAACAGGCGCAGGCACTTGAAAAAAGGTAATACGGTGTATGCACCACATTCGTTAAAATTGCAGTACATATCTGGTTAAAACAATGACAAAGGTTTCAACATTCGCGAACACATTGACGAAGGGCCCTTGATATCTATGTATCTGAAGTATGCGATCAGCCACAGAGATCTTTATGTTGACAAAAAGGTTGATTTCTCAGGAGTTAGCTTTTATAATCTAGGTCATGAGTTATACAATATGGTCATTTATCAATGGATAGAAATTGAAGTGCATACTTGTCCTTGTATTCTTTACTCTACTAAAGTCCTTTTATTATTATATTTTTTGTTTATAACAATGACGGCAGACAATACTATACAGTCTTGTTTTGATTTCCATTGAGCAGAGGAATAAACATATTTTTCACCAACCCTTTTACTATTACTAATATAGAAACTATAGTACATAATACTGTATGGTTGTATGCAGATCATTTTGCAGATTTCTTAGTAGTACTGAATAATATTCTAAGAAAAATCCATTAAATGCAGCAAAAACTGTTGTGCTTCTGTTCCTAAATACCACCCTATTCAAAGCATTTAGCACCTATAAATGTCACAACCTGTCACCAAACTAACAAAAATTCTTAGAAATAAGCAGTTGGCCTTGAATTCCAATAAGGGGGAAAAGGGTCTGTAAAAGGATCAATGCCGTGCAGTGTTGTACTTTGAAGAACTATTGGCAATGTTTAGTGCACTAAAGTTTGTATTTCAGCAATTTTTTTATTTTGAAAAATTTACAGCCATTTAAACTGAGGAGGTGGTCCGGTCTGAAGAGTTGACGGCCCGAAACAGCTGCAGCCAGGCGAGATTGTGTTAGTAAAAATGCAGATGGTAGTCTCCTAGTGAAGAAGCTTTTACATTTTGCCAATAATAGTTTATTTGTATAGTTTGTGAGCGTTGTTGCTTTCTGCTAGCTAACAGATGAAAGTGTTCGGGATGCTTTGCCTGAGCCTGACATTGATGAAACTTCGGAAGAAGAATTTGAATGATTTCCAGGTGCACTTACGGACATTACGATCTAAATAGTTATACCATTCACTATTGCTATAAATGTCATGTGATCCTCTTTTGGTTTTTAATTATGTATTAATTTGAAGTGATTTTTTAAACATAAAATAAAGAGTAATTTCAGCTGAGCTTTTATTCTATGTGTAAATAAAAGTGCATTATTAACTTTGATGCTCTGCCAAAACCACGAATGTGACAAAACCAATCCATGGAAAAGGTTGTATTCACATTTAAATGAACATTATGGTATCCTGCTGATAAGACATATTCCAATACAAACATTCACTTATTTTGTAATTGTGTAATTCTGCTTAAGCTCTATAAAGTTTCAATTGCGTTTTTCTCAAAACTAGTAAAATGCACATACGTGGTTATGGCAGATAGGTGACAATATGTAAGCTCTCATCTGTAACTTCACACTCATTTTCCTTTGGAAAGCCACGGAGATGTCAGCAACCAAAAGCTTGGATGTTTTATATCCCTTCACTCGCTTTAAAGCTAGTGAAACCATAATTAATCAATATGTTGTAACTAATGCTAACCAACATCTAACTAACATTACATTAACATTACATTAAAATAAAAGTACAGGAATAATTATAACTCTAGAAAAACAACAATAATTCAATTCTATTTGGCAAATCACAGAAATATTATTCCTCACATACTTTGTCATGGTCTACATGGCATGAAAGATTAAAAATGGCATCAGAATTGCAACTTACTTTCTCCTAAATTTGTTATGTGGCAAACAGTAACTTTTCCCACTTCAGTTCCTTTACTGCAACTGAATGGTCATACTATGACCATGAAGCAATAGTGAAATGACACATGGCAGGGGAAACAGGAGCATTCGGAGAAAACCTGTCCTGATTTCATTTTGTCCATCACAAATTTCAAGTGGATCCCCTGAGATTCGATCCCAGTGGTGGAAGGTAAGCAATCTAACCACTCAGTCATGGGGTGGCCAACTTTCCCTATTACAAAACCACAACCTTATAGCATATAGCATGGTTCTATTTCAGTGAGATACTTGAGTTTTCAACTATAAGGTATAAAAAATTAGGCTTATATCCTTCACAGTTGACCCAACTGTCGGGTTTGTGATTTACCGCCAACAGCATGATGGGGATGAGGCTGAGAAAAATGTCAATTTTGAGCCTACCATAACATACCTCAAACAAAAACGTGATCTTAATTAAATATCAGTCATCGGTTCAACTGCACAATTACCCATAATTACTTCTGTCAGTTATGGAACAGTCTAAAATCTCCTTTACAGTTTTGCTGCGCTACAATTTGTTTCTTTTAAGGAAATAACTATTTCTTTTGACAGCAATTCTGCATCATGTCTTTTTATCTTTTATAAGCTACCTTTTTTATAACATTTTCTGTTGTCTGCTTACATAGAGTCTAAACCAAAAGATAACAGTTTGACAAAATAAACAAGAAAATTACACACAGGCTGCCCAAGAGCAGCATGATATTCTAGTGAACATGTTGAAAGGAGGGGTATGGGGAGTGCCACTCACAAGTGCACACTATATTATTAATCACTAAAGCCCGGATTTTCATGCACTATCAAACTTAAAAATATGCATGCATTCATGCACTATCGTATCTGAAAATATGCACAATGAAGGGCGAAACATGCACTATCAAAAATCCGCACTGTACTGCAATATATTTCAATTTATCTTAAAACAATATACAACAACGAGTTTTTCCAAATTCTCCTCACTTAAACTCGTGTGTTTATCAGTTAGGACATTCTTGAACGCAGAAAAGGATCTATCTACTTCACAAGAAGTAACAGGTGCATAGGCCTACTTAAGGGAAGAAATTTGACTGAGGGTGAGATCGAATTCCATGTCTTTTACATGCAGCATTATAGCATGCTACAGCACAGTAGCACGTACCACTGATATAGACCATGAATGTCCTCTTGGGTTCATCAAGCTTCAAAGTTATTTACTTTTATAATGTAATATTAACTTCAAGTACTGTACCACAAATTACTTTAAAATAGCTGAGCTACTATCGCCCAATACACTTATTGTACTGTTATTTGCATAAAAAAGTGGAATGATTATATCTCAAAACATATTGCACCATAATTATTTTACCATTATATCCAAATAACCACATGTACTGTTATGTAATAATAAATTTCTTCAAAATAGGGGCACCATTGTATTCTAACAAAATTACCTGCTTGAAAATAGCGGGACTGTTATATTATAATACAGCTGATGTACTGATAATTCCATTAACAGTAACTGTTCTACTCATACAATGCATGTTTAATATTGGCCAATAACGTTTAGCAATTCCTCGGAAACAGACGAATCATGGCCATTTATCTTACAATATTCTTGTAGGAATCGCAAGGAAGCCATTTTATTTGATAAAACATCAGCTCGTTACTAAACCGTAACAGTATGTTACAGTATGCAGTGATTATTATTATATTATATCATCCATTGTCGGCGCTAAATTGAAACAAAAATGGCAAGCTCAAGGTTTGGTAATGCATCTGTTGGCGAAATTGATATCATAAAGGAAGCTAGAACACATATTACTGAAACAAATATAAAATGCCTATGGATTCAGTTACAAAAGTTCTGTTAAGATCATAAGTACAATTGAATTGAACACACTAGGGAATTTCAAAAGCAGCAGATTGAGGAGCTAACAATATGAGAAAACCCATGGAGAAGAAAATTGTGTTTTAACCAATGCACATTCAAGTAGACAGTGGCAATAAATTATGTTCTTGAAAAAAAGTGTTTTTATTTTGTTCCAATTTTAGCTTCTCTTAATTTTGAGGTTAACTCTTTTGTCACTACTTTGTTGGTAACATTGCTTCTGTATCTGATTTCCTAAATCCCCTATGTTGGGGCGAAGGGCCTCCAAGTGGAATTTTCTGTTACCTATGTGAATTTTGTTACGCTTATTTTCTGCGATAGGGCAGAGGGACAGGTGGCAAGTCCATTGCCTCTCGACGCCCCCTCCGGAAACTAAGGTATTAGTTGCAAGAAATTTTGTCCAGAGTCTCTAATTTAGACATGGAGTTCTTTTACAAGCCATAAATCTATGACATGGGCCCCCCCAGCTTAAGGTCCCTTAAAGTACTCCACGCCCAGGATTTTTACGTTCTGAAAAATCCATCGACCGCAGCCGGGTTTGATCCCACAACCTTTGGATCTAGAGGCGGGCACGCTTTCTCTAGACCACTGCGGCCGACTGGTAGCATTGCTTAGTATTCCATAATGCACACTGTTCATTAAATTAGTATGCAGTGATCTGACAGTTGACACTATTAACAATTTTATTTTTAAAAAACCAAAAGTAACTATTTATATTAGAATATAATATTATTTATATAATCCATTATGTTTTAATCATTACTCATTATTAATAAATCCAACTCGAGGTTACGAAACATATATTCGTAACCTCTCGTGGGATTACCTATGATAATTCCATTAACAGTTCATTATGTAAAGAGCATATAATGGCATTTATTAAGAAGCACAGTATGTTTATGAAACAAACAAAGCGAGTGCCTTATTTTTTATAGAAAGTTGCATATGAATTTTTTTTGTTCGGACATGTCTAAGTTCTCAGATTTCAGATTAATAAAAAACAATAAAAAAAAAAAAAATTGACTGACAGCATGCAATCAGCTGTAAGCAAGGTCTGGGCAGTTGCTGCCTTCTGCGAGAAATAGCAATTGAAGGCATACATTCAAGTCGAAGCCTGTCCTTATCCGTTTTCTTTAAATGCATGGATATTTTACAAGATGAAATGAACTGAATTTATTAAAATATTAAAACTAACATAAAAACAATTGATTTTACATTGAATACAGACTCTCAAAGTTTCAAGATTGTTCCATGTTAGATAATAATGGACACCACATCAACGTTATAATGAAAATCTGTTTCGAAATAGACACTATTATGATACCGTTACATCATATGTAAAAAGTGTATTATAGTATGGTCTTACAAAAAAAACTATATTTTTGTGAGGAGTGAGTGGTTGGCTAAGATGTGATTTATATAATACAAAGTACCATTTTACTGAGAACTTGCGTGGCTATACGAATGTAATTTTGGATTATAAATGTAGTAAAAATTAGGATTCTTATTTCCAAGTAAAGAAAGCACATAGGTTTAAAGTATTTTCTTATGAATGTATACCTGTGGGACTTTGGGTGCTCCTCCAAACACGCAGGTATTCTTAATCTGAGAGGAAGCTCCAAAGTCATTTGCAACTTGCTGGATCTGCTGTGCAAGTTCCCGAGTTGGAGCAAGGATGAGGACAACTGGACCATCCCCACGAGAGAGCCGAGACTGATTGTTTATGTGTACAATGGCTGGCAGAGTATACTGGAACAAACAATTCATATCCATCCTAACTCAAAGCTGCATTATTTTTAATTCAATACATTCCTGTTCATTTTGTACAGGAACCTTGTTGAACCTTGTTTTATTACATGCTGGGTTAAGGATTTTTAAAGTAGTGTTGAGTTATGTCTATACTATAATACTATCAACTGTGGGAAGTAATTGAGTAAAGTAATCTGATTACATGTAATGATTCCTTCTTGGTCCATTTCCTTGTAATCATTACTTTTTGAAAAATACAATTTTTACTCATAATTTACTTCTGGAAATAAAATTATAATCTATACATTTTAGTAAACATTATATTGTGGTAACTGATATGTACCGAACTGAGAATTTGGCAATGTTGCTTTCTTCTACTCACTTTTGGTCCTTGCAACAGTGGTGAATCTTGCATTCCTTTTTAAAGGGAACATAAAGCGCTTTACAGTTGCTGCAGCATTGTTTTATGATTGCTACAGCAAAACTAAAGCGCATTACAGATTTGGTTTGAAAAAGAATGCAAGGGAAGCGATCTCAGATCTCAATTTAAACTTAATTTACAACAGAGCAACACCTGCAATGCAACATTCAACATTTATTGACTAATGACAGCCAGCATTTCTGTGACAAAACATCATGATGGCGATGCGACAAAAGTTGAGTTGGATTTAACTTTTACAGCACCACATCAGCTGAGATGAGCAGAACTCTATAATGTATTTTTCTATCTCAATGGCGATCACAGCCAGAGCAGTTCATATGGGGAGCAATTCCACAGTTAATTAAATTTCTGTAATGGTTTGCATTCATTTCAAGGCATGTTCAAAAAATTAAAATTACTGTTCTCAACCTACTAGTTATTTACAGCATATCCCTTTCTTTGAAAAGAAGGTTATGTCTTCCATAGTATGAAAATAAGCTCCAAATAATCTCTACTTCAAATAGATCAATTAGTTAATTAGATCAATAGTGGCTCATTGTTCATTAAAAATTTGAAAGTTTGTAACACCCAAGCAGCTTTACAACAGAATGGCCACATAGTTTCTGGGCTTGTTCCCAAAACAAAAAACAAACAAAAAAAGGCATTTTTAGGTACAGACCTTTTGTAAAATAATTGTAATTGTAATTTTACTGTTTATCTGATTATTTTTTGAAAAAAGTAATTTGTAATTGCAGAATTAAGTAAAATGTCCCTCAGGTAATTGTAATTCAGCTCATTAACTTTTTTGTACTTTTCTGTTCAGTGAACACTAAGTTATAATGTACAGGGCGGTATCCAAGATTTTTTCGGGAGGGGCTGTGGGAGATCTAATACTACGAGGGCTGGTCAATAAGTAAGGTCTCCAACACTCTAGCCCAAGCTCATAACGTCGGATGAGAGATTTGCCGCCACTGCCATGTCCCGCTATCTCTCCTCTTTCAAACGAGCCTTTGCTGCAGCCGCTGAATTTTTTAGTGTCCGAGATAGAGCTGTTTGAAATGGATTTCCCGATTTCCGTCTCCGCCAAGTAATAAGTAAGGTCTCCAACACTCTAACCCAAGCTCACAACGTCGGACGAGAGAGTTGGTGCCACTGCCATGTCCTGTTATCTCCCCTCTTTCAAATGAGTCATTGCTGCAGCCGCTGAACCTTTTATTATCCGAGATAGAGCTGTTTTAAATGGATCTCCCGATTTCCGTCCCCACAAAGTGAGGCCTCTGCGAACCCACCTCGCACAAGCCTTATGGAACATCAATTTGTCACTCAAAATGGTCTGTATGGAACCTTTAATAATGTCAGGAAGCAATAAACAAAGTTCACGGGTAGTGACACGTCGATCTTGTCGCACCAATTCATCGACTTTTGCCACCATCTCATCTGTGACGGCTGTTGTTGGTGTCCCACTTCGTTCTTCATTATGAATATTTGTCCAGCCCTGTTTAAACTCACGAACCCATTTAAGCACTTTTTTTATGTCCATACATCCCTCTCCATAAACTTCGCAAAGCTGTCTGTGAATTTCAATCGGTGGAACTTTTTTGGCAGTAATAAAACTGTATGACTTCGTGTAGGTGCACTTGGCGGGGGTGGAAATCGAGAGATCCATTTCAAACAGCTCTATCTCGGACAAAGGTTCAGCGGCTGCAGCAATGGCTCGTTTGAAAGAGGAGAGATAGTGGGACATGCCAGTGGTGCCAAATCTCTCGTCCGACATTGTGAGCTTGGGCTAGAATGTTGGAAACCTTACTTATTGACCAACCCTCCTATTACCACACACAATTATATTAAATCTTCACACGTTAGAATAACATAACTTGAGATAGTTTAATATTGCCAGGCCCTTATTAATTATACTAATTGCCATGTATTAAACCTGATATTAATTATTGAAATATTGTAATAAACATTTATAAGGAAATAAATATTAATCTGAATATTATAGGGGACATTTATTAAGCATAATAAATGTATTAATGAAATCAATATTAACTAGAATATTGTAATAGTGAAGATGAATAATATTTATAATGGTAAAATCAATCCACTAAAAGCATACAGAAACCCCTGTGAGCCTCTCAGGAATAGGGATCAGGTAGTCATTTCACTGCAAGGACAATGGCCCGGGTAGAGTTAAGAATAGATATGGTCACTCACAAGGGAGAACACTCTCAAACTATACAATGACACTCAAAGTAAACAGTTTGTTGACACACAAAGAGGAACAAAATCAAAGAAGTCAGTACATTAGAAAACCTAGAAACAACAAAAAAAGTTTTCAAGAAATTCAGTTACCATCCCAAATTGTTTCACAAATTTGAAAAAGTTTTTAAGGATTACAATATTAAATTAGCACCACAAAACAAATACACCATTAGGAATCTACTAAACCACCCATTGAAAAACAACAAACAAAAAACTGAACTCTCAGGCATATACCAAATAGAATGCAATGACTGCCCCCAGGTATATGTTGGACAAACTAAGAGAAAGTTAGAGACAAGATTGAAGGAGCATCTAAGAAACGTAAGACTAATGCAAACTGAAAAATCCGCAGTTGCTCACCACTGCTGGACAGAAAACCACCATGTTAAAAAAGATATAAAACTTTTAAAACACGTGAAAAAATCATCCGAATTGAATGTATGGGAAAAAATCTTCATCATCAAGAATGAAGACCATGCCATGAACTTCGAGATCCCGCCCGCAGATGACGTAATGAGACTCACCACTAAGAAAACAGATGGCAGCACACAGAACTTCACACAACACAGTCGCCAGAATGCCAGTCGACCGCTAGCCGACGATGGGAGGGTACTTACCTCTTGAAACATGTCCTAGTAAAGGTACGTAAGTGAGCTAAAAGTGTTTCAAACGTTCGACTACTTTGAATAATTAGTATAGTTTCACTGTCAAAAAAACTTCATTCCTAAACTTTGTATTTATTGGTGTACTAGCCATTGAAGTATAGGTCGATTTGAGTAAACACGCAATCCAACATGGCGACTGCAGAGAGATGTGAAGGTCAAATCAAGTTAACGGAACAAAAGACGAATTTGGAGGTTAGGGACTGTAACCAGCTTTTTAACATAGATCTTCAAGGACAGAAAAAAGACATCAAACGTTTCATGAAACTCCATTCAAAAAGACGAGATACGGCAGCTGATATTAAATTCCTCAATGTGTGCATGAAAGAAAAATTATCTCCAATCTTCCTAAAGAGGATGATCAAATTAAATGACAACAGTAAAAATCAAAAACTCTTGGAAAAAAAGGCAATGACGTTAGAAAGGTCCAAACATTATGAAAAATTGGGAAAGATAGATTTACAGTTATATGAATTACATTTGAGGTTAGTAAAAACTGTAGGTGACCTAATGTGGAGTAACCTTGAGTCAAACCTGTACAATAAACTTAAAGGAACTATGTCAAAGAAAACACAAAGATTAAAGAGAAAAGCCGAAAATTTGCGCAAAAAAGACCCACACTTAAAACAAGAATCTGGTAACAGAAAGAAAGCAGAAACACCCAATAATGTTGTCAATTTAACCACAGAAACCTTCACGGTAGGAGAAATTACCTTTCTAAACCAAGGTCTCAAAACATGCGTCCGCAACCCACATGATTTAGATGAATACATTGCAGATGTGGAAACAACATCCAACCTCTTAATAAAAAGACCCAATGATAGGATTGTAGCACTTACAAAATGTTCTGAAATCTTAAAACAGATACCGAAAGAAAAGAATGATGCTGAGATTAAACAAAAAGTGAAAAACCTAAATGAGAAACCCGTTTATTATTTAAAGGCAGATAAGGGTAATAAAACAGTAATCATGGACAAAGTAGAGTATGAACGTAGAACAAACTTGATGTTACAAAACCCTGAATATGAAAAGCTATCCAAAAACCCCCTGAAATTGATCACAGACTCCACAAAAAAGTTAATAGAAAGTAGTAATGTCATTCCAAAAGGGGAAAAAAAGAAATTAATAGTAAGCAATCCTTTCTTACCACAACTATACTGCTTACCTAAGATCCACAAGAATAATGACAGTATGAGGCCTATTGTAAACAATATAGACGCACCCACTTATAGACTATCAAAATGGTTAGTAGAACAATTCGACAGGTTAAAAAAGTTTGACACTTTGAGCATTCAAAATTCAATGGAACTAGTGGACAAAATTAAAGATACAACCATTGGAACGGAAGAGGTACTAGTGTCTTTTGATGTCAGCGCCTTGTTCACGAGCATTCCCACAGAAAAACTTCCCAAATTGATTAAACACTGGCTGACAGAGAACAATAAGATAACCTCTGAACAAGCTGAAGGTTACCTAAAGATCATTCAACATTGTATTAAACATAACAGTTTCACTTTCAATCAGGAATTTTATCAACAAACATCAGGCCTAGCCATGGGTAGCCCACTATCACCTTTGTTAGCTGACCTATTCATGAGCAACTTAGAATTACAGGTTACCAAAGCCTTCCCACACATCTTCAAAAGCTGGCACAGATATGTCGACGACATCTTCGCCATTATTCCAAAAAGGTTTGCAGAAGACTCTGTTAAGCTTTTAAACTTACAAGACTCATCGATAAAATTCACTATGGAAATGGAAAAAGACGGTTGGCTACCTTTCCTAGACTTGAAAATCATGAAAGAACAGAACAAACTGAAATTTGGAATTTATAGGAAACCCACACATGTAGATAACTACATTAAATACAACGAACATAACCCCAAAGCCCATCAATTTGCCATCTTTCACAGCCTTATACATAGACTCACAAACATACCAATGACCAAGACAGAATATAATTTAGAGTACCAACATATACAGGAAGTGGCAGTCACTAATGGCTTCAGAACAAACTTCATAGATAAGATGATCAATAGACACACAAAGAGGAACAAAATCAAAGAAGTCAGTACATTAGAAAACCTAGAAACAACAAAAAAAGTTTTCAAGAAATTCAATTACCATCCCAAATTGTTTCACAAATTTGAAAAAAATTATTGAAATAACTCATATTCAACAGATAAGGGTTAATATTAAATATTTAATACACTATTCCACCTTTACCCTTAACATATAATATACAACTTATTATGAAAATGCATTTCGGCGTATGCTGCGCCATCTTCAGTTCAAATAAGATGTAATGAACACCACAATTCTTCTCAAATAATGTTGTATATTATATGTTAAGGGTAAAGGTGGAATAGTGTATTAAATATTTAAATTTGAAAAAGTTTTTAAGGATTACAATATTAAATTAGCACCACAAAACAAATACACCATTAGGAATCTACTAAACCACCCATTGAAAAACAACAAACAAAAAACTGAACTCTCAGGCATATACCAAATAGAATGCAATGACTGCCCCCAGGTATATGTTGGACAAACTAAGAGAAAGTTAGAGACAAGATTGAAGGAGCATCTAAGAAACGTAAGACTAATGCAAACTGAAAAATCCGCAGTTGCTCACCACTGCTGGACAGAAAACCACCATGTTAAAAAAGATATAAAACTTTTAAAACACGTGAAAAAATCATCCGAATTGAATGTATGGGAAAAAATCTTCATCATCAAGAATGAAGACCATGCCATGAACTTCGAGATCCCGCCCGCAGATGATGTAATGAGACTCACCACTAAGAAAACAGATGGCAGCACACAGAACTTCACACAACACAGTCGCCAGAATGCCAGTCGACCGCTAGCCGACGATGGGAGGGTACTTACCTCTTGAAACATGTCCTAGTAAAGGTACGTAAGTGAGCTAAAAGTGTTTCAAACGTTCGACTATTTTGAATAAATGTTCTATGAAGTTAGGGGAGGGAGCAGTGAAACTGAAATAACGGACATAGAACATAATTTAGAAAGTGTGTATTGGATAAATAGAATAAACTGACTGATTACTTCACTCCTAAGAAAACAAGTTTGGTGAGTACTCGACAAACTGTTTTAACTGTCCTAGAATTTGTTTTAACTGTACTTCTTCTAGTGCCTATCCATTCCGGATGTTGGTGACCATCATAGCTAGGGACCGGATTTTTAGGTTTTTAAAAACACTGTTTTAGGTTTTCCATTAGATGAAATAGTTTTTTTTAGGTTTTTTGTCCAAAATAGAGTAGAATAATTGGTTTAATGAATTTGAATGTGCTACATGTAATGTAATGTAATTTATTCTTGTATCAACCAATTTACCTCCTTGGCATTACACTGTAGGTTTATTGCCAAGCGAAGTACTCTGTACAGACAGTTTTTCTTATAATACATTGCAAACTTGGTGGATTAAAATAATATGTTTACTGTTTCTCAAGTTCAATAACATGACACTGATCCATTCACGCGTGCTCACTTTGCAGCTAACCGATCCTATTCAGCTGACTGGTCTCTCGTAATATTGCAACTGGAATTGATGTTTATACTGTGGTAACATATTATTACCCTCATATGTGCTACATATTAGTGGAGTAAAAAGTTACTACTAAATTACTATTAAGTTACTAATAAGGAGATTAAATTCGTTCTTTTTATATCACTCTTATTTAGGTCCTATTTGGGAACTTGTTTAGGATAACAGTGGCACGCACCTCTTGTCGACACGTGACTTATTTAACTTTGTGTACACTTACTTACCTTGCACACTCTATCCTAACATGAGCTTTGTGCCGTAAATTATATGACCTAAAAGAATTAAATTCTACCATTGTGGCATCTTTACTCTTTCATGACTGGGGGATTAGTCTATCATTGCCTATAGCTTCCTTCTCCGTATTTCATATTATACTTTTATTTTATTTTAGACCCTTGGACTTGGGAAAATCAGCTCTAGACCTATTCTCAAAGCACTGAACCTATTTCTTCGTTTTATTTGATAGAGAATCCGAAACAGTGAACCAGTTTCTTAAATTATGTGACTGATTAACACTCTTTGACCGTCCTCTACGCAGAGGGGCCAAACTGTCTCGAGGTGATGGGATGTCCTCAGCTTCCCTCTCTATATGTCTTACGCCTTCGGTCTTTTATGCCGCTTCCTCTGTTCGCTGCTCTCGTGTGTTGCTAACCGCTGATGTGGGGGAATTCCTCTCCTGGTGCGATGAACTCGTATTGTCAGGCCGTGTGTGCTGTATAAGCGTTTCGCTGTTCTGTCTCCTCGTTTCCTGGATCGTCGTGTTCGCTGTATTCACTTCTATTAATTTGTTAGAATTTGAGTCCCTGTTGCTATGCCTATTTGGGGCGAGCCCTTTGTCATTTGCTTCCCTGGTCAAAGTTATATTTTTCCTGCAGTAGTCAATGTCAAAGACCTTCTGGTCTATACGGAGCCTGTCCTTCACTAACACAGCAAATTTCCCTTCATTACGAGCCTGTATCATGTAAGGGAGTAGTTCCTTTCTTTTGGCCCGAACTTCTCTGCTGTAATCTTGCGCAAACCTCGCACCCGTCCCTCTCAGCATCTTAGCCCTGCTCAACACCATGTCTTTAGTTAGCACACTAGTAAACTTCACTAATATTGGTCGGTTTTTTCCTTTTCCTAGACGGAACACATTATCAAGATGGAGTTCAGAAAGTTCCATTTGAAGTTCCTTGGTAAAAAGATTAAGCACCTGTCCACAAGTGTCCCGTCTTCCCTCCTGGTGGTTTTCCTCTAATCCGAAGATGATGATGTTCCTCATCCTTGCTTCTCTCTCCAGCTTCTGTGATGTCCATTTAATTTCTTTTAGTGTGGCGATCTCATTTTTTAATTCGTTGTATTCCTCATTAATATTGATGATCCATCCCTTTACATCTTCCAACTTACTGTTGATTTCGTCGAATTTATTAATTAACTTCTCGTCTAATTTGGTTATCAAGTCCGTTAACGCAGCTACATTCCCACTATCCGCACTATTTTCACCGCTCTTGCCTGGTCTTGGGCCAGGATTTGCCTCGATTCCTCCAATTAATAACAGTGCTGCTATAATTAGGCCAAAAAACCAATTATTGACCGAGGGACCATGTGCCTGTTCGTTGACGTTAGATGATTCTGCTTTAAGCCTTCTGTGAAGGCCTATTCTCGCGCGGTAAGTTGTTAGGTCAATGCCCATCGTTTCCGTATTCAGCGCAACTCCGCATAAAGCGTCTAACCTCTTCCACCTCTGATACAAGACTGGAATGTGCTACATAGGATTGAATACATAATACTTGTAAAGTTTAACTTAACAAAATTGACTTAAATTTGTGTAAACTTGCTTTAAGACAATATTATACAATTGAAGAAAGAAAGCATAAACAATCACATTTCCTGGTTACAGTATATCACTAAATATCTTTCAAGATTCTCAACTGTGAAGTTCTTCCTGTTGTCTCTTAGTTAATACTGTATCTAGACACTGCCCTTCTTGGAATTCGAATCCGATGCTTCTAATTTAGTGAATAAAATACTTTATGGTTGGATGTGGATAATGTGAAACTGATTATTTTCATTTTTTTCGGTTGTTACACATGCTAACCGCACAACAGATCAACCAGGGACGAAAACTTCCCCCTTTTCTAGAAAGGTAAATAATACGTGTTTCTGGCAGGCTTGACAAAATATACTTTGCCCTCTGTAGTGAAATTCAGATCGTCGCCAATCCACTGCCGTAATAAACTCTATTTCATTTGTTTCGGCATAATTAACACGTCTTCTTAAAACTCACAGTGTGACCACTCAGTAAGAATAACAGGGCAGTACACGGCAACAATGGTTGTTCGTACGAGTATTTTAAAAGGAATACTATCCATCCTAGATGACAATGGGTTGAATGAAACGCTGATGGTATTAATTTCTACCCGACAAAAATTATTCTCTCTCCGCAAAATATTGATTTCTCAACTGACAAACAAAAAAGACAAAAAAGGAGCCTAAATTAGACATTTTAGGTTTTATATCCTGTTTAGGTATATTTAGGTTTTTATATCCCATTTAGGTATTTTTAGGTGCCACAGAATTAATGTGGGTGAATCCTATGGACATGATTCGAAAAAGTGTATGAGCGCTTTTTGTGTTGGAAGTAAGGAAAAAAATGGGTAAAAACCTAAGAATCCAGTCCCTAATCATAGCTATATCATTTTTGCTTATTCAAAAAAATTCCTCATTCGTGTGTGAAGTCCAAGTCCTTAAATTTTCTTCTCCTTCTTCGTCCTCTTTTACCTTGAAGAATGTTCTGCAGCAGTTTATACCTGTCTCCATTTCTCATTATATGACCGAGGTATTGTAGTTTTCTGCATTTTACTGTATTTAGGACTTCTTTTTCTTTCTTCATTTTGGGAAGAATGTTGTTGATATCAATTTTACCTGTTCATGGCACTCTTAGCATTCTCCTGTACAGCTACATCCCAAATGCCTCAAGTTTTTTACCAGTCGTTTCGGTCAAAGTCCAGGTCTCAGCTTCATAGAAGCTTCATACAACGTAAAAGTGAGTATATAAAATAAAATAAAGCTAACTATGTTTGTTCTTTTTCAGTTTCCACTTCACTAGACTGAAAATGTGAGTTTCAGTCATAATGACACTCGTTTATAATGACACAATTTTCTCGATTCCTTGGATGTCGCTATAGCCAAGTTCTATTGTAGTTAAGAAATTTAAGCAAATACAAAAGAGAGTAACACAGGACACTTTGTGATATATTGAAGGACAGTGTCGTGAGCACCATCTAACAATGCAACCTGGATACAGATGAGTGTTCAACCAAATACAGAGGTAAGTTATTAGTTAACTATGTGAGTACTTTCTAAATTGCAAACTATATAATCAAATACCTTATTGATGGAGATTTTATAAAATAAAATTTGTGCAATCTTCAGGTGCTGAAACTACGAAATTCAGAAAAAGCCATGTTCCTTTGCATTTTCATGTGATAAAAAAATTAAGAAAAAGCCATGTTCCTTTGCATTTTCATGTGATAAGTGCCGAAAGCATTTTTTTATTTTTTTATTTTAATGAGACTATTAACAAATAGTGTAATTTGTTATTTCAAAAAATAATAATTAAAGATAAAATATCACTGTTTGCTAAAAGGGTTCTTTCACAATCAAGATTAGAAATTGATTTGACTGGAACACTTTACTTCCACTATTGGATACTCTGGTCTTCCTTCTACAACTTGCTCTACATCTCTTTCCTGACCGGCAGACTTGGACAGTTTTTGCAGCTGCATGTAGATTTAGCAAAATAATAAACATGTACTTTATCAAAAAGTGTTTTTTTATAATACTTTTTTTAAAATTTTGTCTTCTAAAGAAGAATCCACTAGAGCAATTTTAACTGTGGCCAATAAAACAATGCTGTAACAGAATAAAAAGAGGTGGATGTTAAAAATTCTTTTTATTGGCACTGTTTAGTAAAAATTTAAGTGACTGTTGTTGTTTTGCATCGGTCTCATTTTCACTTGTGCTGCCCTTCTTCCTGTGATTATCACTTTCATTGTGTTTTAAAAAATATCGCAGTTCTTCCAATCCATTCTAACATTTCAATATGTACACATTATGATCCTTTGAAGTGCGTCAAACACCCCTCACATCTGTACTCCTCTGGACACTTAAAACATGTTATTATATTCAGCATTTTCGAAACAAACTCTCTACGACCATGCTCTTTGGGTACACGTACAAATGGCAACAATATACAAAATCAACTCTTGATGTTACATTCGCTCTCCCTGTTGTATTTCACATCTGCCTTCTGTAAAATATGCAAGAACCTATGAAACGAGGAAGCAACAAACCACTGTAATCTGGCTCTATATGTTGTGGTAGAAGAGACAGATTTCTTTTTTTTATTCTTGAAATAAGGATTTTAATATGTCAGTTTCACACAAATATCACAATGAATTATTAGTTTTGTGGTAAACCGTAAATAAGCGTTCACTTCAAGAGTTGAGTTAAAATTCACATTTAACCGCGGTGGTAAAAGTTATTAACTGTGGGGACAATCACTATATAATTAATGCTAATAACTCTTTGTTATGTAATAACAAATTTCACATTATCGTGATTCATCCAAAAACTGTGTGTCTAATTATTATTACATAATGTTTAAAAAACTAGTGGTATATGCAGAGATGCCAACCTTGAAAGGTGGTTATCAGTAGTGTGAGTCCTCCATGTTTAACCGAAAAATCACAATTACAGGTTTCACAAAATACGTGATTCGGTGAAATTTTTGAAGGTCCGAGGCAAAGAACATCTTCCGTATAGGCCTACTGCTTTCGAAACTGCTGATTTTCCGCAGTTCGTTTTTGTCCATTAGATTCGTCACTGGTTTTACGTTTACACGACATATTTCCTCAATATTCTACTTGCAATGCAACACTCAATAAAACTTCTAGCAAGCAACGGCGTCGGGAGTCGTCAGCGGCATTACAGTGATGATAAAAAAGAGGAAATGTTAACACCAAAGATGTTATAACCACAATTATGTTATAACTGTAAGATATAATATCTTTGGTTTACATACACGTCAAAGATTGTAGTGTCCAATGTCGCCAACACAACGGATGTTTTCTTTTACAAACTATTTCTCATGATAACAGTTGGCATCTCTGCTGACACATTAACTTTTTTTTTATGTTCGCGGGAGAAACGAAACATTATAAAAATAGATATTGGGATTCGTAGAATCCGTACTATTCAATACAATTTCCATATTGCCGTAGCAAATTCAAGGAAATCGTAGAAACTATGGAAATTCCGTAGCAGTTGGCATCTCTGTATATGTATGTGAAAATATTTAAAATCAGTTTAATCTTTCCATCCGCTCAAAAGGATTTATATATTAATTGAATTTGGCGCCAAATTTTTTCAGGTTGTGCTACCAGGAGCACTGTAGCAATGTGTCCCCTATATTTCCAAAGCAAACTTTAATTAAAATTTACAGTGCATGTAGAGACCCCTGACTCATATCATGTATTAAATATATGAAATGAATGGAAGAAAAATCATGTGACAGTTCAATGTTTGTATAAGCTTACATGTATGTAAAAGAACTTCTGTGGGAAAAAATTCTAGCTCACCGGTGGGCAGTGATGTGTTATAGGCCTAAATAGCAGTATACAATCATCGTTAAACAGTCACAGCAAACAATACATTTTTGTAACTTGTAGCAGGTGACTCATTTCACAAATTTTTCAATATTATTTGCCAGAAAAATAAAAGCTATTACACAAAACACAAGAGAATAATGTGGCGGTACTTACAGACAATGTCTTTCCTGAACCGGTCTGGGCTATGCCAACCATGTCTCTTCCACTTAGAGCAATAGGCCATCCTTGTGATTGAATTGCTGTCGGTTCTTTAAATCCCAGTTTTCTGAAAATAAAAGGTAAAGTATGAACAAAATTATAGCTTTCCTAGCAAATGTTCAATTATGAGGACTTATACTTTGCACTGGTTCTCCACATAGGCACTGCTGTTAATTAGGCACTTGTCATAAAAGGAAACCAGTTTTTGTATGCCTTCGTCAAAGAATGATGTCGCCTGTGATAAAAGCCTAGTCTGCAGTTCTTGCTTCACAACATCACCATTGTTGAAATGTTTTCCACCAAGGAATTTCTTCAGATGAAGAAAAAGATGAAAATCACTTGGTGCCAAATCCGGACTGTAGGGAGGGTGGTCGAATTGTTCCCAATCAAACGATGCAATCAGATCTTGAGTTTGTTTAGGCATGGAATTCTTCTGGTTCATGACAATGCCCTGCCACACAAAGCCAAGTGATTTTCGTCTGTTTCTTCATCTGAAGAAATTCCTTTGTGGAAAACATTTCAACATATTATACGGTTGTATGATCAAAATCTCATGAAATTCTGTTCAGTAATTTCTAATTATTAGTGAAACGGTTTTGAAAATGTAGTTTCGAGGAAAAGGGTGTTAATCATATTATAACATTAACTTACACAGATGACTGACAGCTGCTGACAGCTAAGTGGAGCATCTTGGAAATAAATTTATAATTTCAATAATTTTTTCCACTAACTTTATTTTAAAAGGCATTATAATACAAACCATTCATCTGACCTCATCTGAAGTCACAGTCACACCTTAATCTAACTAGGGTAAAGGTATTAAAGCTGTTGAGTCAAAGAACAAAATTAAGTATTCTTGTTTTTCCCCACTATTGTGAAACGCGTTATGTGTAAGTAAACACTTAAAAGTGAAGAGTGATAAGCAGTCCTGGATTTGTCAATAGGCCATATAGGTGGAAGATTTCAGAGAGTGCTCGCTTTGGTAAGCTGTTAAGTTTGTGTGCAATTATAAATGTTAATCAGGTCACGTGCAGGTATCTAATAAATAGGGGCCATATTTTTTGGTAATAACGATAAGCGCGAAATTTTATAAAACAACCTCCCTTAGCTATAGGGTATTTAGCTTTTATATGCTTAAAATACCAATATGAACCAAATTGAATCCACGAAATATCGCGAAATTTACTCGATTCCGCGAAATATGCCCCTTCTGTCCGTAAAGTGAGAAATGAGCACGAAAACGTGCCTTAAAATCACAATATTGTGTTTTGGTGTACTGTATTTTTTTATTTCTTAGCAACATGTTTTTTTTCTGCTGTTCCTGTGGCTGTCGAAGATTTACCGATGTATCAATATTTGTGATCAATTACAAAGATTGCAGAATTTACGCAAACATTGTCTGTGATCTAGTTTGTACGGTTGAGTACACTCCTTTCCTGCTATGTCTTTGCCAAGTTAGCGATGCCTATGATCGATTACAGCAGAAGAGTGTAGAATGTTTGTTACTTGTATTCAACAGATTTCGTCTTTTATCCACAGTAGTATGGTTGGCACTTCTGTTTGCAATTCTGTTTGCAAATGGCTATCTAATGGTGTTTAATAGAAATTACGATAATATTTCTCGTAATTATATTTAAACATTAACTCTAATCATGCCTAAATCGAAAGTTACTTCAGTTCATACAAGGGCAGAAGAATATGCAAATGGAGGTGGGGGGGGTAAGTTCATGTAAATAAAGAAGCAAAGTTTATCAGTGCGCAATGTTCCCAATGTAGTTTAAGTAATTTATTTCACGAAATACCCACCGAAATAGAAGGAAGTTAACACCGAAATCAGCCATTTTATTTCACCAATAAATCAGGGCCCTACTAATAAAATATGTTAAATCTCATTTTGTAAGATCCAATACTCATTCCTATCCTATGTTAGTTAGGTATGTTTATGTTACTGCACGGCCAGTGAGGGTGGCGGTGAGTTGCGGGCGGACGTTGTAACAACCACCGCCCGTACGAGCGCATGCACCGAGCCACACGCGACGGCCACTCAGTAACATAAATAACTTAAATAACATAGGATAGGAACGAATATTGCTCCTTACAAAGTAAAATTTAGCATATTTTAATAGACAGAAGATAGGAGAAACCTATCCCGTGAAATGAAGCAAAAGGAATTCGCCTCAAATTGAAAAAACTTGAAACTGCATTTATCGTCATGTTTTGGAATGCTATTTTGGAAAGGCTAAATAAAGTGAGTGCTCAGATCCAGAGCTCATCTGTAGATATACTGACGGTATCTGATCTTTATGGATCTCTTCTTGGGTTTATAATAGCAGAGCGAGAAAACTTTCATTATCTCGAAGAAAAGGCAATTGAAATGAATGCACTTAAGCAATATCAGGGTGACCTTAAGAGACACCCTGAGGGGAAAAGATTTACAGACAAACCATCAAATGAGGAAATTGAAACAACCTCTAGAGATTCTTTCAGAGTAAACACAATTTTTGTCATCCTGGATAAACTGAAAGCTGAATCAGAGGGAAGGCATAATGCAGACATAAATTTCAAAGAAATTTTTTTAGTTTTGACAACAATGGGTAAACTTTCAACATCAACTCTAATGGCCAAGTGCACCAATCTCAGTATTCAGAATACCGCGGTAAAGTTGCTTAGTTTACCCCGGTAAAGTCATATTTTCGTTGCATCATGCTTGGTTTCGACTTTTACCGCGGTAAGATGCAAACCGGCCGTGAAGGAGCTGTAAAGTGAGAAAACCGCAGTTTTCTTTCCAAGATGGAGATCAGCGTAATATATCATAATTATGATATCTAGGCCAAAAGCTAATTGAACATAAAGAATAATGAGAGACATGTGGGATCTATTTGAAGAATGAACGATGGTGCATATCTTTGCAAATACTGTGCTGTAACATCGATTGAAATTACCTTCCTTTCTTACCTCAACTAAACCAGGTCCATCGAGTAGGCTAGTGGCCGTAACCATGATTAGTACGATTAGTACAGTATTTATGGTCTTTGAATTCAGACGACATATATACGCAATATAATAATCCATTTTATCCTTATGAACATTTATTACTAAACAATAAGGCAACAAATGAATGAAATATGGAAAACCCATGGGCCTAGGCCAACTTTGCAGTGAATGGCTACATGCATCACGATATAGCCTATGTACCGGTATATAGAGTATGTAATCAATTTATCATACTTGCACACACACACGAACATAATTATAACAGCCCTTTCATGGCTATGTAGATGACTTTGCACCTAAAATTTCCATTAGTCGAACGGGAATAAAAGTGAGGCTATGTCGAACTCAGAACAGAGATTTCATGGTGTTGCTTTGCCTTAGATTGCACAGGTGAGAGAATTATTCTTTAAAACATATGTTATTTTATTGAAATGTACAGACAGGTGGGATCTATTTGAAGAATGAACGATGGTACATATATTTGCAAATGTTGTATGTAACATCGATTGAAATGACCTCAACCTAACCAGGTCCATCCAGTAGGCGTAATCAACCGATTTTCACGATCGTTACAGTATCTATGGTGTTTGAATTCAAAGTCAGACATATATACCCAATATAATATTCCATTTTATCCTTACGAACATTTATTATTGAACAATAAGGCAACAAATAAATGAAATTGGGCCTAGGTGAGTCACCATGACTGGAAGACGTCCAGAGAGAGAGCGAACCTAGCGGCCATGGAAGAAACGAACACAAATCAACACAAACAAACACAAAATTTCTCCTTGGGAATGGCTTCGTAGCAGAGTAACCACGATATATTCGAGCGTTTGGAAACCATGGTAATGTATCAATGGTGCACAGGTTTTCTTAGAATACCCCGATATTACTTTTACCCCGGTTTCGAAACAGCTGAGAAAACCGGAGAATGGTGCACTCGGGCATTAGAGTCACAGATGAGCTCAGTCTCTCGGGCAATATTATTCCAATGATTTAGAGGACGATTTGGTTCAAGAATTTATACATTTTCGCAGTCACATTTTCTCTAGTAGGCTAATAATACTGCAGAGAAACCTGAACCAACATCATTACTCAATCTCTCTATGTTTCTGAGGAACCAATCTCTGTGCAACGTTTACCCAAACTGAGCCCTGCCCTTGCTCATCTCTATAGATGAATAAAGACGTGTTGTATTAATTGGCATATGTGCCGACTTGGAGGGGGGGCAAGGCACTTTTTGTCCCTCCAACATTTAAAATTTCATGATATTAAGACCTACGTATAACTACTAAAGCTCCAACTCTCCCAGTATATTGCTTCATTGTATAAAAGGTCCATTATTCTATGGTATTTTAAAGATTCCTTTAGTGTTTGTTATGGACGTTAATAATTTCAAAATCCTTATTTTCCAATGCATTGAACGACAGCACATTCCAACAGATTAGGATTGTATATTGTGTACAGTTCATGTGTAAAGCTGAAATATACTGCCACAGGAAATATACTTCTCAGCTCCAGCCTCACAAACTGCCTGGTTTTAAACATTTGGTGTGAACATATAACAAGCCTAGTACTTTCACTGAGTGTTTTACATAGCATCAAGTAACATGCGACACACTATGCAAAGTGCTTTCGGTGTGGTTTAAGCCTTAAGGCTAGTTTAGATGATGACACTAGGTTTTGTAACTAAGTTTCACAACTGTTTTTTACTTGAATTCGCAAGCGGGAGATGTACTTGTGACAATGAGTTACGACACTACACAGTTTCGGCTGATTCCAAATTTCACAAAACTATAATAGTAATTTTGAGGTTATATGCTTATTTAGGGTTGTATCGATAGTCGTCCCCCAGGTAAGCATTCTTACCTACCTAGGTGGCAAGTGATTGATAGAGGCCTGCTACCTGGCAAACCCCTAGCGCTGTCAGACGGTCTTCCAGAACTGTCACCAACAAGCTTTCCGTCTGCAAGCCACGTGGCACGAACTTCCCGTGTCAACTTTGACGATATGTTGGAGTTTGTGAACCGTGTGAAGATCATGACGAGGAAGTAAGAAGAATGTTGTTGTAGCTATATGTGAGCGACATGGAGGACCCTTTTCACAAATATAGGGATCGCGAATTTTTAAAGGCAAACAAAGGATGCAGACCAGTTCCTGCTGGCCCCTTCCCTCTGCCGAAGGAGTTCGTAGCAGGTGAAGATGTTCCGCGCGGTCATCTTAACATATTGCCAACATCCACATTGAATAATACAATGTTCTTATGCTTAAAACTATTAAGATAACTTTTAAAATAGTAAAACTAGATGATTTTGTTCAGAAAATGTTTAGTATTCCTAATAAATGTTCTTAAAAAATACAACTGGTGAAAATTTGTACTGACTTTCCCCAATCATATTCGTCACTATGATGTAGCCATTTTAGCTCAACCATGATGCATCTACACGGTTGCCATTCACGAACTCCTGCCAGAACATCTGCTGGCAGGGATTTCACAATAAGGAACTTCAAGTGGTCTGCCAGCTGGGTGTAGGTAAGCCCCCATATCTGAACCTTAGCTTGTTCGCATTCTTTTAAAATGAAGTAGGAAGTGAGGAAACTGTGAAATGCATGGATTCATACATGTTTCAAACGTTTATAAGAAATTGAACTTCAGAAATACGGTGAAACTTGCAGTTGCACTGGAATTATTTTTGAAGAAAATAGGTGTAATTAGTTTCATGAAATCACTTTCATGAAAGAAGATATCAAATGAATGACAATTCATACAGTGTTGAAATTATCACATCATGTGTGCTACTGTAGGTCAAGGAACTCACAAGGTTTATACTACAAACATTGTGGAAACCACCAGACGTTTTGGATCAAGAGGTAAGTTATACATAATCACATAATTTTGACTTCCCATCCACCCTGTAGAATGAAAGTGGCATGACAAATAATGAAACAATGCCTATATGGATTAGGAGTGAAATCACAAGACAAGACATTTGGAACAGTTGGCAATATGGACAAGACCATCTTTAGAAATGACAGGAATTTTACACACTGGATTTAAGTGCCACAAAGCCAATTCCAGAATGTGATACTTGGCGATTATACAGTTACAAATCTGCATCCAGTGATGCCGATAACTTCCATTTATATAAATATAAGCATATGCATTCATGAACCACAGATTGTTATTATGCAGTAGAACTAGCTCATCTGTGGGGTTATTATAAAGCTATCCTCCACTGTGAGAGGCCATTGCCCGTATGGGATTCTTCATGGCTATTATTATTATATTATACTGTGAGGCACACTAATCAGTGATTTTTGTGACCAGGCTTCCACCGTTATTGTACAGTAGACCATTAAGGGCAATCAATCATAGAAGAGAGGTTCCGCCTGGTGCTGTGAAGTGAACTCTGGCTTAGCTCAGTTGGTAGTGCAATAGAGTAATGACCTTCCTAAATAAACATGAAGTATTATCCCATTCACAATTTGGCTTTAGAAAAAATAAGTCTATCAATGAGGCCCTTTACTCCTTTTCTGAACACCTCCTCTCGGCTCTTGATAATAAAAATCCCACAATTGGTATCTTCCTCGACCAAACTAAAGCTTTTGATGTAGTAAACCACAGCATCCTCCTTGAAAAATTGAATAATTATGGTATTAGAGGAACTGCAAATGCCTGGTTTTCCTCTTATTTAAGTAATAGACAGCAAATGATCCAAATCGACTCCCAGAATTCAGACCTTCTGCAGGTGAAATGCGGTGTCCCTCAAGGATTCTTGTTGGGCCCACTACTTTTCCTTATTTACATCAACGACCTCCCGGCTTATCTACCGCTCTCCAAGAACATTCTTCATGCTGACGACACCAACATCCTAATTTCTGATATAGACAGCGCTCAGCTTCAAGCTAAAGCTAACAAAACTTTGAAAAATCTCCAGGTTTGGCTAAATTACAATAGACTGCACCTCAATATTTCCAAAACCAATTACATAAATTTTTGCCCTTTCTCCCTAGCAAACTTACAAATTATATTTAATAATGTTTGCTTAAAAGAAGTTGCTTCCTCTAAATTCCTGGGTATTTGGGTTGACTCCAAGTCATCCTGGAATACACATATCTCCCACCTCGCTGAAAAAGTATGTAAAATCACTTATGCTTTGAGAATTTTAAGTAGATTCTGTAATATTGAACTGCTCCGTACTCTTTATTTCGGCAATATCAACTCTGTAATTTCCTACAGCATCCCTTTCTGGGGAACCTCTCCCAATCTAACTCGGATATTCAAACTCCAGAAGAGGATTATCAAAATTATGATGCATGTTTCCAACCGCACGCATACCAAGCCTCTTTTCAAAAAATTAAATATTCTTCCTGTCCCTTGCATCTTCATTCTAGAGACTGTCTGCTTCATACATTCAAACAAACTGAAATTTCCAAAGAACTCCCATCACCATCACCACGACACGCGAGGAATTAATGATTTTCACCTCACATCCCACCGAACCTCCAGAAGTTTAAAATTCATCAATCACACGGGTCTAATTCTGTACAATAAACTTCCCCACTCTTTTAAGCACACCAGACTAAAACTTTTCAAAACCAAAGTGAGAAATCTTCTTATGGAGCATGTTTTCTATAGTACTCAAGATTTCATCTCCGCCAATTTACTGACTCTATAAATTTATTTTTACTGGATAATAATTTATGGAGTAATTGGAGCTGCGGGGTTTCTCCTGATTTCTCCTCTTTCTCTTTTCCTCTCCATTTCTATAAGTCAAAATTGAATCACAAGTAAAATTCTAAATGTCCGTGTCTTATTGTACTCTGTATTGTTCTACTGGATGCATTTTGTATGAGTGTGTACTTTATGTATAGGTATGTTTTGTTTAATATATTTTTAGTTCTTAAGTATGACGAAGCCTTTGGATTCTTGTAATCCCTAATGGTGAATAAATATTATTGTTATTATTGGCAAAGATAGACAAAGGTCCTGGGTTCAAATCCCAGTGTCAGAGGAACTTTTCTCCTATAATATTATCATTCCATTTATATGTAATTCATGGAAAAGACATGTTAAGGAACTAAGCTACTCAAATATAACTTTTGAAAAATTATATAACAATTTAACAAAATAACTGTTTTAAAAGGTGCATAGGTTTTAATTACTTATTAAAATAAAACAACAATAATCTCAAAATAATCATGAGTAAGAAAATTGATTAAGTTAAGTGCAATTGTCCTGCTCAAGCTTGAAGAAGGTTCCACTTCTACACTCTAATATAGTGCTCACCATGATATATAAAGGAACCAGATACCATCGTGCTTATCACTTTTGGCCTCTCAAAACAGTGATCGTCAAATCAAGACCTCACTCACAATGCTGCTCAAAGGCAGCATAACTTTTCAGTACTCATACAGTATTAATATCAGCTCACCTTATTGTGTTTCTTGGAACTGGGTAATAATCTGGGTGTTTCTTGGAACTGAGGCAGTTCACTTGTACATGGTCTGTATAGAACAATGCTATTGTAATGATGTTTTAGCAGGCTATAAGCCAAGCTGACTCGGATTGTAGCCTGTGAAGCCATCATTACTACAGTGCCAAGAAGCCTCAAATCACAAATGCTATTTTAAACCAACACTGTACTTCCAGTTCCTTTCTGCCCCTGTCCTCGATTTATATGTGAACACTCTGAAACAGACTTTCAGAAATAAAATAAAATAAAAGTTTCAATTTACCTTATTTCTTTCATAACATAATCTGGAAATCCAGCCTCATCAAAAGTCCTAACAGGGTTAGGAATACTACGGCCTTTCAATGATATTTCCTTGGAACTTCTATATTCTTCAACTTCAGCCTGCGGTTTATTTGCAACATCTGGATGTGGAACATAGAAATCTTTTCTAAATGGCTGCAAACGATTTAAATCCCAGTGAGGTTTCCTTAATGTTCCACCAGTTTGTCGACCCTTATTATTACGGCCACCTCCACCACCACCACCACCACCACCTCTGCGATCATCCCTGTATCGATCTCTGCTTCGGCTCCTCTCTCTTCTCCTTTCTCGATCTCTGTAACTGTCTCTGTCTCTATCGCGGTCACTGAAATAAAATAACATCTAGTTAAAAAACTTTTCTAACAGTCTTTATTTCAAAGAAAAGATCAGACATTTACAATGGCATTTACTATTAATCAAGAAGCTAACACTTCGACTGCCAGATCACTCTCCAAGTACTAGCCAGATACTAGTTACTAGCAGATTGCCAGATAAACTTCCTGTTCATGAACGGAAAGGAGTAAATTATTATTTTTTCTTAGCATTGAGCAAGAATAATCCTGTTCTGCTGGCAGGCTTGGCATTCAACATGCCAAATAACATATGACTTTTTCTGAGCGGTGAAATGACTATTTGTTTTTTACCTTTATTTTAGCAATTAACTTAAAGGCTGATTAAAAGTAAATAGATAATTAAATAAAGAAAATCTTTCTTAATTTTTTAACTGTACATTTATTATACTAAAGTGATTTTAAACTTGCTCATAATAGTCCAGTCTTTAGATGTTGAAAAGATGTCTAATAAAACAAATTGTGGAAGTGTTTTGATTTTTTTGCTCTTTTATGTTTCTTGGGGTGCTGATTATTAATCTGAGGTTTGCCTACAAATATTTTAGTTGGAATTTTAGTTATAGCTAAAAACCATGGGGAAAAAATGTTTTCTCCCCGGTTTTTTCCTTATAACTCAAGAACTATCGACCGTGGGTAGAACATAACTGCATACTACCCTATAAAACTTCCTAAAAGTTTGGTAATTACAACTTTTTTGCCATGCACACCGTTTAGGCGCAATTGCTAATTTAAGTTTGACAAATTATTTAGTTGTAGCCAAAAAACATGAAAAAATATTTTTTCCTTTTAACTCAAAACTACCAACTTTAGGTAGAACAAATCTACAAAAATATTTTCCACAAAATGCCCTAAAACTTAGGTCCTTACAACTTTTTTGACATGCATACCCTATAGGCACAATTGTGAGTTTAAGTTTGACTCGCCTATTGTCCAGTCATTACGTAACTTAGTTAACTAAAAACAAAACTCTTTGGCAGTTCTAATTTTTTGCTCGTCTATCGTTATTGGGGCGCTGATTACAAATCTGAGGTTTCCAACAACTAATATACACATATATATATATATATATATATAAAGTTTACAGCCATAAACCTCAAAATTACCCACAGTGTTTTGCTTATTATAACTAATAATTATCAACTTTAGATAAAACATATTTATACACTAAAATAATCTACACCTAATGTCTATGGCTAGCCCTCTTAGAAACTGACCATTGTTGTCTTTTTTCATGTTAAATAACTGCTGCTGCAGTATTCAGAACTGAATTTTCCAATTTTGTAACTTCTTAGGTCTTGAAATCATTCTGTATCGGCATCACAAAGCAAACAGATGAAAAGCTAGAGAATTTTCTAACATATGAACTATGCCCCTTTCCATTACTTCTGTTTGTTATTGGTGTATTAAGCAGTGTGTATGTTACTGATGGATGGCAACTGCTACACAGATTCACCTGTATCAGGGGTTCAACATTTACATCCTGTATGACAGTTATTTGGCATAGCCTACATTCATTTTGTTCGAAGTAAACATCCGCTTTGCTTCTTCGGGTGGAGTTCAAAATTACATTTGCAAATATTCTATATTGTAATTTGTAGCAATAAAATTGAACTGAAGCTTCCTGAAACTACATGATAAGCTTGAAATCCTCGACAATGACCCATCTAAGTGTACGATGAAGATAAAAATGATTATGAAAGATGCTTTTACGCAGTAAATGTAGATATGCAGTGCCTTCTTGAAAGGTATGATGTCAAAATTACAGAACCATTAGTGCCATCACAAGGATTGATACATTCTAAGGCTTCTACTACTAACCACATATGACTACTGCCAAAATTACCTGAATTTGCAGGAGACTATGATCAATGGATTTGCGTATTAGATTATGTTAAAGCCTTAGTACAAGAAAATAATGGATTACCTGAAATTCAGAAATTCCACTACTTCAAGTCAGTTCTGAAGGGAAAAGCTGAACATTGCATAAGTAACATTACAATGACTGCTGCTAGCTATGGAGTAGCATGGAATTTACTAATAAAGCAATGTAAGAACAAAAGACTCATTGCTTTCTTTCATATTAAAAATTTGTTTGAATTAAAGATGATTCAGAAGGAATATCCCTATGCACTCTCGGACTAGTTAACACTGTTACAAAGAATGTGAATGCATTGTAATTTTACTTTCCCCAAATTTCCTGCAATCTAGGAAAACATAACTTTACCACCCTCCTTGAACTGTTGAACAAACGTCTGCATCAATGAAAAACAGGAAATACAGTCCATAAAAGTTATACCACTTTTAAGGTAAGCTATAACCGTAATACTGGTCCATTAAGGGCAGCTTTTGAATGACAAGGTTATTGAGATACAAAATATCAGCCAATCAGAAGCCAATCATTTGGAAACTGTCCAAATAAAATAAAATTTCTGAAGGAAGTAGAATAATTTGTTTGTATTGTAAGTGTTTTCACTAATAAATACAGCAAATTAAGACAGGCATTTCCAATTCCATAAAGAGAGATTATGGAAAATTTAATTATGGATTTGCAAGATTCAAGAAATTCCAATTAAACATGCAAAAATATTCCTCCTTCATTTAATTATCTATTTTTCCTCCTCCAATCCCTTCTTTTGTCCCACAACGTGCTTTCAAAATTTTCAGTTTGCCTCCATTAACTTGCAAAGCAGAGCAGAGCAGAGTAGAGCATGTAGAAACTATATGCTTCAAATTTTCAAAGTATTATCTTCACACTTAAGCTGATGTCCCACGATCTAATTTGTTGGTTGATAAAGTTGTATCAAGTACCATTTCTATATAATTATTTCTGGTTGTGCACATGAGTGTGTGTTTTGGTCCAATATACAGAGCCTGCTGTTCTCCCAAAACGAAAATCAATAGCTACTACAATCGATGTGGCGGTTGATATGAATGCACTTGACGTAAGCAGCATTTTTTATGGAATCTTTCTCATAATTTCCAGAGCACCTAAGTGTTTATGCTGGTTGTAAAAATGGTTATTGTTAATATTGTTGTAAATCCAAAGTCTTTAGCATCCATTAATCTTCTTGACTCTAATATATTTTATCATTTTGTCTTTTTAGTTATGTTCGCCGGTTGAGCGAGCACTGGCAGCAGAGAGAATCAGAGGAAGAAGCCATATTTCTACATCATGCAGGTCACGCGGGGATAGAATGACGCTCATTGGTTGATTTCATATTTTTGGATAGAGAACTAGAGACGTTTCTATTCCGTTACATGCAAAAAAATTGTATGGAAAATATAGAATGAAATTGTGCAATGGCATGATCCAATCTGACGGTTTGTAGACATTTGGACCAAAAATTTGATCATGGAACATCAGCTTTAATCAGACAAACAGTTTACTAGCAGTGGGATGTCGGTTCACAGAAGCTTACTGTTATTAGCTGCAAGATATAGGTAAGCAACGATGAAGAGAAGTCATTGGAGGTGCTGCTAAATGGTTTAGAAAAAGAGGCATGAGGGAGTTGATATAACAGTGTACAAAGCCAGATTTGGCTCCTTTGAAGACTTAATGTACTGGTTTATGCAACATTAATTATGTTGCTTTTAGGAACTACAGTGTTTTGCAAATGAGAAGCAATTTCCTTTACCGCCAATCATGTGTAAGAGCGAACGAAGTGTTGCCAGCAGTAAGAGTCTCCCCTCCCTCTCGCCATGCTCATCATCACATACTTTCATCTTCCTCATTCAGATACGATTGTGTGCCTTGTTGATAACGGCCTCTTCAGACGGACCACAATAAGAGCTTTGCAATATATACAGAGTAAATAAATTAGATTTTAGTACCTGTCGTATCACACTCAGCTGTTCTTGAAATATTAATACATGAAAACATTTGATGATGGATTAGGAACTAGACAAGCTAGAAATATGATTTTTGTAGGTACGTGTGCAGAAATGTGTCCTCTTTTCCTTTAACCGAGTCTCTGAAGTGAAATTACAATATTTCCTTGTAGCGTAAGTTGTTTTATGAAGACTGAATTCTCCATGCACAGAGTTCAGCTGGCAGCTAATTGAAAGCTGAAATAATATCACAGGCATAGAGAACCTCTCCTCTCTCAGTTCCGTCATAGAGAACCAGTCTTTTCTTTTTGTCAGAGCATGTCTCTCATAGAAAGAAAACATGCATGTGTTTATTGTTGTTTGTTCACCACTGAAAGACTCGAGTCTTCAGACAGGCTTCAGTAAGAGCTTTGTAATAATATACAGGATACTGACCCAGCTCTTGATGTAATTCTAATGCATACAAACATTCATTTGATAGTAGGTTAGGAACTAGTCATCATCATCTTCACTTCAGGGGTTAGGCATTTCTGCCTGTTCCGACTTCGCTTTCCAACATTACTCCCATCTTCTTCTTGGACGTCCAACGTCTCTTTTTCCACGAGGATTGTATTGTCTAATTAAAACCGGTATTCTTTCTTCACTCATTCTATTAAGATGTTCTTTCCAATTTTGCTTATTTTCTTCTATTTGGTCTTGTAAATTGTATATACCTAATTCCTCTCTAATTTTTTCATTTCTTATTAAATTTCGTCTAGTACATTCTTTAACTCTTCTTAAAAACCTTATTTCTGCTGTTTGTATTTTGTTTTTATCTCTTTTATTTAACACCCAGGACTCACTTCCATATATGAGCACTGGAACCGCCATAGTTTTATAAAATTTAATTTTAGTTTCTTTCCTTGTTTTATTATTCAATGTTCTTGTTATGGTTCCACATATATGTTGAAACTTATTTATTTTGTTTTCTATATCTTTGTCCTTATCAAAGCTTACATCGCAGCCCAAATAGTTAAAATTCGAGGTTTGTTCCAGGCATATATTTCCAACAATTATTTTTTATCTTACCGGATATTTTCCTCGGTGTGCCATTATTTTTGTTTTCTTTGTAGACACATTTAGATTATATTCCTTTCCTAATAAATACATTTTGTACACGGAGCGTTGGAGGCTCTCTTCATTGTCCTGTATTATGGCTATGTCATCAGCATAGAGAATCACATTTAAGTTTTTATTTCTGTTAATCGATATTCCTTCCTTCACCTCCTTTTTCCATACCTTAATCAAATCATCCACATATATATTAAATAGTATGGGAGAAAGGCTACATCCCTGTCTTACTCCTTGATTTACTTTTATTTCTTCTGTTTTTGACGTGCCTGTATTTATAATAATTTTTGTGTCTTTATATAAATGTTTAATTACTTCTATTATATGAGGGGGATATCCCCTTCTGTCCATTATTCTCCATAATTTTTCTCTATTCATAAAATCGAAGTCTTTTTCGAAGTCAATGAATGCTACATGAGTTTCTAAATTGACTTCTCGTCTTTTTTCTAAAATTCTCTTTATACTAAAAATATTATCACTAGTAGATCGTCCTATTCTAAAACCAGATTGTTCCTCCTCTAAAATCGCCTCTGTTATTGGTTTTAAGCGGTTATTAATTATTCTAGCATACAGCTTATGAACTGAATTTAATAGGCTTATGCCCCTATAATTATTAGGATCATTTCTTTGTCCTTTCTTAAAAATTGGTATTAGCTCAGCTATTTTCCATGAATCAGGTACCTTATAGCTTCGCCAACATTCATTATACAAATGCAGCAGTCTTAGTTGACACATTAAACCAGAGTATTTCAATAGTTCTATATTTATACCGTCTGGACCACTAGCTTTCCTATTTTTCATACCTTTCAAGGCTACTTGTAATTCATCTAGTGTGATTGGATCCACTGTTGTATTATAACTTGGTACTATATCTTCTTGTGTGAGTTCTTCACCATTAAGCAAATGTTGATAATACTGTGTCCAGGTCTCTTTGCTTATTACATTTATTCTTGCTGCATCCCTTTCTGTCTTATTAAGATATCACATCATTTTATAGACGAAAGTTTGCGTTCCATGCACATCATGTTCTATATTAGATATAAACTGCTCCCAGGAATTCTGGTGGGCTTTCCTTGTCAGCTGCTTTGCATGGTTTCTTTTTTCTTTGTAATTTATTTCATTTTCTTCAGTATTATTCTGTAATAATTTCATATATGCTATTTTCTTTTCCTCGTGAGTCTGAAAGACAATCGTCTAAGGGAAGGAGACCCTAACAGAAAAACCCTGGCCCCCCAGGTTGGAGGTTATGCGAGGGGTTGGTAGCCCCTCCAAGTAAAATAAATCTTACTCACAAACTTCGCAAAGGAAATCAGCCGGACTGTTTAACTGATCAACGAACTAGGTTAGGAACTAGCGAAGCTAAAATATGATTTTTGCACGTACATGTGCAGTGGAAGTACATTGCACAATTTTGATTGGACTGCATATCTAAGCAGGAGGAGGACAAATTGCTTGTCATCTGCAAAACACTGTACATGAATCAAGCTAAACCCAGGCCTGGTGAATAGACAAGACGTCAATAGATATTAAGAAGGCTTGAAGGCATGGAAGTTTGATTGGGGAAAAAAATTAATAAGGTGACAAAAAAGTTAAGCAGAAACTCAGAGAAGAGCTGAAAGGAATGTAGAGAGAAGTGGAAAATCTAAAGATTAGAGTTGACAGGACAGAGAACGGGTAACAGGCATTCAACCTAGTGTTTACAGGAGTGTAGGAAAGAAGATCAGTATGGCCCTTTCAGGAGTGGAGATTAAAGAAATTCTGGAGAACAAGATGGTGATTGGACTACAAGGATGGGAAGTAAATAAAGCATTTAGAGCTGAAAAGAGGCTGGGCAGAAAAAAAAAATTGCAAGATTTGCTACGTCACAGGTTGTCCACAAAGTGTTAAAAAGTTCAAGTATGTTAAAAGATGCTGACATTTTTAGAAGAAAAGCAGGAAGGGAGAAAAGCCTTTATTTATGTCCAACAGACAATTCTGGATGGACAGAAAAAAGACAATAGAGGGCAATTTAATTTTTAACGGGAGTAGTCGATAATTTTAAATCTTGCTCAAATCTTTTCCATATTGAGTCCTTTACTACATTCTTATATTCATTTTTTTTATTAGCTTAATTTCATTAGGTAGCTGATTATATAACTTGATACACTGCCATATAGCATTCTTTGAACCGTGCTGTAACGTATAAGTTGAGGTTTTTGTATATCCAAAGGGCATCTTCAGTTGTAATTATGAATATTCGAACAGAGTTGGAGTGAAATATTAATATGCAATCTTTTATACATGCACAAACACAGAATTCATACTTATTTATGAAAATGGATTTAACATACCTTGTCAGACAATACTGAAATATATCTCTATTTTATATTTCAAACTGAATCATGATTACAAATGACATTTTAAGGGGAGAAAAATTACCTTTCATTTACAGGCCTACATTATAAAGTAAGTAGTATTCAAAAATTAAAATTATCATAAGTTCTTAGATGATAAATATCACAGGATCTTTCAACATTTGTCAGAAAATCCTAAACAGTAAGTTCAAATATCTCAGTCATCTCTTTGAATGATGTCCATAAAAACAGTAACTTCTTACTATATGATTACAATCAGCCTTTCAATTATGCTGATTATCATATAGCCCTATGTAGTTTTGTCATAGGTAATCCCACGAGAGCTTAAGAGTTTATCGAATTTACCTGATGAAACTCATAAACTCGAGTTGAATTTATTAAGACTATTCCATGAATAAAAATGTGACGGATTATACAATAATAATTACTTTTATGCTTTGTTATATAAAAACAGAACTAACAGCTGCGAGATCACAGCATACTATGAATCAATCATCCATGAATCGATTTGAGTTACCATGTCGTAACCAATGGTACATAAGAGACATAGCTAACCTAATTCAAGTAAACCAACTGCAGAACAGAATAAAATCACAAGAACTGGCTTGCATCAAATTGAAATTGTGTTTTTAATCAATTGACATTTATATTATTTCAATTTCCAAACAAGTTATGTTGAATAAAATAACCTGTTTTCGTGCTGCTTAATGGCAGCATGTGACATATTAATCATCTCATGTTGATGCCTTACATGTCCAGTAACAAGCTCACGATTTATCAGATAAAATTGCATCCTGGCAATCGGAGGAAGGATATTACAAGATAAACAATCATGATTGGTCTATATCCAAGGGATTGCTGAACATTATTGGTCAATATCAAACACGTGGCATATGGGTGGAAAAAGTTAGTCATAAGAAATAATTCTAATTAATTTAGGAGCACTTGTGTCAAGTATACCAGGAGTTTGCATCAGACTGTACAAGTGTTAATAATGTATGCTATTCCTTAGACCCTTTTTGCATGTACTTGGTGATGTATTCTCCTAGCAACAGGTGTGCATGGGATTTCATGTGAATAACATGATAGCAGCATTGAATATGGACCAAGAAGATGAGAGTAAGAAAGGAAAAGTGGATGGTTAGTTACTGTTTCCCTCATCCAATCTGCAATCACTCTGCATTACAGCTTCAAAATTCACATTCAATGAAGTGCATTTGAAAGTATAACAGGATTTCGGTTTAGGTGGAACAAACTTTCTTTTCATCTTACAAAGCAATATTCTGCAAACGTATCACTAGAAGCTATTGGAAGGTCGATGGCAGTCAACACTCAAGTAAGAGTTGGCAGACAAGGAAGGTGAATACGATAAGTACGGTACACTAGGAAAGTGTATTTGTGACATCCTCATTGTTTTCACATTCAGGTGAGATTCTTTAGTACTATTGCAACTTAATTTTGCTACTGGTGCCTATTTCAATTCAACTCTAAGTTGCTGACTGATAGATCTATCTGTGTCTTACAATTAAATGGTTCAATGATTTTCGTACTTAATCCCACGAGAGTTTACGAGTTTATCAATAGTTTCGTGATTGCGCAGCAGGAGTGAATTTATCTGACGAAACTTGTAAACTCCAGTTGGATTTATTAAAACTATTCCACGAATAAAAATGTAACGAGTTATACAAATAATAATTACTTCCGTGCTTTGTTATATGAAAACAAAACTAACAACTGCGAGATCCAACCTACTATGAATCAATCATCCATGAATCAATTTGAGTTACCATGATTTGACCAATGGTGCATATAAGACACAGTTAACCTAATTCAAGTAAGCTAACAGCAGAACAGAATGGAAGTACATGAACTGGCTTGCACCAAATTGAAATTGTGTTTTTAATCAATGTACATTCATAATATTTCAATTTCCAAATAAGTTATGTTGTATAAAATAATCTGTGATGGCAGCATGTGATGTATTAATCACTGCACATTGATGCCATACGTGTCCAGTAACAAGCTGATGATTTATCAGATAAAATCACATCCTCATATTAATACAACCATTTTATAACATAAATGATCGTGATTGGTCTATATCCGAGGAATTGATAAATGCAATTGATCAATATCAACCACGCGGCATATGAGTGGAGTAGACACTGTAAAGCACTCATTTTCTGGTTGCTGTGTTATTTATTTAGTTTGTTTTGTGGCTACTTAGTCTTCACACATTCTTTTACATACTGGGCAACAAGACTAATCAAATTTTGAAATCTTATGAAGTTGGATGTGCCTGATATTCCTGCCAAATTTTATGCTTTGTCCTACAAATGTGTCACCAAATTACATAATGTATGGAAAATGTACAAATTTACCTGTAGTAAAAAATCTAGCTCTATGTAGGGTACAACCAATGGAAGTATGACAAAATCCTATAGTACAAACTTATAGATCTCTCAAAATCCGGTACTGTTGGTTATATCCGTTTTATATGACTTAGCATTTAGCTACAATGAACAAAAAAACTGCTTATTTCGAAAACAGAAAAAAGCATACACTTAAATCAGGGGTACCCATGCTTCATGACTCACCCCCAAGTTTCACATCACCCCACCTTCATGAAAGTAACCAACCTTGCAAATAGTGCAATAACAGATGAATTTTCATTAGCTTTGGAAGTTATAAAACTTGTTCGTTTTTATTTTTAACGTAAAATGCTAATTTAGCAACAATTTTCAACCTCCTCCCAGAAATTTTGATGATGCATTCTGCGTCTTACCCCACCCTAGTGAGCACCCCTTCTTAAATGCTTTTCTTTATCTGGGTGATAACTAGGGTGGCCATTTCTAAAATGTCAGAAAGGAGGACACACTTTTTTGGTAATCTAGGATAGTATAAAACTTCGGGCATGGACGGCTGGACAGAAGGTATTACATGGTATAACCCTGACTAATTTTACTTAATCACTGCATTTATATAAAATAAATGATTATAAACTACAAAAAGGTATTTGCAGGAACATACGGGAAAACACAAATTTTATTAATACGCTTTACCGATCCATCAGAGTCTTGAAAAGGGGGACAAATCAGTCGCGCCGGATGGAGGACTGCTTAGCAAGAAGTCTTACAGTCCGGCCTAAAGCCGGACGTCTTTCCACCCTGGTGATAACTGATAAGCGATATTTGAAGTGAAAACAAAATGTATAGTAGAAAATCAAATTTGAAAGTCATGTGGGATATCTCAAATTCATTGTGCTTTACAAAGCTAAGAAACTAAAGGACATGCGACTTTTCTATCTGAATGGGTCTAGGTGTACTCAATGCATTGCTACCATAAAGTGACATCTGGAGTTTCAACTATTGTATTTACATTTAATATTTTTTCTATAATGTCCTACATTTACACTCTTTTACTTGCATCAGTCAGAGAGAGAACTGAATAAAACACTAGTAACTACTTGGAGTTTACTGATTACTGATCAGTTACTACTTCTTTTTAATTAAATAAACACTTGTTTTTCCAATAAATACTTAAAATGTTTTTAAATAAAATTTAATAAATACTTTACTAATTAAGTGATAATGACACATTTTAAGGTTCCTCCAGAGCGGACTTCATAATAATGGTTTGTAAAAATTGGCAGCTTTTCTACCTGTGGGAAATTCCAGTGTCACAGGCATGATGTTTAATGATGCAAATGACTGAATTCCATCAAATGTTTAGAAAATGTCTGAAAGCTTAGAATAAAATAATTGACAGTCCATACCCTAACTTACAAAGAATCACAACAAAATAAAAGACTCTGCAACGTACAACAGTAATTTAGTAAATAGGTCTACATAAACTTTTGAAATCTTTCTGATAAGGGTGTGACTCGAAACCAAAATTATTCAGCGTAAAATTACTTGAAAACTACTTATGTTGAGAATTTCTGAAAGCTGTTTTCTTGTAGTAAATTACCATATCCAATATGGGTCACATTCATCTGAGACAACAAAACGAATGATGCTGAAAGGGTAGAGGGGTGCGGTGTCATGACCCGGCAACATTTTGGCAATCCTCGCATGAGATTCGTCGTGAAATAAAACGTTTGTCATTTGAAAACTTAAAGGTAGGCCTATGTACAATGGTAGTCCTTGAATACAATACTGTATCTCTTACACTGCTGCATCTGACTACAGTTTCCAGTGAGTGAGCCTATGAGTGAAATTTAAAATTCTTGAAATCTTTGCTGTGAGCAGCGGTAGTGAAATCCTAAGATACTGAAATCTCATGTAAAGGGGAAGAAACATTCTAAAAAATATGTTTTTCTTTAGTTTATCACCATCAACTTAGGAAGGTAGTAGTCATTGGGTGGTAGTGGCACATAGTAGGTTGTCAGGTTGGCTCTGGATGACTTTTAAAGTAGACTGTATTTCTGTTGTGTGGTTTAGTCTTTCACTGAAGTGTCATTTTTGTTCTAATGTAGTTCTGTTTAGGGTTATCTGTCTTGAAGATGTTGAACATAATTTTATGGAATACGGTTGTTGCACACATCCCATCCGTCACATATGAATTATTTGTTAAGAATCTTAAATCTGTTAATGTCCTACATTAAAATGTGCTGTGTGTAATTCTTAGAGTTTTAATTTCATGTGTAAGTTACATTTGGTTTTATATGCACACATAACTCTCAGAAATAATGTCACATTTACACTCTCCAACACTTAAGGCTCAATATTTGTCCCCTTCCTCACGTCATTATTTTTCTGAATTGCAGACAGAAATGGTGGTGGATTATTAAAATTTGATGTTATTCTTACTTACCAAATAACAAAACTTTGAACTTGAGGAATAAATCAAGGATTTAAATAAAAAATAGGCTATTTGTTTTGAATTTCCTAACTCTGTGAATCTCGTCCGTCATTCATGGAATGCATGACTACCAGTCAAAACAGGAATGATTTTAATGTATTTAATTTTTCACAGCTAAATAAAAAAAATATATTAAATTCACAAACACTTTCACAAACCCAAGCTTGTATTCTTCTCTACCTCAATCATTAAATTTAATATTTTATTGCATCTGATTCTGGCTCTTGGAACACTCACACACATTTTATTCCCCTCAATCGTTAAAATGACTATTTTTTCGCATCTCATTTTGGCTCCCCCCCCCCCCCAAATGCTTATATAAACCATTGGTGTCGATGAGAGAAAAAAGATACCATACGCAGGAGCTTCAGTAGCTTGTTATTTTTATTATTGTAACAGGTTTTTATCGTTCCATATTTGAATAGTTACAAAGTAAACTAAACTAAACTCCATGGCGCAACATCCCTGAAGGGACTAAGCCTACCACCTGACTGCTGCATCATCTACCATAGGCAGGATTGGGGGGCATGTGGTCAGGATGCCAACACCCACAGCTGTTAATGGTGGTTTCCATAACTGGAGCCCTTACTTCTCTATTAAGTAGCTCCTCAATTTCAAACACAAGGCTGAGTACACCCTGTTCCAGACCTCCCTACCTCAGAAAAATCCGAGGGATTGAACCCGGGCCGACAGATCTGTAGTCAGCAACGCTAACCACAAGACCACGCCGGCGGTCAGTTACAAAGTAAGTTACAACAAATATTCATTTCTAGACTGTAGTGAGATGAAGCAGTGTGAGAGAGACAGTATTATATTCAAAGACTACCATGCATGAATCCAGAAAATGTTGTTCCTGTTGAATGTTATATTCAGGAGATAAATTCCCTAAGAAACAAGGATTTGAACCCACAAGACTCGGTTTATGTCACACAACACGAGAGTTCTCACTCATGAGAATTAAGTCTGTTTGCATCAGACTGTACAAGTGTTAATAATGTATGCTATTCCTTAGACCCTTTTTGCATATTCTTGGTGATGTATTCTCCTAGCAACAGGTGTGCATGGGATTTCATGTGAATAACATGATAGCAGCATTGAATATGGACCAAGAAGATGAGAGTAAGAAAGGAAAAGTGGATGGTTAGTTACTGTTTCCCTCATCCAATCTGCAATCACTCTGCATTACAGCTTCGAAATTCACATTTCAATGAAGTGCATTTGAAAGTATAACAGGATTTCGCTTTAGGTGGAACAAACTTTCTTTTCATCTTACAAAGCAATATTCTGCAAACGTAACACTAGAAGCTGTTGGAAAGTCGATGGCAATCAACACTAAAGTAAGAGTTGGCAAAAAGGAAGGAGAACATTGTTTTCACATTCAGGTGAGGTTCTTTAGTACAATTGAAACTTTATAGTTCTATGATTTTCGTAGGTAATCCCACGAGAGTTGATGAGTTTATCGATAGATTCGCAAAAGTTCAGCAGGAGCAAATTTATCTGTTGGAACTTGTAAACTCAAGTATGATTTATTAAGACGATTCCACGAATAAAAATGTATTAGGTTATACAAATACTATTTACTTTCGTGCTTTGTTATATAAAAAAACAAACTAACAGCTGCGAGATCATGGCATACTATGAATCAATCATCCATGAATTGATTCGAGTTACCATCATTCGACCAATGCTACCAATGGTGCATATGGGTTATTCTCCAGAAAATGGCAGATTCATGTCGCAACTGATTTCTGGTGTAAAATAAGTATTTATGGAGTACGAATTATTATAAGTTAGATTAAAATAAGATCTATTTGATCCCATATTCCACTTTTTAAACAAAAGTTACAATTTTCTGCATTTTAGGGCACAGTATGTGAGATCTCACCTCCATGACATGTCCCAATGCCTGACTTGTCATTTTCATTCTTTCATAATTCAACAGGCTTTAATTTTTATTCCATTTTAGTGTTATAACAAGAACAAGCAGCTCAAAAAATGAGTCATTAATAACTGAAAGAAAATAATCATTTTGTAAAGACAATATTTTGCACTAAACATGCCTGTCCCAAAGTGAGACCTCACCTCCATGAAACAATATAAAAGTTCAATTGTAGTCATTCTATTTTCCTTGAACTCCAACTTTTAAAAGCTTTTTTCCCCTGGACTCCAACTTTTAACAGGTTTCTTATCATTTATATAAAGCCAAGCTGTCAGTGTGCTTTTATGTGTTGTTTTGTTAGTGTAAAAGGGCTAAATGCAGAGTTGGTAATTGAATTTTCTCACCTCCGTTACCTACACCCAACGGTAAAGTTGTATGTTTTTATATTTACTTTCGCTACAAATGATGATAATAAGGAATGCAAAGTTAAACTCTAGAACTGAGATTTCCTAATCTCAAATGTTCTTGAGCTGTTTGGCAAATTAGAGAAAAATCTCACCTTCGTTACTGTTACTCCTGAGTCCTATCCATGGAGGTGTAATTAATGTTGTAATTGATGACATATTTAACTGTCTGCATTTATTACTTTTGTTTGAAGAAGATACTGGTATAGCCTAATAGTTTATGGCAATATATCATGTTTTGATTTAAAGTTTTATTTGAAGGTGATAATCTATTTTAACATAGATAAAAATAAGTAAAAAGTTGTGTGTTAATCCAATTGTATGGTAATAAATATTGTTCTTTTTCATGATAACATTTAATACAGTCAATTTAATCTAATTCTCACATAACTTCTACATAATTACTATTTCCTCACCTCCATGAATGCACCATATTCTAACCTTGTTAATTTAATGCAAAATACCACTCGGTAAGTAGGACTAGTACCTCAGTAGTACTCTGCAGAAAGAAATATTACATAAAAAATTACATGGTCCAAAATAAAAAATAAATTTAAAAAAAGCTAACATTGAAATCTGCCCTTTCTTTGGAGAATGATCTATATAAGACATAGTTAACTTAATTCAGGTAAGCTAACAGCAGAACAGAATAAAAGCACACCAACTGGCTTGCACTGAATCGAAATTGGGTTTTTAATCAATGTACATTTATATTAAGGAATTCCAATTTCTAAACAAGTTATACTGTATAAAATAATTTGTTTTCGTGCAGCTTAATGGCAGCATGTGACATATTGAACACTGCATGTTGATGCCTTACGTGTCCAGTAACAAGCTGATGATTTATCAGATAAAATCACATCCTCATATTAATAGCAACCATTTTATAAGATGAACGATCGTGATTGGTCTATATCCGAGGAATTGCTAAACGTTATTGGTCAATATCGAACACATGGCATATGAGTGGAATAGTCACTGTAAAAGACTCGTTTTCTGGTTGTTGTGGTATTTATTTAGTTTGTTTTCTGGCTATTTAGTCTTCACACATTCCTTTACATATAGGGCAAGACTAATCCAATTTTGCACTCTTATGACAGTTGGATGTGTCTAATATTCCTGCCAAATTTTATTTGTCCTACAAATGTGTGACAAAATTACATAATGATTGGAAAATGTACAAAATTTACATGAAGTAAAAACTCTAGCTCTATGTGTGGTATAACCAATAGATGTATGACAAAATCCTATAGTACCAAACTTTTAGATCTCTCTAAATCCGGTACTGTTGGTTATATCCGTTTTATATGACTTACCATTTAACTACAATGAACCAGAAAGGAAAAAGGTTTGCATCAACTGAAGGTCTGAAGTGCTTTTGGAGATGACTTTTAAATTAACAATGTAATTTATTATATCATAATACTGTTTCATCATTCTCTCTCATTCCTTCTGTTTTAACTGAAGATTTTGCACATTTAAATAACAATTTCATATTGTCTTGTTCATCAAAGGAATGAAACAGCCAGTTTAGTAATAATAGAATATAATTTAATCTTGTAAAATTAGTTTTGCAGAGATCTCACTTTATTGTTACTAGTGGCGGAACTGAAGGCCCCACAGACCCAATGATGTGGAGGACCCAAAGTCCTAGGGGGCCCAAAATGAAAACCAGAACAGGGAGGGGGAAAAAAACGTAAACAGGTTGTCATAATAGATGGAAAAAACATGCAGAGCAAAAACGAAGAAAGAAGAATTTGCAACTTGCAGTGAACACTCCGTGCAGGTACATGTCAACTACAGTCATACCTCAGTATAACGATAGTTATGGGCCCTAGCAGTTTGTATTGTTATATGAGGGTTATTGTTATATTGAGGGGTTGTAATTCACCTCATATTAGAAAGACTGCAGGCAGAAGACTGTGTAATCTAGGCCTACAATATAATTCTTGAAATGCAAAAAAAAGTAGAACACTTATTTTGTTATTTAACTTATTGACTTCCGTTGAATTGTAACCATAGCTATTTTACAACCGATTACTATTTGGATTGGTTTAATATCATGCACAGATCACTGCACGCTTTCAGCCTAGCCATGGGTCAGAAATTTCAAACTCGTAGTTGGTGGGAAGAGAGAAGAGAAAGACAAGCAAATTTACCACACAGCATAGGTAAAACTAAAACATTTGCTCATTATGGTGTTTTAATTGTACATTATGTACATGTTGAAGTGACTGCTGGCATGGTCGATGACTACATATCTGTCAGTCCGGATTCGATCCCCTGGTACCTCTTCAGATTTTTCTGAGGTAGGGAGGTCTGGAACTGGGTGCACTCAGCCACGTGATTCAAACTGAGGAGCTACTTTATAGAGAAATAACGGCTCCGGTCAAGGAAACCACCATTAACGACCGTGGGTGTCGGCATGCTACCAGATGCTCCCAATCCTGCCATCTACCTATGGTAGATGATGCAGCGGTCGGATGGTAGGCCTAGTCCCTTCATGGTGAAGTAACGACCTAACTAACAGTATGTTTTTGCATGCATAAAGGATGATTTTAGCCTCAGTGATCCTATTTTCACTCCTCATGAACCTTTCATTTCTGTAATTTTTAAGAAATATAACAGATATCAGACACCCAGAAAACAATATTGGTGGCTGGGAAGGATACTGATCTGATACAGCTACCATCCATAGGACTAAGCTACTGGCTTCACAGTAACAATTCTACCTCTAAGTATTGTTATAAAAGGGTGTTTCTAAAATAGCTTCATTGTTATAGTTGTTACACTTAACAATAATAATGTAGGAAATTCGCCGGGACCAAACAAAAATATTGCTATATGTTGGTTTATCGCTATATCTATGTTCGTTATACAGAGGTTTGACTGTATCAACAAAATTAGTATGGAGCTTTATTTACAGCGTGGAGGTAAGTGATGCAACTATCATCTAGGAAATAATACTACTCTTTCCTAATTTCCACAAAACTACTATCTACTAAAAGTAAAGTGATCCCTATTGTGTTCATTTTGTTATAAAAACGTTCATTTATTAGAAGTCAAGCCATGAAATAGCAGAGTTTTACAATAATGAAGCCTGTGAGAACATATTGTTGCTAAGAAACTGTTTGGTTTGGGAGAGAATAGCTACTAGCTTACATTTTCTCACGGTTATCTGGGTCCTTGAAAGATCTTCCCTTCGGAAACTGTTAATTCTGGACTTGGACTTGACGAGTTCCATGTGAAAATATTACAAACATATTTCCCTGTCAGAGCCAGGCTTCTCTAGTAAATAAATTATTCCATCAAGCACAAAATATTGGAGAGCTACTTTCTAAATTTGTCAGATCTATTCGTGCTTATGCTGCTGTTTTCTACCCTGAACCTGTCGGAGCGTGAGATCAATCAGAGCATTTTAGAAGGAATGGCTCCTGAAACGAGAAGTCAGGTAGCGTTTCAAACTAGATCTAAATCATTTGTAGAATTGCGATCAGTTGCAGACATAAAACATGAGAAAGCTCCAGGAGGAGACAGGATATCAAATGAAATGCTAAAAATGGGAGGGCAAGAAGTGGTGATAGCTCTAACAGACATCTTCAACGACATTCTGAAAGAAGAAATTATCCCACAACAATGGCTCAGCAGTAATATTATTCTCCTATACAAAAAGGGCCCCGAGGACAATATAGGCAACTACCGTCCAATATCTTTGATGTCAAATATCTACAAAGTCTGCTTCAAGATTATAACAGGGCGAATGAACCGAAACATAGAGGAGAATCAACCCGAAGAACAGGCAGGCTTTCGAAGGGGATATTCCACAACCGACCACCTGCAGGTCTTAACTCAGATCATTGAAAAGCTTGAAGAACGGTATACCTGGCCTTCGTTGACTTCCAAAAGGCATGACACAGTGGAACATGTACCATTATTGTCAGCACTACAATCATAGGGAGCAGAAGAGCAATATATTAGAATGCTAGCAAAAATGTACAGCAACACCATGGCCCACGTACAAATGGACAGACAAGGAAGGGAGTTCCAATTGCAAAGAGGAGTTAGGCAAGGAGACGTAATTTCACCCAAACTCTTTATATGTCTTTTGGAAGAAATATTCAGAAGCATTAAAGGGAACTATGGTGTCAACATTGATGGGGTCAAACTGTCCAATTTAAGATTTTTGGACATCGTGCTACTTACGAACACCAAAGAGGAGGTGCAAGAATACTTAATAGAAGTAAAAGAGATCAGCGTAAAAGCGAGCCTTAAAATGAATGCCACCAAGACAAAACTCATGACAAACCATCTGGAAGAGGCCAATGCCTTGAGGGGACAAATAAGTGCTATACTTATACTCGGTTCACTGCAGGTGATTAACGGTGATTCAAGAAGTATGCAGTTTGATAGGCCTAGAGAGGGAATTAGTAACAGTGATTCTCGTAGAGGTAGGGGTGACACAAGGTTAGTCTGTTATGGTTGTGGAAAGCCTGGTCATTTCAGATGGGACTGTAGGTCAAGTAATGGTAGAATGGTAATAAGGGGTGCGGTGCTGAATCGCTCTGCCATCTGAGGATCGACCACCTTAGACGTCAAAGTGATTCGGTGTTTGTGTCTAGGAATGCCAAAGAAACTGACCGATCAACATTGTGGGGAAGACTGACATTACAGACCATGTTGACCTGGGTAAGCCCACTAGAGAAGTGCATGTCACCAGTGAAGCTAGCCTTACTGTAGGCCCTACTTGACAAGACAATACGGACATGAAAGTGAAAAGTCACAAGACGTTTCCCACAAGGATTTTTGTAAACAGTTCTTTTCGGAGGTGTGACTACACCCAAGTTCTCCTAAGAAAGTGAAGTTCATGAGCAACATGTTATCAGACCCGGACCAAAACAAACACTAGACCTCGACCTAGACCTTATAAAGCAAAGGAAATCAGAAACTAGTCCCTATACATATGTATCGTAATCCCCATGGGCCCCATATATCGTAGAAAGATTCTTAACATCTGTAACTGTTTTAGTAAAGGAAAAGGGAACTGACAGAACTCTGAAAGCTCATGCTTCCCATTGCAAAAGCCACAATGTCAAGCTCATGTTGCTCCCATTTTATTCCCTTTACTTACAAGTTGACAGCTGAAATCAGTGTAATGAAAGTATGTTCCTAGTTTGTACTCATTTTCTTCCCATAATTTTTTTCAACATTGTGATTATCAGCAAGGGTCAAATGAATGCCCCTGGGTAGTAGCTATAAAAGGTGCTCCAGGCTGAGGCAGTTGCCCCTAGTTGTCTCTCCCGGGCTGTGGGAATCTCAAGATGAGTGCGACCTTTCAGAATTCTGTAATAACTTAACTAGATTGCTTGTAATCATTTTCAGTATCAACCAAGTTTGTCTCTCCAGAAATTAAATCCACTACCAGTATACAAATTAGATTCAGAAGCAACGAAGAAAATAAAAGTGAAAGAGGAGATATTTCATCATGTCAAAAGAACTTTTCTGCTGCTGTATAAATGTTTCAGAAGCAGTTGTCTTAGAGAGAGGTGACCTCTGACATGTGACCTGTTGCACAGCTGATGCCTGCCTCACATGATGATCCTCCTCCTGGAACTCGGCCAATTCAACACCAATGAAAAAAGGAATGTGACCCAGTCTTCAGCAGCTAAAAGGCGAACTGTGCATGTCGTGGTGAGTTCATCAGGACAAGGTTTGGACAATGTAATTGCCACCTTGTGAATACAGATATGCCCAACACATATCATATTAGCTGTGAATGACCATCATTCCAATGTCAAAGTGTCTAAAATGTGCTCCTGGACCTACAATGATTCACCTTTCTATTCATGTCTCTCTCCTTCACCTAATCAGTTGGAATATACTCTGAGATATATTCCAAATCAGGCAAGAGGAGAATGTACCCACATTGTCACCAAAACAATGGTTTATTAGAAGTCAAGCCATGAAATAGCCAAGATTTACAATAATGAAGCTTATGAGAACATATCGTTGCTAAGAAAGTGTTAAATCTACATAGGCTATTCTAGCTCAAGTTACATGCCAGCAGAGTGCTGTGAAGTGGCTTGTTTGATATGGGTTCTTCCCCTCGCCCCAGTGTCTTCTTGTTCTCCAGTCTGCAAGCCGAAAATGACCTAGTGACCCGCAGGAGATTGTTTCTAAAGTACTTGTATTATCAGTCTCGATTTGGGCAAACAGCCATTGCCAATATGTAAGATTCGCCCTTATTAATAATTTAACATCTCCTCATTGGACTCGCACAGACATTGGATACCTTGTTATGATTGGTGTGTGTGGGGGTGACTGCAAGCCATTCTGGGTCTGGTCGCCATGAAGCTCGCACACAAATTTCTCCTGATGGAGGAAGCCTCAGTTTTGTTAGCTTTTACTTAATAGATAGCTCCTGAAATGAGGTTAGCCATTCAGTTTTATTCTTTCTGTAGTTTTATTATAGTTTTGTGAATTATAATAAGTATTTATTCCCTTTTAAAAAAAAGTTCTATAAGTGTCCCCTGTTCAAACTATGCTTTGGCAACAGCGTCCCTTGCTTTTGGATTCATGTGAACTATAATTTTATTTCTGTTTATTTGAGATTAGTTTTTATTATTTATTTGCATTTTCAGTTTATTTAAATTTAGTTTCTCATAGAGTTCAGTTTAAAATATGTAGTTTCACATTTATCCGTTGCTGTCTTTTTGTGCTCATCAGTTCAGGTAGCTTGCTTGTTTACTTCATGATTAATTCAGTTCAGCTTTATTAGTTGCGGTGACCAGGACATAGTCATCATCCCATGGCAGGGAATGATAATGATGGATGTTAACTTGAACAATAATGATATTAATTACAAACATTTTAGTTTTAAAAAGAGTGCCGCCAGGTGTGATAGTGTGATTTGCTGTATGTTTTAAAAGAAATGGGGATTTTATTTATATAGGAATTGATTTATTTACAATTTTTATAAGGAAATACTTAGTAATTTATTAATTGAGGTGGTCTTTTGTTTAAACATGAATTGATGTTAATCATTTGTATATTTTAGCTATTCAGGACCCCTGAAGTACAGCCATTTCATAAAATATGGGAATTTTTCCCTTAAAGAGAGAAGTTATAAAATTATTGTAATTGGGTGGTCAAAAATAAGTTTAGAACCTCAAATTCTCTGAATTTTAAGGACTTAGGTGTATCTGAAGTGGTTTCATGTGTAAATATGTCGATTTACTTATTTATTGCGTTGAGTTACTTTTTTTTGTGATTTTTAGCATGATTTTAACACTCTTTAATACCAAGTAGTCAAGAGTAATCAGCGATGTCCATTTTCATTTTAGAAAATATACATCTTAAGGTACAATTTGGTATAAGACTAACTTCAAAAAATATGTGTAGTTAATTACTATGTAAAATAACAAACAAGGGCATTTTTGTCCCATCCATAACGTCCCACCCGTAACAGTGATAGTTTTGTTAAATTATTATTGATGAGCTAAATAAATGTTCTGACAACCTGGAAACAGTTTATAATTTGTATTTAATCCCTCATACCTTCATTAATAACAACATTAAGACCCTAACAGTAATAGCAGAACAGAAAATGAGCTTTTCTTTTGCATCATTAAAATCAGTGTCCAAATTATGTCCCACCCGTAACAGATTTTGAAAAACAAATTTAAAATATTTAAAATAAATTTTAAATAATGCTTTGCATGTAGTGTGGAGGAGAAGCCATCGTAAATTTTACAGAATGTGAAGAACCAATTCTAGTTTGTAATAAACAAAAATAGCTTTTATAATTTGCTAGAATGTCCCACCCGTAATTATGAAATGGCTGATAACACACTATCATCACATTAAATATTTTCTTAAATGCCTACTGATACTCTTAATTTATGCTTAATAGGCAAATTTTTGTTTGGAATATTAATTACTTTTATTTATTTTGCAGGTTAGCGGTCATGGCAAGATAGGACTTTATGAAGAATGGAGCCATTGCTCTTATCCTCATCATAAATGATTATATCTCAGTTGCCATCACTCTTTCATCTCAAAAACCCACTTCAGGAGATTTGTTAAGGCTATATGTCCAGTTCCTGGTAGCTCAAGAAAACCTCAAGTGTTAAAATTTATTTATTACAGGTCCCAAATTAATTTTGTATTTCTCACACATGGAGACAGGCTACTGGAGAAGACTCCACATGCATAGTCATGCAGTTTACATAGTCATGCAATAATTATTACAGAATAGATAACATCAAGAATAATTGTAAATACAGTGTCTGGGGTAAAGGATACATAAATATCCGATAAAGTAAAGTTCAATCAAAGATTAACACTCCTAAATCTATTCTCTGTGAATTCCAATTACACAATGGCAATAGACGTTTCTAAGCAAGCTAAAGGAATATTTTTTTTATTTTATGGAACCTGGAGATTCAAATCCTACTTCCTTTAATCTATTTTAATATTGTCCTCTCACCTACATCTAGGACTTCCAAGAGGCATTTTCCCTTCGGGCCTCCAAATCAGTATTTTTGAGATATGTCTTTCCTCCCCCATGCGCACAACATATCCAACCAATTTCATCCCCCGTGATTTAATTATCCTACTATATCCGGCGACAAGTACAGGTTATGAAGCTTATCATTATGCAGTTTTCTCCAATCCCCATATTCATTTCTCTTAACCCAAATATTTTCCTAAGCACACTGTTTTTGAACACTCTCAGATTATGTTCTTCCAGAAGAGTAAGTGATCATTTCTCAGTTCCATATAATACAACCAAAAGGATAACTGTCCTATAAATTCTTATTTTTAGATTTCTGGACAGAAGATGAGAAGATAAAAGTTTCTGAGCTGTATAAAACAAGCATATCCTGATTTCAGTCGACATGTAACTTCTACCTTAATATTATTAATTGTATCTGTTGTTATTGCTCCCAAGTATTTGAATTTCACCACTTGTTTGAATGATGTACTGGCTATTTTGTACTTTGTAGTGCATTATTTTTACGTTTCATGACCATATACTTAGTTTTTCTGCAATACTTTCAAATCCGATATTCCTGCAGGCATCAGAAAGCCTTTCTGCATGTCTCTCGATTGTGTTTATGTCATCGTCCAAAAGACAAACATCAGCATAAGCTAAAATTGGATGACTGCAGTTTAATTATAGGCCTAACTTTTTTTCCTGTACTGTCCATGTTTACTGTCCATCTTTATGCTCTTTTAGTTTTTACTTTTTGTTATCGCCATTGTATTTTCAATTTTTTTCTGACTGATTCTAAGGAATTGCACCTAGGCTATCTTGTAAATCAGACATGGGCAAACCCCTATCCATTGACACGCAACCCACAAAAGTTTTGTCAACTTACACATAGTTTGAAAAGAACCGATAGATGGAGACACAAGCAGACAATAAGTGCAGTGGCGGTTGCTCATTCTTAGGGAAACACTAATTTTACTTTAAAATGTACACTACAAGAAACAAATAATACAAACAATCTTGTATTTGTAATTATTCTTTTACGTGTGCAATTATTTCATTATACAAAGGCTTAGAATGTGTCACAAGGTCTTTCCAATCGGAACTGTGTAGCGACCTGTCATTGCTTGCAAAGAGAGTATGACTCATGCATGGGAATAATCCACTACGTATAACTTACCGAATGTCCGCAATGCCATCTTGTGTGTTATGCGGGAAGGTCAAGAACCACAAGTGGTTCGCGAACCAGTAAATGCCCATGTATGTTGTAAATGAATAAAATGAAAGATAGGTTACAAATCAGGTGATACGTGGATGCCAAAAGCCTTTGTGCTTAGATCTACAAACTAAACAGGTTTTTACATTTTTTCATAGGGTTCTCATTAAAGAAATTTGGAAGCAGATGAGCTAATGATGATTCATTCTGTACAATATTATAAACCTGGGATATATATGTGTATTCGTGTTTACCTTTACCCCAGCACTCTTTACAGCTATAAATACAGATGAGACTTAACCTAACATGTATTAGAAATTAGAAATGTTAAGGAATATGTATTATTCTTGACACACTGGCCCAAAGTAACATAATAATATCATGTAAATGAACGACTACTAGTTGGCAATCATTCTCATTTATTTCACCTTTATTTTTCATATCATGTACTGTTATAATTTGAATAACACTGAAATTATCATTGTTGCAGCCATTCAACTGTAGTCCCGTGTAGGAAAATATAGGCGGAGGCTTCTAGGAGATGACGGCTACTATCAGCGGTTACTGTAAGTCCATCATTTAGGTTTGCACTTTCTATCAATGATTTATATAAACTGCAAGAAATAAGAAATTAGAAATACACGACTTCGGGACATTATTAAGTAGGTATAAATAACACTGAAATTATTTCCATTACAGTCAGGTGATGGGAGTTCCATGGAGGCGACTGGACGGAGTGGGTGCTTTTCAGCCAAGCTACTGAGCAGTAAGGTCGATGGTGGCTCTGCCACTGGTCGGATTGGCTGCTGGATAGTTGCTACTGAGCAGTAAGGTCGATGGTGGCTCTGCCACGGGTCGGATTGACTGCTGGGTAGTTGCTACTGAGCAGTAAGGTCGATGGTGGCTCTGCCACTGGTCGGATTGGCTGCTTGGTAGTTTGGAAGTCAGGCAGCTCGACGGCTAGTATCTTCTAGGACAACGTAAGTCCTAAGTTTAATTAATGATTTAAGTTTGTCATCATCAAGAAGATGTAGATCGTAATTATAGATACAATAACTATACACAAGTACAATCTTATTGTGATAAGCTACAAGTGGTGATTTAGACTTTTATGGGCCTGTGTGATATCAATATCAAATCACATTTTCCAGTGGTCTTTGACCCCAAGACAAATCAATGGTGGGAAAAATAAAAACTATCGGCTCTATGAATGTGGAGCTCACAATTAGGATCTAGGTTGAAGCATCTTATGTTTTGTTTAGTCCTGCACAAATGTCTCATTTGTGTATCACCTATGTGTGTTACATTTTCTTTCACTTATGGTACTAAAATTATACTTAAACATTATACTATTGACTATTTTAATATTGTCCTCTCACCTATGTCTAGATCTTCCAAGTGGTGTCTCTTTTCAGGTCTCCCGATCAGTATTTTGAGATATGTCTTTCCTCCCCTATGCGCACAACATGTCCAGTCGATTTCATCCTCCGTGATTTAATTACCCAGTGACAAGTACAGGTTATAAAGCTTGTCATTATGCAGTTTTCTCCAGTCCCCATATTCATTTCTCTTATCCCAAATATTTTCCTAAGCACACTTTTCAAACACTCTCAGATTATGTTCTTCCCGAAGAGTAAGCAATCATGTCTCACATCCATATAATACAACCAACAGGATAACTTTCCTATAAAGTTTTATTTTTAGATTTCTGGACAAAAGTCGAGAAGATAAAGTTTCTGAACTGCATAAAACAAGCATTTCCTGATTTCAGTTGACACTTAACTTCTACCTTAACAATATTAATTGTATCTGTACTTATCGCTCCTGGGTATTTGAACTTCTCCACTTGTTCAAACAAAGTACTGGTTTTTTTCTACTTTGTAGCTTATTATGATGATGTTTCATGACCATATACTGCAATAATTTCCAATTCGATATTCCAGCAGGCATCAAAAAGACTTTCTGCACCTCTCTCGATTGTGTTCATGTCATCATCCAAAAGACAAACATCCACATAAGCTAAAACTGGGCGACTGCCATTTAATTCTTGGCATAACTTGTTTTCCTGTACTGCCAATGTTAAAACCTTTATGCTCTCTTAGATTTTAGTTTTTGGTGTTGCCACTGTATTTACAAATTCTTTCTGACAGATTCTAAGGAATTGCACCTATCTTGTAAATGAATAAAATAAATTATAGGTTACGGATCAGGTGATACATGGACGCCAAAAGCCTTTGTGCTTAGATCTGCAAACTAAACAGGTTTTGCCTGTCTTCATAGGGTTTTCATTAAAGGAATTTGAAAGCAGATGAGCCAATGACGAGTCATTCTGTACAATATTATAAACCTAGGATATATGTGTGTGTATTCATGTTTACCTCTACCCCAGCACTCTGTACAGTTGTAAATACAGATGAGACATAACCTAACATGTATTAGAAATTAGAAATGTTAAGGAATATGTGATATTCTTGACACACTGACCCACAGTAACATAATAATATCATGTAAATGAACGACTACTAGTTGACAATCATTCTCATTTATTTTAATATTGTCAGGTCTCCCGATCAGTATTTTGAGATATGTCTTTCCTCCCCCATGCGCACAACATGTCCAGCCGATTTCATCCTCCGTGATTTAATGTACCCCATTTAATTACAAATGTCTCATCTGTATATGTGCGGTATATGTGCTGTTATAATTTGAATAACACTGAAATTATCATTGTTGCAGCCATTCAACTGCAGTCCCGTGTAGGAAAATATAGGCGGAGGCTTCTAGGAGATGACGGCTACTATCAGCGGTTACTGTAAGTATATCATTTAGGTTTTCACTTTCTATCAATGATTTATATAAACTGCAAGAAATAAGAAATTAGAAATACACGACTTTGGGACATTGTTAAGTAGGTATAAATAACACTGAAATTATTTCTATTACAGTCAGGTGATGGGAGTTCCGTGAGGCGACTGGACGGAGTGGGTGCTTTTCAGCCAAGCTACTGAGCAGTAAGGTCGATGGTGGCTCTGCCACTGGTCGGATTGGCTGCTGGATAGTTGCTACTGAGCAGTAAGGTCGATGGTGGCTCTGCCACGGGTCGGATTGGCTGCTGGGTAGTTTCTACTGAGCAGTAAGGTCGACGGTGGCTCTGCCACTGGTCGGATTGGCTGCTGGGTAGTTTGGAAGTCAGGCAGCTCGACGGCTAGTAACTTCTAGGACAACGTAAGTCCTTGATTTAAGTTTGTCATCAATAAGATATAGATCATAATAAGATACAATAACTATACACGAGTACAATCTTATTGTGATAAGCTACAAGTGGTGATTTATACTGTTATGAGCCTATGTGACATGAATATCACATCTCACTTTCCAGTGGTCTCTGACCATAAGAAAAATGAATTGGGGGGGGGGGGGAATAAAAACTATCGGCTCTATCAATGTGGAGTTGGCAATTAGTCTGGTAAAAGTATCTTATGTTTTTGTTAAGTCCTGCACAAATGTCTCATCTGTATATCCCCTATTTGTGTTACACTTTTTTTTACTTATGGTACTTAAAGTGTACATAAACATTATACTACTGACTATTGTTAAACTATGCACCGTACAACATTTATGAAAATTAAATTGTTACTGCATATAAAATTTGTTATTCTTTTCAACTTGAAGTCTGTGGTAGAACCATGTAGTTAGCAGAGCAGAGAATGTGATTTCTTCCAATGTATCCATATAAGCAAATACAATAGACAACAATACTGGACAGTGACTGCTTCGACAATGGAAACACGGGGGACAGGAACTTCAGCTGCAGTGCTCCAGTGACACAGCCTGCGAACTTGTCGCCAAATTCAAATACTTAAATTCTCATAAGCGGACGGAAAGATTAAACTGACTTTAAATACTGTTTCTGAAGGTAAGGGTATTAGTTTATGGCGAATGCCAATAACTGTTGGTGTCTTATTTTCTAGTAGCAAACATTCTAACATAAATTTGTGGTGCTATCACACGTGTAATGAACCCTTATCTTGACATTTCTTAATAATCATAGGCTATGTTTTATTAATTTCTGTTTCTTGCTGAGAAATCTGTCTTCTACAATTATCATTAGTTTCCTTGACTTTATTTCTACCAAGTTCATTGTCCATCATGCTTATATTAGCATCAGCTTGAGCCAGCTTGTGTCAAACCCAATTCCCTCTATTTACCCCCACCATAACACACACCCTCAGCATCATCAACACCTGTTCCGAAGATCTCAGTTTACATTCTGCTGAAGATGCAGGACACCACTTGCGAAACGGTCATCCAGAAGTTTACCAAGGTAGATAGGCCTACAGTGCTTTCTAAAAAGTATTTTTAATTTAGTGATTTTACTGTACAACGCTAAAGTCGGACACAAGAATGAATCACGTACAGCTTAAAACCACAAAACTTCATTAAAGCTGCAGCTTAAGATTGCACAGTTTAGATCAGGCCTGTTCAGCAGCACTCCGTCCCCTGCTTTCCTTTCCTTCGTTACCTCCATACCATAGAGACTGGTTCAGTTGCACTTTGGAGGTCATGAAGGGAGGGGAAGCAGGGGAATGACTTCACACCTTCGGAATACTGTACGACAGGCCTGGTTTAGAGAGTATGCGTGTATAGGCCTATAATACTCTGTGTCACAATTAAATTTACTGTGTTATGGTTAAAAAAAAAAAAAATAATAATAATAATAATAATAATAATAATAATAAAAAATAATAATAATTTTTAAAAAAAGCAACGATGCAAGTACGTAAACTAGAAATACACATAACGTACTGAACGTTTGTGGAAATCTTTGAAACACAAAATTAAAAGAGGACAGTCTGTGTTTCTATACTGGGTGCTTTGCCCCAAATTACACTCCTGGACCCTCCCTTGCAAGCTTCCAACAGACCCCCTTCACCGAGAACTGTAAGAAAAACTACGGCCAACAACATCCAAGTATGTGAGTACATATTAAATTAAATCATATATCGTTGCTTATTTGCAATATTTTGTTTTAAAAAAAATACCTGTCACAATAATGTAACGTTATAACCAAATGGTAAGTGCCATCTACATGTAAAGTGAATAGAATGAGTGACGTCATCATATGCGAACTATGAAAGTACAGAATTTTTATACATAATACTGTTATTTCACAAAATTAAACGAATCCACTCCTTCCTCTACCAAATGAGCTGCTAATGCAGCATGATCTTGCCGAGGAGTGGAGCTCCGAAGCTCGCCCAGAATGCTAGCAACCGCTTTTTGTTTGGAACACAATCGGTAATAATGGTACTTCTTCAACCTAGCTCTCCTCCTCCTCCAGTTAAGAAATACTTTTTTAAACAAAATGTTGAATTGCACATTAGAAATGTAAAATAAAACCTAAATATACAATAAAACTTACTGCAATACTTGCCCGGTTCGAGTTGTAACAAATTTTTAAAAAATATTTATGAAATTTAAACATTAGAACCTTTTACTATAAAGCAAATATAACATCAAAAGAAAGTCATGACCAGGGCCTGGATAATTATGTAATTACATTTTTTTTTTCTGTTAGCATTAGATACAAGATTTTTGTTATGTTGGAATTTCATGCCAACTAGAGCCTAAAAACACAAACTTGAAAGTAGGCCTATATATATTTACATATTTTGCATTTAAGTACATATTATCACATACTTTACTCTTAAGTATATGCTTTCACATATTTATTAATATTTTCGTGCTTAGTTGCAATTTTATTCATTTTATAACATGCCTGTATACTTTAAAAGTATGTTACTAAAATGTTCCACCTTATACGACAAAAACATACAAAACTGCCTATATACGCTAAAAGTGTATGACCTTACGTGGGACCATCGATTTGTAAGTGCAAATAAATCCTACGTTTCCACTTTGTTCAAAAGCATGCTACTCAGGATGCATCAGACTTTGCGCAGATCTGATTCAGACTGGACTGCAAACTTGTATTTTCCCTTTACGCATACGCAGACCAGGTCTGTCAGAAAAGTCTGCGTCGACGACTGGCTACATTTCCACATGATCACCACGTTGTGTCCAAGCCATGCCCTGTCATTGAGTGAAGTGTGTTACCGCAGTTAATCGGCATTTGTAGATATAACATCAACGTTGTGTTGTGCGACCTAAGCATTTAGTAAGATGCCGAAGGAGAAAACCTCACTTTGTGTAAAGTTAAAGCATTACAGAAAGGAATTTGACAATTTTTCCACAGATGGAAAGGTACTATTTTGCCAAGTTTGTGAGAAGAATGTACCCTGTTCTCAATGTTTTCAAGTCTTGCAACACTTATCCACGTCTCGTTATCAGGCCTGTGCTTGGAAGACCACATCTCGAAAGCAGTTGTTGCTTACTGAACCTCAAGCTCAGAAACGTCCAGGACCTCAGAAATCTCAGTTTGCAAGTGATCTGTGCCGTGCTATGGTTTGTGCAGATATTCTCATTTAGAAATTAAAAAATCCAGTGCTGTGTTTCTTCAGAAATACACATGAAACTGTTCCAGATGAATCTACAATCAGAAAGAACTCTATGTTGATGGAAACAATCAACTCTATTCGTTTGGAAATTGGTGATGGGCCCATTTGGGTCTCAATTGACGAGACAACTGATATTCAGGGAAGACATATTGGAAATGTTATAGTGGGTGTGTTGAAAGTCAATGAAACGAGTAAGCCTGTGTAGTTAACTTGTGAAGTGTTGCCAAAATGCAATCATCAAAATATTAATAATAAAGTAGAAGTGCGCACATACCGTGCAAAGATTACATTTACACTTAGTTGTCTTTGCTATAAGTGGCGATAGACTTACATCGTTTCTTGCACTTTATGATATGGTACTGTTCACATTTTTCTGAGCACAAACACAGATGAAGGCATCATTGGGGTCGTGGAAAGTCTTATAGGAGCACACCTTGTGATGAAATCCATGTATTGCTAGTCTTGTAGTCATGTGGTGCATTTCATAGTTCGCCTGTGTCCAGGTTCTGTCTTGCATCACACAGGTTGCATAGAATTCGGTTTGTATGTCCCTTTTCTTCTCTTGTAGGAGTTTTTTGTAGGCTTCACTTGATGGGAGCAGCAGTGCAGTCCGCAAATCTTCTATTAAGAAGGTCTCTCTGGTGAGCTCATACACCAGCCTCGATCTCGAACCCTGAGATACTCCTAGAGCTTTTACTCTTTCTATTTCTTCTAACTGCTTGTATGTGAGATGTTCCCACACTAATTCTATTCCGTACACAAGAGCTGGTAATATCTTCAGTCTGAACAGGTCCATAGCTACGGTAATTGATCAGGGTGTCCACCAAGTAATGCTGAAGAAATTTCCGACTTATTCCCTGGTTTTCATTGATCATTTCAGAAATTCCGACCAAAATATGAAGCACTTTCTAATAACTGTGTAAGAAAAATTATAGGATTATACATACCGTACTTTAAATAAGAAAAGCTTTTAGTAACAAAAATAATTACTTAGGCTATAACTAAAGCCCGGATTTTCATGCACTATCAAACTTAAAAACATGCATGCATTCATGCACTATCGTATCTCCAAATATGCACAATGAAGAGCGAAACATGCACTATATAAAATCCGCAATGTACTGCAATATATTCCAATTTATCTTAAAACAATATACGAGTTTTTCCAAATTCTCCTTACAAACTCGTACGTTTATCAGTTAGGACATTCTTGAACGCAGAAAAGGATCTTTCTACTTCACAAGAAGTAACAGATGCATACTTAAGGGAAGAATTTTGACTGAGGGTGAGATCGAATTCCATGTCTTTTACATTTTTTCCACATAATACGTCTTTCACTGTTTTCAGAAGTTTAAGATCAGGATTTGAACTAAGTACCTTTTTAAGTTTTTCCCTAACTGTCACGCCCATTTCTCCACAACACGATTCTAAAGATAATTCAACGTCTTCAACAATGGCTAGTGTCTGACAAATTCAAGCAGTGAACATTCTGTTTAGCAGTTTTCTTTCAATGGAAGGTGGTGGGGGTCGGCGAGTCGGCATTTTCTTTTGTAGCCTGGTGTATTATATTACTGTTTGTTTAGTGTAAACAGTAGTTTGCACTCTCAAATTCATGCAGGTGGCAGACTCTGTTGCCAAGTCAATAAAATAACAATGGTAATACAATACAACATTTTTACGTTTCTTTGAAAAGCCGAGATTTTAGGGAGGCACATTCATTATGCACAGTTATGCATGGTAACTTGATATTATGCACTAAAACCAGAAAATGAGGGTTTATATGCATTAAAAACGTCTGGATATGCTATATTAAACAAAAAGAATCCAAAACATGCATTATGCATGAATTTTGCCATAAAAAGGCCGAAATATGCAAACATGCACGGAAAAAATATGGTTATTTGGAATCCATAAGTCATGTAACGAGTAACTACAAAGTTTGAGAAGTGTAACGAAAGTATATAAAAACATGCATTTGCATGGAAATCCGGGCTCTAGCTATAACAGATACAAAAGTAAGGAACAGTAAAATAATTTAAATATACCTTCATATAGGCCTATTATTGTCTAGAAGTCTTTTTGATCCCGGTTTTTATTTCATCAGCAACTTAATTTGTTCATCTAGAGCAGCTGCAGCTTTTTTGGACTCTGAGTAGTTTTCTTTTCTTCTCTTCTAGTTCAGCTTTGCAATTTTTCGAATTTTCCCGGATATTTTAACAAATTCATTGACTTTTCCCGGATTTTCCCGATCATACGAAATTCCCGGCCTTTTCCCGACCAGTGGACACCCTGTTGATAGTAGCCTGAAGCTTCTTATTTCGCTCATGGCCCTGATTGCAGCCACCGTTCTTGTTCTGATGAGTCTGAAGCTCTTCCCTGTTGTCTGTAATGTGAGACTTGCTCTCTTGAGGAATTTCCCGTTGCATTTTACATTTTCTGCTTCGGTAAGCATGCCCCCTTTCCTAAATACTACCATTTCTGTCTTCTCTTCATTTATCTTTATGTCGTTTTCCTCTGCCCAGTCGCTTAATGTGTCTATTCCTGCCTGTAGGGTGCCTATATCTGTCGTTGCAATAGCCATATCATAAGCATAGCTATACATGTTGGCTCCTGTTATTTGTTTCGCGATATCGTACGTAAGAGCATTAAACAGAATAGGACTAAGCGGGTCGCCTTGAAGTACGGCCATTCGTTTGGGATAGCCAATCTGATCTTCCTACTCCGTCGTCTATTTGGAGGTAGTTTTCTGCCAGGATGTTTGATATGAGTATGGTCGTACTTGTTCTTCCAATTAACTCTTCCAGCTTGTCATAAGTATATTTCGGTTGGCAGGTCGAAGGCTTTCAAATAGTCTACAAAGACCACATATATAGTTTTCCTCTGGGCTTTTCTAATGTGAGTTTTATTTGGTCCAGTAGGTTATTCGCTGCCATAATCGTAGATCTCCCTTTTCAGAAACCAAATTGCTCTTCTGGGAGTAGTGGTTCGAGTCTTTCTGCCAATTGTCTGGTTAGGATTCTCGTTAGGAGTTTCAGCGCTGTGGGTTCTAAGGCTATCCCTCTATATGCATTTGGGCTGGTCGTGTCCCCTTTACCTTTGTACAGAAATTTAACAGTCGACTTTCTCCATTCTCTCGGTATGTATCAAAATATTGCCAAATTATTATTTTAACGATGCAATGGGACTTCTGTGGCCCAATGGGGTGCAACACAGCAACATCTTCCTTCTTGTGACGGATGCAGCACCATACATGTGCAAAGCTGCCATCTCACATGTCTTGTTCATGCATTCCATTGCTTAGCAGAACTGGTTCGATCTAAATTTCCTAAAGTTGACACACTAATTTCGAATACAATGAAAGTATTCTTAAAAGCTTACAACAGAATTGATAACTTCAAAGAACTGTTTCCTGAACTTCCACTCCCTCCTCAGCCTATTTTATCTAGGTTGGGAAGCTGGATTGATGCTGTAGGCTACTATGCAAACAATTATGATTTTGTGAATCAAAGTTCTCCAACACTTTGATTCCCAAGAATCAGTTTCTGTAGAAACAGCAAAGCTATCATTTAGTGATTTAACATTTAAAAATGATATTGCTTAGGCCTATATCCAGTGTAATTTTTCGCATTTGTGCACTGCCATTAAATCTTTGGAGAAATCATCTTCGAAACTCTCAGACAGCCTTGATGTTGTTCATTCTGTTGTAATGTCTCTGGAGGGTCTACAAGGGCCAGTCGAAGCTGCAGTGAAGAATAAGCTCTCTTCCAGTTTGCAGAAAACCCCAGGTTTCAAGCAGGGGCGGATCCAGAGAGACATTTTAGGGGGGGAACCGAAGTAAATAGGGGAGTTTTTACTCATAAATATTAATTATTCCCAGTACACAGTTAAAATCAAAATGAACATTTCGGTATTTTATTACAAATGTATTTCAAAATAATGAATGTCGTTGCTTTAATTCAAGTATTTGGGTTATGTTGTCTTTACACAATTTATTAGAATAATACATTTTGAATAATTTGTGCTTAATGTTACAACTTTTGGGGGAGGAAATTTCCCCCATTTCCTCCCCCGTGGATCCGCCCCTGGTTTCAAGACAATCAATGCTATTAACAGAGTGCTAAGTGAAGGCACTACTGATGTATTGGAAATTGAGTACACTCCAGAAGATTTGTGCTAGTTTAAATAAGCACCCATTACTTCATGTGAAGTTGAACGATCATTTAGTCAGTACAAAGCCATGTTACACGAGAACAAGAGGAGTTTTATATTTGACAATTTGAAGCACATGTTTGAACCTTATCGTTATGGGGACCGTAATTTGAAAAATTAACAGTAACATGTAATTTTCAATTTTTGAGTTATTTAACTTACATCTCCAGATTATTATAGCTAGTTCTAGTATTGGATCCATAATACAGTATATATATTAAAACACGTGACACTCTACTTTGCCTCATTTCAACAACATATTTCAAGAAAAAGGAGAGAATCTGATATTGTCATATTACATATATTTTTTGGTATTTTAATGGTTTTATTACATATTTGGAAATGTTTAAATATAAGTTATATACAGTGAGTCTAAGACAGATTGGTTCCGCTTGTCGTGCGCCGTGTTTATAGACTCAACACTTCCCGCGTCGTGCTAGCTGTTTGTCCCCGCAGTTAAGTCAACAATTGCCGCATAGCCTGTAGTTGTGCATTGTTCTCGTGTTGTCCAGACGTGATAGTGATTCTGTAGTTGTCACAATGGCTCCAAATGTGTTCACAGTGCAGCAGAGGATATTTATGTATGATAATTACAAAGAGCAATTAATGCGTGTGAACCGGAATTTCCTATCACGATGCCAAAAATGTGTGGATGTAGGAGGAGAACACTTCCAGCATCTCCTGTAATAAGGTAGGTGCCTATTTTCATTATTTTCAAACTTATTTAATTTATTTTCATTGTCACGCACGGACAAGTCAGTCAACTGCCGGGCAGATCCTTTGCCGCATTCCGGGGATAGGAGCGTCATCTGGGGGGAACCCAACGCGCGGCGGGGCGGAACCAATCTGACTGAGACTCACTGTATATGTACATATTTTACTGATTTTTAGTACATAACTACCCAGGCCCTGGTCATGACATTTCATAGAATACAGTTTAATTTACAACAGTCTTTTTCTTTCACGCTGTCTGTTATTTGGAAGTTTTAATTATTGTTGCAGGATACATTTCAGTGTCTGCATCCGTTTTTGAGAATGTCCGGAAGATGATAGATGTAGGGGAAGTAAGCAGTAGCATGCGCATTGGCTCGGAAGCGAGGGTCAGCAGGGGAAACGAGTGGGCAGGCAAGAGCGGGTGGAGCTCTGCCGGTGAGCGGCATAAATGTATCTTTCGCCATGATTTTACTTACATTTAGTCTTCGTACAAATGTAAGATGTTTATAGGCTATATGGAATCTATACGAGATAACTACATTTACATCTACAATACATCTTCAAATTTGGCTCCATACCCCGTTTTTCATTTTATAAAAACAAAATACAGCATTCAGTGTGGCAAAGGAATCCCCCATTACAACCTAATTTATAGGCCTTTGTTTAAGATTTTCAGTGAATACATATGGCCAGTCGTGGGTAGGCGCCAAGTAAACTGTCCCACCGCACCTTAGTACTGTTATTAAAGATATATGAAGACATTCTAAAGAGACTTAATTACTGAGCGCTAGTAAACGATGTGTAAATGTTTTCTGCCGGTGTGAACCGGTTTATTATTGATGGGAGCATCAAGACACAAAGTAGTGTGGGTACTTACCTTCTCCTTTCCGAACGTCCCATATTAAGAGTATGTAATACAAAATATAAATTTTGCCCAATTCCCCAATCCCTTATATAGCCTACTCCTGTTCAATAAACAAAAACTATAAATTTACTACACATCCCACAGACTTCAACGCCCAGCACCCTGAACGCCAGTCAGGGTTGCCACATCCAGGGTTGCCAGATCAGAAACGTAGAACAGCTATACCAATATTCGAAAATACAGTCTGATTTAAACAACCTGCGACTTGTGACAGTTGCTGGAGGGGAATGTTTCCATGGTTTTTATGAAGATATACGAGATGTTTGCAATTTGAAGTGCTGCTAAACAGCTGACTGAAGTTCTAATACAACGCAGACATTTTTAATATTATTTATTTTCTATATCAAATGCATATTTAGCCTATACCGTCATATTAAAAACGTATTCAAAATCAAAATATTAAAATATGTTTACATCACGAAAACTTACATTTCCTGTCCCTCGTAGTTAAAAAAGATGGGAACTTGGGAATCGATTAGGCCTTTTTCTTCTTCTTCTCATTCCTCATTCTTTCTTATTCCTTTTATTATCGGTAAGTTATGCTAGACCATCGTTACATGATTTTCATCTCTAGTTATGAAACAGAATATTGTTAAGAATATTTCATTGCATGACATAGCAGATTATAAAGGCAGAATTTAATAATTATCATACGTTAAGTTATGTAGCCTATTAAATTGGCAACGCTATTGTCACAATTTTTATTCGAGGCCGTCAATCTAACTTGGCTATTTAGAAATCACAGAATTTATATTTTGATATCAGATGCAATAGAAGGCTACAGTAATATACACATATTTATACAGCAAAGTAAAATAAATTGGCCTAAAATAACTAAATAAATTAAACAGGGAAATGGTCTTTAAATATAAAGGTGCACTAAAGATACAGTTTAACAAAGGTATAAAACTAACACAATGTACTGTAATTATCATTGCATTACTAGGTAATTTTAATTTATTTATTGTAATTTACTCTATTTTTAAATGGCCCATAACATCTTCTCGATGCTCACGGCAAATTTAATATTAATTAAAAAATTAAAGAATATCTAATCCCCGCACTGCATATAAATATTCATACAATGATAACATATTACTGCAAGTCGAGTACAAAATAATGTCGTCTGTATCGGAAATATCTCACAATATTTAATTTTAAATTTTCACTTGACAAGCAAACTTAGATTTACCTTTGGTAAGGATTACTACGGATTACCAAAGGTAAATCTAAGTTTGCTTGTCAAGTGAAAATTTAAAATTAACTTTTGTTAAAGCAATCAAGAATGGACACTCAAACATACAGTTATCACAATATTTGTTCGTTAATCCTTCCTTTTTAGTGTTATTTAGAGCCTATCTGCTGTGATTTTTCTTTCGTATTTTTGACACTTCAACATTCTAGAAGGGCCCAGTAGACAAGGAAGTACGTATAGTGCCTCGTGTCCTCCATAAAAATATAAAATTACGAACATATTTTTCGGACTGAAAAGTTGGAGCGCCATTTAAAAGCATGAAGCCAGCAGAAGAAAACTGGAAAAACAAGTGACAAACGGCTAGCGCATACCGGCTAGTACACCCACGCTATCTGTCGGAGAAGTTTGGCGAGCTGCATCCCTATTTCCCCTTTATTCCTCAGATGAGTCATGTGTACTGTCTTTCCATCTCGTAGCAGGTCTTCCTCTTAATCTTTTTCCGTCGGGTCTGCTTTCTTGAGCCTTTTTTGCTAGGCGATTGTTTTCCATTCTATCAACGTGTTCTTTCCAAAATTTTCTTCTGTCATTGGTAAATTTAGTTATGTCCTGAATTTGGCATTTGTCCCTAATTTCTGTATTGTGTATCTTTTCTAATGAAGTTTTCCCCTGAATTTTTCTTAGCACCTTCATTTCAAGGCGTATAGATAGGAGGTGGGTCGGACTGCGATTCTCCCCCACCACTCACCCGCTGTGATGACGCGGCTGCAGTCCCACAGTAGCCGGTGCAGTCCTTATAGCTTACGTCGCCTACAGTTTCGACTGATATCGTTTTCATGGGCGCCCATACCCGGGGGCAGAGGGGGGGGGGGGACCACGGCCCCTAGCTCTCAGGAAAAGAAAAAATATAATTATATATTAATAATTATAGCCTGGTGTCTTTCTCTTAAGACGGCCTATTATTTGCACTGTTTCATGTGATATTTAATAAAATTGGTATATCTCACAATGTGCATTGATAGTTTAATTTTCGCAGAACTTTGTTAGCGAGGTACCACGTCGAAGAAACTGTTACGAGAACTTAGATTAAATTTTTTTTTCTTCAGAATTTTCTATTGGAAATTTCGCATCCACTGGTGAAACATACTGAAACCACGTTGAAAAAACATGCCCTCTTACTATTATTCTTAAGTATTGGTTTCAAATACTGTACAGGCTAAAAATTAGGGTTTTAATCAGTGGCGGCCTCTGATCATGTTGCAGTACGTTGCACAACGACCAGTTTTTAATGTCAAGAATTTTTATATTTTTTATTACTTTATACTAGCGTTTCTCAACCTTTTTGAACCCGAGGACCTCTAAAATGCTTAAAAAAATTTACGGACCCCTAATTTTACATCCCATTTTTAAAAGAAGGCCTATATTCTTAATATTTGGGGTATTAATTATAGGTCATTATAACGAAATATGTGAAAAATTTTACTACTTTACTTTCCACTTGCTTTATATTTTTTAATTATGTCTGCGGACCACCTGTACCATCTTCGCGGACCACCAGTGGTCCGCGGACCATAGGTTGACTAACGCTGCTTTATACTAATAAACTACTTCGAAATCGCCTTTGTGATAGGTTCTTATTGGCCGAAAACATGCTTCACAAGATATTTTGCCATTTTAAATCATTTAAACGTGTAAATTCGGGATGGTCGTTGTAAGCGTGATTCTTGTCTTCACCGCTAGAGCGCTCTGAAGCACACGAGCTTCTCTACGCGTCGGCTGCATGAGATTTCCTTTTTACCAAGAGCGCGAGGTATGAAGTCCCTTACAGAGATGCCAATTGCCAATGTAATCACTTTGTGGCGAGATCTATATTGCTAATTTCACCATTCTATTAGACACTAAACTGAATTCCATGACTCTAAATCTCTGTAGGAATCCATCTACCATAGGCAGATAGCAGGATTGGGGGCATGTGGTCAGCATGCCGATACACACGGTCGTTATTGATGGTTTCCGTGACCAGAGCCGCTACTTCTCAATCAAGTCGCTTCTCAATTTGTATGACGAGGCTGGTACATCCCGTTAGAGACCTCCATACCTCAAAAAAGTTCGAGTAGGTACTGGGGATCGACCCCAGCCTGTGGATCCATGGCCAGCGACGCTAACCACGAGACCATGCACACTATAGTATCCCAATAACATAAAGTTACATGGTTGACTTACTGGCAATGTTTACTCACTTCCAGATGAGCTAGAAACTTGAAATTTAGCACACTTACAGCTTTTAGCCTTAAAACATTGGTAAAATTCTAAAAAGTTATTATTTTATTTTATGACCCTCAAAAAACCTTCAAAATGGCGGGTGAAGCTTTAACGTCACTGCAGACCTTTTTTTATTTTTTATTTATTTATTTTACCAAGTAGGTAAACGGTAAGTCTTATCACAAAACCGATTGCACTTCCAGTAACGGGTTTTAGGAGATCTACAAGTTGCTCCTGTGTCTTTTTGTTGTATCGCCATTGGTTATGCCTTAGATAGAGTTTGATATTTTTATTTTAACTAAATTGTGCACATTTTCTATACATTATGTAATTTTGTACAACTTATTGAACAGCTAGAGTCATAAAATGTGGCAGAAATATTGGTACATCCTACTTTCATAAGTATGCCAAATTTGGCGATTCTAGCTGCCCTACAAGTGTGGAAAAACTGACTGTTTAGCCTAACGCCATTCACATCTAGCACAGTTTAAATCACCCATTCACCGACATTAATGTTACCCACTTTTCCATGAGCTAAAAACTTGGCATTTGGCAGCCTTATAGCATTTAGCATCGACGGGAAAGTTCCAAAAAGTTCGAAATCTTAACTTTTTATCCCCCCCCCCAAATTTCAAAATGTTCACTGGCATTAATGTTGACTCATTTCCAGACGAGCTAGAAACCAAGTCGTTCTGCACTTTTTCAAAAGGTTAAGTATGGCTAAACAGTAATTAAATACAAAGACTTCTTTATGAACTGACACTGTATTGAAGATAAAGCTTTTTATGAAAACCACACTGGGGGTTTGGAGGCAGACCCCTAAAGGAGCGAAGCGAGTATTTATGTATTATCAGCATGTATTTGTATGTATTTAGTCCTGTACAATAGTGCAACACCCTGTTTCTACACCCACGATCCGCCACTGGTTTTAATGGCATAAAGTTTGACATTTTATCGGTTATCTAAGGAGTACACGTTACAAGAAAAACGGCATAATAAATAAGGAAATTGTTTTATTTAATAAATTTCATTTCTGATAATCAGAAATAAATAATATGGGACTTATTCTCCTAGTGCTAGTTATTCTTGACTGTTCTCTATCTTGGGTAAATCACATTGATAATCTAAGCAAACGACTTAGTAGAGTTATTTTTTATACTGAATAATTTGAAAACCATTTTACCTGTTGAGTACATTTGCATGTCTTACTTTTCCTACTTTCATAGTATAGGCCAAATAAATTATGGGATTATAATATGGGGAAATAGTAAGCCTATCAAATTGAACAAATTCTAAAACTTCAAAAGAGAGCTGTTAAGAGTCATATCTAATGCTGATTTATATGCACCATACAAACCGCTATTTAAAAAGTTAAAGATCATGACAGTTGTTAACCTCTACATTTTCGAGTTCCTTATACATATAAAAAAATAAATACAATAAGGAAATATCTAGGTCTAATCTACATTCTCATATGACTCGTAATACAGATCAAATAGATCTCCCTCAACATAGGTTAAGTAAGACAGCTGCTAATTTTGAATATGTGGGCATCAGATTGTTTACAGTGGCGGCTCGTGGCCGGAAAATTAGGTGAAGAGAAAAAAAATGCCACATGCTTATGTTAATAATGGAATTCACCCAATAGCGGCTCGTGGCTCAAAACGAGGGTGTGCTGCAAATACCATTTCATACAGCAAACTTAAAATATTTTAAAAAATTATTAGTAGGCCTATCTAAACTGCACGTCTCTTAATCCATCTCTAGGAATTCTCACGCGATTTTCTCTACCCTAATTATTTTTTTGCTAATTTCTCTCGTCTCGTCGAACGTTGTGTGAGTTGTGTGACGAGAGAAAATAGCACACAAAAATCTGATGTGAAAGTCACATAACTTCCTCTGCCCAAATAATTCACATATCCTTGTACAGAATCGCAAGACACAATTTTACGCTAATTATCCTATAAATCTTCTATCTTCTTTCAATGATGCGACTAAAAGCGCAGGCTATAAACAAACTAAAAAAAAGAAGTGATTGCAGACGTTTATTGAACTTTCCGCCGTAAAGAATAATTTCCGAAACTTATCGAATATTTCCTTCAGATACTTCTTTACTCTATGCATGGCCAACAATACATTTTTATCACTTCACATTCTTATAGAATAAGAGGCCATGAAAGAGCGCATATTCAGTTGTTCATCACGCAAGACAAACTTTCTACAAATAGTGGGTGAACAGTGGGTGGCTTGTAACTACCCTTCAGAGAATTTTTTCGAAAAAAAGTTTCAAATATAAGTTTTAGCTCTCAGTAAAAGGAACACATGTGCAAATTTTAAAGAAAATCGTTAGAGCCGTTTTTGAGAAAATCGCGAAAAACGAAAATTTCTTCATGTAAAGTCCCCTTAAAAATAAGGGAAACTTATCGCCAATCTTCGGCTCACATCTTCAGAAGGTACCTTACCCAAATACGAAATTTTGATTTCATACGATTTTCCGTTTTGGAGCTAGCTTGTTCACAGACTTCTCACACACAGACAGACACACTGACACACAGACATGTTTCAAAAAATAGCATTTTTGGATTCAGGGGGCCTCAAAACGTGCATTTATATCAAAAACTCAACTTCGAATTTGGGGGTCGAAAACAATACTAGTAGTAGTGTGGTTTTATATGTGACGTCACCGCAGGAGCCGCAGGAGCCGCTGACGTCACTTCCGGTTACGTCATCATGACGTCACTTCCGGTTACGTCACGCAGGAGCCGCTTACGTCACAAGTGGGCGTGGCTATGACGTCACGGATTCTGATTGGTTGAATTGGTCACGTGATATGGAGGGGAAGGTGGGACCGTAGTGGAGGGGAAGGCTTACGTCTCGGAGGGGTGGGAGGAGCCGCTTACGTCAGCATGACGTCACCGCAGGAGCCGCTTACGTCACAAGTGGGCGTGGCTTATGACGTCACGACCTACGTCATGGTCACGTGATTCAAAATGGCGACAGTTCCGGTTCCTATTGCAAATGGCGGCATTTCCGGTTCCTATTGCAAATGGCGGCACTTCCCGTTCCTATTTCAAACGGCGGACCAAGCGCGAAATTCAAAAGTATAATGGCGGTAAATATGAAAACTATATATTGGAAATTCAAAATGTCGTCGTTTCCGGTTCCTAAGGACCAAGCGCAAAGTTCAAAGTTGTTTACTGGTAGATGGCTGGACGATTTGAAAATTGGTGTCAACATTGCTTACGATATTCTAATTACAATTGTAGGAAATTTAAAAATATATATTGGTAGAAGGCAAGAAATTTTGAAAATTAAAAAATGGCGGACCAAGCGTATGATTCATAAATGGTAAAGTTCATTTTGTTGTCAAAACACAAGATTTTATAATGTTACATTGTACAAGTGTTATGAGTTAGGAATATGCAACATTACCGTAACAGGAAGCGGTCAAGGTCATGAGTCAGCACATTCCACATTCCTGAGTATAGAGTGACATCCGGTGTATGTTATATCCATCGTTTTGTTCTGCATGAAAATACATCCTAACTAAGTGATCACATGTTCAATGGCGCTATATTTAAAAATTACAAATGGTGGAATGTTTAATTATATTTCGACTTTTATCTTATAACATTACTATATATTAAGCGATGACATCGCGGCATGATACAATGGTCACATGATACAATGGCGCTCAATTTAAAAATTACAAATGTTAGAATCTTTAAGAACTTTAAAAATGCAGGGCGGACGATTTGAAAATTCAAGATGGTGGAATGCGTACGATATGAAATGGTGGAAAGTGCGAAATTTAAAATTACAAATGGTAGATGATGACGTTGCTTACATCATAAGTCAATATGGCGGATTTTTATAACCTACCTTAACGTTTGGATGGATCACGTGCATACGTCATAATACAAGATGGAGGATTTCAAAATGTATATGCATTTAAAAGTAAATATTGGTAGATGGCGGGCGATTTGAAAACTCAAGATGGTGAACAGTTTGGAAATTGGATATTGGTAGAATGCGGGCGATTTGAAAATTCAAGATGGCGGATTTCAACCTTATGCCGTTTTTGCATGGAAGCAATACAGTCGCGACCGGAAGTACAAATTCCTTATGTATGACGTCATCACTCGGACTTGTTCAAACTTGTTTCAAGGTCTTACACGGCACGTGCAGGACAGGTTCAAGGTTATTCGTAAGTGAGAAGCATAACGCGCAGGATGGCTCTGTATTATGGAACGATGCTTGATATGGATAAACAATCTGAACGACGTAAAACTTTCAAAGATTGGCCATTGCCGTTTATGGACTTAGACAAAATGAGCGAAGCTGGATTCTACTATATTGGATACAAGGATGTAGTCGAATGTGCGTACTGTCATACGCAGATAGGTCAATGGGAAAAAACGGACGATCCAGCAAATGAACATAGAAGATGGGCTCCCTTCTGCAGGTTTATAAGTAAAACTAAAGGTGAGGTCCTCATCGACATGGGACGAGATGTTTGTGGCACAGGTGAAATAATGCATGTTCCGGACGAGCACGATTGTATACATCAAGAGTGAGGGGAAGGTGGACAGTATATAATACCTTAGTTGCGTGTATGTATAGTTTAGTGACCGTCAAGCCTCCGAGATGTCAACATTGAAGCGTGGTCGTAAAAGTGCACCTAAATCTACTACAGCTGATGCTGCTGCTGATATAATGGATATTACAACGCAGGAGTTGTTGGATACGCTGCAGTCCTCCACCATACAAGCAACACAAGCGGATTTACCAAATACACAGTTTCAATCAGAGGAAGACAAGAATAAGAAGACGCCTATAGTATCCACTCTAGAACGGTTTTCAACTGCGTACGTCCCCGATGTGAATTGTACCAAACCGTTGAGCGAGCTGCAAATTGGACTTGCGTATCCGGTAAAGGAAGCTCGTTCTGTGTATACAAGGTATGGAAGGAGAATCGTTATAGACTTAATGATTGGATGCAGCGTTTTCCTACCACCAAGGTTCGGGAAGTTGAGTGAAGATCAGCTTCAACAGATGAACGAGGAGAAACTTTCATTGATGTACTACGGCAGGGAGTCGAATTCAGCTGGTTACTACTACCACGTTCTCAACTTTGTGGAATATGGGAAACGTCTTGAGATTTTAGACTCAATGTGAAGTGTATGTAACAGACTAAAAGTGATTATACAACACAGCAACCGGCACCCTACGTCCATCGACTTCTCTAGAAAGGTATGTATTATTAACATGAACCATTTCCCATTCTTATGCATCGTAAGCTAAATTCTTATTTGTTTTTTATTTTTCTATGTTTCAGAAGTTGGAGACTCTCAAGATCATGAGTGATATTCATTTTAGAAATAGGAGACTTTCAAGTGAAATTCAACTCGTAAATATTCAATAAATCCAAAGTGATAAAAAAATGTATTCTTTTGTAAGTTATTTCATAGCTGGATTTTCTCAAAATTGATTTAGGTTTGACAAAGTTCAGTTTTCCCTAACATCTCCTATTCCTAATTCCTAGGATGAGGGACTGTGAAATAAAAAACACACAACTCAAGATTATAGAATTTTATTCAATTTATTACATTCATACTGGGGTTTCATCCGCAGCGTAAGCACATTAACATTTTACAATGTGCATTTCATATTGGAGTCATTATGAAAAAGTCATATGGTTTCACAGTCTCTTAATTTATCAAGCTTTGAAACACCAATATCATGCATGTTCATAACAGGTCTCTGCAACAGTTTACAATGAAGAACACCAACACTTTCAAGAACAGGCTTCAAGTCTTCGTAGGGTAAGTATCCACTCTGCCACAGAATTCTATAGATGATGGATTCGATGTACCGCTGCGACTTTGTATCTGGGTAATTGTTTTTAGGTGGTTGGGGAACAAAATGTGCAATTCTGCTATAAATTGTTTACACTTTGACTGATATTCCTGACAGTCGATTATATCCATGTTGTTACACGACATTGGTAACGATGTTGGTTAATGCAGTATACTCTACACTTCGATCGTGTAGAATTAAGCAATCAGCCTTTGTGTTTGCTGATATATTGTTTGCTGCAGAAATTTCAATTCTGTTGGTACATGCCCCAGATTTCAGCGAAGGATATCCATATTATCACACTTTGTGTCCTACAGACTTGAGATACTTTTTTACTTGTAGGTGATAACATATCGAAGTTAAGACTCCGAGTATAGCCCCTTTCACATTGCATAGGGTTATAATCCTTTTTAATCTTAACGGTGTCAAGACTTCTTTTATGAGATTGCTTCGTGGTGGGTACGTATTTGTTGAAATTAATACCCATTTTTACCTAATTGCTTAGCGTACCGTTCCAAGTCGTAGTTAGTTAGGGCTGTTTTAAACGAAGTCCTTTACCGGTCGTATAAGGTTTTAGATACATTCCTTTTCCATGCATCGCGATACCAGATCCTTTTTTAGGTAGATTTCGAAGAAAAATCTACCTATTGCAATGGATACCACTTTATGATTTTCGAAAAATTCTTTCATATCTTTACGTTTCATGCTCCCCTAAGTACGAAACCACCGCCCGTTCAAAAAAAAATTTTGTGATATTTATATATATATATATATATATATATATATATATATATATATATGTATATATATATATATATTTATATATATATATCTTTACACGATAGCGGCCGTAATTTTGAAGATATTTGAACCAAATTTTATTATGTTATTTCTAGGCCCAATAGTTCGGACAAGTTCGTTAATGGGCAAAATTGGCCCAAGGGGGTGGTCGGGGGAGGGGGTTGAAAATTTAAAACATTTATATCTCGGCCCCTATGAAGTATAGAGGGAAACTTTGTTTGAATAAATTAGAGTACTCCCTATGGAGTTCACAGTGACACCAACGATTCGGGGGTTCGAGTGAGGGTGGGGGTGGGGGATGAAAATTCGAAACTTTTGAAACCACGTCTTGTGGGGTATCGTTGAATAGCTCTTGATGAGTACTCTACAAATCAATAAATAGTTTCTTGATAGCTCTCATATGACGCGAGATTTTAATGTTTGAAAATAATAACACTTAAAAGAATTATTATAATATCATAATTTTGTCTTGTTTAGCGGCTTTGCTAATTTTATTCATTGCTAATCTTGAGCACGGCCTCCCAGAATATTATATCCTATTCTTGTTGTCAAAACAAATGATTGTAGGCTCTTCCTCTTTACCGAATTCAGTTCTTATTACTGCAGATTTGCCATGCCAAGGCTAAAGAAGAAGAGTGCTATGCAGCGACAATAAATTAAACCAAAAGCACTTCGAAATCTACCTCCGCCTGTAGGCCTGCCTAAAGGGATTTTCCCTAAGGCTATGCTCTCCATCATATGGTTATGACGAATGTTTTCTCGCAGCTGTTTCTTGTTGGACTTTGCAGAATTTACAGCTTTAGCGATATGTGCTCCTGCACCACCGAGGGCCCCGAGTGCAGATAAACCTGCAAATATAGGTAGCAGAGGTAGTATACCACCAATTTTCTTCGGCGATTTCAACACTCTTCTTTTTCTTGTTCTTCTTATTCGATAGTAACTTTCTATATGCTGCTTTTAGTTTTTTAATTGTATCCATTCCCATTTTCACTTTTCCTTTCATAATTTTAGAAACGGCACGTTCCCCAAGACTCGCGTCGGTAGCCTTGACACGATTGGAAGCTTGTTGCGCCAATTCCAAGTCTGCTTTATATCGGTCGCTTATATCTGAGCTCTGTGTGTAACTTTTAAAATGATCTTTTTGTTAGACATCCTGAGAGTTGATGTATGGTAAATATACAAGTCCATTCCTAGAAGACCAAGACCAAGACCAAGACCAAGACCAAGACCGAGAAACAAGACCAAGACCAAGACCAAGACCAAGACCAAGTCCAAGACCAAGACCAAGACCAAGACCGAGAAACAAGACCAAGACCAAGACCAAGACCAAGACCAAGACCAAGACCGAGAAACAATACCAAGACCAAGACCAAGACCAAGAAACAAGACCAAGACCAAGACCAAGACCAAGACCGAGAAACAAGACCAAGACCTAGACCAAGACCAAGACCAAGACCAAGACCAAGACCGAGAAACAAGACCAAGACCAAGACCAAGACCGAGAAACAAGACCAAGACCAAGACCAAGACCAAGACCAAGACCGAGAAACAAGACCAAGACCGAGAAACAAGACCAAGACCAAGACCAAGACCAAGACCAAGACCATACCGATCATCTGTCTAAAAACCTCAGGCACATCCTTTTTCGGACACTATGATTTTTAGCAATAAATAATGGATCTATGGTAAATAGAGTTAGTTGCTTTTCATCCTTGAAGCTGTGAAGTTGAGGTTCCGAAATGAGTGACGAGATCACTTCTGATCAAAGTATTGATGCTGTATGCTCACAATCGAAACTATCAAACAGTAAATATAATAATTTTTTTGCGTTATTTGATGGAGCTGAGAACCCGTATGCTTTGTGTAAACTTTGCATTAGATCGAAGCATAAGACTGTTGAATTAAAAATGAAAAACCATAATACTACAGGTCTGAGGAAGCATCTGATAATGGTACATAAACTCATTCCACGAGTAACAGATAAAAATATACCGATAGATAATGTGGAACAAGATAAAACTTTACGGAATAAATATTTAACGAAAAGAAAATCCAATCTTCAGTCTAAACAAGAAATTGATGAAATTAGAAACCCGATAACTCTCCCCCTGGAAGAGTTCGTGCACAACAGTGATTGTGAATCTGAAGAGTCGGAGATGGAATACGAATCTGTTCACTCCTCTGATCAAACTCTGCAGAAGCAATATAAATACCTGTTAGAAATTGTCTACGGCCAAGTGTCGGCGCCTTATGTCCAGAAACTCGTTCAACATAGACCGAGAAATAATGATGATGATATTTACGGTATGAGATGGGATCCTGATAGGCAGGTATTCAACATTGGTAAATTCCCCGTTACCATTAAAAATGATAACCTCTATGTTGGTGACAAGAGATATAGCGTTTGTTCTGGGTTACTTGAACTATTGATGAAAAGTAATCCTAATAAACATTTATATGACTGTTATGACTTAGCCATGTATAAGGAGATTTTGGAGAATACTAGCGCGCACAAAGTAAATTATGACGAAAGCGAAAACATTCGAAGAGATAATACTCACAAATATCTACAAGTCATTAAGAAATTATTTCCTGAAGAGGATAAGGAAGAAGAAGAAGATGATGATGAAAAAGAAGAACAAGATTTAGACTCTTCCAACGATGCTTCGTTGCATCATACAGGAGTACATACGAATCTTAAAATTGAATATAAATACTGGGACGATCCGAATGAGCTCATTGACAGATTACGTTTACTTTTGTCCTCATCTGCAGTAGGAAATTATTCTCATCATAGCGAGATACAAGAAATCATATCTGAATTGAAGGATAGAAAAATCATAGAATGACTGTGATTACGTAAGAGTTTCAAAACATAGGAAAATATTTAATAAAGGATACTTACCTTCGTGGACTACGGAGATTTTCAAAATACGAAAGATCCAATCGACTTTTCCTCCTACGTATCTGCTTCAGGATTTGGAAGTGGCTGATATTGAAGGTGCTTTTTATAACGAGGAACTCCAGAAAACAAAGTTTCCAGACTGTTATCTAATTGAAAAAGTGTTAAGGAACAAAGGACAGAAGGTGTTTGTAAAGTGGTTGGGATTCCCAAGCTCTAAAAATTCATGGATTAATGCTAAGGATATTGTATTTGACTAGGGTAAATAAAATATAGAATCATTTTTATACCCTTTTTCTTTTATTTGTAACCCACAGGATCCCAAAGTTATCATACATCATATGTACATTTTGTCTTCATCATCACACATCATATAAATTTACAAGTATTGTTCTCCAACACCCCATATCATATAAAATTACAAGTATTGTTTGACACACAAATATATATTTTTCACACACACACCATATACACAAATATACATTTTTACAATTTAAGTTTTTTAGTGGGAGGTTCCTCATCACACTCCTCCTCCTCCCTGATTTGGTAGTGTCCGTGAGCGAGAGTGTCCACACCATTTTCCAAAATATGACGCTTATCGTCGTTGCCAGATAAAGTTAATTTATTCATCGAAATCGAAAATACGTTATGCTTATATGATCTGATGGATCTGTTTAAAGAGAATGTTGACTGTCCGCTCTGTAGACAACCAACATAATCTTCAAAGCTGACATCTTTGTCAATGACGTTTTTCTTAACGCCTTTCAATTTTTTGATGACCATGTCATTAAATTTTATGGCGTACATTTTCGCTCGCAGACCTACGAACGCCTTTATGGAGTGACCAGCTCCTTCGTCCTTGAATTTCCCGACCACCGCCTTGTTTTCGGTTGAATACAAGGGATGTTCGGGTGGGTAGACGCTAGTATCCAGCTCATCTCGGAAATGCATCATATCACGGAAGAGGTCATCCGTTTCAATCCTATAGACGAAACTGTCAGTGTCCATGTAGCATAATTTCAATCCTTCTTTATAAAAATTTTTCATAGTATCGTAATGAAACTCATACATTCTAGATTTCGAAATTTCCAAAATAGACATGCCAACATAGATGGCCTTATCAAACTTTAAACTAGTTTTTGCAAGATGGACACCAACCAAGTTCTCGCTATAAATTGTCCTATCCATAAAGTTACTTTTGGCTACCAGCTTTCGAATTTCTTTTTCACTTGATACAAGCCGAAAATTTATGCGTTTCCTTACATTTTCCATAGTCTTGCCAAAAACAGCGTAATTCATTAATTTAAAAAAGTCTTTCTCAAAGTTGTTGGCTGCAGCCCTACGCTTGGCCGTGTTATAGTCAATGTAGGGTTTCAACCAGCAGCTTTGTTGAAATTCGATAACTCTATGGATCTTGGATAACCTCAGTCCATGTTGCACGGCTTGCTTAAGCACCATGTGATGGACAACATATTTTTCTTTTGGCTCCAAAGTGGTTAATAATTTTTTGTTTTTGCTGCCTGGAGGAAATTTCATCTCAGCACAGAACGGGAGATCAGAATGAGCATCGTGAAGATGGTCTGGATACTCAATGTCCACCTCAAGCACATATCCTAATTTAGAATTGACCGGTATGGACATGATGTCAAAGGACGCTATCTCATGTTTGTCGAGCCAGCGGAACTCGCCTGATGGCAATGCCTGCGACATCGCATAACCATATAGGTTATTGGCGTCGACATAATAAAGGTATGATTTTTTTGCTGTCTCATCAAATTCATCACACATGTTATTGTTTGCAACAGCGTGCCTTGTGACACACTGACATATTCCACCTCTTATCCCGCGTTCAAACATTTGAATCATATCCATATCGGTCAAAAGCGGTAATTTTACCTTTGTGAACTTTAGCATCGCAGAATATGAGAAACCTGGAACGGTACTATAGTACAAACAATCCATCCCATATGTTTCAAAACACATCTGTCTGAAATTTTCAAAGACGTCGGTCAAAATCAAAACATCAGTCTTCAAATACAAGTCCGAATATTCTCCTAATGAGTTGATCGAAAAGGAATTCCAAACGTTCCTCGCGTGAAAGTAGTCTTGGTCAGAGACGCTCTCATTCGCGAGTCTATTGTAAAATGCATCTTTCGGAGGTAATTTCTTCTCCTTCAAAATTTCAACTGAGGTGACGTAGTCGTAGGGGAACACACCCTTACGACACACCAAATCGGCGTTTTCACCAAAAACTTTTGCTGTTTCCATAAATTTATCTTTAGGTAGATTGTTTGCTAGCTTTTCCAGGCTGCTAGCCATGAACCGAAACGAGTCTACAAATCTCAATTCCATACCTCCCCTTTTCAAATAGGAGGAGGGAATAAATTTCGAAAATGTCACATACTTTTCTTGTGTATTGCATATGACGTTGATTCTATTCTGATCGAACCCAAGTTCTTTCACAATAAAATGAGCGTCATAATTGGACAGGTTATGCAATACAACAGGGACAAATGCCTGGTTCCTATCATTCAAATTACAATTTCTGTGGGCGGCCCCTCTGAACCGACCACTGACATGGCAATGGTCCCTTACTTTATAGTTCACATCGGTAAAGTTACCCTCGCCACATATATGACAAATAGTAGCACTATTGTATACCCTAATTTCATCTCCTGTCAGGGGGGTCATGGGCTTATTTACACTATTCAAGATTTTATCTATTTCTTTGACATCAGCGACGAGCGAGCGCATAAACTCACCGCTGGCATCCTCCCCTCTAAACAGTCTCAATTGAGAATATGCGCCCTCAGCATCTTTGATGAAATAACAATAACTAAATGGTTTATGCTTCTGATAAGGCGTAGTCCAGCTTTTCTGCGGATATCCCAAACATCCTGATATCGGTTCCAGCAAACACTCGAAATCCGCATAGATGACAAACCTGATTTTTTGCGAATATTCGGGCTTGTTGTATACGACTTCGGGATTTTTAGGAATTTCGCATCTGACTGGGCTGAACGAGTTGCATAACGCCAAATGCTCTTTCAACCTTACGTCAGCAGAATTACCAGCGTACGCTTGGAAATGTGTAAAACACCGTTTGCACACTCTGATTTCACGAGTGTAAGATGTTACAAATGGTCTTACAAAAGCGTCAAAATCGGAAATGACTATGTAATGTGAATTTTCTTCGTTACATACATACAAAAGGTCTCTATGATCATTTAGCTCCTTTTCAACAATTTTGATAGGAAATACGAAATGAGAAATGTGATTCCCATCCCGTTTTTCCTCTAGGCCGAAAACATTGATCGAAATATTGTTTCTTTTTGAAAACTTTTCAATGTCGTGAATAGAAACGGGGAATTTTACACAGTTCCAATCATACTTGTCATCCAACTCGGGTCTGGTAAGATAACTGGTCCACATTTCCTTATCAGACTCAATAAATTTTGATAAAATACAATATTTGAAACAATAGTCATCATCATTACGAATATTAATTAACGAATTAAGATGCTGGAATTTATCAGGGAGGATCATATGCCCACGCCCTGCAAATGGCATGTACTCATTCACGCGAACTTCAATTTTGTGGATTTTATTGTAAAACCACCCAGACCCTCGTAATTCACTGTCCTGCATCTCAGACTGAATTTTGGAAATATGACTAGATACTACTTCATAAATATTGGATGTTCTGAGCAGGGATTCATTTTTAGTTTTAAAATTCCTCAAACATGAATTTAGCTGTAAATGATGAAATTCACATTCTACAAAAAAGGTTAAATTTAATTGAGCCAAATTTTGACAGTGAATCTGACAGAAGATTTTCAATTCTATACTGGCACGACGACAGGATAGACTCCATATCGCCAGCTGGGAAATTTAATGCGGTATATGTTGCCAGTCGTGACCTGAACGCTGTTTCAACAGGTAAAAACTCACATGTTTCCGCCGATGGTGAGTTGTTCACAGCGCCGCGATCCATTCCACCTTCAATCTGTAATAACGAAAAACAACAACATTAGCAATCGAGACTTTCGTAAGAGGATGGAATAATAGAATACTGAGATATTTCACTGTACATACCTGTGGAATATCACGCGTATGCATGATGACACTAGGTCGCGACTGGCGGTTGGTTTCTGAATTCTGTAACAAAGGAAAGCCTAATATTGAGTTTTATGATAAAAATAATCAAAATCACGTTTTATGTCTTGTACTACCACTGAAATATAAGATATAATAATAATATCGCCACATACCTGTAAATGTACACCAGAAGGTCCAGGTTGGTAATGTCATCATTTGGATGGGCGGAAGATTGTTGCATGGGGCCTACACTCACTGGTCTGGCATTCTGTAACAAAGGAAAAATAATATTGAGTTTTATGATAAAAAATAAGATGGATGTCTTGTACAATCATTGAAATAATAATAATAATTTCACTACATACCTGTGGTTGTACACCAGAAGGCCCAGGTTGGTATAGGTCATCATTTGGACGGGCGGAAGACTGTTGCATGGTGCCTACACTCACTGGTCTTGCATTCTGTAACAACGGAAAAATAAATTTGAGTTTTATGATAAAAAGTAAGATGGATGTCTTGCTTTTAACCGTTCTGTACTAATATACAAAAATAATAATAATTTCACTACATACCTGTGGTTGTACACCAGAAGGCCCGGCTTCCTCTCCCAGCATCGGTGGATGGGCTGATACCACTACTCCGTCCCCTCTATGCGCTGGCAGATGGAAGCGACCAGTGTTGCTGTAGATCCCGATATGTCTAGGTTCCACCTTCCTTGAGGGATGGTGGACGTTCTGCATGTGGTCAGCTAAGTACCTTCCCGTCTTGAACGATGCCTTGCATATTTCACACACGATGTTTTTAGTGGTGGATGAATGATTATTGCGGATATGTGATGATAGGTTGTCCCTACGTGTAAATATGACACCACAGATTTCGCAATGATATTCTGCTTTATTATGCTGCGTGTTGATGTGCCTGTTCAAATTCTTTTTATGCCTAAATTTGGTATCACACTCGGAGCACTGGAAGACGGTGGCGAACGAGCTCTCCATTGTTGATCTGCAGCTGCTGACGGTCTGTTAAGAAGTGAGTAAGGAATGTGACGCGAGGTGTTGGATATAACACACCGGATGTCACTCGCTATGCAGGAATGCGGAATTTTGCAGACTCATGACCTTGAACGTTTCCTGTCACAGTAATGAAGCATAATCCTGTTTCATAACTTACATAGTGTGAAATTGAATTATAAATTCTCGTTAGCCGTTCCAACATTTTAAAATATCCATTTTCAAAATTCCCACCTCCCAACTTGCATTATGCAAAATCGGTTTAAATCTTGTGCTAGCCGACATTAGTATTTCCGAACTTTTTTGAATTTTCAAATCGTCCAGCATCTACCATTTGTCATTATTAAATTTAACACCTTACGACATTTCATATCGTACACATTCCGCCATCTTGATTTTTAAATCGCCCGCATTCTACCAATATCCAATTTCCAAACTGTTCACCATCTTGAGTTTTCAAATCGCCCGCCATCTACCAATATTTACTTTTAAATGCATATACATTTTGAAATCCTCCATCTTGTATTATGACGTATGCACGTGATCCATCCAAACGTTAAGGTAGGTTATAAAAATCCGCCATATTGACTTATGATGTAAGCAACGTCATCATCTACCATTTGTAATTTTAAATTTCGCACTTTCCACCATTTCATATCGTACGCATTCCACCATCTTGAATTTTCAAATCGTCCGCCCTGCATTTTTAAAGTTCTTAAAGATTCTAACATTTGTAATTTTTAAATTGAGCGCCATTGTATCATGTGACCATTGTATCATGCCGCGATGTCATCGCTTAATATATAGTAATGTTATAAGATAAAAATCGAAATATAATTAAACATTCCACCATTTGTAATTTTTAAATATAGCGCCATTGAACATGTGATCACTTAGTTAGGATGTATTTTCATGCAGAACAAAACGATGGATATAACATACACCGGATGTCACTCTATACTCAGGAATGTGGAATGTGCTGACTCATGACCTTGACCGCTTCCTGTTACGGTAATGTTGCATATTCCTAACTCATAACACTTTTACAATGTAACATTATAAAATCTTGTGTTTTGACAACATAATGAACTTTACCATTTATGAATCATACGCTTGGTCCGCCATTTTTTAATTTTCAAAATTTCTTGCCTTCTACCAATATATATTTTTAAATTTCCTACAATTGTAATTAGAATATCGTAAGCAATGTTGACACCAATTTTCAAATCGTCCAGCCATCTACCAGTAAACAACTTTGAACTTTGCGCTTGGTCCTTAGGAACCGGAAACGACGACATTTTGAATTTCCAATATATAGTTTTCATATTTACCGCCATTATACTTTTGAATTTCGCGCTTGGTCCGCCATTTGAAATAGGAACGGGAAGTGCCGCCATTTGCAATAGGAACCGGAACTGTCGCCATTTTGAGTCACGTGACCATGACGTAGGTCGTGACGTCATAAGCCACGCCCACTTGTGACGTAAGCGGCTCCTGCGGTGACGTCATGCTGACGTAAGCGGCTCCTCCCACCCCTCCGTGACGTAAGCCTTCCCCTCCACTACGGTCCCACCTTCCCCTCCATATCACGTGACCAATTCAACCAATCAGAATCCGTGACGTCATAGCCACGCCCACTTGTGACGTAAGCGGCTCCTGCGTGACGTAACCGGAAGTGACGTCAGCGGCTCCTGAGGTGACGTCACATATAAAACCACACTACTAATACTTCCTCTATGATGATAATGATAATAATAATAATAATAATAATAATAATAATAATAATAATAATAATAATAATAATAATAATAAAAATAATAATTAGGGCAGGGAAAACCGCGTGAGAGTTCCCCGGAAATGGAATAAGAGACGAGAAAATAGTATTTTTAATGATCGAGGTAGAGGAAGTCGCTTAGTGTTCCCAGTGCGACAGAATACTTAATCGGGGTTGTGGAATCCGTGTTTTTCTGAATTTAACACATTCGAATTTGGCGGCGTCAGACCATCAGACGGTGGAAGATCTAACGTGCCCACCTCTTTCTCCGAGCTAACAGTGTGAGCTGCTGAACAAGAGGGACGGCTTCGTGGGTAGTCTGTTCTAGTCACCTAGCGGACGTGGGATAAGCGAGAAAACTGCTGCTTGCCATCCTGGTGGATCCTTAGCTAATTTTAGTGGAACAGACTACCCAAGGATCTGGGAATATTCAGCTTCAATGCTAGGAGGACTTGGGAGCTCACTGCCTCCTAGCGTTGACACCAGTAGTGGAGGGAAATTCAAATTGTAGAAATACATTATAGTAAAAACAAACATTCGTGATATGGAAAATAAACTTTAAAAATACGTATTGTAAAGGAAAAATATTGGTGAAGTGCTACTTCACCTACTTCCCCTGAATATCCGCCACTGATTGTTTAATGCCTTGCCTGAAAATACCATCAACTTACCTTTCAAATGTTTTAAATACTAATTTAAAAACTGGTTTACCTCTAATCCAATGTATAAAATAGAAGAATTTTTAAATCTTAATCTAAACTCAATTTAGTATTGGTCGAAAACTTGTATTGACTTAATCGGTGCTATTAATGTAATTCACTTGAATGTACATTGAACTCACAATCCAGTACTATTCAAACTGTTAATTTGTTGGAATATGTTGTGCTTTTTTTGTCTAACATGTATTACATATATTGAACGTTCATAGTCCCATATCATTTTAATGATAACGAGGATGTCAATAAATAAATATAAAAGTGATCTGGATTGATATTTTCCGCCTTAATGCACTAGTTTGAAATTGACACAAATATCTCAAGGGATTGCTGATTGAAGTAAAAGCATTTACAATTTAATCATGTGTTTCTATTTACGAAATAGCTTATCTTACACTGAATTGTGAACATGTTTACTATATACTGTTTCTCTTTTTTGTAGGCCTTATTATGTAGGCTACTTTTTATTCCATTTTGGTACTTGTCAATATTTACATGTAAAAATTATCTGATGTTGTAGATCAGCTGTGTCTTAAATAATTAGCATCATCACCATTCAAAAATAATATAAGATTCTGTTTTTTGTTAAAACTAGGAACACTATATTTGGAACGAGGACAGAAAAAAACTGCAATAAGAACAACTCATACTGGTTTCATAGGTTCCTGCAAAATATTAGGCCTACCTCTACTGTTTTTGATTTAAGTTTTTTCAGTCCATCAAAATATATTTGAAATTTGATTTGTAACTATTGTATTACAAGTGTCTGACGTTGATGCGCGGACCACTATAGTACTATACTATAATAATAAAAATACCGAGGCTTTCAGTTTCACAGCCAGTGTCATAAGATTTGAAAACTTCCGGGCTGTTAGGCTGTGGTCCAAGGTTGCTGGGACCTGACGTTTCACTCGCTGATATGGCTGGCATCCTCAGAGGCTGCTCAAGCGTCGACTGGAGCGATGTCTTCTATGAGCTCTGCTGCAGACTGCGTTCTATGACCAGACCAGACCAGATCAAATAAGCTAACTTTGGTCGGAGCATTACGGGCGAAGCTGGAAATGGAAACGGGTTCCTATCCTATAACTTAAATTTGCTTAAGCTAACTGAATTTCGCATAGGACTTGAACCTATGCAGGGCAATTGCAATGAGTGTTGGGGTTCGGGCCATGTCCCTTTTTTTAAAATAAAGTTCTGGTATTCACCTTACAACCAGGGAAAACCCTGATCTTAACTTGCAAAGGGGATTTGGTCATGGTCCTCCATTCTGTAATGCCTGGTTAGAATTGAACCAACCAGTTGGGATATGTGTCTGCTGAAGGCTTATACGTAGTGAGATGGGGTGTTATCAGGCTAAAGGCCTTGCTTTCTGATGTTGTTGGGCACCAGTATTTATACCCTGGTTCTGCAGTGGGGTGGTTGCCAGCGAGGTCCATCTTGGGTGGCAGTACTGCTACTTCCTGTGATATCGGGTGCCAAAACTTGCTGATCCTTAGGCCTTCCTCCTTTCTATTCAAGTTATGTTGTTTAAATATTTCAATAGCATCTCTGTTTAGTCTCAGGTAATACTGTACGTTAGTGGAAAGGACTTGGGTTTCACTACACATGATGTCGTGGTTTCCCTCCTTGAAAAGAAAGTGCTCCGCTATGTCCGATTTTTCTGGCTGTTAGAGTCGGCAATGCCTTATATGTTCCTTGACGCGAGTGGAGATGTTGCATTTTATAGTGCTGATGTCTACTTTTCCACACAGCTGCAGGGAATTATGTAGACTCCTGCAGATGTGAGGGGGTCCCAAAAGTTCTTTGGTGATTTGAGAAAATGTTGGAACCACCCTATTTTTAAAATAGTTGCACATGCACTCCACATAGTCCAGTCTACATTATTCATACACTTCAGCAAAATTTTCGAGGGAATGCCATTCGGTTTCTGATCACCATGTTCAAGACTTGCTCATATTAGGAATATGATAAGGATTAGCCCCTGAAGGGAGGGAGGCAGGTTGGGAATGATCCTAAGCACTTTGGCCAATGTGGCTCATTGTGTCTACCCCCGGGAATGGGATGATGTGCATGCCCAAGAATCCCTCCCCTCTTCGTCAAGACCCCACTGCGAGCCCCCCACGGAACTCCCTTACATCAAGCAAATACCTTTACCATTCTACTGCCACTGCTCTTGGCGAGAAGAAACCAGAGCCCACAGGTTGGTAGCACACCATCCAGTAACTTCATGATCACAAGCCACAGGGCAAGACGGGAGAGGCCCACAGCAGGTACCGCAGTGGAGGCATACCAGAAAACAGGATGATGATGAGGGGGAAGTAATAGATAAAGTGGAGTGTGTTGGTGGAATGAATGGGGGAAACAGGAGGACCCCCAAGAAAACTCCCTATGCCCGGCTTCGTCCACCACGAATGACATGGTCGCCTGCCCCAGGATTTAAATCTGGGACTGCTAGCATGCCAGGCCCACATGCTAAGCATGACTCCAGCTTAGCCTACACATGACCTGAAAGAATTTTCATTCCACTGTGACCTACTAGTGGTTTACTATACAGCCCAGGCCTTAAGAACTTTTGACTTGCAAGTCACACTGAGCTGTTATCTCAATATTGAGAACAGCTGGTGGTATACTGGGATATGTGAGTCAGTTGGAGAATTTAATGTTGTACTGCCATAGTAGCCAAAGTGGCAGAGCAGTGGCACAGAGAGCTAAAGATCTGTGATCCAATGCTGGCTATGGCATTGAATTTTTCAATCTGACTCTACCTTTTGGGCTTAGCCTACTCACGGACGGTGTGAAAGAATTATCATTAACTGGGTGTGTTCGAAAATAGAGTACTTAGAAAAACATTTGGACATAAAGAGATGGGGACAGGAGAAAACTGCATAATGACAAACTTCGTAGCATATACACTTCTTTGAATATAGTTAAGGGTAATTAAATCAAAGAGGATGAAATGGGCTTGACATGTTGTGTAAGTGGGCGAGGAAAGACATTTCAAAAATATTTACTGGGAGACCCATAGGAAAAAGACCACTTAGAAGACCTGGAAGGACAGTATTAGAATAGATTTAAGGGAAGTAGGATTTTCGAGGGATGGTTAGATGGAGTTAGCAAAGAATAGGGTTGAAAGGAGGGCTTATATAAGTGTGGCAATGACCTCCAGGTTCCATAAAATAGACAATAATTCTTTAGCTTACTTTGGAATTATCTATTGCCATTGAGTAAGTACAACTGCATTATAAAAAAAAAATGCAAATCTTGCATTTAAGTGGAAAAGGCTGTAAATGCTAAAATACCGGTAAGACAATATTTATTTTTATCACTTGAAAGTAATGTTTCAGCAACAGTTACAAATGTCATTTCTAACTTCTTTACTTTGCTATGTTAGGGTGGGTCAAAAATATCAACATTTTAATCGCTATGATGCGGAAAACTTGCTTCCTGTAATAAGAAGAAAAACTATATAAAAAATTTTCTGACCACGCATCGCACTTCAAATTTTTAAAAATTGAGGAATTTCAACATTTTCCATAATTTTTTAATACTACTAAAATTTCTGGGGTACGCCGTAGCGTAGGGGTTGAGGCGCTGCGCTACAAACCGGAAGGTCGCGGGTTCGATTCCCGATGAGGTCGTTGGAGTTTTTCAATTGGCCTAATCCTTCTGGTGGCACTATGGCCCTGGGGTCGACTCAGCCTCTAACAGAAATGAGTACCAGGAGCAATCCTGGGGGTAAAGGTGGCCGGTGCGTAAGGCTGACAACCTTACCACCTTCATGTGCCGAATGTCTAAAAATCTGGGAGCCTCAACCTCCTGGAACCCTCTGGGCCTCCATGGCCTGTAATAGGGAACACACACTTTACTAAAATTTCTATGATTGACACACTGTAGTTTTTTATGCTCAATTTATGGTTCAATAAAGTAAAATTAGTTATAACATCATTAACATTTTAATGTTTCCTATTCGTGCAATGTGTTAAAAAAACATGAATTTAAACAACAAAAAATTGCAAGTTTTATTGTGCAGATCTTCGCCCGTTTTGTCAGATCAAAACAACCCAGAAGTCATGGTGAGAAGGTGGCAGCACATCAAGTTCCACCACATCCTACACAACCAACCTCCAGTGTAGGGGTGTGTTATTTACATTATATTTTTTAATATTTACAAAATTTACTAGGATTCAGAAATTCACTGTCATTTATGATTCTTTTCAAAGTTCACACATTTAAAGTGAGACTTTTTGAAGAAATCAGGCACAGGAGATTTTTATAACAGCCTAGATCTGATGTAGCCATCTCTAGTTTCATGTCCACATTCTTTAGTTGTAGCCTTGGTTAAAGGTTTGACACGTCTCTTGATTGCTGAGTGTGACGAAACTTTTTGATGTTTCTGATGTGCTTAGTGTCGGAATTGGTGAGTGATTGAAAACTTCCCATATCATTGGAGGAGGATACAATGGGCAAATTTTTCAGTCAATAATTTCATTGTAACCTATAGCTTCAAAGTTTAACTTATGTTTCACAAAATTTCTAATAGGTTTTCCTTTAGAGATGGATTGTGTTGCTTTTTAAATTCAACCTCTTGAATGTGTTCCTTTTCATCGACTATTATAGCCAACAGCAAATTTTCTAAGTGAGATCAATTTATTGGATTACCAACTTGAGGTGAGAGATAAATACTGAGATATTTTCCAGCATATAGATGGTATAACCACAGGGCCAAAATATTTTTCTGCACCCACGGAACAGCTTACTGGGTGTGAGAAGCTCCCTGTGGACGAGTATAAATCTGTAGATTGTTTGAGTCTAGAAGTAGACAGCAAGTAGACAGATATTACCACATTGGCCTGAATATAAAATGTTTTTTTCCAGCAAAATGTGCTTATAAAAACTATACTAGTCTTATATGAACATCCTAACTCTTTCAACAACACTCTCCATTCATGAATTCAGCTATGCAGCGAGAATCCACATGCGATGATGTGCATCCGACCCAAGGTCAAAATGAAGCAGAAATTTGCTGAACTTCACTGAATGTTACCAAACTTTACTCAAATTTGTGCTCCTGCTTAAGGGGAGGTTGTAAGCTGTATCTCTGCCATGTTAAATTATTGATGTTCATGTTCCTTTTTCTCAAAAACCATTTGATCAATTGAAACAAAATTTGGTAGACTTTTAGATCTGTATCTTGTCTTTAAACGTTGGTTTTTTAAAAGGAATATGTTTGTAAACAAATATGTTATAACTTTTTTTGGAAAATTGAATTTTTTCATTCGGTTTTATTCATTATAAATGAAATAAATTTCTTACCATTGAAGATAAATGCATTAAAAAACCACCGTTTCTGTATTAATGTAGTTTTAGTAACTGGAACAAAAATCAGATCTCTACTCTTAATACTTCCCGAGAAAAAGGAACAAATGTGCACAAAAACAAAACGAGAGAAAAAGTACGTTAAAGATAAAATGTACCATAATGTGCTCGAAGTGCATATTCAGGACAAAACTTGTATGTCGGATGAAACCCTATGGAAGAATGTAGCCCACACTGCTCTCTTCATATTTTCCAAGCTATCTGTATTAGTACCTACATCTGTATTAGTGCTAAAACCTTGTCCATAGTACAATTGCAGCTCCTTCTCAGTGGGCCTTCGTTGCTGTGTGAGTGGCTTCAAGACGGTTCCCACTGTACTTTTTTCTCGATTTTCTAAGGCGTGAGTCCATACGTTTTTGTACATGCTAAAATTTAATGGATACGTTTTTTTTTTTATAACTATATAAAAGAGCAAAATACCTTATTATTCGAGAGGCTCCTTCATACCCCGTCATCTTCCAGGCTTGCCAACCACCGATTATTTTACCTGGGCCCTCCCACCTCAGTTCCACAGGCATCCAGAGCCTCTCGAACCCCGGATACTCCGGGAACATTGCGTCATCTGGCCAGGATGCCACAATGCTAAGGTTGAGATAAGTTCTCTCCGAACTGTATTATATAGTTAGATCACTGTTGCGCACAGTACAAGCGAGAGATATGCAAAAAAAGAAATATCTAATTTTTATGAATATATATTTGGGAAATTATTGTTTTTTTGTGTAGGAATAATAGTATTTTCTGGTGATATCCTGTATGATCTCTATAACGTACTAGCTCTTAAATTTTTACCATAATGGGCTCAACCCTTAAAATGAAACTTTACGTAGAAGGAAAGAGTTCTGTTAAACTATGTTAACGATTCAAAATAACTTAAAAATTAAACCAAAGTCTAAAAAGCATTTAATAAGGAATAACCATTAAATGTGAGAGACTCAATTTCTCACGCAAATTATAAATCCGTGTCGGACTGCACAGAAAACAGTTAAGACAATGATTACATTCACCTATCGTGTAAATGATTAATAGATACACGATAATAGTAGTAGTAGGAATAATAGTATTTTCTGGTGATATCCTGTATGATCTCTATAACGTACTAGCTCTTAAATTTTTACCATAATGGGCTCAACCCTTAAAATGAAACTTTACGTAGAAGGAAAGAGTTCTGTTAAACTATGTTAACGATTCAAAATAACTTAAACTGCAGTGTTACTTGCTTGGGACCTCTGCACATAAAGCTTCATTTCACCACCAGTCATGGCGGACCATATGAAAAGAAAGCATCTACTTTGTCTCAATGCGTAAATAAAGGTGAGAGAAGAAGTTATGACATAAACTTCAAAATTCCGTTTTACATTAAGCAAAATGTACTAATAAGCTATTTCATTTATTTTTTGTAACTACCCTTAAAAAATTCAGAGCCGTCTTATTTTCGGGCCAATGCGGTATATTTAAACATATCCAAAGCAATAATTTTGGGACATTGTCCCGAGGATTTGTCAATTTGAGATCCTGGTCTTCTGTCATATTCTAGGTTGCTAACTGTTGTACATAAGATTGTCCAGAGAGAGAGAAATACTTTATTCAAGTCATCTGCCTGGCAATCCAGGTGACCATACAGATCCAGAATAAACAAAGAAAAAGAATCATACATTACATAGTAACATGAACTGAATTGAAACGGAACATAAGAATTCTAAGTACCATATAAATGATTGTGCAATAAAAATAGCGAATCTTCTAAAACCCTAATACATATTTTAACAACAGTGTCTTTAGAAATATTGAGAGACTGAAGAAATGAATTAACAAACGTGAAACTTGCACCGCGTGCTCCGAAAAGCAGACCCTTCACCTCCCATGCATTGACAGGTAAGTTATAGCTCTCACTAAGGTGAGGGATGCATGGTTGGTATATGGCCTCCTTTTCCGCACTCACACGCTTAGCTTGTTCTCTATCCTCTTCTAAGCGAACTGTAGGATCCAAAATTAACCCTCGTTTTACAGTTCTATTGATGGCTATTATGTCGGCTCTTCGATTACTGCCATCTTCCGCGATGCAATGCACCTCTTCATACACTTCCCAGTCTTTTTGTCGTCGAAGGGCTGTGGCAATCGCTGAACGGACACGGTGGTGGCGAGAATTTCTCAATAATTCACCCTTTTTACAACTACCCAATACATGGCCCAAGGTTTCTGGATTATTGCAACCTGTATGCCGGCAGAGTGATGTAGTTTGACTCCTTCCAGGTACAGACCTCACCGCAGAGATATTACAACACATCTTGATTGCATTAGTCCACTGTGAACAAGAGAGACCTTTTCTATTGGATATCCATGTGTTGGTATTGGGATTTTCACTATAGACTGAAACGCCTTTACCTTTGTGAGGGAGTCCACACCATTTTTCAAAAGATCTTTTTCTCATTTCATTTCTTAACCATCTTCTTCTAAGAACTTGAAACAAATAGCAACCAATACTTTCATCTTGAAATCTTACATGCCTGTTTGGTTCAAGATAAAAAAAAGAAGAGAAAATATTTTACTGGCGGCTCTAAACATGTTTTTCTAGAAATTTAAACATTGCAGTATTTATCTGACGGCTAACTTTAAGTTGTTAATCCAGTAACTGATTGGAATGGATTATTTTCATAGTCAGAAAATTTACTGTTGACTATGATAGGGTGTCCATTCATCTCGATTTTTTAGAAAATGTCCCACTGTCCCGAAAGTTTTGTTGGGGATATTCAGAAGTCCTGCTTTTATATGATTGTGATTGGTCAGTGTGTTTCACCGTTTCACGGTACATTAATAAAAGTTAAAACAGTGAAGGCTTTGCTCATTGTCAAAACATACTTTAATGGAGTAATATGTGCTGACTTTTAAGATAAATTATAAGAAAAAACACACTTCAAAAAAAGTGTAATGTATTGTGATAATGAGGCATCTATTTCTGTGGAATAAATTATCTACACCAGTCTGCAGAAGAAATTTAAGAAGACATTTGGAATAACGTGTGTGCATGAGACAAAGGTAAATTTTAAATATTCTCTAAATTTCGAGAATTAAATATTTGTCCCCTTTTTCCTTAAATGTCCCAGGATTAAAAAAAAAATGAATTGTCCCGTTTTTATATAAACATTATAACTTTTGGACATAATATAAATACAAATAAAAGATTAAAAAAACAACCAGCCATTGAATAATTACAGGCAGCTGCTATTGATATAATATTATGCATTCTATCAAATTGTACGACGACCGATATCTGCATTACATTTTAATGTACGTTCAGTGCAAGTAATAGACCTAACGTAATTCCTGACGGACTGTTTTCAGATTGAATTTATTTTCTTTCATAACCTATTTGGCTGCTTTAATCCCGTGACAAAAATGTGAGCAAATTGTAGGCCTACACTTAAATCATTAATATTATTGCCAGTGCATTTTGTGAAATCTTTACATATTTTAAGAATTTTTTATATCGGGATATACGAGTGTATGTGAATTAAGGTTAAGAAGAATCATAGCTACATTTATGTGGGTTGTTCTATGCATTGTGCTGATATGTACTAATTTCAGTCCAAAAACAAGCTTACTTGGAGAAATAATATTCCTATTATAGCTACTATGAATAGAAGTTTGTAGATGTAATTTAAATAAAATACTTTATGCCAACAAAATGCAATATTATTCGTTTTATAGTTCTGTGTCTGAGTAGATGCACTACATCTCTCAATGGAAAATCGTTTAATAAAAATAAACATACCAACATTATGAATCTAGCTAAATTTTAGCTAGCATAAATTACTAGTAGTTTATAATCTATATTGTACACCCTTATTGGTGAAACTGCACCAAGTGTAATTGGGATTTATTCCTGCAGTTGGCAGAATAAATAAATAAATAAAGATCGCCTGTACCTGATTTCTTCCAAAAGTCACACTTTAAATGTGTACACTTTGAAAAGAATCATAAGTAAGGGAGCATTCACACCGAAGTAGCGTAGCAAGCGAGTCACACTAGTTGGATGCAGGTTCTGCTCTACTCATTTTAAATCCCAAACAAGCAAGTTCAAGTCTTCATACCAAAGTAGCATGGCAATAATGAATCTCGCTGAGTGCGACATTCAATTCTTCAGATAGATCTGGACTTATTTCATGTGATGTTACTCGGGATGACGCATGCATAGGCCTACAGTTGCCTTTTGAGCTGTTTTCTAATTGTTAAGAAAATTCAACACAAATTTGCTTGTGTAGCGGTAGATTATGGCAAAGATGTCATGAAAACTGCTGGAAAGAGAGCTACAATTTGTATATGACAATCGAAACTAGTAGGAAAAAAGCTTGGATTAAAATTGCTGAAACTATATCCTCTTTAGGTAAATTACATTATTTTAAATGGGGTGAAAATATATGATTTAGGTTAAACTGCAGATTGCATTTACTACTTCAGTATGAACAGTGACGCCAATTTTTTTAAAACATTGGGTGGGCTGGAGAAAGATTTTAATTTTTGGCTTTGATAACCACTAAAATAAATAGTAAATTCAATTAAATTAAACCACACATGGACTCAACATTCTGTAGCAAGCGTGTTGCAAAATAAGTGAGATCTGGAGTTCCCCAATAAATTCTTCACAACTTGAATCATTAAAAAATACCCATATACACATATACAATGGATCTTTAAAACATTTAAAGTGGGTCTTCCTCCTGAGGAAGACCCACAGGAAGGGTTGAAACTCCGTACTTTAAATGTTTTAAAGATCCATTGTATATGTGTATTTTTTAATGATTCAAGTTAACTATAGACAATGGAAAAAGGACTATATGTGAATAATTCTTCGCAAGCTTTATAATTTTCTTCTCCTTTCTAACACCAATAGCCTGTTCTGCCTGATCACAGTTGATTTTTTTTTTGTTTTTTTGTTTTTTTGTTTTTTTAATGGATGATCCGAGCTCCTCCTCAGAATACCAATGTATTAAAAGTCTTTTCTAAGCACAAAAATATTTCAGCCTTTTCAAAGCGTAAAAGATCTTTCGGCGGTGGATGATGAAACTGAATTGACAGAGTAAAATATAAAAGTGATTTCAGTAACTATTACAAATGATCGTGAATGAACTGGAACAAGAGGAGATCTACCATGTATGGCAACAATAGCCTGATTTTGGTTTTACAGCGATTCATCATCGAAACACGATTTTTAGTATAAATAGCAATAAATAATTATAATTATATTATTGGGTGGAACTATTACTGGGACGCCCGCAGGAGAATGGAGGAAATCCAAGTTCCATAAGCATTGGCAACAACAACAACATATTATTGGGTGGGCTTAAGCCTCATGGGCCCTTATAAGTTGGCGCCACTGAATATGAATGCAAAACTGTGAACCATGTAACTCGATGTGCAGCCTGCATCCAGTTAGTGCGATTCGTATGCTATGCTACTTTGGTGTGAATGTTCACTAACAGTGAACCTCTAAAACCTAAGTCAATTTTGTAAATATTTATGTAAATAACAACCCCTACTTTGGATGGTTGGTTGGGTAGGGTGTGGGTGGAATTTGATGTGTTGCAACCTCCTCGCCTTGAGTTCTGGGTTTTTTGATCTGACAAAATGAGTAAAGATCTGCACGAAAAAGCATGCAAATTATTTTTATAAATTTCCATTTTTCAAATACATTGCATGAATTGAAAACATTAAAATATTAAGATAGCTTTATTAACTTTATCGAACATAAATGAGCATAGAACTTCAAGGAATATTAAAAAATTACAAAAAAGTTTAATTTTGTTAATTTTTACAAACTTTAAGTGTGATGCACAATCGGAAGATTTCAACAGACTTTTAATTTCTTTATGTCCTTTTTCTTTTTATTATAGGAGGCAAGTTTTACGCACTATAGTGATTTGAAAAAAAAAATTGATTTTTTTGACTCACCCTAGTGCATATGCTAGGCTGATCACATTACTTCTCATTCAACAACGGACTTTGGTTATTCCAACATTAAAAGAAATTAAGTACATATTTATCACATTAGTTCTCTTTACAAATTTTACAAATACTTGTCCGAATAATGTATAAATTTAGGGTTCTGTTCCTTCCCATACAGCTTCACACAAAGAACTTAACAAGCAAATCAAAAGTTTATTTTTAAGATTGTTGATTTTTCATCAGTCCAGATTAAGTTCACTGGGGAGACCACAACAACGCATTAATTACCCAGCTATATTTAAAGAGGACTTTGAAATGAAATGGTCCTTTTTTTAAATAATGAAAACTTTATTGTACCCTGTTGGCTTGTCATAAAATTAATTTGTTACATTGTTTACAGACTTTTGGTCACAATACTTTTTTTTTTTGTCTGTGGAACAGTAGCTCAAAATTGGGGACTGTTCCCAGAAATAGGGAGCCTAGCTGAATGCAGTTAGAGAAAGCTGAACCACTAGAGTCATAACTCACTTATAGTATTAGTTACCAGGAATGGACATGGTGCAGCTCCAGTCAGTTACTCTGCTGCCATATCTTGACACATTGTGTACCATAAAGAATTCCAATGACATCATATTTCGATTCAATGTGCTGTGTTTTGATCCTGGACTTAGTACTGAAAACATTATCTACAGTCAACTCCCGATTATCCGGGATAATGGGTGGTAGACACCTCACGGATAAACGAAATCACGGTTAAAACAAAATTATACCTAAACATATTGTTTTTTAGGCCTATGTGGAAACGTCTTGCAGTGCTAGAATCATTCACAATTAGAGCTCACAAACTGTTTTAGCACAACAATAAAACAATAAGACTACTGTATTAACAGTTTGGTTTTGGCACTTTCAAGGAATTTTTACACTTTGCTGTTAACACTTTTTTGTTTTTTGACCGCATTTTCCTTTTTGCGAATATCGGAAGGGAGCCTGCGCAACATCAACTTATCACTAAGTGAACTAAGTGAATATTTTTTTAAAGATTGTTTTTAAGGAATAGCTCAACGGTTAATCCGCAAACCGGTTGATCCGCACCCGGATAATCGGGAGTTGACTGTATTAATTTTATGAGTATAACTGTACCAAATATACACACTTATTATGAGCTGATTGACTTAAGGTTTGAGAAAGGAAGGTTTCAGAGTCAACTCTAATGTGGTTTTATGGTGTATTCCCTAGACATGCTTTCCAAGTTAGTTGCAAAAATAACGTGAGTAGCCTAATAACAAACCTGGACATCTGTCCTTTTGGTCAAAGTTTAGTCAGCAGTGTCTTCCGATAGATTGTTTCCATTCTTCTCATTGGTTAGGCTCCGCTTTCAAAAACAGACATAAAATATGATTAATTAGGTGTTTAACTTCACTGTTTGCTTCAAAAGTGGACACCCACATAAGCGGTTGTTACAAACAGGGACAATTTGAACAAGACCACATGGGCTTAAAAACAAACATGGTGAAAACTTGTGCCAGATATTAACATGTCAGTTCAGGTTTTTAAGAATTTTTGAACTACCGGGTATGTAAAATGGAGCAAAACATATCACCAGTCACTGAAGGAATAACAGGCAGAGATTATGACAGTTGGAAAAGTGGAGGAGAAATATAGACAAGAGACCAAGGCAAGGATAACTTGCAAGTTGCACCGCTTTCTTTTTTTGTTTGTTAGAAATACTATAAGAATGAATAGTGAAAAATATGATGCAAGCTTTACAATAACTGGTCATGTGTTACGACATTCAAAGATATGAGGGCCTGAAATTGTATGGAAATTGTATTGAAACTGATTAGTAGTACTGAGATATACAAATTCTTAATCATTATAATTGACTGTTTCTGTTATAATCTTGTCCAAATTTCTATAATTTTCCAGCTGATACTCTCTGGAATAGACCAAAAGTAAGAAATGCATTTTGTGAGTATGTCTGCATAAACAACGGACACCAGCAGCCACTTACACATAAAAAAGAGGACAGCTACACATAGGCCTATTTGTTTCAAAGATGGAAACCTGCATTTTCAAAGCTAATATAACTAAATTATTTAAGTAAACTGATATTGGTTACTTTGCAGTATCATTCTTGCAGTATTAAGCTTAATGATGCATCAAGAAGTACGAAAATGTATTAACTCTAAATTCTGTTTAAAAAAAATCGGGTGCATGGAACGCCATGCGACAGAAGTGAAACTTGGATTTTTTAAATTTTTTTATTACAGTGAACTCTCGATAAACCGGACTAAAGTGGGCAGGGGTCTGTCCGAGTTATGAAAAGTTCGTCTTATGGAGGGAAAATGAGGAAATGGTATCTAAGTAATGAAATTTCGTGTTTAAGCCATAAGAAAATGTATGAGGCAGAATATAGGCAACTTACAATTGGAACAAAAATAAATAACACTTCAGTACTATAATAAAATTACTACAGTAGTCAGAGTCTGAAATACACACTATTCCATTATTAGGACACGATGATGATTGATGTGGGCACTTTGAGCATATTTTTTTGAGGAGATTTAGACCGAGAGGCACTGTAAATGTTCTTCTGTGTACACTTTTTCTGTTGCTTTTGAACAATTACTTCTCTTGCAGTCCTGAAATGGCCGTAGATCTGGGTCTGGACCATCAAGAATCTGTCCGAGTTATCTGAAGTCCGGCATATTGAGGTCAGAATTATCGAGAGTTCACTGTATATAAATTTTAGATTATTGGATTTTTTAAATTTTGGATTGTTAGACTTTTTAATTTTGAGTTTATAGACTTCTTAAATTTTGGATTTTTAAATTTTTTAAATTTTGAATCTTTGAAATTTTGGATTTTTAAATTTTAGATCTTTGATTTTTTATTTTGAATTTTTTATTTCTTAAATTTTGGATTTTTTATAATGGCGAAGGGCTCACCACACCACTAGCTCAAAGCAGTAATAGCCCCCCACTCAATGCCTGATACCTTTCCTCCACACCCTTCAGTAAATATTTTTTAAATTTTGGATTTTTTAATTTTGAATTTTTAGATTTCTTAATTTTGGATTTATGGACTTTCTTAATTTTGTTTTTTGGACTTTTTTAAGTTTGGATTTTTGGACATTTTTAATGTTGGATTTTTGGAATTTTTTAATTTTTTAATTTTGGATTTTTCAAATTTTATTGAGTTGATTTTTTTCTGTGCAGCCCGTCACAGCCCCCCTACTTTCATGACGATTTTGTTCGTAACGCAACTTTGGGTTAGCTCTCGATTTACTCCTAGTGCCTGAAGGAGTTTCACTTCAAAAAGGGAGTCTATCTTATTTGGTTTACAAACAACAGATATTTGATATTAGGCTACTCATGTATTTGTTTGGTTCCATGCACATGTGAACAGTTGTTTTCTGTTATGAAAATGAACTATGAAGAGATATTTTCTGTTAAGGAAATGTACTAGAAGAATTATTTTCTATTATGAGAATGAACTAATCTTAGACAATAAACCAACTTGGAGGTGGATATCTAAAGCAGTTGTCTGCAATCCCTTGTAGTAATAAAATCTCTCTCAATGTGGAGAGAATACTTTGTAAGAAATATCGTGATAGATGAACTAAATTGTTTAGTTCAGCCTACCTTGGAAGCATTTAGTTAAATAAGAGGGTTTTTTAATTGATTTCTTGTTCTTTCATCTTTTGGTTCAGTAGATTTATTTAAGTTGTAACAGTTTATCAAAGCCATTAACAACTTTTTTTTTGTAGGCATGAATATGGTTTTGAGAGAGGTTGTACTGGTACTATGTCTGCTATGCATTAGTTCTATTGTAGGTGTGCAGGCACTGCAATGTTAATTTGACAAAATGGACTGAAAAGCAATAATAATTCTTATTAATAACAGTTTTGTGGGCTATAAGCAGAGTCAATGGGTCTAAATTAGTCAAGTTCTTGGCCGCTGCCATCTCTGCGACCTTTCTCGAAGGGAACTGGGTGTCTAGCTAGGGATGGGAAGGTTTATATAGGATTTGGTATGCAAAAGAAATTCTGGGATTGTTGGAAAAACATTGAGAGCATTAAACAATCAGGAAAGACAATTTAGGATGGTATTTTTCATACCTCTATTACCCCCTTAAACCACCCTGTTTTGATAATAATGCTGTTTACTTTATCATCTTTATCATTCTGACTCTGGTCCTGATTTGGACCATCTGCATTTTCATCTTTTTTTTTTTACTACCATCCTAAATCCTCCATCCTGATGGTTGATGCTCTCCAACCTTTTTCCACCAAACCCAGAATTTCCTTTGACTATCAAATCCTACATAAACCCTATCATCTCTAGCTAGATACTCATTTCTCTGAGGAAGGTCGCAGAGATGGCAGCAGCCAAAAACTTGGCCATTGTAGACCCACTGGCTCAGCTTATAGGCTGTGAAATTGTTATTAATAAATAATCAGCTCAGACAAAGCCTAAGGTCTTAAATAATAATCCTATTTTATACCAATCCAACTAAATTCACACATACTTTTAGGTCACACAAATCTTCATTAAAGCACCGTGTTTTCTATAGGTTCCTTGTGGTTACTGCACATTTCTGTGATTATCATTTACAGCCTTTTCAATCCACATGGCACCTTTAATTCAATTGGCATACTGAATAAAATATTTTGAAATGTTATTGAAGTGTGATGCTAGTGTCAAAATTTTTCATTACTTTAATAAATATTACAATACTGTTGACTCACTGTTACAGAGTTGTAAATCCATAAGTGTTACTAGCAGTGCTGGGGACAGTCACTACACTGGCATGTGTGAGCTGCTGATACGATGCGGATGTCAAATGGTACGAAGTGTAGGTATTAGTGTTCACGTTGGATACCGGGGTAACTATAAATGCAGTTTGTTGCCGATGAGCTTCTTCCTCTACCACAACCGGTATTGCTGTAAGTTGTTGCACAGCTCCACTTGATGTAATTATGGTGGCTGACTGTGAATCTGGTCTTGTGTCATCAACATTAGGAACCTCAGCATTCTGTTGATTCACTATTTCGACTTCAATAGGTGCCTGACTCCCTGCAGTTGCTTGTGTCTGCTGTGCTGCTGAAGCAGGTTTATTACCACTGCTTTCAACTTTGCAAAATTTCACATGTGGAAACTGCTCTTTCATGAAATGCCTGAAAGTTGAGTACCCCATAACTTTGATTGAAGGCTCAAAGTGTTGACAATACTCTCGATAAGCATTATGAATCGTCTTCCTTGTAATATCAGCAGGCAAATACAAAGGTGGTGTTTTACCTGCAAATTTTGATTTTGTCTTAGAATTATTGACATTTGTCTGTTGGGAGTTAGTACTCTGATTTGAACTTGAGCCAGGAGAATTGCGAAGAATAAAATGACGTAAGAATGATGTGGCATGCCTGTAAATATCCAAAGAAAATGTATTGTGTGGTTTCTTGCCATGATTGCCATGGATGCGAGGGGCAACTCCATGTGTCATCACATGTTTTCTTATCCTTTTCAACTGATAGTGAGTACAGTTTTCAAGGTACAAGAATGCATCCAAGCAAACCCTTCGTCCTTGGAAAACATACTGAGCACGCAGTCTCCGTCTTTCTTTGTGTCGAACTGTTTCTTCTGGATTTGTAAGGACAGCCATTGTGACTCCCATAAGGTACATATCGTGCTCTGCTTTAGTTAATTCAGCAATGTTCAGTCGATGTCGGTAAACATACTCTGGACTAAGTCCTTTAAAGCAATTGTCTTCTTGGCATTCACAACCTTTTTCAAATCGTTCTCTAACTTCCTGTGCATTTTCTTCTAACTGTGTAGGTAACACTCCACTCGAATGAGTTACTGTTAACTTATTTCTCTTCTTTGGAGAATCTTTTTGCTTATTTCCTGGTCTACTGATTTTTTTGCTTGATTCTATAGTTAGTACTGGTTCTGGCTGGGACTCTATTGCTGCTGGCTGTTGTGGTGGTGGCACAGGATGCTGCGTCCTATCTACTTGCACAGTGTGACCCTGCCATACAACGGGCTCTCCAGTCAATGTTGTGAACTGTGGTGTCACTTCGTGAATATCGGTGAACAATGCTGGAGTGTGCCAGTGAACCAATCCTGCTTCTCCCTGGTCATTCTCAACACTAGTAGAGTTACTGATTGTCTCTATTGAGTTTTCACCGATTTTTGATGTTACAACCACAACCTACAACAAGTAAAGAAGTAATACAAAATTAATACCAGTCAGTATTTTCTAAATCAAGTTTACATACAATGATATCTATTTCAAACATGAGTTTTTGTTAACTGGTCTTTGCCAGATTACTCAATTATAAGGACATGAAAACAGGCAATATTACAGGTATATTGAGAATAAATGCAAAAACAGCCATTTATCATGTATTCAGTGATGGGAAGTAATTGAGTAAAAGTAATCGGATTACAGTAACAACTCCTTTTTTGGTCCCATTTACTTGTAATCAGTACATTTTTTAAAATGTAATTTCTACTTGTAATTTACTTCTGGAAATAAAACTGTAATTGTTACAATTTAGTAGTCATTAGTATTAGCATCATTCTTGCTTGCTATATCGTCATCACTACTGTTTTTGCAACTAATATTCAAATTAGAGTTAATATTAACAAAAAGTTACTCAATGTTTCCGAAAATATTCTCATTGATGTGTTTTTTTGTTGTTTGTTCATTAATAATTTGGGCTTGTGCCAAAACAAACCAAAAACCAGGAATTTTTAGGTAATGACATTTTGTAAAGTAATTGTAAATGGGTCATTCCATATAAAAAATCAACAAATGGACTTTGCCTCACCATTTTTTATTTTGATGAAATTTGGTAGGTGATATGTACCCCCAAAACAAATCTTTTTATACCTCTAAGAAATTTTACTCCTGAGATATAGGCATTTGTTAGGAACACGAACAAGCAAAAAATGTAATTTCAGACCTATTTTCTGAAAGCCGTAGAATTTCTATTTGAATCAGTAGAATAATCAGATACGGCTCAATGGAAAGCTTAAAGAATGGACTTTCATTTGCGCATACTAAATTAGATTTAAGTTAAGTCTAAACAGAGGTTATTAGGGCTCTAATCTTCGATCGGGAATTATCGTTTTGTGTAATTTTAGGCATTAAAAAATCTATGAAGGACTTGGAGTACCAGGCCAATTTTTTTTTTCCTGTTACACTTATGTATGAGGAGTATGTGTAGGAAAAAAACTGAGCTGTTACTGGTGGTCCTTCACCCTGAAAAATTTGCTTAAACTTCGAAAAAAATGTAAATCGTGCTTTTTCGCAGTCCCAAAAAGTAATGTGGGACAGGTGATAAAAATCTGAAAATGTCAGGATGAGAAGCCCTTCTAATGTTCTTTAAAATAAAAACAAAATCGTTGTGTGACTCGAAGGGGTAGAAGAGCTACAAGCCTTTGAAATATCAAGAAAACAACACTTGACCGCTACTGAAAATAGGCTAAGCAGATGGGATAATTGCCAACAAAATTTACTTTCAATTTACATAGAATACAAAACATTTATTAGCAAATGAGAATTTTCCTCAGTTATGCAAATTTCTGATTTTTTGTTATTTTTCTAGCAAATTTCCACATTTTTATTTCTTTTTAAGCTACATTGATGGCAATTTCAAGTACTTTATTTCCAACTAACTTATTGTATTTAGAAACCATTCTTATCCTGGTTTATTAGATGTAGGTACTACATTAAACTCTAGTCTTATATACAGTGTATTGAATTATATGTTAACTGTTATTATAGGATAAGTTCTGGACATGCACTGTTCATTGGAGTCTGGTTGCTGACCAAGTCATGTTTGAACATGCATAGCTTCATGATCCAGCCCCTCTGTTCAATACTGTCCACTATTCACTTATTGAGCTGACTCAAAGCAAGTAGGTTGTGTTTATGCATCAATGTCTTTTGATCAGTTTCTTTTTTAAAATCATTATTATTGTTCTTTTGTGCTGAATACATGCTATTGAAATCATTACCAGTATATTATTATGATGGAGTGTTCTTGTTCTGTTGGCATCTTCAAAGAAGAGGTATGTCATAAATTATCTTATTCTAGGTCTTCAGTACTCAATAGGCCTACTATTTCCGAGTTCACTGAAGAACAAAAAACATTATTTTCAATTAGAACTGGTTGCAATGATATAAAATGTTTCACAAGGCTGAATTTTTGGACAGATACTTCCAAATTTTATGTACGCTCTTGCTCTGACCCCTACAGTGTTCACTCAAAACCTATTAAAAAAACTTATTAAAAAACCTATTAAATATCAGTGACACTTTCCACGTGCAATCCTAAGCTGAAATTAATCCCAGGGAAGGTATTGTGCACAGAATGTTTAAAAAAATTAAAAATCCAAAAAAGGCACAGAGACCGGTACTGACAGTAAAGATGAATGCCCAGACACTTATGAACCTGAAACCATTCTTGTTGAAACAGTTAGTGATGCTTGTTCAGTCCTTGGTATTTCTCCTGTTAAGGTCCACAAGCTGTCAGTTGAAGCTAGACCCTCAGTATTAACAAAGAAAGTTAGTAAGATAGCCAAATCTATAACAGGAAAGTTAAGTAAGTCTTTTGATTTGAACATTTCAACTGATAATGAGGAATTTTCAATGAACATGCAGCCTGCCAGTTTAGCGAATGAGTATAAGCAACTAATTCACAAGCTTAAAGAAAAAAATGAAAGTTGCATCTTCTACTCAAGAACATTGTAAGTTAAGCTCTTAGCAGTTGGAGTATTAGTAAAGTTCAGAGTGAGTTTAATGTCAGTCAATACTTAGTCCGTCAGTCAAGAAATTTAGTGAAAAAGAACGGGATTTTGCCACAGAATGGGGAGAACAGGACTAGGAATAAACTTGATGAAGTTTCAGTCAAAACTGTACAAGACTTCTATGAAAATGGAGAAAAAGTTAATATACAGAAAAGGTTAATTTTATGTAACCTTAAAGAGCTTTATGCAGCTTTTAGTGTTTAATGCATTACCTACATCAAATAAACCAGGATAAGAATGGTTTCTAAGTACAATAGTTGAAAATACAATACTTGAAATTGCCATCAATGTAGCTTCAAAGAAATCAAATGTGGAAATTTGCTAGAAAAATCACAAAAAATCAGAAATTTGCATAACTGAGGAAAATTCTCATTTGCTAATAAATGTTTTGTATTTTATGTAAATTTAAAGTAAATTTTGTTGGCAATTATCCTATCTGCTTAGCCTATTTTCAGTAGCGGTCAAGTGTTGTTTTCTTGATATTTCAAAAGCTTGTAGCTCCTCTATCCCTTCGAGTCACACAATGATTTTGCTTTTATTTTAAAGTACATTAGAAGGGCTTCTCATCCTGGCATTTTCAGATTTTTATCACCTGTCCCACATTACTTTTTGGGACTGCGAAAAAGCACAATTTACATTTTTTTTCGAAGTTAAGCAAATTTTTCAGGGTGAAGGACCACCAGTAACAGCTCAGTTTTTTTCCTACACATACTCCTCATACATAAGTGTAACAGGAAAAAAATTGGCCTGTTACTCCAAGTCCTTCATAGTTTTTTTAATGCCTAAAATTACACAAAATGACAATTCATGAACGAAGATTACAGCCCTAATAACCTCTGTTTAGACTTAACTTAAATCTAATTTAGTATGCGCAATTGAAAGTACGTTCTTTAAGCTTTCCAATGAGCCCTATCTGATCATTCTACTGATTCAAATATAAATTCTACGGCTTTCAGAAATTACATTTTTTGCTTGTTCGTGTTCCAAACAAATGCCTACATCTCAGGAGTAAAATTTCTTAGAGGTATAAAAAGATTTGTTTTGGTGTTCAGAAGACTGGTACATATCACCTACCAAATTTCATCAAAATAAAAAATGGTGTGGCAAAAAATGTTCTTAAAATTTGTTGATTTAATATGGAATGACCCAAATGTAATTGTAATTTTACTGATTACTTTTTGAAAAAGTTATTTGTAATTTTAATTAAGTAAAATGTCTCTCAGGCAATTGTAATTCAGTCCAATTACTTTCTTTTTGTACTTTTCCCATCACTGCATGTATTTTGACTAAAGACTTTGATATCTAATATTTGCGATACTAACTATGTAGAACATGTATTGTAACTTTCATACACACAATTACAGTACTTAGACTGTAGAATATACCATCCATTATAAACTATTACATGGGGTTATATAGTGGACTATAGTCTGGCCACAGTTAAAACAATAAGAAAACAGAACCATATGCATGACATATACATAAAATATATGGAAAACAATGTAATCTCCACAGCCTCAAAGCTATTAGTCAAGTTAGGAATTACTTTGAAAATAATAATTCCTTTATAAATATTAATAGGGACCTGCAAGAGACGAGGTTATTTTATCTAGAAAAGTGGTGTAATTTTTTCAAAAAGGGATGTTATTTCCATATGAAAGTGAGGTTATTTTGAACATTATGACTGTATTATAATAGCCCTACAAAGAAGACAGCTTGAACACACACTATTCCTAAAAAATAAAAAAAATAAAATAAAAAAAATGCTAATGTAGCCATATTTTGCTCTTTTTGGTTCTTTTGTCTGTTAAAACATTGCTGTAATTTGAAAGAAGTCTCTCCAAATCTATATTACTACAAGGTAATAATCTGCTATTAAAGTGCTGAATCTGAGATAGAACTCTTCAGGACTTCTTACTGAAGCTGAGATTGGCAATATTCGTCTTTAGAGCTAAGTGCTAGTGCTTGAAGAAAGATTCAATGGAGCAATTCATGGTCATTTACTGTATTTTCCGGTGTAAGTTATATGATGCTCCATTGTATGAAATGCACCCCAAAAGTTAACACAATTTTTGCAGGAAAAAACACTTTCAAAACCAAATTCTAACCAACTCTGATCTACTCACTTGGGCTGTTAATGGTATAAATAGTTCTTACATACAGCATCATCATTATCACCAGGGTTTTTGATGTATGTCTACATCTTCCGTATTCTCAATCTCCAAGCCTCTCTATTCTCCCATAGATTCTCAGGAATGTTTTTCTCCTTCATGTCTTCTTTGGTCTGCTTCTCTTCTTTCTGCCCAGAGGATTCCATCTGAAAATCTTCTTTGGTAATCTCTTCTCTCCCATCCTTCTCACATGACCATAGCACATGAGTTGCTTTTCTTTAATGTCATCTAGTATAGTGTGTTGTACTTCCATTTGTTTAAGCAGAAGCTCATTATTAAAGCTACACCCGAAATACTTAATATTTTCATGTTCCGTTATAGATGAAATTAATTCACCTGAACCCAAATGAAGATCTTGTTGTAGTAAAGAAACTGTGTGTTAAAAGTCCTATGACAACATGTTAGCTGGATGACACTAGCGCTCCATGCGGAGAGTAACTAAAACTACATTCTTATTATATCAAATGACTTGGGAAAATATATAAACACATCACAAAATATGTTATGTTAAGAGAGAAAAATACACAATATTTTTATTTAATGCAAATCTGAATTTTAAATGTAAGAAATAATAAAACAGATATTATATTCTAGATAAGAACAGGTAAACAATACCTAAATAGGCTACTGTTCAGGGGCGGATCCAGAGAGACATTTTGGGGGGGGGGGGGAACCAAAGTAGAGAGGGAAGATTTTACTCATAAAGATGAATTATTCCCAGTACACAGTTGAAATCAAAATGAACATTTCAGCATTTTATTACAAATCTATTTCAAAATATTGAATGTCGTTGCTTTAATTTTAGTATTTGGGTTATGTTGTCTTTACAAAATTTATTAGAAGGCTAACCTTTTGAATAATCTGCACTTAATGTTACAAATTTTGGGGGAGGAAATTTCCCCCATGGATCCGCCCCTGCTACTGTTAAGGACTTTTCCTTTAAAATCATTGCCCTTTAATATAATTTATAATTCAAATTATGATATTAAATACGTATTAATTACGTAAATTATATTACAGGTCTGTCACGTTGTTCATCCTGCACTTCATTGTTGAGAGTGTATTTTGATTCTTTGCCTTATATGACAACATACAACTTCAATTGTAGGTCTTTGTAGCCTCAATTATTGCAGGATGAACTCCATTAAACTAAACAAAAAATTCTGGAGCATTTGGAATTGAGGACACTGATGGAACAGCAGTTTTAATTAACGAGTTTTTATAGGAATTCATAAACTGTCTGTTTTCGGAGTGTTTCAAGCATAGACGGTAATTTTCACTCAAATATTTTACATAGGCCTATTTTGTTAGTAGGTTTTCTTGTCAACCATTAATGACCTATTTTATACACCAGAAATCATTACTACAAAATAAAATATAAAAATATTACTTTAAAGTAAGATGAAACATAATCATACCAGAATCGCGAGTAAGCCAGTAGGCCTACAATAAATATTACTTATTTTCATTCTTACCTTTCTGGATCTTTCAAGAAAGTGAACAAATGCAATTCAGGATTTTGTCCTTTATTATTACTGCAATTTACAGCAGAATAATAAGGTCCTTTCGAATATCGCTTGTTCTAATAAATACAACATTCCTATTTATTTACATACTTCCAGGAGTAGTTACTGTAGTATTAGTTTATGGCCGCTACGATCACTAGTATGTGCGTGCGCATGTTCGTCTGGCAGAAAAACGGACTGAGTTTCTTTACTGTATTAATACGTATAATATGTATATATCGCATCTATACTGCATTTCAAATTGATACTGTTCATTGTTATTCTGTGATTCAGGCGGCTGCGAGTATACGCCATCAACAAATAACTGACTATAAGTTTTATCATAATTAATTACACAGTGTTTTTATTTAATTTCATATAATTTAGAGAGCTTTTTAAAAAAAAATATTGTATGCACTACATATGCAAAAGCTTTAGCGGACTCATCCAGTATTTCGGCCTCGGTTTACGCTTCGGCCACAATACTAGATTAATCCACTAAAGCGTTATTCTGCATACTTGATACATAAATTTTTTTTCATTCTACATGCACATTCATGAATGATGCGAGTGTTTGATATTTTCCACTGTCTGATTTATATTCCCCTAATTTGTTAGAGGAATAAGTTTACATATAAGTCATATTTTATTTTATATATTGTATGGTCATGGATTTATAGAAATCTGATACCTTGTCAATAAAATATGAATAGGCCTACATAAAAAAAAGTGCACAGCTTACTCACACTGTTGTGCAATATTTCTATGAAAATGAAGCCAGAAGTTTGCTCTATGATGCTGTTTTCTATAATCCCGGACAAAACTATGTTAACTCTATGTAGAAATAGAAATGTATGTAGAAATGTATTTCTGTAGAAATAACATAGAAACAACCTCCAGAATTTTGAGGGGAGAACGAGTTAGGACTAATTGGAAAACTCATGAAACCACTACAATGTCACCAGGTGTTACAAGACAGAAGTTTGGCAGTTGGACGTAGCTGACTATGATAGAGAGGTCTATAAAAAACCGGTTATTAGTAAGTAACGAATAATAATGTTCAAGTAGTGAGTGTTCTTCAAGATATTATGTATTAATATTGTTCCATTTCATTGTGTCTTCCCATTCTAAGTGAATTTAATTAGCACTTCGAAGCATTTTCATACATCCCTTTATTACTTCATTATCATAGTTGTCACTTACATATATGTATACACCTCCAGATTTTTTTAATGCCCTCCCTTACTCCCCCCTAAAGTGTCAAGCAATTAAGCTGTACATCCAGATTTACCAAAATCTGGTTCCAAGAAAAATGTCCCTAACTTCCTGTTATTTAACTCTGGGACGGTGTGTAGACTCTGTTCCTCGTGATCATGATTTTATGTTGCTATTATAAGTGTGGTGCAAGTGTTGTCTGCGTTGTTGATCTGTGTTGTGTGTGCACTGTGTAGTTTTTTCTATAAATGTGTTGTTCAGGGAATGGTACCAACCTGGCATTCGCCTACAAGTGAGGAAAATCCCTGCAAGACCTCACTCAGATTGGGTGGCAGTGGGGGACTGTCCCAGTCTATATGGCTGTCTGCTGACAGCACTGGGTTTACATTTGGGCTTTTTCAAGCACGGATATTATAGCAAAAGTTTTAAGGACTGGAAAAGTGTCATATTGAGTACAGAACTGAACTTTGTCTGCAGCATTTTCGGCTTCATACCATATTATTTGTGCAAATCTATGTATAGCATAGAGCATGTGATACGTTGTATTGGCTTCACTGTCTGTGTAGTAGCAAAGGTTTACTGCCTGTTAACTGAACCTAATGAGGTTTGCGGCGAAGTTACCATGTCTAGTAAATATCTGTGTGACATAACGGTCCAGGGTGATCCAGGTCATCTTTGTCCTTTGCCATACACTTGGAAAGGAATGTCTGGTTATTCTGCCAGTGTGGGCTATATTCCATCTGCATTGCCAGGAACCTAATTGTTCAGAGTGGATTTGCTCATAGAGCGTCTCCCATTTCTAATAATAGTTAAAAGGTTCGCCCGAGTGGGCATTAGTTTTTGGGTTTCTTTTTAGTCTTTGCTAATATCATTCAACGATCTTGTATTCTTAGAACATCTTAATAAGTGAACCTAGTCTTTTGGCGGGGTGAGGACATCAAAGCCGAGGAACAAGACGGGCTGTGGTCAATGACGGCGACGCCCATTCGAAAACACATACCAATACTGACAATGTTCAGCTTAAAGAAGACCCCACTGGTGAATGAAAACAAGAAAGATAAAGTGTCAAGGAAAGTAGACATCGACATTCTCGGAAAGCACAAGGAAGACATCGATAGTGCAAGAGCAATGATAAAAGAAAGCAAAATTAATGAAGCTCTGGTAATAGTGCAAAACATAATTAAAAAAGCCACGGTCCCGGTCAAGAAGAGACAATCACAACCATGGTTCGACCGATCGTGCTATAAAACGAGGAAGGAAACATTAAGAGCATTGCATAAGGCAAGAACAACAGGAGGGGAAACAGAACTTCGCATATACGCTGAAAGAAGACAGCACTACAAGAAAATGCTGAAGGAAAAGAAGGCAGAACACACAGAAGCAGAGGCTAAGCGCTTGGCTGAAGAAGCGAAATTCGACCCATTTATAGTGACTAAAAACCACACCAGAACACAGGGCAGTGAAATACCCATGTTCACATGGGAAAACCACTTTGGAAATCTGCTCAATGTAAAGAATAAACCAATGGCTTTCAACGGAACACCCGTCACAAGGCAAACTGATAAACCCACCGAATTTTCAACAATGGAAATCAAGGAGGCCATCAGAAAGTCAAAATACAAAAAAGCAATGGGCCCTGATAAAATATGCAACGAAATCATCAAACAGACAGAAGATCACCTACTCCAACTATGGACGAACCTCTTCAACAAATGTATGACCACGGGACTGATACCTGACAGCTGGAGGACAGCAACTATAAAAATCCTGTACAAGGGGAAAGGAGACAAAGACGATGCCAACAACTACAGGGGAGTTGCGCTAGAGAATAATATATTCAAAATATACACTAAACTACTGACAAAAAGACTAGAAAGGGAAGCAAAAATACCAGAGTGCCAGTTTGGATTCACTCCAGGCAAGAATACAACACAAGCGTTAGAATACCTGATAGGTGAAATAGAAGAAGCACTCAGATTGCCTAGGAGGAAATACTATGCAGTTTTTGTGGACTACCGGAAAGCATTTGATCTAATTGACAGAGAAATCCTTTACAGAAAACTGAACAACATGATTGGAGAAGATCACTACATAGGAAAAATTGTAAAAAACATGCTAACATACGACATAAAAATAGACGACGGCATCACAGAATCAAATCCCATCAGACAGACAAACGGTGTACTACAAGGTGACCCGATAAGTCCACTCCTGTTTAACATCGCTACCGCAGACATTGTAGAAATTACCAACAGTGAACCAGAAGTGACATTGATTATGTATGCAGATGATATGCTGATAGGAAGCACGAACAAAACCTCACTACAGAAAACTCTGGAAAAGCTAGAGAGATGGACAGAAGAAAACAGCTTCCATATCAACATGGACAAAACAGTCCAAATGACATTTAGGAAAGGAGGAAGAGCGTCTGCAACAGACAACCTGATGATGTATGATAAACCTATCAAAGTTGTGAATGAAACAAAATATCTAGGAATCACGCTACAGACTACGACCTCATCTTTCAGCCACCACATTCAGGAGAAAACAACAGCAGCAATAAGAGCTATGTACAACATGAAGGACCCACATAGATTGTCATTAACAACAGCCATGCTACTCTTCAAAACCGTAATAACACCAATAGTAACCTATGGCATCAATATAATCTGGAATAAACGAACCTTCAGTGACCTACAAAGAATAGAAAAAGTAAAGGCAAGATTTCTGAAATATATCATGAGAATCGGAAGAAATGCCCCTTCACGATTAACATACGAACTAGCCGGAGAGACGTTCTATATAGAAGATATCAGACTACAAATGCTACTACCATCTACTGGACCATACAAAAAACTCATGGAAGCAAGGGAAAATAAGAGGAAGCAGATAAATCAGGAATTCTACGGCACGGGCGCTATGGTGGACAAGAATTGGCGCAAAGAGAATCAGGACCAAAGACATGCAATCACAAGATACGCTGTGCACGGCTTCCATTTCAAAATATGTCATACCAAAAGTTACCACGAACCTAGTGAACAGCGTGTCTGCAAATTGTGTAATATGCGATGTGAACAATATCTCCCATTTCTAATGGGAACTGTATCCGGACTTTGCAATGTGCTACTCTTTCATCTAATAGTAGATCTATCGTGAGTAATCCTGCTATTACTGAAAGGCATGCTGTGGACACAGTAGTGTATGCTTTGTTAATTTTGATGACAGCATGTCGCTGTGCCGAAACCAGTTGTTTTTTGTGCTTCTGTATTATGTATGGAGTCAAGCCGTTGGCAGCATAGGCAATAATTATTGCTTCAAAATTTTTTCTGTTTTGTTTATTAAGTTCACTGAATTGTGTGTTAATTTCTTTATGTAGGACTGTGTTTGATAAGCTAGCTTTACTGTAATCATCAATTTTGTACTTAAAGTATATGTCAAAAGTAGGTATGTACAAGGTGGAGCAAAATGCATAGCACATTTATATAATGACTCTGTAAAACTTTACATAGCAACGGCGGCTTTTGAAGTGTTTATTTATTGCAAAAGGTCTGCCATTTTATTTGCAATGAATCAGTGGCCAATACAGATATGCATTCATTTTTTGTTTCACTGTGGCCCATTCTCCCCTATTGATAAAAACTGCTATCGATCCATTTCAATTCACAATTGCACATATGTTATTATGAATTACAAAATGAATTATTACTCAAATAAATCAAGTAAATTTAATTAATTAATGTAGAATTATTTAATATACTATGTTCTCTTTGAACATTAATTTACATGTACTGTACAAAGGGTAGTTATCCACCAGGAATCTAATATTTATTTCTCATATGTTGACCCATACAAATGATGCGAACAATGTGTATAGAGAAAATAAATTAACTATTCTAACATGAGTAATGTAAAAAAAAAAAAATAACCACAATAATATACAACCTGTTGCTGTTGGTCTAAGTCATGATTCTGCTTCTCTACACGTTCAACAGACAGAAGAGTATGGAGAACTTCACTAGCTTCCTTCTCTGCAGCATCCACTGTCTCCATCTGAAACACAATATCATATAAGTACGGAGAACTTCACAGTCTCCTTCTGAAACACACTGTTATTATGTGAGTATGGAGAACTTCACAGTCTCGAATTGAAATATATTTACATGAAGAAATTTTCTCAAAAACAGTTCTAATGATTTACTTTAAATTTTTCACATGGGTATCTTATACTAAGAGCAAAAACTTTTATTTGAAACATTTTTTGAAAAGATTATCTGAAGGTTAGTTATAGCCTCTTGTAACGAGAACAAATTTTGTATTTGAGTTAGGTACCTTTTGAGGATGTGACACAAAAATTAGTGACGACTTTCTCTTATTTTTAAGGGAACTTTAATAAACACAATTTCATTTGTCACGATTTTTATTGATGCAGCTTTCACGATTTTGTTTAAATTTCACACATGGGGTGCTTACACTAAGAGTTAAAATTTTCATTTGAAACATTTTTTCGAAAAAAATTATCTGAACAGCAAGAGGTAGGCTACATCACATGATCCAAGCATAGTATTTACTATCAATCCAAGTAATTACAATGAAAACTCTCCTTATGGGTACCCCCAAGGTACAGATACTCCTCATATATATGGGCAGATTTCATGCCCCAACTGAAATAATATAGAAATAATGATAAATTCAATTCTTATTTATGGACACTCTCAGACTCAGACACAGACACAGACAGCTGTTTGACAGTCCTAAAGCTTGCTTTAACTCCTTACTTCGGACAGAACTTGGATTTCTAAGACCTGACATGTTAACAACTGGAAAATGTAGTTTTGAGATTGTACGGAAATGTATACTCCATCACAAATTCCTTAACATACATGAAAGAAGACAATAAGGGTCTCATACCATATGCTTATCCAGCAGCTAGCCCTCCTAAATAACTGAAAGTGGGTGGACACACAAAGTCATAAAACTTCGCCTGTCTGATGGTCCAAGGTTTAGTAGGTTAGAGTATATTTTTATCTTCATTTCACTCAGTTGTTCTGACTAGAGACATAGCATCTAAACTTAAGGTTCAACAAAATTACAATCCGCTAAAAAGTTGAAGTTATTGAATGTGCAGAAAAAAAACTAAAAGCACTGTTGGTGCAGATAAATTTAGTGAAAGGAAAGACACCGAGAAGTGTCATTCTGCAAAAGAAAGGTGACTAATAATATGTTGTGACTAGAGGCTTTCCTGGTGTTGAGAATATATTATTGTTTCTTGGGCTTCCAACCGGGTGAGTTGAAGGTTTGGTTCCAAGCTTTCGGCAGCAATCTCTGCTGCCATCTTCTGGGAGAAGTGAGCTGGATGGGAAAAAGCTGTTCTTATATAGGAAAAGACTGAATATATTAGAATGGGTGGTGGGCCAATAGGAAAATTAGAGTGGATTGATTGATTGTAGAGTTCTGATTGGTCGGGAAGGAAAAACAGAATTTAATAATGTTGAATGTGGAATCGGACCTTATGAGGACCAGTAATTTATTGGGGAGATAGAGTTGCCAATATTGGCTTCCAGGCCTGGCTAAGTTGTAGACCGCCATCCCTATTGAAGTTTCAGCTTTGGATTTGGATTTCCAAGTCCTCTGCAACAATCTGGCCCCTGTAGAATCTCTGCCTCCCTAGGATTCTGGTCTACAACTTAGCCAGGCCTGGAAGTCAATATTGGCAACTCTATCTCCCCAATAAATTATTGGTCCTCATAAGGACCGATCCCACATTCAACATTATTAAATTCCATTTTTCCTTCCCGACCAATCAGAACTCTCCATTCAATGAATCCACTCTCTAATTTTCCTATTGGCCCACCATCCATTCTAATATGTGTATATCCTGTCTTTTCCTATATAAGAACAGCTTTTCCCATCCAGCTCACTTCTCCCAGAAGATGGCAGCAGAGATTGTTGCCGAAAGCTTGGAACCAAACTTCCAACTCACCCGGTTGGAAGCCTGAGAAACAATAATATATTTAATAGTACATGATTCGTATGTTGAAAACTGAACATTGTGTAATTGTATATATAGAATTTTACTTATCTCGTTCAAAGTTGCAAGGAATTTACTGTAGTGTATTTAGAATTAAATACTGAAAGGTATACAAAATTTTACTGTTAGATTGGGCAGACTCCCTCCTAATAAAGAACACCTGGCAGATGCGGACAGATTGTTATGTCCCTTCGATGTCTGTAAATAAGATCTTCCACTGTTCTTGTTTTTGTAGGCTTAATGCAAAATATTTATGAGCCGCCGCTCTGAATACATGCTCTTTACAATATGGCCTCTTGTTCTATATCAGAATGTGAAGTGAGAAAAATGTATTGGCCATGCTTAAAAATAAAGTAAATTACAAGAATACATTAATCAGATTTTAATTGGGTTATGTATTGGCCTCTTGCAAGAGTATTAATCAGATTTTATTTGGGCTATGTATCCTTCGTGGATGCAATGTGATGTGGTAATGATATTTTCTTCATTTTTCCAACCAATTTACATGAAGAGAATGTCATACATAATAATTATATTATACTAAGAGGTTAACTTTGATTTGGGCAGAGTAAGTTATGTGAATTTCACGTCAAATTTTTTTGTACTCTTCAGACCAGGTGTTTTCTGTCTGTTAATTTTTTTTAACTCTACTTTTTACAAAATTTGTCAACAGTGTCAATACTTTTTGCAAACCTACTAGGGTAAATGCAGCTACCACTAAAATGTTCTGGAATTGAAATAATTCTGATTGATGCTTTAGTACTTTGTCAAAAACATAGTTAATAAATGATTTATATAGAGCATAAAGCTTTTCCACTGGAACTCACTACAGAACGGACAAAACTCAAGAAGTTAATAAATATTGTATATTCATTAAAGAGGCTCAGGTTCATCCTTGCCTCACACCTATTTCTTGATTCATCATCCTAGCAGTACTAACATTTAGATTAATTCTTATGAAGAATTGTATGTTGACATAAATGGCTGATATTGTTATTTATACCGTATTCTTTTTCTTTTATCATGTCGAAACCTTTTACTAAATTAATAAAACATCAGTAAATGTCACCTCTTTTCTTACTAAGATACTTGTCTATCACTGTTTGTATTATAAATATGTTGCCCATTGTTTGCTTGATTTTCCTATGGAAAAATTGGGTGATATGCATAAAAATGAAGTAAATGCTTTTTAGTACATGTTCTGTGAAGTGGCTGTTTCTCGCCATAAAGTAGCACGTTATCATCCTAGGCTAGTAAAGTAATTTTACAGTCCTAGGCCAATAAATCTGAGAGTGTTCGAAAACAGGGAGTTTAAGAAAATATTTGGGCCTAAGAGAGATGAAAATGGGGACTGGAAAAAACTGCATAACCTGCACTCGTCACCGGATATAGTAAGGGTAATTAAATCAAGAAGGATGGAATGGGCTGGACATGTTGCATGCATGGGAGAGGAAACATATATCTCAAAAATATTGATGGGGAGTCCTGAAGGGAAAAGACCACTCGGAAGACCTTGACGCAGGTGAGGACAATGTTAGGATACATTTAAGGGACGTTGGATTTGCGAGAAACGGTTGGATTTAGCACAAAATAGGATTGAATGGCGGGTTCAGGTAAGCTCAGAAAGGAATGGTTAGGTAAGTCCTGAATGTAATTCATTTACGAATATGTGAGCAGTTTAATGGTATGTATTACACTTGTGTTTTCAGTTATAATTTTCTTGTTAATGATCCTGTTAAGTAAGGATCGGTAAATGCTTCAATTGACTTTGATAGTAGTCATTTCAGCCTGACATTGTAAATAATTATTTTGGGGGTGCGGGGTTGATTTAAAGATTGCCTTCAAGTCAAGTATGGTATGTTTATTCTAGTTGTGTAAAATATATTTGTGAAATGTTACTCAAATTTTTATTTTATTTTATTTTCATCTTGCTGATGTTAAAGGCCTGGCCAAAATAATAAATTAATATATTTTGTACATGGTGAATTTCTGAAAACATTGTCCTATTTGCTATTATTTATTGTTATTTCTGCTTTTAACTAAGTCCTGTGGATCGCAAGCCCAGCTCAGTTGAGATTGCGACTGTCTGGTTTCTGGGTAGAAACCTTTCGGGACAATATGTATTTGGGTATTTTGTAGGAAGCTTGCTTTTCAGACATTTTGTAATTCAATTATAAGAGCTGATTTATTGTAATCAAGTTGGCTGCAGTACAGTCATATTATCTTTGATATTGCATATTTCTGTACAACGGGAAGTTAGAGAAGACTGTGCAGAATGTCTTCTATGTTAAAGTGAAGGTAAAGAAATAATGCATTCAACAGTAATTTTTAAGTTTCAAAAGTAAGTTAGGACTGTAACACCCGTTACCAAAAACATACATAAGTTTGAATAAGTTCCTTGTTTAAAGAAGCACAATATTCAATTTTAAGGGAAGTTAGGTTAAAGATGTGATATTTAAGGAAATATCCCACAATTATAAAAATGATTAATAATTGCGAGATTATTTTGTGTAATGGGTGTTAAATATTTCTAACAAATTTAAAACTATTTTGCATTATGAAGTATGAACAACTTATTATCTTCTTCCTTTTGCGCTAAGGTCCTCTAGGAACCTTGGCCTCCTTCATAATAACTGCCCATTCCTCTCTATTCTGAGCCTTCTGTCTCCATCTCTTAACCTTCATCTGCCTTCCAACTTTCCTCCTTCCTTCCAGTTTTTCTTCCAAATCTTTTTTGTCCCATCCGCCACACATCTCCAACCCATTCCAATCTCTTTCTTCTTGTTTCTCCTACTAGGTCTGGAACCTTATATAGTTCTTTCAACTCCTGATTTGTTCTAATTCTCCAAATATTCTGTTCCTGTACTGTTCCATATATCCTCCTTAATACAAGGGTCATTACAGAAGTCATGGCAACTATTTTGTAAATGCCGAATAACCGAATATGCGGTTATTGCACTATATACATTTGAAAACATGGTGTACACAGTATGGGATGCGACCACCAGTGACGTCTGAGTGCATTGGTGTCCAGTAGACAACACATGCAAATGTTAGTACCCTAGAGACTGTGTTCCAAAATGGATGTCACTAAAGTTGAACAGCGAGCATCATGCCGAGCTACATGAAGCATTGGGTGATAGGGCTCTGCCTTCAAACGTGGATGCGTAGCAACTGTTGACCTGCCGCACAGTGGACGTCCAGCGTCTGCTCACACAGAGGTGCAAGTGGCTGTTATCGAACACTGTTTAGCAGATGAAAGGCGTTGGACTGTGGCGGAATTAGCCGCATATACTGGTATGTCTGCATTGACAGTGTTCCGCATTTTATAGAATGACTTGAAGATGCACAAGGTTTGTGCAAAGTGGGTGCCACATGCTTTAACTGAGGTGCAAAAATCGACTTGATACTAGACATTGAGCGTATGAACCAGAACTAAAGAGGCAATCAAATGAATGGCATCGTCATGGTTCACCACGAAAACACAAGCTTCGGAAGCTAATCCATCACCCATGAAGGTCATGCTTATTTTGGCTTATGACAGCCAATGTATTCTCATGCGTCATCCTGTTCGTGAGGGCCAAACTGTCACTGCCACGTACTACAGATCATTCCTGCTGCACACGCTGCATTGTACACTGCGAAGAAAACGTATAGGGCTTCTGAACAATGCAATCCTCCTCCATGATAATGCAACAAGCCACACTGCAGCCTGTGTCCAGAACCTTGTGCAGCGGTGGGGGTGGGAGATCTTGGAACACTATCCGTACTCCCCTGATCTCAGTCCGTGCGACTTTGATCTCATTTCAAAGCCGCTGCGTGGGAAGCAGTTTGCAAACAGGGAGGACATCCTAACAGCGCATCGAGAGGTGGTGCGCATAGAAACATCATACACAGCTGATGGTATTCAGCACCTTCCTCAAAGGTGCAAAGATGTGTGGATGCCTTGGGGGATTATTTTGAAGGTTGTTAGCTCGTAAGAGTACGAGTATTATGCGTACTGTTTTGTGCATATGTAATACGAATAAAACAATGATCTCTACTTACGCATCTTTCAATGTCCCTTACCCAGCGTCTTGTATCAGGATCCCAATTTAGTACCAGCATTTTGAAGAACATTCAAACGACTTTCAATCTATATCCTGATTTTTGTTTCCTGCAGCTTTATTGACTGATACATACTTAATAGTTGCCATGACTTCTGAAATGACCCTCGTATTTTCCTCTCCCACACATTCAATGTAGTACATTTATCCTTTTCTGACAATGTCCATGTTTCACTTCCAAACATGACTATTGGTTTCAATGTCGTTTTATATATTTTTATTTTAGCTACTCTGCACATTGTCCTGGAATTAAACACTTCTTTTAATGCATAAAAACACGTTTCCCGCTGTAATCCTCCCTCGAACCTCTTCGCTCAAATGATTTTTGGAGGTGATTAGAGAGCCCAGATACTTAAAATTACCAACCTTCTTAAATTTCTGACTATCCAAGAACATTTCTGAGGTTGGGTTTGCTATTGTTCTTGATATTCACATTTACTTTGTTTTTGTCTCATTTATACTTAATCCTGTTTTCCTTGATCCCTGTTTTAATTGTATCAATGCTTTATTCAGCACTGTCATCAATCGCCCTAATATAACAAGATCATCTGCATATGCCAAATACTGCACTGACCCATTAAAAATGGTCCCATTTTGATTTATCTCAATATTTCTTAGTGCCTCTTCCAAAACACAGTTAAAAAAGAATTGTTGATAAGACATCACCCTGTCTCTCCTTCCCAAAATTTTTTGTGGATTATATTAGTTGTCTGATGATTGATTTTAATGCTTTAATTTTTTCCACAAGAGTGATAAGCCCTAACATCGTTCTTGTACAACTTTGCCTGACTTTGATACATAGTACTCTTCTCCTCTAGAGTAAAAAAATTACTGTTTTTAGGTAGATTTCAAAGAAAAATCTACCTATTGCAATGGATACCACTTCATGATTTTCGAAAAATTCTTTCATATCTTTACGTTTCATGCTCCCCTAAGAACGAAACCACCGCCCGTTCAAAAAAAAAAAAAATTGTGATATATATATATATATATATATTTGTATCTTTACACGATAGCGGCCGTAATTTTGAAGATATTTGAACCAAATTTTAATATGTTGTTTCTAGGCCCAATAGTTCGGACAAGTTCGTTAATGAGCAAAATTGGCCCAAGGGGGTGGGAGGGGGAGGGGGTTGAAATTTTAAAAAAATTATATCTCGGCCCCTATGAAGTTTAGAGGGAAACTTTATTTGAATAAATGAGAGTACTCCCTATGGAGTTCACAGTGACACCAACGATTCGGGGGTTCGAGTGAGGGTGGGGGTGGGGGATGAAAATTCGAAACTTTTGAAACCACGTCTTGTGGGGTATCGTTGAAAAGCTCTTGATGAGTACTCTACAAATCAATAAATAGTTTCTTGATAGCTCTCATATGACGCGAGATTTTAATGTTTTAAAACAATAACACTTAAAAGAATTATTATAATATCATAATTTTGTCTTGTTTAGCGGCTTTGCTAATTTTATTCATTGCTGATCTTGCGCACGGCCTCCCAGAATATTATATCCTATTCTTGTTGTTAAAACAAATGATTGTAGGCTCTTCCTCTTTACTGCAGGTTTGCCATGCCAAGGCTAAAAAAGAAGAGTGCTGCGCAGCGATAATAAATTAAACCAAAAGCACTTCGAAATCTACCTCAGCCTGTAGGCCTGCTTAAAGGGATTTTTGTATATATATAGCAATAATCCAGATTTTCTTAACTCATAGCCTACAGTTAAAAGACCATAATATGTCTACACGGTAACTGACTGCAAAACTGTCCACTCACTCAAAACTATACGGTCATAATCGGGAGTTTCTACATGATTTCTAGCTTAACCGTACAGGTAAATAGTAGCAGATGGGATTTAGTACTATAGATATCAAAATACCATATGGGATATACAGCTATGATTTTATAACCTACTGTGGATGTTAATAAAGCTGCGACTTACTGCTATATAGCCTTAAATAGATTTCCTTCTAACAATTCTTCCCAAATCAAAACCTCAAAATCACTAAAATTGGAGTTATGATTCTTGACCTCTTGACGTTAGTGTAGGAAGCTTATTTCATGTCTATGAATTTGTTAACATTATGTTTTCTGTATTTTTTCCACACTGCAACTGATGAAACAATGTGTAGCCTATTTTACAATACTGGTGGTGAATATAAAATCTGTACCTATTACCATGGCTCAGATTCCACATTAAGCAACATGTCCTGGCCACTACAATAACAGCTTCAGTAGTTGTTAAACATAGTGTGATCTTCACTATCCAGTACGGGGAAATAGCCACCACCTCTACGATTATTTGTGTCAGCCATGTATCAGTATCAGTAAGAGGAAGAAGTAGGTACAGTAGAGCCTCGGTAATTCGAGCCCCGGCATTTCGAGGTTCCGTGTAATTCGAGCTGGTCATAAGAAAATTAAAATTTTCCATAAAACTAGAATAAAATCCCGTTTTTATACGGTATTCGCATGTAAGTTTTACGCACTTCCGAATGTGTTACATTTTGAGCTTTCTTTCAAATTTTCCATGTACAAAAATGCAGGTAAAACTATCCCATTTAGGGTTTTCGTTCATAATTCCCAGAAATAACCTTGACTTCAAACTGCTAATGCATTTCTATTACATATTGACAGAAACCGTTAGGTTCGATCTTTCTTTGTCGGGACTTCGTGTCAATCAATTGTACAGTGCATACCATCCTTTCAGAAAATAAAACTGTATTGTTACAGTAATCCCTACTCAGCGACAATGGCAATTGAAAGTGTTTTCCTAGTAACGTCGCTTTCCCGTTCCACTCCATTAAGGATCAGACACTGACTTAATCCTTAAAGGATGCCGATGTAGCAAATTGGAAATGTTTGACAACATATAGGGGAGACTGAGGATACTTGGACATGGAGGATACTTGAACACCCCCTAATATCTCAGGAGTTTGGGGTAATATTTTGTTTTTGCTGTTAGGGGCACTTATTTATGCTTAGAGGAAGCCTATAAACCACTTTCTGTGGATACAGATGCAGTTCAGTGGGGTATGTTGCAGCTCATGTGTTTTTAATCTGCAAAAGTAATATTTTAAGAGGTAGGTTATTTCTTTCTCTCGCAGTTATAAATCAACCTAGATTATTATTATACCAAGCCACTTAAATGAAATTTTGTGTAGAATAAGATAGATATAGTAATGGATGGCTGAGATAAGCATGGAGTATGGTATGAGACAATTAGTGCCAGCGTGTGCCATGAGGAGACTTGGACACCAGTGCCATGAGGATACTTGGACACCAATGCCAGTAACTTTATTCCTAAGTAATATTGATGTAATTCTTATTCGTTCTACTAAAATGCCATATGTCTAAGAAAGGAAGGAAGGTGCTAAACCAAGGAAAGTAATTGATGGAGAAACATTGAAAATGGCTGTCGAGGATGTGAATAGCAATGGACTTACCCTGTTGGCAGCAGCAAAAAAATACGAACTACCTCGTTCAACACACTTCGAAGATATGTCCAGAAGGCATCCAGATCTGAGGAGACGCCTAACTGTTCATTTACTCCCAACTACAAAAAAATCTGGTAATGTCAGAGGAACAAGAAAAAAACTAATTGAATATACCAAAACGGCATCGCAGATGCTTGTTGGCCTAATAACACGTGAACAAATCTGACCCTTCCCTAAGGCAGGTGAAGAAAGAAAAAACTGGGAGGAAGAAAAAGGGGCAAGAGCAGTGTGCTGACTGACACGTCAGAAAAGGAGCAGCTTGAGGCAGAACTTGCTGCGAGGCAAGTTAGGCCTAAACAACAACCAATGAAGAGAAGGAACTTAGTCCTACAGAAAAGAATGCCAAACCCAGTAGGAAAACTGTTGATGTAGAGGCCTCTGATTCTGAATCAGACTTATCAGTAGGCCTACGTGATGCATCTCCCAGAAATATGTCAGATTTGCAAAAACCTGAACCTGATCCTCAGGACTGGGTGTTAGTGAAGTATGAGGGCAAAAAATCAAAGAAGAATTTTGTAGGCCAAGTGTCTGACTGTACCACAGATGGACGTGTCGTAAAAATTGCAAGGCGGGTCAGTGGGAGCAGATTCAAATGGCCTATTAATTATTGAAGATAAAGCTGAGGTAGCCTCAGACCAAATAGTCATGATTCTTCCAGCTCCTGAGATTGCCCTCCAAAATGACAGAGTGACCGGTTTTCTATTTTCTACTAGGTTTGATTTCAATATAGAATAAATTAATTCAGTCAGCTTAAAAGCCTACAGGGCTTTATTTCTTATATATACAGTAGCCTATTATTTTTGTGATTGGGAACGTGCCTGTTAGCAGAGGGAGTGCAGTTCCTGGATCTTCTATTCATATTATTTACAAAGATTGTACGCAATGTTTGGAAGTGCACGGTAGAACGTACAAACATTGTAAGAGCACTCCCAACATAAAAATGAATCCCTGTAATACTGTAAAATATAGCCTAGAGATTAGTAGCCTACAATTCACTATGCCATCTATATAATATTACAGCTGTGTTTTATTATATCGAGCATTCTTTATTAACGGTATTAAACTAACCTCTTTTTTCCTTTAATTTGATGATTGTGCACATTATTAATTATTTTTAAATTGTATTTGATTAGGGGCTGGCACTGTTTACACATCCCCTATAGTAATAAACTGTTTATTGTCAAAAGCTGGGCTGGTTATTCCATTTACCTCACCAGTGGTCAAGTATCCTCTTCACAGTGTCCAAGTGTCCTCATGGTAGAGGATACTTGAACACTTTGCAGCATTGTTTTGAAACAAATATTTAACCCTTATTAACATGCTTTATACTTATGTTAATTTTTGTAAATAATAGACAAATATATAAGCTTGCTGTGTATGCCATCAGTAAGTAAAAATGCCCATCCCAAAAAATTAAAAAAAATATAATTGAAAAATGTGTCCAAGTATCCTCGGTCTCCCCTACATACAAGCATAACACAGTTATGTAGGCCTACTATATTGTTTATTTATTTATTTTTAACCATTATGGTGCTCATTAAACATTTCTTTATGATTTACCCATTGATTTAGTGATATTTCCGTATAATCCGAGTTTTTTGTAATTCGAGGTAGCCTCAGCCCCAATTACCTCGAATTATCGGGGTTCTACTGTAAAGGTTGGACCAAAATCTTAGAATTCCAATGATAAGGAGACTGGACAGCCCACTCTCTCCAGCTCCTTTTTAAAATTTCTTCTTCAAATGACTGAATATGTTGCTCTCACCCAGTGATTTAGTCTGACACAATTGGTGTTGCAGTTGTTGCCACCAAATACTAAATATTGGTAGTTTTGACACTGATCAGAAGATCTGTGAACACTGAAATGTAGAAACTGGTTGCTGTTTCTGTTGTTTCATTCTGTACAGTATCCAGCTCAGTTAGCATATTTTTCTTCCCTTAATTTCTTCAAAACACTGAAGGCCTACAACCACAGGGAACAAGTTCACTTTTTTGTGACTGCCACAAACAGTTGCTAGGTTGTAAAACAGAGTTCTTGTTAAATGAGAGGTGCAAATGAGGAAGAATGCGTTTGATTAGCCTACTATTATTGCTTTTTTTTCCTTGCAGTGTGATAGTTTTTTTTTTAATTAAAAATAAGATAATAACTTAGTTGCGCCATTAAGTGACTTCAATTATTGGTGGTGTTGTACAGCTTTAATTGTCAACTCAGCTGCAGCAATTAATGTTTCCTCACTTGTATTCAGTTTTACAATCAACAAAAAAATTGAGTTTTCAAGTAGAGGTCTCTCCCTGATTTTTTTTTTTTTTTTAAAGTCTGAACGTGGTGGGTAGCATCAGATTTTCTATCATGCTCAATTTGAAAAATAGCAGGAACAAAGTTTGCACAATGCTGAACCCCTTCTGCATTACTGATACAGTGTACACCGCTTATTGTGATCACTTCGGGACGCAGCTAGTATAATAATATTAACCAACTGATAACAAAAGCCGAAAGAATTAAATTAAATTATTTATTCATATATGATAATACAGTACAACAGAATTAAAAATATTTGCTCATAAATAATACATAACTGTGAATCATTGAACCACTTGTAGGAGTGTTTTTTGGAAGTCTACACTGATCTGTGGTCAACAGCACTTAGCAAAACATCTAACGCCTGTCTGTTTAATTATTTTTATTTTACACTAGTCATCACTACATGTCAACACTGTTATCTTCATAAATCAAAAGCTACAGCTTAACTGTGGTATGAAACGTTTTATTGCTTGAAAGAAAAAGTTACTTAATGCCACCCCCTCAAACTGGTCATCCTGTGAGCTGGGAACAGTATTGCCAGTACAATACAATACCGAAAACTCTAAAAAACGAAATTTTGAATGATGTACAGCACTTGGAAGTAAAGCCGCAAAAAGGAAAATGTGATAACATAAACCTAATCTTTGATCACAATAAACAGCATTTTTTCAATGTATCAGTATTAATCAGTACGGAACTTCATAAAAGTGATAACATTTACCCAACTAATAACATTACCCACGATTACATTAAGCAGCGTTCACTGTACCTCTGTTTAGAAGGTCATATCTGTGTGAATCCATTGCTGAAAGAGCACTTTATTTTCAGCACTGCATCACAAACAACTAACAGGAGAACTTGCACACATAATGCTAATGTAGCAACAAACACAAAAAAAAGAAGTGAACTACTGTTTAACTTTTACAACAGAAATTTATATTGACAAGTAGACAAATGCTTTTGAGAATGGATGCTGCTTACTTGAAACATATAGCCAGGTTAATAAATGGCAGTATTTTGCTAACTGTCGCCAATATCAACCAGGCCTAAAGAACACTTAAAAGACATACCGTATAATACGGTATAATGTATAAGTTAATAATCATCATCATCATCATCCTATCATATATTAGACCTAGGGGCCCGTTACGGTCTCAATCCATCGTTTAAGGGGTCTGCCCAATGATCTCTTGCCTGATGGTTGGTAATTTAGAATTTGACGGGGTATTCTTGTTCGGCTCATTCTTCTTACGTGGGATATCCAGTTGTTTCTATATTTTTGTATATAGTCCATGATTGGTTCTGCTTGTAATTCTTTCATAATATCATAGTTTCTTTTGTGATCCGTTCTTGAGTAGCCTGCAGTGCGCCTCATAAATTTCATTTCTGACGTAGTTAGTCTCTGTGTATCCATACTACGTATTGTCCAGGCCTCACTGCCGTAACACAATATCGGTCTGGCTAATGTTTTGTAGATTCTAGTACGTGTGTGTTTCTGTACTATGTTAGGTTTGAAAATGTTATTAATTATTCCTGTTACTCTGTTGAATTTGATAATTTTTTGACTGAAATCTTTTTCTTCTTCATATGAGAGTTGATATCCAAGGTAATTAAATGTATTGGTTAATGTATAAGTTAATAATTGTTTTAAATAATTTCAGTTTTAATACAGGTACATTCTTCAAGAATGTTTCAATTTGTATACTATTCCAGAAACTTTTGTTAGATTCATTGCTTATCTTAAGTAATGGAACATTTGTGCTAACTAATGCACTACAGGCCTTTGTAAAATGGAGATGACTTAGAATATTCACTACCATAACCACTTTCCCCAAAATGCTGTTGGACATGGAACTGTTTTTCTACACCAACTTTCACCTTGCAATATTTGCAGAAAAGTATAGCCTACTACCACCAGTGGAAAACACCTCCGCTCCAAATTCAGACACACTCTGTTGCAAAAAAAGAAGATTTTTCAAGGCTTCGTTTGAAGCATGTTTGCGGTCTGTCTTTCTTCCACAAACTGAAATGGAATTGTACACAATCTCCATCTCCATTGTTGGTTTGAAGGTACTGTCACAGCATAACATTGAATCATTGTTGTTAAAAGAGCAGTAAAAATATAGGCCCAGTCAAAAGAAGGTGAATTTGCAAAAAAGCCATTAATATTTTTTAAAAAGGTTAAAAAGGACAAATAAGAAAAAAGGAAAAAACATGAAAAAGACAAATAGCCTACAGTGACTCAAACGAATATTTATTATGTTAGGCCTAATCTTTGAACACTCAAAAAGAAAAAGATTTCTCAACTTCCCAGCCCTGACGATAACAATAGGTTTAGTCAGTTGTTTGTTTCAGTCCTACATGGAAATTTGTTTAAAATAATATCAGGGAATTTGAAGTCTTGACTGAGCCTTCTTGGAAAACTGGGACAAGACGTAAAAAAAGGGACATTCCTGACTAGGGCAACCCTAGGAAGAACTAAAGTAATGCCACTAAGACCTTAACACCCTCTATATAAATATATCAGATTCTCCTGAACCTTCCCAAGACTAGGAGATTGTTCTCACCAAGCAGCAACAGGTATCTGACCCGAGCCTGGCATAAAAGGTCTGGGAATTTAACTTCTTTTTCCACATGTTTTGAGAATGAGATATTTACCTTGCAATTTACTTCAAAGACTTGATTATGACTTCTATGGCTATAAAGTTTCAAAACCTCCCTGCTCAGAAAAAACTGATGAATTTTATTAATGTTATTGAGTTATAAAAATGGTTTGATTTCAGACAAAACAACCTACTCCAAAAGTTCAAAGCTTCAGTTTCACAGAAAGTATACTGTACAATGAAATGATGTTGAAAATTCCATAACCAAATTGGTTTGTGTGATCTTGTGGACAGGCCCAGAGACAGGGTTTTTGGGGCCCATGGACAACTGAGGGATGCGGTCCCATCCACCCTCTTTTCTCTAACTTCCCCCCTCTCTCACCTTACTCAGAAAAGAACTTCTCTATGAACTTGCAAGTTATAGTTTTATGAACGACACTTGCCTGATTATCATAGATAATGTCACGAGTGGTTTGGAAATCCCCAATAAATTCAAGAGCGATGAAGTTGCGGGGGAATTAATCTAGGAGAATTCAAAGTCACTAGTCGCATTTATAATGAATATTTAACAAATAATCTGCAACAAATAATATAAAAATATATTGAAATTGAATTATCTGATAAGCATTCTATATTGAGACAATATTATTAAGACATTTATGACTAGGGCACGGATTTGAAGGTTTTAACCTATTTTTCCCCCAGCTTCCTAATTATAACATTATAACGTATTTTTCCGTTTCATACTCCTAGCTTCCAAATATATGAATCTTAAAGAACCTAAAAAGGGCTAAATCGGACTAAAGGGCCTAAAAGAGGCTAAAGAGGACTTTTGCTGAAAAACTAGGGGCTAAATAGGACTTTTGCTGAAAAACTAAAGGCTAAAGAGGACTTTTGCTGAAAACGTAGGGGCTAAAGAGGGCTTTTGCAGAAAAACACGATTTTTAAATAGATTTTCAAATTAATCCAAAGGAAAGGAAAATTTATTTTCACATACATTTTAAGAAAAGACGTAATAAAAATAAATTTATACAACGTACTGAAATTAGCAATGTACGAGGGTCGTTCAATAAGTAATGCAACACATTTTTTTCTTAAATCAGGTTGGTTTTATTCAGGATTCGAATACAACATATTATTCCCCAATCTTTTGGCTACAAAACCCTACTTTTCAACATAATCTCCGTTTAATGCTACAGCCTTACGCCACCTTAATGGGAAGGCCTGTATGCCTGCATGGTACCACTCTACTGGTCTATGTCCAAGTCAACGTCTTGCTGCATCAATAACATCCCCATCATCCACGAAGTGCTTCCAATGAAAGGCATCCTTCATCGAGCCAAACAGGTGGAATTCAGAAGGTGCAAGTTCCAGGCTGTAGGGTGGATGAGGAAGAACAGTCTACTGAAGTTTTGTGAGCTCCTCTCGAGTGCGCAGACTTGTGTAAGGTCTTGCGTTATCATGGAGAATGAGAAGTTCGTTTGCATTTTTGTGGCGACAAACACACTGAAGTCATTTCTTCAATTTCCTTAGAGTAGCACAATACTCTTCAGAGTTGATCGTTTCACCATGAGGAAGGACATCGAACAGAATAACCCCTTCAGAGTGCAGGAAGACCGTAGCCATGACTTTACCAGCTGAGGGTATGGCTTTGAACTTTTTCTTCAAAGGAGAGTTGGTGTGGTGCCACTCCATGGATTGCCGCTTTGTTTCTGGTTTCAAGTGATGAACCCATGTTTCATCGCCTGTGACAATGTTTGACAAGAAATTTTCACCATTAGCCTCATAACGAGCAAGCAATTCCGCACAGATGAGAGTGGTACCATGCAGTCATACAGGCCCTCCCATTAAGGTGGCGTAAGGCTGTAGCATTGAACGGAAATGATGTTGAAAAGTAGGGTTTTGTAGCCAAAAGATTGGGGAATAATATGTTGTATTCGAATCCTGAATAAAACCAACTTGCTTTAAGAAAAAAAATGTGTTGCATTACTTATTGAACGACCCTCGTATATCCCAGACATGGATTTAATGTCTATTTCCTTTCCTTCCACTTAATTAATGTCACTTGTCTTTGTAACTCGAAAACTACCACCTTGCCGTCACAGTAAGGATATCAATACCTTAAAAATACTTGTAAATGAAACTATTACACAGGCATCACTTTGGTTCAGAATTAATAGTTCTCTGCTAAATGAAGCTAAAACTCAGTAAATAATTTTCAGTTTAAAAGAAAAAGTTCCCCCTGGAAGAGTCTTTTATTGAAAAGGAGGAAAATGATAGTTTATCTCTCTAAATTCACCTCCCATTTCTGAACGGCATTCCGCTCACCAGTGTAGGCTACATTCATGATGTTTACAGGAGGTGATTGCAATTATTAAGTGCCAGTATGGTACTTTATGAGATTGTGCGAGGGGACGAAAAATGTCTGTTCGTCTGTCCGTCCATCCGTGTGTCTGTACGCACCATAACTCAAATATGCATTTTTGGATTTTCATGAAACTTGGAAAACACATTTATAATGTCAATGGGAAAAACCCTATTGATATTGAACCAAATTGGTTCACTGGTACCGGAGTAATGCCCAATTTAGTGCCTATTTTAATAGATACTGAAATACGCTGTATCGGATTTCCATGAAACTTGGTATACACATTTATGACATCCATGAGAAGTACCATATTGAATTTGAACCTAATCTGTTGACCGATACCGGAGTAAAACCCAATTTAGTGTCTATTTTAAAGGCGCAATAACTCAAATACGCTTTATCGGATTTTTATGAAACTTTGTATACGCATTTATAATGTCCATGGGAAAGACATCTATTGATATTCAACTAAATCGGTTGGCCAGTACCGGAATAATGCCCAATTTAGTGCCTTTTATGTTAATAGGGGAAGGTTGCCTATGTTGGACCGATTTTACATTTTGTTACCCCACGCCTTTATTATGTATTTAATTGATACAAAATATATTGTACAATAATCTACATTTTATACACTTTCATCTGGTAGTATTATATTTTGTATAGGTATATATCTCCAAGGCCTACAATTTAAAATTTAGAAGTCTGTAAATGGTCCGAATTAGGAAACCGGTTGCTTAAGTTGGACCAAGTAAAAAAATAATAATTGTAATATTTTAAAGAACCTGTAATTTAACAAATTTATTAGGCACACATGGCATTTAAAGTAAGTTAGTTAGGGCCTATTATACAAAACTATTAATTATAATTTGTATGTTACAAGCAAACTGTTTTATACTGATAAAGTGCATCTTGGCCTCACATTCTGGAGTTCCATGGTTCAAATCCCGAAACCGACCAATTTGACTTTTTTTGTTCTTTTGTATTCTGCATATCATAATTCCAATCTTAACTGATTAAACAAAAACATACTGGCACTTTGCTACATCAGTTTACCTGATTTTATTAAATGCCCAAGTTGCAGAACTATGGAATTCATTTCCCATAAAATATTATAATGCTGTTTCCAGAATAAATCTTAACATGGCGAGACAATTGGGTATGGGTAAGTCATTGCCTACAGAGTATCTGACCTGATTAGAATCTAAAGGAAAGAGGATGTGTCTTTAGTACTTTTGTATGATTGTGAAAAAGCAAATATGATAAAGACTGAGTGAATCAGGCCTGTGACTGGCTGATTCCAGACTTATTCTTATATGTTATTGGTCCAAATTGAAAGAAATACGCATGAGCTAAATAGTCAGCTTAATCTGCAGAAGAAAGGTGCACCACCATGCACTATTTATTGCCAATTTTCAATGTACCGGTACTGTACATTTTAATTTAGTTTTAATGAATCATTGCGATGGGAAAAACATTTTCTACTTAAAAACATTTTTACAGGTGATAAATTTTAGTTTATTACACAGCTATAAAGGAATCAAAACTAGGGTTTAATTGAATTTGAACTTGTTAAAGAAAATAATGAAACATCTTTTTTACTTTTTGAAAATACAACTCTCCTAGCCCTCTTTCTTGCAAAGTCATCAATAACATCATATTTCAAGCTTCTGGCCAAATTGAGTTTCATTGCCAAAATGCTGAGATCATTTAATCTGTCTTGGTTCATCATTGATCGATTTATGCTTTGAACTCTTTTCATTACACTGAAATTTCTCTCACATTGACTTAACAGGGAAGCAGCAAAACAATCTGATTGCCATGAATGCATTTGGGAATAAGCAATCCAACTTTGTTTTCCTCAGTGCATTGAAAAGTACTGTAAAAGGTTGTAATAACATTTCCCTTAAGTTGGTCTTATAAATTGATTTTATGTGATTGATTTCATTGCAAATTTCAGAGTCCATGTCTTCTTTGTATGTGTGACATAAAGACAAAACACTGCTTTTCAATTTCATTTTAATCTGCATCAAGATACTTCCATAGACAGGGCAAATTTTTAAAGTCATCAGTAAATCCACTGGTGGAAAAGTGCAATGAAAGACCAGTGAATGTATGATGAACGTCATCCACCATTTTTTCATCTGATGAGCCACTGACTTTACAAACAGGTTGATGAATTTCAGCAGGAGTATAATAATTATTGTATCATGGATTTTCAAGAAGTGGAAATAATAACATATGATGGGCAGGGAACTAATAACCGAGTGCACCTTACTCATAAATAATGTTTTGAGCATATTCAAATCCATAAAACATTTTGCATAGTTAAATACAGTACCTTACCCCATTATGGATAACCTGTGCTGTCAGTTTCAAGATATTTGGAATTAATAGATTTTTATGTAGAGTATTTTTTCTCTCTTTCCTTGTCTTGAAACAAAATCAACTCATCACTTTCATTTTCGGAGGACTCACAATCTGATAGAGAGCAGTTTGTTAGCTTTAGCACTAAATAAACTCAATTTATTTATGCTAGTGGCAACTGTCATCTGCTCCGCTATGTTTTTCATCTAAGGAGCATCGTTAGGGCCCTGATTTATTGGTGAAATAAAATTACTGATTTTGGTGTTAACTTCCTTCCATTTCGGTGGGTATTTCGTGAAATAAATTACTTATACTACATTGGGAACATTGTGCAATGACAAACTTTGCTTCTTTATTTACATGAACTAACATTCCCCCCCATTTCTATATTCTTCAGCCCTTGTATGAACTGAAGTAACTTTCGATTTAGGCATGATTAGAATTAATGTTCAAATATAATGACGAGAAATATTATCGTAATTTCTACTAAACACCATCAGATAGCCATTTGCAAACAGAAGTGCCAACCATACCACTGTGAATACAAGACGAAATCTGTTGAATACAAGTAACAAACATTCTACACTCTTCTGCTGTAATCGATCATAGGCATCGTTAACTTGGCAAAGACATAGCTGAAAAGGAGTGTACTCAACAGTACAAACCAGGTCACAGACAACCTTTGCATAAATTCTGCCATCTTTGTAATCGATCACAAATATCGATATATCGGTAAATCTTCGACAGCCATAGAAACAGCAGAAAAAAAGCATGCTGCTAAAAAATAAAAAAATACTGTACATTACACCAAAGCACAATATTCTGATTTTAAGGCACATTTTCGTGCTCATTTCTCACTTTACGGACAGAAGGGGCATATTTCGCGCTTATAGACACATTTCGCAGAATCGAGTAAATTTCGCAATATTTCGTGGATTCAATTTGGTTCATATTGGTATTTTAAGCATATAAAAGCTAAATATAGCTAAGAGAGGTTGTTTTATAAAATTTCGCGCTTATCGTTGTTACAAAAAAATACGGCCCCTAAGCATCGTACTTCAGTTCGATGAGTCTGATTGAAATTGATGACTTTCACCGGTGAGTTTAAGAACAGCCTGATGCTTTCCCGGTGGATTGTCCGTTGATTTTACAAACACCCTGGTGAAAGTCTGATGTCATTGATGGAATCAATCGATGACTTTAAAAAGAGGTCCACATTGAAAAATGTGACAATCTTTTCGGGAAAATTGAAATCTTTGAGTGAGACCCCCCAACGATAGAATCAATGAGTTTCCGAGAATACACTAATTCTGAAATGTCCCTCATGTGTTACAATACGTCCAGTCTGATCATCACATTGTGATGAGGTTTCTCGTTATGGAAGATTTTTCTGCAGTCATTTTGTTATTATTATATTTTTCCTTGGCTTGGGATCAGGCCCATTGAGCCCCTGAGCATTTGTCCCTGCTGCCCCCCACCCCCTGGCATGTTGATATGAATGTTCTCTTCTCAGAATACTGCCTTCCTGAAGTTATCTTGAAACATAATGCATGCAATTCAAAGAGTACCTTCATGTTTTCAAAAGCTGGAGCTGATTCCCTACCAATCAGTATAATCCAACTCTGACCAATATGTTCAAGATGTGATATTTTATGTAAGTACTTCACTACAAAGTTTAGAATTATTTAAAAAGAAATTACATTTTCTGTGTTTTGTTTTTATTTATTTTTATTTTGAAATCTCACGAACTGTTACACTTGCACATATAAAACACTGAAAGTAGTTATAAATATATCAAATAAGGAGGTAAAAACATATATGAACAAGCAGAATTAGCTCAAATGTTGAAACTTTACTAAGCAAGAAGTTTAATTTTAAAAGTATAATGGTTTTATATTTGAAAATGGCAGTGTAACCTGAAATGAACCTATAAAGGTACATGAGGTTAAGAAAGTGAAAAATTATGTGAGATTAGAGCTTTAATCCTTACCTTCTGAAGCATACCTAAATATTATATAAATTCATTGTTTACAGCAGATTACAATATTTTTCGTAACTAACAAAATAGAAAACCAAACAAAGTAGCAGGTGTTATACTGCAATCTTTTTAAGAACCATTGTCAGCTTAAGGTTCAAGCTACATGTAAATTAGGGTTATTATTTCACATTAAATCATTTCAAAAGTGTTATAGGAATAAAATACTATTTTCATGATTTTTAAATAAATTATTTTTCTGAAACATCAATTTTTTGCTGAGGTTTTTCTCAGTTGTTGTTGGAGTCACTTTCTGAAGGTAAAAAGAAACGTGTTAGAAATATATAACATCCCTTACACGAAATTATCTCACTATTGATAATTATTTTTATAAATGAGAATTATTTTCTTAAATATCACATCTTTAAACTAACTTTCCTTAAAATTGAATTTTCTGCTTCTTTAAATGAGCAAGTTATTCAAACCTTTGTATGTTTTCTGTAATGGGTTTTACAGTCGTATCTTACTTCTGAAATTATCTTAACTGCACTACTTCTTTATCTTAACTTTAACATACAAGATATTCTCCACAGTCTTCTTCTCTAACTACCTGCTGCACAGAATTAGTATTTTCAAAGATAACGTAGACTTTTCATAAAATATGGGAATTTTTCCCTCAAAGAGAGAAGTTATAAAAACAGTGTAATCGGGTAGTCATATAAAAGTTTAAAACCTCAAATTCACTGAATATTAAGGAATGACATATATTTGAAGTCGTTTCATGTGTAAAATCTGTTGATTATGTATTTATTACTTTGCAGTTGATTTTTCTTTACATTTATAGCATGATTTTAACACTCATTAAAACTAAGCAGTCAAGAGTGCTCAGCTACGTCTTTTTTTGATTTGACAAAATATACATCTTAAGGCACAATTTGTTATAAGATTAACTTCAAAAAGTATGTGTGGTTAATTACTATGTAAAATAACTAACAGCGACTTTTTGTTCCACGCATAATGTTAGTATTTCTAAATTATTACTGATGAGTTAAATAAATGTTCTGACAGTCCGGAAACAGTTTCTAATTTGTATTTAATCCTTCATATCTTCATTAATATCAACATTAAGTCTCTAACATTAATAGCAGAACAGTAAATGAACTGTTTTTGTGCACCATTAAAATCGTTGTCCAAATTATGTCCCACCGTAATAGATTTTGAAAAACAAATTTTAAATATTTAAAATCAATTTTAAATAATGTTTTCCATGTAGCATGGAGGAGAAGACATAGTAAATTTCACAGAATGAGCAGAAGAGTTCTAGTTATGATATGTAATGAACAAAACTACTTGTCATAATATGCTAGAATGTCCCATCCGCAATTATGAAATGGCTGAATGTAACTGTAGTGCTTAGCAAACTTTATTACAATAAATCAGTTCTTATAATTGAATTACAAAATTATTGAAAAACAAGCTTATTACAAAATAAATGTATATACAATGCACGCCGCCTATGTGACACTTCAGGATGCAGCTAATCTGATAATATTAACCGATTGATAACAGTAGGCCTAGACGAAATAAGTAATTTAAGGTTATTTATTCATTCATAAGATAATTCACTACAAAACAAAATTAAAAGCTACTTATTCATAAAATAATACGTAACTGTGAACCACTCATAATACAATAATAGACTGCAAGCAACTATATTTTTGCAATCAATAAAAACTTTTTTTAATGGTTTCTGTTTTCCACTAACCAATATTTCATACTCATAGTGTTTTTGGAAGTATACTGACCTGTGGTGAACACTGTTTAGCAAAACACCTAATGCCTGTCTGTTAAGTCTTTTCATTTTACATTAGCCATCACTGCATGTCAAAAACTGCATTCTTTACAAATCAAAAGCAACAGCTAAACTAACGGGTGAAAAGTGTTTTATTGCTTAAAAGACAAAATTAGGGGAGTAGGTCAGCCTGTGAGCTGGGAACAGTAGGCCTACTGTTACTTTCAGAATATAACACAATACTTTTGATTTAGAAACAAAATCCTAAAACAAAAATCTTTTGAATGATGTACAGTACTTGGAAATAAAGCTGCAAAAAGGAAAATGTGATAACATAAACCGAATCTTTGATCACAATAAACAGCATTCTTTGATGTACTGTATCAGTATTAATCCGTATGGGACTTCATAAAAGTGATAACATTATCCGTGATTCCCTGATTACATTAAGCAGCGTTCACTGTAGTATGTCAAAAACAAGTTAAATTATCAAAACTTCAATATTTAAAGAACATATTTCCTCATTTTCAAGTCTTTGAAATAATTTCTGAAAATTTGTCACCAAGTCCATTTTAAGTAGGAATGCCTGATTTACAAAACGAGTGTTATCAATAATGGGAAATGTTTGAACTGATAATCATAATAGGCTTGATGCAGATGTGGTTAAAGCAAAAATTCAATTTAGAGTCAACTTTGTTCTTTGAGTTTCGCTCAACACAGTCCCAGGATCTAACGAGATATCTAGGGTCCACATCTACCTAAAATGTTATGAATTTCATGATTATCTACTGTATCAACACATGCTTATTAAAGCTGCAAAATCTAATAAGAAGTATGAATTAAGTTTCAATGATGAAAGAAACAGATGGTTTTACACAGTACAGTAACGTATGGTGAAAGAAATGTTATTTGTAAATGTTCATTAAATTTAACATTAAACAAGAACATACTAACTGGATCAACATTAAATGTTGATGAAATCAAATGAAGTTCATGCAGGAAATGTAAATGAAGCAGCATCCCTAATAAAAAAAAACGACTGTTGTAGCTCAACAGGTAATACACCATGGAAAAAGAAAATCATAACTGTGGTTTGAAAACGAGTGATACAAGGAACGATCTAAAGTGCTGGACCTCCTACAAATTGTATTTAAATGACCTAGAAATAAATGGTGCAACCAGACGAAAATATAAGTATCTAATAAGAGAGAAAAGGCAGAATACGAGGGTTGGAAGTTTAAGTGGCAACACATCTATAAAATTAAGGTGAATTGCAGGAAGTTCAAATTACGAAATTGGTTGAATATCCAGCATACTTCAGAGCAAATAGGAGTCTTCTATCGCTACAAATGCGTTCACAGTAACCAGAATAAAATGAGCTGGCTCTATCAACCAGTTTAAAATGAGTTTTGGATCTGACAGAAAGCCAATGATTAAAAATAATCCAATACCTTAAAATTATTCTTGATCCACAGTAATATCCAATAACATAATGAACTGTTTCAAGATTGGTTAAAAATTTTATTCTTTATGATGAATGATTGAGTGTAACGCATGATTGAACCTCCACCAGAAGGAAGTGAAAAACAAATGACAGGGTTTGACCCATCTTGCTCCAATGTTTATGTGTAAACATTAGCAATAAAGCTAGCAGGCAATATCACATAGAAAAGTGCAAGAGATTGCCAAAATCAGTGACAGACTATTGCCACAGAAGACAATGTGTGATTGCACACTCGTGTGCACCTATTATTAGTAAATTTAATATAACACTAAGTTGAGCTTTGTTTGCATACCTAAGCCTAAATAGTGTAAAAAAAATATTATTTCTTGGATGACCTTCTACAGAAGTGTCTGGGAAAGCAAAAATAAAAAGGTGGTACAGAGATCGCCTGGAATCTGAAAGCTTTGCGACCGTTAAAATTTGAACATGCCGTTGGCAGTGCGCATGCGTGGAGGGCTAAAGTCCACGGCTCCAAGCGCTTTAGTTAATCAAGTTGATACTAGCGAGACACCGTCAATGTTTTCATCTCAGCACGTTTCGTTTGCATTTGAATTCCTGCCGCCTCTATCTGTGACATCGTCCATGCTTTCAGTTTGAGGGCGAGCTCTGTACCGGTAACCTTATGGCAGAATGGGAATGACAGAAGACACTATAAAACAGGGAAGAAGAAGAAGAAGAAGAAAATGGACAGATGAGATAAAGAGAATCATGAACATGTAATGGATGCAGATAACTGAATTGGCTAAAACAAGACAAGAATGACATTCTAAAGTGAAGTTCATGACACAACAAATAGAAAGAAATTTATATTAGGCTGGCAACCTAAACTGCTGTGTATATCCATATATATGTGGATCATCAGGAGTCAATTGTGACTTATGTACCAACTACTTACTCTATTTTATATGACTGTTTGAACCTCCAGTAGGTCTACATTTCTCTGCCATTGGACAAAACTTTTTTCAGATGATAATTTTGGAGAAGCCTATTTATGGTTCTGAAGGGATGTTTCAAATGCCATTGAGGGGGAGGGGGGAATTAGGGAACGATATTAGACTAAACTAACTTTGACTAAAAATAGACTGTAACTGAACCAATGAAAATAGAACAATCATAATTAAAACAAGATAGAACTACAATTATCCAAACTCCAACTATCCAGATTGCTCTGAGGCGTTATTCAAATTGTTTTTACAGTGTGAGCATTGGGAAGCCCTCTTTCAGGGTCAATTAACTTATTTGTCAAAAAGCAAAACTTCCAGCTAACAAAATCAACAGTTTGTCAGCAAAACAACCGACTCTGACCGATATGTTCAAGATGTAATGCTTTATGTAAGTATAGCACTTTTCAGTTTAGATTTATTTAAAAAGAAATTACTTTTTTCGTGTTTTGTACAATTATCCAGATATTTGATATTCCGGATGGAGTCTGGTCCAATTAATCTGGATAACTGGAGTTCTACTGTAGCTCGTAATCCTACGGTGCAACCTGTGTGGTGGTAGATTCCGGCATACCTTGTTCAAAGGTTAACGTGAAAATGTGATTTGGGTTAAGTTTCCTCCATTTCACACTCCGCACACTTTTGCCTCGCACTACATACCAACTTCCAATTCTAGGTAAGTGGCAATTAGGGCGAAAGATAAATACTTGTGGCACCTTGGCTCTCACTCTGCTCACTGCTGCGCATCGCCATGGTGGTGGCCCGCTTCCCCTAGCCTTCAACCTTTCCCCTCACAAGCAGCTCAATGCCAATAAAGCAGTTCACTGTACGGTACTAACTTATTATGTGCTATTAACTATACCAATACAAAAAACGACCCTTGTACCACAATTACGAAGACAAAAATCACCAGAGCCTCATTGGTGTTACTCAGGATCCACCATGTGACAAAAAGACCCTTGCGCCAAAACTACTTCTCATTTCATGTATTAAAGCTCTCAAAACTTAAATAAATGAATTTTCAATTCTCCACTCAGCAATCACTTGTGGTGTAGTGGTTAAGGCTGCTGCTATGATGCTAGTGGTTCCATGTTCAAATACCAATTGATGCGAAAAATTTATGGGAAAAGAGAAGAGGTCGCCCCTTAAGCTCTTTCACTGAACTCACAAGAGACATCTAGCTAATAATGGTGGAACTACTAGCAGCGTTGAAAATTGGAAAAAAAATTATTATTTTTTATCTTTCTCCTCTTCTTTTCCTCTTTCTACTATTCAATCCCTTCTCTCCTTCACCCTACTTACCTATTTTGCACCTATTCCTATCCTACAAATTTACACACCTAACAGGATTCGAACATGGGACCACTAGCATGACAACCAGTCGTTTTAACCACTATGCCATCGAGTGATCGTTGCGGTGTGAGGCAATAATTAATCTATTTAAGTTTAGAGAGCTACATGAAATTGACAATTTCATATTAATATAATATAATTAATTAATAATATTAATTAATTAATTGTAATTGTGTAATATCGTTTTGGCTCATGGAAAGTTCTGACTGGTACAAGGGTTGTTTTGGTTTTATTAATCAACTCATCTTGTGGGTGGCATATGGGTATACCAAATCGAAAACTCCCGTTTCCAAATCAACCTCTACTGTCACATGATGGGTCCTGATTAATGCTAATGTGATGATTTGGTGCAAGGGTTATTTTCGTATTGTAGTAATTAGGCATAGTGTATATGCTTTAGTACAAGGGTTATTTTCGTATTAGCTCAGTGCCGGCACAATAAGGTTGGTGGCTAGGGAAGCAGGATAAGCAGGCTGTCGCCATAGCAATGCAAAAGCCGGAGTGAGCATAGCTTAAGGGGCAACCTGTTCTTCTCTTTTGCCAAATTTATGGTTGGGAATAGGTCCCAAATAGGTAAATGGGGTGAGAAGAAGAGAAGAAAGAGGAAGGGAAAATGGAACTTTACGCCCCATGCGAGTCCCTCACTACAACTCTCTAACTCCCTCCCCTAGTGGTGGCATTTGAACTACTAGCAGCGACGGTAGCGCCATCTCTTATGCAACTGATGAAACAGAAAAAAATATTTTATTTCTTCTTTAATCTCATCATCTCTTCCTTTCCCGTCTCCTTCCTCTCACTTCCTCTTCACCCTACCTACCTATTTGAGACCTATTCCTAATAGTAAATTTTGGATCGATCGGGATTTGAACTCAGGACCCCTAGCATTCGTATATTTGAGTTATGATAAGGGGGGATTTCATGAGTTTTAACGCAAGAATTGGTTTTTATAATTTTCAGATATTTTGTTAGTTATGAAAAGAGTAGTGTTGGTACAAAGGAATTAAGCCATATTTTATGTATTAATATGGTGTATTCTGTACAAGGATATGTGAATACTGCTAACTATTATTTGGGCAGAGGAAGTTATGTGACTTTCACATCAGATTCTTTATTATGAAATTAGGTGACATGTCAATTGCAATTATGCATTACCAGTGTTGAGCAGCGGCTACAGGCATGATGGCATGCACTGCGCAGAAGCGGGGCAGGCAGTATGCGGCCAGGCGAGTGAAAAGGCTGGGGCGTAAAGTTTCAACTTCCCAAAAGGAAAATGAAGACAAGAACAGGAGGAATAAATTATTTGATTTTTTCCCCGTTTCACTATCTGCCTACTAGATGGCATTGCTAGTAGTTCAAATGGTGCCGCTAACCTCCTAGGCAGGTCCCGTTAGTTAGGAGTGGGGAGGGGGATAGGGTGCCACAAGTATTAATTTTGGTACCTTAATTTTTTCCCAGTATTAGTGACATGTAGACTTAGGTTTGTTGCAGTTAGGTTAGGAATATTGATATTAGTAGTAGTGACAATAGAGCTAGGTTGGTGGGAGTTAGGTTAGGAACAGTTTTATTGGTATTGATCGCCATCAAGTTTACTTTTTTTGGATTATGTGACCCAAGTGTAATTTACTGCCAGACATAATTCTCATTTTCCAACAGCCATTTCCTGTCCGCAATTTATAGGTTACAAAATGACATCTACATTCTCATTTTCCCAATGTTAGACACTTCCCACAAAAACTAAATTACTATATGGTTTCTATGGCTTATGAAGAAGACAGCAAGCTAAAAGTCACAGATCTTAACTTTTTCCTGTGAATAGTAGTAGTAGTAGTAGTCCTTCGAGTCTGGGTTTAGACTCCTGGTGATCCTTATTTGGATTTACTAGGCATTTAAAATTAATACAGGAGTGGTTTGCCATTGCCTTCTCCCGTGCTTAGTGGACGTTTGTGCGTTCCCTGTTCCTGGTTCTCACTTCTGTCAATTTCCTCCATTCTTTCCTATCCTTTACAATGTGGGTAATGTATCATAGTGTGTATCATGGAAACCATCCCCTATGGTACAATAACCTCACAATGTGACAAGCAGAGCATAAATTTCTGGGTTCGTATTAATTTAAAAATCTGGTATTCCCTATGATATGCGTATGTGTACTTCAAAAATTAAATATGAAGACGAAGACATGGATATTGTATCCCTACGGTGATTAAAATTATTATTACTGTAGAATCAAATACCACTCTACGAGTTTTCTAGCTCGATAGTACAATCTCAATAATGAACCTTATCGTCAATCCAAATGGATCAAAATGGGTCAGCACAAGGCAATGATACACAAATCTGAACCCTATGTCCTTAGACCAAGATGGTGTTAAATTACCTTAAACTCTTCTATCCAATAAGACTGTGGTCGTTTATAGTGTCATATTTATTTAAAATCACCAGATTTTCACAGCTATTCATAATCATTTCTATATCCATCAATTACAAGATTCTGCAACTTCTTAAATGTGTATGATATTTTCACCAATATGGCGTATAGAGTACAGTATGAAAAACATTTCTCCTTCGAGCAAGATTATTTTACATCATTCAACTATATTGTGCTGACTACAGTTAATAATCATCAAATAATGCCTTGAAAAGATGAATTTATAGAATTTCATTAGTTTTATATGTTTCAATTAAATTTAATATTATATTATATACCGTAAATCACAGGTATTTCCAAGTAATATAAAAGGGGAGGGGAAAAATTGCCATCCTGGAATACATAAAAACAGACGGGGCAGCTAAACATGAGTGCTATCTATATAAAATAACTGAACTAGAATCAAACCACGTCAGTAGCAGTAGTTCAGTCGATATAGTACCCTTATTTTTTATTTTTTTAAATTAAAAAAATCATTTTATTCCCACATGCTCCATTACATTAGTGTATTCCATGCGGTATTACTCCTTCTTAGATGTAACTATATACACATATTGAAAGTTGATATTCCTAACATACAGCAAATACTCTCAATAAGTAATACCATCCACTCCCTGTCTTTTTCCGGGACACGCTACTACTAGCGCCGCCAGTGAGCAGGAATGGGCAGTTACTCGTCAGCTGATATAGTTAACGTTTGTCTGTTGTGTTTTGTGTACGAAAATATAATATAAATTCTAGTAAAACAGGGTGCCCACGGGGGGGGGGGGTTAAGATGCAGATTGCGTCATTAAAATTTCTGGGGGGGGGAATATTATCGTGTTATGAATTTTCTGGCCGGGGGTTGAAAATTGTTGCAAAATTAGAGTTTTATATGTTAAAAATAAAAACGGTCAAGTTCTATAACTTCAAAAGGTCTCTTTTAATTCTTTATAAAGATAAAGATGAAGAATATCGACAGCCATGGGCGCCCATACCCGGGGGGGGGGGCGCAAGGAAAAAAATGTATATTATTAATTATTATAGTCAGGTGTTTTTCTTTTAAGACAATTATTTGAATTGCAGAAGTTTTACCAAATCGACAACATGGAAGCAGAATCCACAGTGGATTAGGAAAGAGGGGTTCAGACCCCCAAGAGTCAAAACCTAAAATTCTATATTTGTATTTAAAAAATATATTTATTTAATTAAACAAGATTTGTTGGTGTGTCAAATATGATATAGCAGTTATTTTCTTTTCATAACATAATGAGTACGCCTATTATGTCCACTGTTCCATGTGCTATTTAATTTTTCTTATAAATAGTAATAAGTATTATAATTTAGGTAACAATTTCATGTTTAAGTTGCTATGTCTTAGAGTATAGTAACCAAATTTGCTAACTAGTTTTTCAGTGCTAAAATAGCGTAAAATATGATTTTCATTAGTTCAACATTTGAAAATTTCCCGGGGGTGGACACCGACTTAGGTAACATTTTCTTGTTTACATTGGCATGTCTTAGAGTATGGTAAACAAATTTCCTAACTAGTTTTTTAGTGCTAAAATAGCGTAAAATGTGATTTTCATTAATTCAATATTTAAAAAATTTCCGGGGTGGACCCCCCACCTAGGTAATGATTTCTTATGTACATTGAAATGTCTTAGAGTATGGTAAACAAATTTCATAACTAGTTTTCAGTGCTAAAATAGCGTAAAATGTGATTTTCATTAGTTCAATATTTAAAAATTTCCCGGGGTGGACATCCGGCTTAGGTAACATTTTCTTGTTTACATTGGCATGTCTAAGCTGCGTCTCCATTGATATACATTTAGCACGAACATGTCAATATTAACAAGTTGATATTGACATGTATATTGCAATTTCGCGTTCCAATTGACTTGGCATGCAAACCCAGCGTGTTGCACTTAACATTTTCAGGTGTTAATTTGTTTTCCGGAGAAAATGGACAGCATGTCAAGTCAATTGACTAGTCGGTCGATATCGGCTTTGTTTCGGGAATTTCCGGGAAACAAAAAGCGATCGCCAGCTGAATCGGCTTTGGTTCGGGAATTTCCGGGTAAACAACAAGCAGTCGACAGCTTCCTCAATATTCCCGGCATCCATTTTGTATTATGTGAGTATTTGGTATATCGGTGTTCTCAATAGTATTGCATCTAATTCTAAAATTATTTTTTTTATGGCATACTCCATTGTTGAAAAATGTGATAGTTATTTTGAAAAGATCAAGATATCTGTACATAATTAGTATTTAAGAAAGTCATAGACAGTTAACAAGAAGATAATAACGAGTATATAAAACTACTCTCATCTTGCAATGTTGGCTGCCCTCTTCAGAGGATTTTCTTTTTTTTAATGTTATTCATTTCTGTTCGTAACCTCGCCAACACATGTTAACCTATAATATTGTAGTGGAGACAGTTGTTAATTGGCAAATCACTTGACTTGTATACATCAACAAGTTGATGAAAAACATTTAACATATGTTAACTGCAACATGTTGGTGTTAAATGTATATCAATGGAGACCCAGTTAGAGTATGGTAAACAAATTTCTTAACTAGTTTTTGAGTGCTAAAATAGCGTAAAATGTGATTTTCATTAGTTCAATATTTAAAAATTTTCTGGGATGGACCCCCGACCCCTTTTTTGGGGGGTATTCCAAACCCCCCGGCACTTCCGACCCTCCCCGCAATTATTTTCTGGCTACTTATTATATTATTAATATAAAATACAAAGTGGCCCAAGAAGTTAAAGCGACAAAAATAAATTAATTAAAAAAATTGCCCCCCCCCTAGAAAATATCATATGGGCGCCCTTGTCGACAGGGAATTGGGTTGGGGGTGAGCAATGAAGTTTGGGGGTGAGCAATGAAGTTTTGGGGGGTGGGCACCCCTGAGTAAAATAATAAATACAATATAGGCCTAAAGAAAATGTCCGGTTATGTAGGTGGCATGATATGTGCCGTCTATGGTTGTAATAGTTATTTTGAGAGTGAAATAAGTAAAATCGTTAATTAGAGTGTGTGCAAGACTGATTCATTCAGATGTTCATTGGCTTACCATCCGAATTGTTTTACATGTAAAAACTTCAAATTAAAAAAAAAGTATATATTGTACAAAGTATCTTGCAAATCGTATGAATTACTCGTAAAATTTAAAGCTGATTTTCACGAAAATGTATTAAAGAGAAACAATTAGTTTTGATACTTATTAAAAAAAGTGTGTGTGGAACGCCATGCGGCAGAAGTGAAACTTTTTTTTATTTTTTCAATTTTGGATTTTTGGATTTTTCAAATTTTGGATTGTTAGACTTTTTAATATTGGGTTTTTGGATTTTTTAAATTTCTGATCTTTTAATTCTTTAATTTTTTTACATTTTAGATCATTGATTTTTTTAGTTCTGTATTTTTTGATTTTTAATGTTTTATTTTTTTATTTTAGAATTTTATCATTTTGGATATTTATGTTTTAAATTTTGGATATTAAGATTTTTTAATTTTGTATTTTTTATTTTTTAAATTTTGGACTTATTAATTTTGGTTCTTTGAATTTTTTTAATTTGAAATTTTAGATTATTTAAATGTTGGATCTTTGATTTTTTATTTTTTGTATATTTTAATTTTGGATTTTTTAATTTTTAATATTTGGACTTTTTCAGTTTTGGATAAGCCTAATCATTGAGTTGATTGTTTTCTGTGCAGTCCGTTCCGTCACACCTCACTAATTTCGTGACGATTTTGAGCGTTACACAAGCTCTCGATTTACCCCTACCGTGGCTAAAGAAGTTTTACTTAAAAAATTAGCGTTATCTTCATTTAATTACGTTAGTTTAGCAGTAGTGTAAATTATGTTATTTCCCGACCTAATTCCTGCATTATCGAGCACAAAAATAAGTTACTGTGTCATTAGGACTTTGAAAAACAAATTTATTTCTGCAGCTATATAGGTTCATTAAGTAGCTTCTGAGACTGCTGCCCATTCCTACTCAACAGATGGCACCTCTGTGCTAGTGGACATTTTGAACAAAGGGAATCGAGTAGAGTGGGCGGTATTCTTATTGAGAGTATTTGATTGTACACATATTAAAATAAAAAGCGAAATGCGCACAAGATGGGCAGAATGTTGATTTGAGTAATTTGTTTGACTTGATTAATGTCACTTCACTTTGATTACGCAGAACTGGATTATTGGTTTTCTTCGTTGCTTGCAAATGATAACATGGTATTTATTTTACATTTTACAGGATCAATGCTTGTTTGCAACAACCAAACATAATTTTAGGTACATGTCAGTGAAAATGTTTAATTCTCTTCCAGTTGCTACTAGAAATTTAACTTTTAAACAATTTAAAGGCTTAGTACTGATGAAACTAAAACAAATCTGCTTCTACAAAAATGATGAATTTTTTGAGGCAGCCAAAAACTTTAAATAATCTTTCAGATGTGTTCTTTGGCCTACTTGACACATTGCACTTTTTATTTATTTATTTATTGTTTTTGTAGTGTTGTAATGTTTGATCCTGTATTTCTGTGTATTGTTTGTGTTGTAAGTATTTCTAATATTATTCTTGTACCCTTGTACTATACCGCATAACTGTGGTCAAAATGGATTAAATAAATATGAAATATGAAATATTTATTTATTTATTTACGTCCTCTTCACGTCCTCTCCCGCAGTTTACATAGCTCACAAATGCAGGTTGGGTTACATAGCTCACAAATGCATGTCTCAGTGGGTATGTGTTATGTTTTGTCTTGACAAATTCTGTGTGATAACCATGCGCCGCCAAAGATGTCGTGAAGTGACGTAGGTTTTGATTGGTTTCTCTCCATGATCCGTTCAGCACAGACTCCATAGCGTAGAACTCCGGCCATATTTCCTTCCTTTTCTATTTTCTTTCTTCTATTGTTAAATACCAGCTTTTCGTGGATGGTAGGAGCATCTTCATACGCAGGTCCTCCATTACAAAATGGTTCCTTTGCCAGTTCATAACATAGTCTCTTGGACGTGTACTTTGAGAGACCAAGAGCAGCCTTGAGAAAGCGAGCCTTCACTTTTTCCATCGCCTTTAAGTCTCTTACTGTGAGTCTGTCCCATGTTAATATTGGCAATATTTTTGCGTCGAACAGAGCCATTAGCGTAGTTAGGGATAATTTTGACAGTGTTCTTATTTCATATATGGCCTTTGTTGCTGCTGTCGTTCTGTTACTTATGTGTAATCGAAATGACTTCATTGTCGCCTGTAGAGTCAGGCCGAGATATTTGTTTGAGTTAACTGTTTTCAGTGGTTCTTGTTTGTAAAGAATGTGATTTTCCACAGCTTCTCTTCCTCCGTCCCGGAAGATCACTGGTTGGTCTTTTGGTGTTGATTTGAAGTTTGTTGGTGTCTGCCCACGTTTCAAGAGCATTGATTGCTTTTTGTAGTTCTTCTTTCTTGGGCGAGCCTATCAGCATATCGTAAGCGTATATGTATACTGAGACTTTATCTACTTGTTGACGTATGAAGTCGGCTACATTGTGCGTTGATATATTGAATAAGAGGGGCCTCAGTGGGTCCCCCTGTAGCACTCCATTTGTTTGGGTTACATCTTTTGATATCCCGATATTGTCACTGATGCGCACTGTATTATATGCTAATATGTTGTGGATTGTGGTGACCATTGGGTTGTCGTTTCCTATCAGTGATTTTAGTTTTTCGACGATAATCCTTCTGTCAAGTATATCAAATGCCTTCGTGTAATCGAGGAAGGCCGTGAAGTCTTTGCCTCGTGGGCACCTTAGTGCTTCGTCGATATCTTGCATCAGGTTATTAATTGGCTGAGGAGTGCTTCGATCAGACCTGAAGCCGAATTGCTTGTCCGGTGTTTTGTTGTCGGTTTAATCTGTTAATCTTGATGTGATGAGCCTGGTGAGTAATTTCATTAAGTTGTTCTCCAGGGCAATGCCTCTATAGGAATTTGGATCAGTGGGGTCTACTCTTCCGTTGTGCATAACTTTTATGGCGGAGTTTCTCTAGGCTTCTGGTATGCTGCTTGTTTGCAAACACATGTTTAAAAGATCGGTGAGAGGTGTAATAAGGATACTGGTGGCGGCTCTTATGTGTTCATTAAAGATCCCATCCGATCCCGCGGCTTTGCTGTTTTTAACGAGCTAGCTGTTTTGTGAATTTATTTTGTTGTGAAAGGAAGGAAGTCTTCGTGGTTTGAGGCTAGTTGCATTTGTCTGAAGGGTATGGTATTGTTTTCTTCGTTTAGGATGTGGGCGAAGTGCTGTTCCCATGTATCCATGTCTATTCTTCCGCCCACGGTCATCTTTCTTGGTTTTAATGCCAATAAGGGGTCTTTCTTGGTTGCCTCTGTCAGTTTGATTGATTCCGATTCCACGTGAAGGTTTCATTTCTGCTTTAGCAAGCCTTTGTACATCTTTCTGAGGCTACAATAATAATAATAATAATAATAATAATAATAATAATAATAATAATAATAATACTTGGCCATCATCTGATTTTCAGAGCCCTCGACTCTAGGCCATACTCTGTGTGGGTTTGTTTACACTTTTCGTTCTGCTTTTGTTTTGTTCCTTCTGACTTTCTTAAGTTTATGGCGAAATGATTAAGTTCTGATTTAGTCTTTCTAGACGCTTGTTCTGTTTGTTCATCTGTCTCAGCTTTCTGGTCTTCTAGCTTTTTGTATTTCTATGTTAGACATTAGTTCTGTTTGTTCATCATTCTCAGCTTTATGCCTTTTTCTGATATACTTTAGGTCTGTTCGTCTTTCTCAGCTTTCTGATCTTACTTGCTTCGTTGTTAAAACAAGAACTATGACTCTCTTATGTCTTTGTATGTCTATCGTGCTGTTCCTATTCCCTCTATTGCCGTTCCGTATGGTAAACCTTCCTCCTATCTCATCGGCACCTGCTGGGGAAGTCGAGCTAATCCACAAGAGCCCTGATACCCTTAGCAGGGGTCCATCCGGGGCATTTAGTCGCTTTCTGAGGCTACAGTACCTTTGGTTCCTTTGGTTGTCTTTTTCATCCTTTGACGCTCTTACTAGGTGTAATGCTTCCAGGACCGCTTTTCTCCTTTCGTAGCACTCGCAGTCGAACCATTTTTGTGCCTTCCTCTGTGTTCTAGGGATGACCGCAGATGTGATGGTGCCTTGCAGGGCTTTGGCGGCTGCCTCTAGGTCTTGGTTCTTTATATGACAGTCAATTTTTTGTAGTTGATCGGTGTCCTTCCTGAGAGAGTCCACATTAATTTTCCTGGACAAATTGATTATTTTCGGAGAATTCTGAATTTTGCGTGATATCATGGCAACCCGCGATGTGACAGGAAGGTATTTCCTGATAGGTGTATTGAGCCCGTGGCTTCGTTCCATTATGTGCATGTTACAGGTCCCGCAATGCTTTTAGACGAATAACCTTAAATGAGAATCTAGTGAGCGAGCCTTCTGAGTCCTTGAGACCTGTGAATCCCCTCTGCCCACGCATGCACGTGACGTTAATTCCTTTCTGCTATTCACAGGGTACAGTACAGTCCGTTGTCCAAAAAAATTCTTTGTAAGTTCTTTTTGAAGTTCTGTTTCTTTCACTGTACGTTATGTGTTAGTGTATACAGTTTTATAAAGTCAATATTTACAGCATACGTTATTTACATGAACGTTAATATTTACGTGCTATTATTATAGTTTTGTTATTCTCATTATGCCTCCAATAATTTCGTAGTTTAAAGGGAAAACATTACACAGTACCGTAAAACTCGGGATGTTATTGCTAATGTTTATGACTATATGAAGGAGGAAGTAAAAGAAAATGACCTGTTTACACCCGAGTATTTTAAACAAATTAAAAAAAGTCCAGGAAAGAGTTGCTGCAGCCACCAAAGTTTCTAACACTTCTGTTTATCGAATTTTACGTGACAGGAAAACACAAGAAGAGGAAGGAAGGTCGTTCGGCACACCTGGGAAAAACAATGTTCCAAAAAGGATAAGAGACATTGATGACTTCGACAAATGTGTAATTTGTCGCACCATATACAATTTCTATACGGATGAAAAGGCTGCACCAACAATAAGGAGACTGATGACGAAACTACGAAATACGATTGAGTTTGAAGGCAGTTCCTCAAATCTTCCGACAATAATAAAATATATGATCTAATCCTCGCGAATAAGCCAGCACACAAAACCTACGTAATTGACCAAATATTGGCAGAAAATAACCACTCGGTTTTAAGGCCTACCACACCCTACCACCCCGACTTGAACCCCATTGAGTCAATTTGGGGAGATGTTAAACAATGGGTTACAAGCAGGAATACAACATTTAAAACAAATGACGTAGAAGCATTGTGTAGGCAAAGATTTCAAGAACTCGGCCAAGCAGAATGGGAAAATGTATGTAGGCGCGCTGAAGAAATTGAACAGGAATGGTGGGAGAAAGACTGCATCGTGGAGGAAAGAATTGAAAGGATTATAATAGAAGACAATGGTATTGAAAGGAGTGATGATGATGATCATGGATATGTGGAATATCAGGTTGAACCAACGGAAGACGATGTCATGTCTGGTGTTGAAGAAATGGAAGAAGATTAGATGTAAGCAATGCCGTACTTATTTAGTTATTTCAATTAAAATTATGTGTTAGGCCTATATTATAGTGACTGTACCGCTTCCTCGTGGTGCACGTAAACATTTAGATAGCTGACAGCGCTATACCAAAACAAATATCGCCATCGCTTATCGGTAACTTCTGACTCAACTCAACTGCAGCTGTCGGTAATAAGTAACTCGCTCTCATGCTTCCATTACAATTTTTCATTCGTCTAAATCAATTGCGATACCTGTAATATTTGATCCTCTGTAGAATATCAGGTCGATCATGCTGGCGCCATTGGGTGGACGGTAGGTATTATCATCTGCTTTATTTATCAGCCTGAGCCCTTCCTCTTGTAATACTTCTGTGGGAACTTTTCCTCTGCTGTTGTTTGGTGGATTGACGTGACAGTTGAAGTCCCCTGCGATTATGGCGGCTTCTTACGAGTCTATTTTGTTTAATGATTCCATTATGCTTTCCTCTGTCGGGGTTAGAGGAAGGCAGTATACGCACATGAATTTAATATGGCCGATATTGATAATTGCCAAATTTACGCCCGTCTGTGGTTTTACCTAAGTTAGGTTTGTACAAGAAGGAGACCCCTCCTGAGGTCGTCCCAATTGTCTTTGTGTGGCATATGAGTGCGCTGAGTAGTAGCCTCTGATTTCTGCTGGTTCTATTAAGAAGGTTTCCGTGAAGATGAGATATTGTATTTCTGTAGGTTCAAGATTGACGTGAGCTGTAATATACCTTTTAAGCCTTCGACATTCCATAGCACAATATTGATGTTAGTGGTCGAAGCGCCCTCCTTGGTTCCGAAAACGAAACCGCCTCTGTTGAACTCCTTAGGGTCAGAAGTTGTCCTGTGTTTTTCCTAGGTCCTTTAGAGGGATTCCAAACCTGAAGGCCTTGCAACTCCCTCTGGTGCTTATTTTTCGCATTCCCTGTCCTCGGTGCATCTTTTGAGTCGGTAGCGTGTTATTTGCGTAACTGTGGTGCTGCGGTGGAGTTTGCATAAGAATAACCAGGCTCTTATCTCTGCCGTTATAAGTTCCACTTCTGTGTCCTCTGATGTGTCTTGGTGTGGAGCATTTTTGGGTTTCTGTTGTGGTGACTTGCTCGTTAAATATTCAGAAGTTCACAAACAACATATCTATCAACTAATGGGCCACCTTTGCTTACAAAGTATTGCTCCAGTGTCCCACTACAATTAACATTTACATTAATAGTGCCTATCCTTATCTTTCATAACTTGTAGTTTCTTCTTACTCTTTCCTTGTGGAGTCTTTCTTCTCTGATATTGTGGAAATAATACCCCAATGTTCTTAGGTACTCTAATATTTTATCCTTATCCATCCCTCTTTCTTTACCAAACCACACGTATAATTCAAATAGGCTATCTCGTGTTGGCAGCCCTCATTCTTTAGCCAAAGTTCACAGAACGCCTCTGACATCCCATCAATCTGTATAAAATTTCCAACATAAAAAGCGGCTAAATATTTTCTAATAAATTCAAGTATCTTATTATCAGTTAATCAGAAAACGCGTATCTTTCACATTGAAATTTTTTAGTTAATTCAACAACTCTAGATTCTTTTAGTATTTCCTTTGTCTCTTTCCAAATTTTCGCTATCCGTTCTGGAATCCTATTTTCAGTAAATATGTTGCTGACATCGGTGTTCTGTGAGCTTTGGTCATTTGATTCCTCCAATTCGCTTCTTGAACTCTGTCGCGTGCTCTCGTCTCGTTTCTCCTTGTCTGCTGACTCCGTGCATTCTTGAGGGTCGTGCTGAGTGAGCAGGCTGTAATCTGTTCAAAGTTTATGTTTATCTTGTGAAATCGCTCATGTGTAATACCTTACTTTTTCCTATCATATATACTTGCTCTTATTATATGTATTCCACTCTTTTTTAATTAGTATACTTCTAGCACTATGCCCCTACCCTCCCGGAAGCATACAGGCTGTTACTCTTGGCCTAGTTCTTCTTCTACCGTCTCTCTTTCAATCGCCCGTTCCCAGTTATTTTTGATATTGTATAATAGTTTCCCCATCTTTCTTATATCTATTTTCTTATTGTTGTTTATTACTCTGTTGTAAAGTACATTTGGATGCAGCTCCCTCAACTCTTTCTCTAAGTACTTTTGTCTCCATCTCTCATTTGCTATACATTCTAGCATTATATGTTGGGGACTCTCAAGCCCTTTACATAGTGGGAACTTACCCTTCTCGAAGTTCCTCCTACTATACCGTAAATTCCATATGCCTAACCTGAACAAAGCCCAGCCCCAATCTCGTTTTGAGAGCAACTACTAACATACTTTTCTTGTACCCATTCCGTTTTCATTTGCACGTAGAAAACTAACGAGATTTTATCTTTCATTATCCCTAAGCATTCTTGTCTTCTGCTGTCCCTAGCTTGCTATAGTATAATGTTGCTAATTGTTTTGATATCTAGCTCCCGGCTTAGCATTTTTCCCCAAATCATGCCAATTCCTAATTTCTCAAGCTGGGACTTTATGTCCTCTATTCTGCCCTTTCTTGCTTTCCCTGAATTTAGGCACTTGTTCCCCATTTCAATTTGCTCCATAAGGCATAGTTTGAGTAAGTTACCCTCTTCTTTGTTCCATATATAATCATAATATTTCACAATCCTACTCATAACCACTCCTTTCGTGCTGTCTAAACCTAATTCGCATCTAGCTGCCTCATTAGAAGGCGATTGCGGTAGGTTGAGCACTACTTTGGCAAATCGCGCCCTTATTTTGTCTATTATTATCCATGCGTCTTGGCCTCCCCATATTTCAATTCCGTATAGGACCTTAGCTTCTACTATTGATCTATATATGTTGAATAATAATTTGTATTCTATGTTCGGCAGTTTCGTTTTAATTGTCCTTATCTTATTAATAGCTAGCTTCCCTGCAATCCAACTTGCCTTCCTCTGGGGTTCCCATGTCCCTTTGTGGTTAATTTCTAGGCCTAGGTATTTTACCTTGCATACGGGTTCCAGCTGTGCCTCATCTAGCATCCATCTATCTTTTCTGCTTCTAATTAGACCTTTATTTCCTACCGTTACTTGGGTTTTGCTAGTATTTATTTTAAGATCCCATTCCTTGCAGAATTGATGCACCGTATCCAATTTTCTCTGCAACCCTATCTGTGTTAATGATATTAGGCAGAGGTCATCCGCGAAGATTAGGCCAGGAATCTCCTAATTTTTTATTGTCGATGAATGTTGATCTGAACTCGAGCAACTTTGTAATATGTCATCTATGTATACCAAAAATAGTTGAGGGCTCATGGCGCAACCTTGCCTAAGACCTCTTCCTTGACTAATAGTTTCCGATACGTTATTTAAAATGTTCAACTTTATACAGAATTCTATATTATCGTATAAGCATCTTAGATTAAAGATAAAAGCTTTGCTGACCCCCTTCATCTCTAGTTTTGTCCATAGCATATTTCTGTTTACTGTGTCGAAAGCCTTCTCTAAATCTATAAAGCACCAGTATAGCTTAGCCCTTTTATTTTGTAGGTATTTTTCCATCAGTGTGGAAAATATAAATATATTATCGTATGTCCTTCTCCCCTTCCTAAAACCGATTTTCCATTTTGATAAAGTCTAATGCTTTCCTTCCCATGCTACTAGTCTATTGGTTAGTATGCTCACGTACAGTTTGTAAATTGCCGGAAGTAAGCTTATTCCTCGGTAGGAATTCGGATTCTCGCTGTTCCCCTTTTTTATATCGGTATGACTAAAGCCTTTTCCAAATGTTCGGTATTTCGTTAGAAGTCTTTATCCTGTTAAACAGTTTAACCGATATATTCATCCATCTTGTATTCTTTTTCACTTCCTTCCAGATTTTCGGCTGTATCCCATCCAATCCCGGAGCCTTATTGGGTTTCAGTTTTAAAATAACGCTCCTGAGTTCCCCCTCACTGATATCTTTATCTAATATTTCATCTTTTATTATTAGCTCTGTGGTAACCCAATTCCCATGTAAAACCCCCCTCTCCCTGTTAAACATTTGGTCGAAATGTATTTTCCAATCCTGTTCGGTAGGCATATTCCTGACTAATTCTACTTTGTGTATATTACTTATATAATTCCAAATCTTCTGTGTATTGTTATTTCTTACCCATTTGTTTATTTTTTTCACTCTCAGCCCTGTTGAAATTTAATTTTTTCTACCTAATTAACTCATTGTATTCCCTTCTTATCTCTACGAACTTGGTCCTGTTTTCTTCCATATCATTAGTTATCCACCTTTTATATTCCTTCCTTAGACTATTTCTTTTACTTAAACATTCATTATCATAGAAATTGATAACACTTTTCCCCTTATCGCTTTTACTTCTCACCCTGTGTCCCACCCTATTCAATACCTGGTAAATCAGCTTAACTGCCTCTTCGTTCTTGCCTTCCTATATGCACTTATTTCTTCCTACTTCTAAAATCTCTGATTCTTTTCCCCTTATTATGCTGTGCAAGGCTTCCTTTTCTTCTTCTACCCATATTATGTTGTATTGGTACTGGCTATCCTTGAGCTTTCTATTCCAATTTGCTTTTACCTTCCGCATAGTGCTTTCTCTGGGGAAGAAAATATATACTGTAATATCTTAAAAATTTGGAAACCAGACCCTCTAAATGGATCGCAAACAGGCCAGACATTGGGCTGGGTAAACCAGGAAATATAAGTGTCAACTTAGCGTTGCACAAGGTATTCATAACTTGTTGATGATTTGCGGAATTGCATTTCAAAGGTGGTTGACAGTCTAGTAATTGCGAAATACGAAATAAGTATTTTAAAGTAGTAAAGTTAAGAAATACGCGGAAAAGGAAATTGCAAGTAAGGAGTTTTTGGTTTGAAACGTCGCGGGTGCCAATGGATAGACGTATTGACGCACGATGTTATAAAACGGGCGGACTGACCAGTTCGGCCCTCTTGCTACTCTACATTCTTCACGACTGGATCGACAGCATCCCGGTGCCAGTTTATTTTAAATTGTGTAACATTTCGTCATGAAGACACTATGTAAGTAATCTATGTAATTTCATTTAATTTTATATCTAAATAAACTAGTCATTTTATTATGTTTTTGGGAAAACTAGCTTTTGTAATTTGTACATGGAGATGTACCCTTCCTTGCCCTTGTCCTCGTGGTTAAGATGCAAATATATATTTTGAGCCATCCTGATAAATCGTGTCCCGGGGTAAAAGGTGTCAGAATAAATATAGGGCCCTGGGATACGACAACTGGTGTTCAGAAGCGGGCGAACTTAACGCAGAACACAACTGGTAATCAGAAGTAGGCGAATCTAACCCAGAACAGAACTGGTGATTTTAAGTGGGCGAACCAAACGCAAAGCTTTACGATAAATAATATCAGAAGCGAGTGAATTAAATAAAGCTCAAATGGATCGCCATACGAAAAAGTAATTATTAAAATGGGTAAACCACATGGAATTAAGTGAAATTAAATAAAAGTAAATAACCACAGAGATTTAAAGCAAGGGAAGGAAGCTAGTTTAGTTATTACGGTGCATCTCATGTTCATATTGCAAAGGTTATTAACACTGAAACGTAGGAAGAATGAAACAGCTGACAGAAAGAAATGAGTTAGCATAGACAGATAGCGAATGTAGCAAATAACTTAAATCCTGTAAGAATAACTACAACTGTTGAAACACAGATTCTAGTGTAAGATAATAAACTCACCAATTTTTTTTTCTTTTTCTTTGTATACCATTGTTGTGTCTTTTGCAAAATAAAAATTCAATATGTCGATCAACGAAGAAACTAGGAGGGCTATTGAAGACCTCAACAACAGGTTAGCGGCTCTAACTCTAGGAAACCAAGCATTACAGCAGGCAAACCAAGTAGTTAGACATAAGGAATTAACTGTATGTACTACTGTTAAAGAATGGAACGGCATGTCGGGATCCTTGCCTGTTAAGGAATTTTTTAACAATATTGAAGCTGCTGCTTCCATGGGAAACCTAGAAGCAGAGGATAAAAAACAAATAGTCAAGTTAAAGGTCGTAGGGCCAGCCGCATAATTTTTGTACGGTAGACCCGACCTAACTAACAAGGAAGCGACGTACGACCAGCTTAGGGCTGCGTTCGAGGATCGCTTCAGGGAAAAATTGCCAGACAGTTATTATTATACGCAGTTACAAACGGCGGTACAGGGAAAGAACGAAACGCCAGAAGCGTTTGCTGACAGATTAAAGGCCTTTAGTTTAAAAACGCTGAAGGTTACGGGAGATGCAAACGAAAAGAAAGTTCTTGAGGAGGAGGCAGGAGGCTTCTTGCTGCTTTCACCGCGGGATTAAAGGGAGAGATAGGTAGACAGGTTCAATTAAGAATGCCTAAAAGTCTAAAGGAGGCAGTACAAATTGCTGTAACTGCTTATAATATCGTGCATGCAGACCAGACAAATAAAAGGGAACCAGAGGCACAGCCTAGGTCTGTGTTCAATATGTTAACGCAGTTAAAATGTTTTAATTGCGGGAAAACTGGACACAAGGCACGAGACTGTCGTTCGAAACGTCAGTTGAATCAACAAGGGTCCCCGGAACAGAATCAAAAAGTGTACCGTGGAAATTTTCAAAATCAAAATAGGGAACAGTCTACATATGTAGGGAAACCACCGATAGAATGTTTTTTCTGTAAAAAGAGAGGACACATTCAGAGTAAATGTTGGATTAAAAATCCACAGCTAGCACCTAGTAGGGGAAACTACAACAGGAATGAAAGGAATAGCGGGGCAAATTCGAATTATAGGACGGACTTTCAAGGAGCCTCCGCAAGCACCCCTACGTGGAGGCCAAGGCAGCAAAACCAGCAGTAATAACTACAATAGTAGAAACTTCCCCAGAAATGTTAATGGTCAGTGTCATGATTGAAGGCCGGAGGACACAGTTTATTATAGATACAGGAGCAACAACTTCTGTAATTAAGCCAGGAATCTCAGGGGCAAGTTGGGAAAATACTGAGGTGATAGCAAAAGGGGTCACGGGAATTGGACTGGACATTAAAGGGTCACAGACGGTAGAAGTTCAATTTGAAAACAGAGAAAAATATATTCACTCATTTATAATATGTCCGTTAGGAATAAACCAGGATGGAATTCTTGGCCTAGATTTTTTGAGTAAGAGCAGGATAAATATTAACATTGTACATCGCATGTTACTGACAGAAGGTGGGGCAATAAATCTCGGAGTACCAACCAATGACAACGAAACCAGGAAAGAAGAATTCGGTCTGATCAACCGAAATGTTCTGCATTTTTCTCAGAAAAAATCAGACACCTCCAAAGAAGTTTCAAATACAGAGGTTGTGACAGAGAGAGGACCTAAGGGATTCCACCCCACGAGTCAGTTACAAATGCAAACAGGATGTCCAGTGTATAATACTAGAATTGTGAAGGTTCCCCCAAAGAGCGAAATAATAATATTAGGGAAATTAAGTAAAAAGGGATGCGCATCCAGAGCACTTAATAGAGAACTTAATAGAGCACTTAATAGAGAACTTAATAGAGAACTTAATAGAGAAGTTAATATGGAAGACAGAGACAAACTTTTTGAACCAGAAAGCTTGGGTATATATGGAATATACACAGCTAGGTCGCTGAATAATAACGAACAGTTAAAGAAAGGGAGGATTCCTATAAAAGTTGTAAATTGTACGGGAGAGGAAATTGAAATAGTGAGAAACAGACGTTTAGGGCATGTTTACCCTGTATTAACAAGTAGTGAGAGTAAAACTAATAAAGTAGAGGGAGTGAATATATTAACGCCAATGACAGGAAAAGAAGTAGAAACAAATATTGCAGACACAGTGAATTTAGAGCACTTAGCAGCTGAGGACCAACATAAAATAAGAGAAATAATAAGGAGATATGCTGACGTATTTCAAGACCCCAGAGACAATGAAATAGGTTGCACTAGTGTAATTAAACATCGTATTGAAACAGGCAATGCACCTCCTGTTAAGAAAAAACCTTACCCAATACCGTATAAATACAAGGAAAAAGTTAAAGATATGCTGGACGACATGTTACAAAAAAACGTTATACCTCCCTCAACTTCCCCGTGGAATGCACCAATTGTTCTAGTGCCAAAAAAGAGCCCAGACGAGACAGATAAATTAAGGTTCTGTATTGACTATAGAGGGTTAAATTCGGTCACTCATGGAGACACATACCCTTTGCCTAACATTACAGAAACTTTGGAAGGCTTAGCAGGTACCAGATATTTTAGCAAACTAGATTTACAATCAGGATATTGGCAAGTGGAAATTGAGGAAAAAGATAAAGAAAAGACAAGTTTCCAGACTCAATTTGGATCGTTCGAATTCCAACGAATGCCATTTGGATTATCAGGGGCTCCTCTGACATTTTGTAGGTTCATGGACACTGTATTGACAGGACTAAAAGGCCTATCGTGCTACTGTTACTTAGACGACATAATCATTCATGGATCTTCAATAGAAGAACATGCAGAAAGACTGTCCGAAATTTTAGAGAGGTTAAGAGAAGCCAATCTAAAGGCGCACCCACGTAAATGTAAATTTGCGGTGGAACAAGTTGAATATCTTGGGCACATTGTAATCCAGCAAGGCATACTTCCAGACCCGGTAAAAATTCAAGCTATCGAAAAGTATCCTATTCCAAAGACGCAGAAACAGGTTAGATCATTTTTGGGCTTAGCCGGTTATTATAGAAGACATATACCAAGGTTCGCACAAATTGCAAAACCCCTCTCAGACTTAACAAGAAAGGAGGAAAAATTTAACTGGGGAAAACCACAACAAGACGCATTTGACAAGCTTAGAAAGGCACTATGCAAAGATCCGATATTAAGGTACCCGAATTTCAATAAATCCTTTATTTTGAGTACTGATAGCTCAAGTTTTGCACTAGGAGCTGTATTGGCACAAAAAGAAGGAGATATAGAACACCCGGTAGCTTATGCATCACGAGTTTTGTCTAAAAGTGAACAAAATTTTTCCACTACGGAACGGGAATTATTAGCATTGGTTTGGGCTACTAAACATTTTAGATGTTACCTGTATGGAAATGAATTTATTGCTGTCACAGATCACGCCGCACTGAAATGGTTATTTTCATTGCAAGATCCAAATTCAAGGCTAGTAAGATGGGCTATAAGGTTGTCAGAATTTAAGTTCACGGTACAATACAAGCCAGGAAAATCACTGACTAATGCAGACTGTCTTAGCAGAATAATGGTAAACACAGTACAAACTGCTAAAGAAGCCAAATCAGTAAGAAATTTACAATTAGCGGAACCAAAATATACAAAATGGGTACAAGACACAAAGAAATTTAGATTAGATGAAAATTGGATTTTATTTTACAAGGAAGGGAAATCAGACCCTCGGTTAGTTGTACCAAAGCCTATGAGAAAGTCCATTTTGGAAAATTTTCATGACACACCGTTTGCTGCTCACCAAGGTCAAGTTAAAACATATGACTTAATTAAGTCAAGATTTTACTGGCCAGGCATGAAACAAGAAATTCAAACATACGTTGCCGAATGCATGTCGTGTAATTTTAGAAAACCAGGCAAAAGCAACGTAGCTCCATTACAATCATTTGAACCAGCATTAAAACCATTCCAAAGAGTACATATGGATATCGTTGGACCTTTACCCACCTCAATACGAGGAAATGTGTATTTGCTAACTTTTGTTGACGCATTTTCCAAGTATACGGAAGCTATACCAATTCCGGACCAAACAGCGGAAACGGTAGCTAAAGCATTTGTTTATAATATTATAGCACGTCACGGAACGCCTCAGAATTTGATTACGGACAAAGGGCGTAACTTCACGTCAAAATTGTTCAAGGAAGTTTGCAAGTTGTTACACATAAATAAACTTCAAACTAGTGCGTATCATCCCATGTGTAATGGCGCAGTCGAAAGAACGCATCATACAATGGCAGACATGCTGTCGCACTTTGTAAGAAAGGACCAAAGAGACTGGGATTCGTATGTTCCAATAATACAGTTAGCTTTGCGAAGTACACCACACACAACAACGGGATATTCCCCTTATTTTTTGCTGAATGGGAGAGAAATGGAGTTACCATTTGCAGAAAATGTCATACCGAAATTTTAGATAGAGGAATTTGAACAAGACGATGTAAAAAAATTGGCAAAGAAGTTGGAAGAAGTTTATGGGAAAGTACGGGAAAATTTGGAAGAAGCAACCTACAAACAGGTGACGCAGTACAATGCAAAGAATAAAACACAAAACAGTGAAATAAAAGTCGGAGATGAAGTGTTGCTACACTCCACGGCTTTAAAAAAAGGCGTTTCCAAGAAACTTTCAAAAAAATTTGTCGGACCATTTTATGTGATAGAAAGAATCAATCCAGTGAATTATAAAATCAGAGCGCAAGATGGCACAATGTCTGTAGTTCATGTGAACAGATTGAAATTGTATAAGACACAGCACTTTAATAATCAAGAGGGCAGAGAAATGCATGACACATCGGGAAGCGGAGCGTTACTGAGTCGCGACGGACATAGCAATAAAGAGGAGGAAGAGGAAGAGACCGTAAACGTACAGTGCGCAGGCGCAGGGCAGTACAGAAATAGGGAGAAGCAAGGACAAGCAGAGAAGGAAGATAATAACTGTACATATGACTTGCATATCGTCCCGGGAGCATGGGAATCCGACACTATGACTGATAACCAGATAGACTTAACAAACACGGACCTGAAACATGTACAGACAAAGACAGAAAATGATGACGAAGACGAAATGCCATTATGTTTGCTAAAAGAGAAATTGAAAATAGGAGAAGACATTCCTCCGTCTGCCAATCTTGATAAACTGACATTAACACGCGAAAATGACGTACTACCTACAGAATACCCGGAAGTCCAAACTAGATATAATTTTAGGCCTAGGAACATAAGTCAGGCTTCAACTTCGAGAGAAATAGTAGAAAAATCAAGGGAGGAAGGAAATAATACAAAGTATAATTTACGACCAAGATAAAAATAAATGTTTTGTTTTACAGGTTTCATCTGTATATGGATCGTCGCCTTATCAACAATACCAGGGAAGGGAGTGAACTTCCAACAACAGCAGGAATTAAATAAGGGACTTGTTTTTTTAAAACAACAAGAAATCTTGTTGTCCGCGAATAAATGGTCGATTGTTTTAGATTTTTCGTTAGAACAATATTACGAAATTTTAGAGAATATGACAGAACAAATAAATATTGTAAAGCATACGGTAAATAAACCAGATTTTATGGATTTTGAAACTTATAAAGTTTTAACAGAAATGTAAAAAAAAACAGTTCAAATTTAATTGCGAAGGTTGGAGCACGAATTACAAAGATTGCAGATAAAAGTAGTAGAAATTGATGACGAATTATTTTATTCGGAGGGTAGAACAAAAAGAGGACTTATAAATTTGGGTGGATTAATTTTAAAAATATTGTTCGGTGTATTAGATTCAACAGACAGGCACAGAATAAATCACCAGATAGAGTCATTAACCCAAACAAATGAAAAAATAATTGACTTAATGAAACAGCAAATTACATATGTAAACAAGACGGCAGATAGAGTAGAACAAAATTGCATTAATTTAAATAAGTTTTCCAGAATACTAAATACAACACTGCATGTGTTAGATAACGTTACAGAAGACGTATTTTTCGAAATAAATTTAGTCATGAAAAATATGGATTTGTTAACAAATTTGCAGATTATGGCGGATACGTTAAAACAAGTTCAACATGATTTGATTCCATTGAAATGGTAGTTGATTTAACAGCAGCCGGAATATTAAGCTCATACTTATTACCCCCAATATTGTAAGTTATTTGTCATTTTACTAATAGTCATTTTTTGTATGTTATACAGTTCTTCGGTACAGCTGGCAGAAGACACATAACATTAAGAATCACCAGAGCAAGGTCGCTGACTTTGCAAATTCCGTACCAACTACGCAATCTACACAGCCGAGAGTGAAAACTGCAAAGTCCACACTTCCAAACGTTGTCATACAAGAAACAAGCCAAGAACCAAGTAATATTAATGTGAAGCCAGTCTTCACGGGAAAAGGATTTTTTTAAAAGTAATTTTTTTTATTAGAATTAAACAGAATTTTGCATTAGGCAGGTTAGGGGAAATAGAATTAGAATGAACTAGTAAAAAAATTAATTGAGAAAAAAAAGAAAGAAAGAAAGAAACAGTATGTTTAAATAAAATAAAATGTGTAGGTGTCAATTCGTTCCCATGGTAACCATGACGTTGTAAAAAAAAAATATATTAATGAGAAAAGTAATCGTAGTAAATTTTAATGTGTTAGCTACTCTCAACCATCTCTGTTGCAATCAACGCAGCAACAGACAGCATCCCAGATATGCAACAACGAGCACAATATTAAAAATAAGAAATAAATAAAGAAATAAATAAATGGAAAGTATCAACGAATCGACGAACGGATACACACGCACCCGTTCGAATCCAGCTAAGGTGGATTCGAGCTAGGGGGGAGTGATGTAATATCTTAAAAATTTGGAAACCAGACCCTCTAAATGGATCGCAAACAGGCCAGACATTGGGCTGGGTAAACCAGGAAATATAAGTGTCAACTTAGCGTTGCACATGGTATTCATAACTTGTTGATGATTTGCGGAATTGCATTTCAAAGGTGGTTGACAGTCTAGTAATTGCGAAATACGAAATAAGTATTTTAAAGTAGTAAAGTTAAGAAATACGCGGAAAAGGAAATTGCAAGTAAGGAGTTTTTGGTTTGAAACGTCGCGGGTGCCAATGGATAGACGTATTGACGCACGATGTTATAAAACGGGCGGACTGACCAGTTCGGCCCTCTTGCTACTCTACATTCTTCACGACTGGATCGACAGCACCCCGGTGCCAGTTTATTTTAAATTGTGTAACATTTCGTCATGAAGACACTATGTAAGTAATCTATGTAATTTCATTTAATTTTATATCTAAATAAACTAGTCATTTTATTATGTTTTTGGGAAAACTAGCTTTTGTAATTTGTACATGGAGATGTACCCTTCCTTGCCCTTGTCCTCGTGGTTAAGATGCAAATATATATTTTGAGCCATCCTGATAAATCGTGTCCCGGGGTAAAAGGTGTCAGAATAAATATAGGGCCCTGGGATACGACAATACCTTTAACATTAAGTGATTACTTGTCCCTTTTTCCTCTATGGAGAAATCTGCGGTATACTCGACTATTTGCTGTGACATTAAAGCATAATCGATTACGCTCGCGCCTAATTTGCTCACAAATGTAACATTTCCTTGATTGTCTCCTGCGAAGTTCCCATTCAATATTGTTAAACTGTTCCCTTCACAAAATTCAATCAATTTCTCCCCTTCTTTATTGATTTTCATATCTTTACTGTTTCTCACTCTTATCTCCCCTAAATTCCCTTCAAAAAACCTGGGTTCACCTATATTTATTTCTTGTGTCTCTATTTCCAATTCTAGCATTAAAATCCCCGAGGATCCATATTTCATGTTGCACAAATTTATTTGATAACATTTCTATGTCTTCTTCCAACTCTTCGAAAAATTTCGGATTATAAAATTTAGAATCACGTGGATGATAATATACTACTCCCATAAGTAAATTTGTATTACACTCGTCCTCTGACCACTGAATCCATAAACTTTCTTCGTTTTTTGTCTCTACCATTTTCACCTTCATAATTATCTCGTTATCTATTAAAAACGCCAGCTCTCCTGGTGTTCTTCCGTATTTGCTCTTTTCAACTCTACTTTTGCTTATGCATATGTACCCCTTTAAACCAATGTTATCCTCTTTTTTAACCATGTTTCCGCAATTACTAAGATGTGTATCCCCTTTAACAGGTTATACATTTCCTTGTCAACAATAGCTTTTATCAGTCCCTCTATGTTGATAAATCCTATATATAAATTAATGTTCTATTTACATATTCTATCCTATGCCTTTTTCGTCACCCAGTTCCTTAAATTATACATGCCTTGGCTCGCACTCCTATTCACTTGTAACACACTACCATGGGGGGAGAACAGGTTTCTAGGTCATCCTCCAGAACTGGTATACTATTACCTTCATGTGAGGGGGCGATGTTCGACATATCTTCTCCCCTTGCCTCCAGCTGTTCAGTTTGTTCACCTGCTGAGTCGGATGTAGTCTCAAGTTGCGCCAGCGCTTTTGAAGCCGTCCGCCACACGCGCTTAGGGCTGACATACCTTGTTGCCGTGTCATACCTCCGTTCCGTACCTGTCTGTTGCCTGTCAGGTCGTTGATCTCCTCCCTGTGTAATTGCTGACGCTACCATCTGGTTCCCTATCGGTTGGTGCTCAATCATGTTCTCACCTCTTCTTGGATTTTTTTGGAGCCGTTTGTCTCTTCTCTTGTTGTACCTTCGTTGTTATCGTCTCTTCTGTCTTTCTTTTTAAAATGCTCCACCCCGTATGTCTTACCATTGATTTTGATCTTGTCATGTATAAATACTGCGAATTGCCCTCTGCTTCTTGCTTCTGCCAGATGTACCATTAATTCTCTTCTCTTCATACGTGTATCAAAATCGTAATCATTGGTTATTCTTATGTTGTACCCTCTGAGGAGCTTTGTTCGTTCCATAACTATCTCCTTAGTCATCTGACTTGCAAATCTCACCATGAGCGGTCTCCCTCTTCTGTGGTCACCAATCCATTGAACTGTATCTATGTGCAGATCCGACAGATTCACGTGGAGTGCCGTTGTGAAGAGCTCTAAAACCCTGTGGCATGTGTCCCATTTCTTCTCATATGGAATTTCTTCCATACCAAAAATAATGATGTTCTTTCTCCTGGTTTCGTTCTCTCCCCTGCTCTGGTTTTGGATTATTTTTTTATTTCTTCCACTTCTTTTTTGACCTGGTTGACCCCAGTTCTTAGTCCGCTCCATTCTTTCTGTGATTTATCTAATTTCGTTGACATGTTCTGTACCATTTCCAATAGTGTATTCATCTTCTCCATATTTCCTTGTTTGGTGTCTGATTTCGTAGTGTTAGGTCCTGGATTAGTTTCCACCCCACCTATCACGAGTAGGAAGGCCAAAATCAGGACGATGTGCCATATTACCTTGCTGTTTTCCCCCGTTGTCTTATTCTGTCTCCCTGTTTTACTCCAGCTGCCCGAAAATAGGCATATTCATGCTCTATACACTTGTATTTCAATCCCCATTCTGCTTTAAACCTCTTGCCCAGCTTATTAACTGCTTTCACTGCTTGCACTGTTTGCACTGACTTGCTCGTCCTGCTTCGTTTGGTCACGGTCACCCAGTTGTTTTTCTTCTCGGCTTCGCCATCCTCTTTAGTCTCCTCTGCCTTCTCACTCCTCATCGGGGCGACTTGTGGGGATCTGGGAATTGTTTGGCTGCCCATGCTCTCGTCTACCTGTTTTTCGCATTCTTCTGAGTTTTCCTTTTCCATTTTTTTTGAATGTGGGTTTCTGTTTACCTCGTCTGTCGATTCTGTGGTTTGGCTTTTCGGTTCTTCATCTCCTTCCGATAGTGATTCTTCTATTGATCCAGGGTTGTGATCAATTATGACTGTTGGGTGCGTTGAGCGCTGCGTTAGCTTCTGCATTTCTGTGGTTATAGTCGATTTTACCTGTTTTGTTAAAAATGAGGTTTAACTTTTCTCGTTGTGCGAGAATCAGATCTACCTTATGGGTAATCTGGATCAGAGCTTGCTCCGAGGAGTCTAGCAAGCACAACTTCGGTTTACAGTTGTCGCATATCCATGTGAGTTTGCAATTTGCTCTTTTTATAGTATCGAATTTTTCCTCCTTGCGTCATGGTGCAGTTGCGGTGTGACCAGCTCTTGCAGCCCTCGCATTCGACTGAGCTTTCGTCTTCTTTTACTGTCTTTTTGCAGGGTCCACTGACTACCATTGTGGCGTGTCCTGTCTTTGGTAATGCTCTTTGACAGTATGTCGTCACTTCCTGTTGCGGTGAGATATGTGTGCTGGTTGCTGGTGTTCTGCATTCTAAGCACTTTGTTATCCGAGATGGCGTTCGTTTGTCTCTGTGCGTGCTTTCAGTTTTCCAGTCTCTAGCTTTTGAGATGTTTTTAATGCTAACACTTGTGTAGGATTCTTATGGGAACCTGTATCATTCGTTGTGTTGTTCATGGTTTAACCTGGTACACGCTGTAACCGGAACTCTCGAAAAGTCATATATACATATCACAAGTTAACATTCCTAACATGCAGTGCCAATGTAACTATATAAACATATTTCAAGTTAATATTCCTAACATACAGGGCCAATGTAACTATATACAGATATTACAAATTAATATTCCTAACATACAGTCCCAATTTGAATATTATGTCTGAAGTTTGTCGAATTCAATTTTATTTACAAAATTTTGAAATCTTGTACAATATTTGTCCATAAGTTCAGTATTATTTAACGGCCACCGTCCACCTGTTTTCAGTAAATATTTGTGTAGTTCTTGTCTTTCTTCACTCAATAAGTTGCATTCCCACAATATGTTTGAATGCTTTTACACACGCACATTGGGTTATCTTTGATTTTAAATCTTTCCAGAAATGCACCGAATTTTCTGTGTCCTGTGGTCACTGCTGTTATATTGTGAGTTAGCGTCAATTTCGTCTTCAGTCTTGCTTTAATAGTTGGAAAGAATGTCCTGGTACAGTAGAAATACGCTCTGCTACCACTACTGTCCCCTTTTAAACCCAACTAAATAATAATTAGAATTATTCCCCAGAACAGCGAATGAATCAGTACAGACATCAATATAATTAATATAATCACCTATGCAGTCCTTTATAGATTTATGGAAAGGTCCAGTTTTAGTTCATGAAAGCTGATAGAATTATGAATAAGACTTTTGTATTTACAAACTTTTATTTAAACGTCAGTCATAGGAGTATGATTTATTTAAGCTTTAACAAAAGTGAAATCTTAAAAAAGCATTATATCTCAGAGAGAGAGTTAAAATATGAAAGATCATTAATTGAATAACAAGGCCCTAAATTGAATAGTTAAGATGTGTTTTCCCCTCTCGTCAAATAAGTATAACGGTAACTTAACATGAATGAAACGATAGAAAATAACTATTGAATAGAAACAAAACGCTGGTGGATAACACTTGAAATATATCTCAATAAAAGGAAAATGTTAACTTTTAACCAAAATCAAGACATCCACCAAAACGCAAATATAAATTATTAAGAAGAACACTAACTCAAACAAGATTCATCCTGCAATGTATGGGCGGAGGCACTCTGACGCTGAACTATTTCGAGATATATTGGTCACACTATATTTCTTAATCAAGTATATATTTGTATTTCGTATTTTTCCGGTACTTACGCATATTATGTCTTCCCTCCTCGTCATTCTGGCTTTAAATAACATTAATATCACGTCATATTCTGTTGTTTTCACCACTTGTAAATTCTGTATATGTTATTTTCGGGTGCGTTTAGTGCGCCTCGTGCTTCTTATCGCATTCAACTGTGCGCGTAGCCGCTTAGTTTAGTCAGTCGTGGAGAGATATGCTTTCTGTTGAATTGAACCCAGGCTGATCAGAAGAGAGGAGATAGCAAGAATGAAGACAGAAGTGGAACAACTGAAGACAAGAATTGAGGGGATCGAGAATGCAGACTGGCAGCTGAACTTAGTTTTCCACGGAATAGAAGAAAGAAAAGGTTTTAGTGCTCTTCAGAAAGTCCACGAGCTATTGGAAAATAAATTGGAAGTTCAGATAATAGTATGGGAGTTCCTTACGCCACACAGAGTAGGGGGAAATTATAGCTTAATGCGCGTCCACGCAAGTTTTTGCCAAACTTAGGAGAATTTAGAAAATTGAAAGGGGCGGCGATCTACATTAAAAGAGATCTACCTCCGACGGAGAAAGTAACAAGGAAGAAGTTAGTGGAACGAATGAAGCTGGAACGTAGCAAGGGTAATGGGCCAATCAGATAGAAACTTAACCGTAAACGTAAGAACGTAAACTTAAACGCAAACTTTAGCACGGCATTGAGCATTCGCAATGGAAACTTAAACGTAGATAACAACCAATCACAAACGAGAACGTGAACAGCTGATAAAATGGCTGCAGCAGACGAAAATACTTTCATATTTCTATTAAACATGTGTAGGCCATTAAAAATTGAAATCATACAAGCGTATGCAGACATATAAAAATTAACAGAATATTATATGGGCTGTATTTACTACTGTAGTTAATTTCTTGGGGAACTAATCTATATTAATAAAAATTAATTTACAAAAGGGTTGTTGCCGCATCACTTGAGAACGGCTCGACCGATTTGGCTGATTCTTATTTTGTTGTGTTCGTAATTGTCACGACAAGGTTTGTGAAAGAACATTTTTGGAAAATCTACGGGAAAAGTCGGAAATGTGAAATGAGGCAAAGTTAGAGAGTTCTGATGTCAATTGTTTACATAACAAAGTATTGTTTACGATGTTTACATAGGGCTTTGGATACTATATTATAATACTGGGCTTTAACAAATGCTGATACTATCGAAGTATTTAATACATAATTGTGAAAATAATTCTTGACGAGTAAAATACAGGAAAATAAAGCAGTCACATAACTTTCTCTACCCTCGACATGGAAAATATTTTCTCACTTCACATTTTGATGTAGAATAAGCGATCGTATTGCAGGGACAACTTAAGTGTGTGCCAGTGAGTATGCTATATCAGAAGTCGGTAACAAATCCTATCCACTGATACGTCACTCATAGCTGTATGCTTTGTATTAGTTGAGAAATAGGCCAAGGGATGTTTATCAGAGGCCCTAAGCATCTAAAAGAAGACAAAATGGGATGGAACATTTTCAGTCCTACGCGCGCAGTATATTATGTCCCAGGTTTTTGGGAAGGAAAGTATGAAAGTGATATTGAATTTTTTTTACTTCAGCCCAGAAACGACTGTATGGTAATATGAGAGTGAGAAATACAATTTTCTGTCAAGACAATACAATCTTATGTAACCGGAATTTCTTTTTCTTATTATTTGCACTCCTCCCAGGCATGGTGTGTAGAAGCAATGGAATGCATCATTCGACATCCTCCATGAGCCATAAAAAGCTATATCTAGCGTTTTCTGAGGGAATAGTCTGAGTGCCATATGTTCTTCCTCATTTCGAATTCTACATACATATTATATAAGAACCTAGAGTTTCAGCGTCGAAAGTCCTCCATATGTTAATATCATATTACAAAATACAAAACCCGGGCGACGCCGGGGCATTTAACCTAGTATTCATATATTTTCCTTCAATACCGCATCTTTATATAATGGATGCCATTTATCATAATGACGAGTTTCTTATTAATAGACGCCATCTCTTGGCTACTTCCACTTCCATCTCCTGTTCTGTTCTTTGATTGGTTGTATCGTTATTTTTCGCACAAACGTAACGCAGAAGCTTGGTGTTCGCAAGGTTCTACGTTACGTTTAATTTTACGTTTAAGTTTCACGTTTGCGTGATGCATTGTGAATGGTCACATTGAAAAACATGGCCCCAAACTTTTAAGTTTACGTTACGTTTACTGTTAATTTTCTATCTGAATGGCCCATAAGAAAGCTATTATATGCAACTAACAAGTATATTTCGATGGGAGGTAGATAGACCTAAGTAGCAGCACGGGAACGAACATCAAGAGAGTCTTGACCGCGTCAGCAACGGAAGAAGAGCGTGCCACGTGTCAGGTTAATGAACGACAACGAAAACAAAGAGAGCGTGCATCGACGTCACCAAGAGAAGTTAATAACCGCCAATAAGAACAGCTAAGCGAGGCAGCTAGCACGTAAGCTGTGAAGCGCTTTCAGATTCATTGGGACCTTGGAGCCGGAACGAGTCACCTAATGTTGTTGTATACTCCAGTTATTCATTCCATGGGCTGGCGGCTTTAAAGGAATAAACCATTAAGTCGGTGTTGCTTTACGTTAATTGACCTGACTAAATCGGTCTTGTCTTCCGCTTTCCAATACAAAAGCAACGTTGCAATATTCTCCCATTTTTATCACTGACATCAGTTCTTCCTTCGCTTTAATCAATTCACACGTGTTATTGTTTATTGTAACTTGAGCATTTCACTACACGCGGAGTGAAAAATTCGTCACAGGACATTCTTCGATTTTGATTGGCTGGGGTAACTAGCTGATTGGTGTGGTAAAAATAAAGAATATGGATTGAGCTGTCGGAAAACCTGTTTTCCTAATGAAAGGAAGCCGGACGGGCCATGCAATGAATATCTGGACTATAAGCGAAACCACTGATGATGACTCAACGATAACTACGAGAAACCGTACTAAGTTAAAAAGTATTAAACAGTAGAACTTAGCCGGGAGTTTTCAAATAAGTGAAAGTAATTTGTGATGAAGTGTTAAGTTAAATAGATTAGGGTTCATTAAGAGTGAATTACCAAGGAGATTAGGGAGAAAGTGTAATAGTTTTAATAATTGTTGTAAGTTTAGGGAGTTGAGGGTTAAATAATCATTTAGTGATTAGTGTCACGTCCATCACACGTCTCCAGCGTCTATGGTAGCGTGTGCCCTATGGAGATATACGATGGGCAGTTCAATAAAGATAGTGTGTAAGTACGAAAGCTAATGTGATTGATGACAGTGGGTCACGCTGAACTGCCGTGCGTTAATTATGTATGTATGTATGTATTATCTTGAAAAGAACCCGCCAGAAACCGGAAGGTAGCGCGGCTCCTTTCCTAAAATGTATAACTTAATGGCCAGTGTAAAGTGTCTTAGAACAAATAAATCATATATCATATCATATCATATAGGCCTGCATGGGTGATTATATTAATTATATTGATGTCTGTACTACTCCATTCAGGGCTCTGGTAAAAATACTGATTATTAAATAGCTGGGTTAAAATCCGGTACAGTGTCAGGTTACAAGATAAATGGTAGAATGAAGATTCTATTTTTCCAAAATATGTTTAATTAAAACCTATTAAACTTAGAAAAATAAAAATGAGAGCTGGGAAATTTCACACCGAAAATTTAAACTGTATGTGCCAACTTAACAAGGCATTGTAAAACTCCTATCCTAATGTGTGGTAGTAACAAAATGTGCATAATTTATTGCAGGTTATTTAGAATCCATGGTAAACTTACAAAATTTAACTGCCAATGACAAAAATTAATGGAGGAGCGTTTGAGAATCTGGTAAATCTGTGGGACGATTTGGGCTCTTTCTGGCTTCAACGATAGGATTGTACGTAAATCCGGTAATATTTTATACAACGTATATATAATTATACATATATATTATAATACACCTATATTATATATATATATATATATATATTATTTTGACCAAGCTTGCACACTTAATAGTTTTACTATTGTAAAGTGGATTCCAGAATTTTGTAATATTTGTGCCCATTAGAAATTAAGTAATGCATTATACAGTTCTAAATATAGATCTAAATAATAGCTACGTATAATATAGATCTAAAGAATAAATAATAAACATGCAGTAAGCGAGATCCTTTTTGCATGCCTTTTGTTGAGTATTCTCGCCTATCAACAGTCAAGTATGGGAAATAATTGTAAACATTTTCTAAGACCCTGTTAGTTATATCATATGGACAATCGGATAACCTGGAGTAACACGAAGAGGAAATATAATACCTAAGAACAAATAAATGCTAGAAAAATAAGTGACGGTTCGTTATTTTTCAATATCTATCTCTACACTCCAATGTCATACACATGTGGGAAAATATTTTAAAACCACAAACGAATATATTACGGCAACTTGTAATTTCTAAAAACAACAAGAAGGAAGAACGTGAAGTTGCTCAATATATTGAGAGTATATAATTAATATATGTGTTTATTTTCCAGGACTGAAGGGCCTATGAGCCTCTGGATGAATGCGGTTGTATTAGTGAACAATAGTAAAATGTGCATAATTTATTGCAGTTTTTTCAAAATTCATGGTGAAATTACGAAATTTAACTGCCAATATTAAAAAATGGATGTCTAGCGCATTTTTGTCAATGTGGTAAATCTGTGGGACGATTTGGGCTTTCTCTAGCTTCAACGACAGGATTGATGGTATTGGACAAAACATATTATAAGTAGAGTAGCACAGTTATTCTTCCTAGAATAAGAAATAATCTCTTCCTCTTTCTGACCAACAAATTTCCTGCAGTCACCAGTTCGACACCTGAATCGTAAGCACCGCCTACTGTTAGGATAGTCCAAAATCTATAACAACAATGTTAAAGACGGCTATCAAACATTTATTTCAACACAGCCAGATGAGATGGTTGAAACCTGGCTCAGGAAACAATAATATTCTATACCATACATTTACCGGCGTGGGTGGTGCAGTCAGTATTGCGATAACTTACTGTGCCCTAGCTTGTGGGTTAAATCCCGGCCGAGGACAATGTATAAATGTGACAGACATGTCTGTAGAATTACGGGCATGTGTTAAGGGAAATTTAACATGTAATTTTGTATGTTGGTCATAATTTTGTATGTCGGTCATATTGGGCTTTGTAAATAAAAAGACAGTTGACAAGATGGCTGAAAGTCAAGAATAGCTCATTCATTCATGGTCCTCGCAGCCCGGACGTTCTACATATGAACTACAAGAAGCCAGCTTCCTAAATAGCAGGTATTTAAATTCATGTTACAACACGTGCATAATATGAACGAAACCGACGAAAGAACACTAACCAAAAAACGAACTACACTAAAAGCAAGCATAACTCGCATTCAGCACTTCGTGAATACAGAACTAGATTCTGCTGATGTTAGCCTTATTCAAGTAAAATTGCACAGATTGCTCTCTACTAATGAAAAGTTCATCCTAGTGAACTAAAACTGAGTGATGAAGACAACATAGAAGGTCACGCTGCGTACAGACGGGAATTCGAAGACATTGTTGACCGCCTAGAAGCTAAACTCAGAAAGGCAACTGTCGCACAAAATGTGCATGAAAATGACGACGTAATCACCCAATTTTCTCGTGGCAGAACCATATTTGTAAAGCTTCCCAAAATAAACCTTCTTACTTTCAGTGGTGGTCTAACCACCTGGCTACAATTCAAGGATACCTTTGAAGGCTTAGTGGTGAATAACAAGGAGCTCTCAAATATAGAAAAAAATCATTATTTACTCTCTTCCCTGAGAGGCGATGCTAAGGAGAGCATAAGAAATATCAACGTATCTGAAGCAAACTTCCCTGTAGCATACAACATTTTGGTCAATCGCTATCATTCGCCCAAGCTGATAGCAGCCGAATATGTCAGGCAAATCATGTAGGTACCTCAAAAACTGTGTTCAAGTGAGGCCGAAATACGCCATCTTATAAATACATTCCAAGGCAGTATAGACGCCCTTAATGCGCTGGATGCCCAACCAATCATCCTAGACTCACTCCTTAATGAGCTATTACTCTCCCGTTTAGATAAAAAATTGAGGCTAGAATTTGAAACTCAACATGTACAATTCGATGCGGTAGGATTCAAGGAACTCATTAGTTTCTTGGAAAGACGTTGTCAGACACTGCAACTCTGCTCCTTGAACCAACCAGCTGCAAGTAGCCAGAGTCATCAGAGCAAACCCAGGCTACGCATTGCACCACAACAGCAAACGTACATTTCAACATCTGCAAGATGTTTTATCTGTTCAGAACAACATTCAGTGTACAAATGTCCGGATTTCCTGAAATTAAGTGCCACGAAAGATTCAAGTTGATAAAGGACAACAAACATTGTACCAACTGCCTGAGCTCATTACACACATGGTGAGAGTGCAATTCTAAGACTGCATGCAAAATATGCAATAAATATCACCACACGCTTCTACTACATCAAGAAGATGAGAACAACACATCTAACACAAGACAAGCTAATGACTCTACGACATATAACTCACAAGGCAGTAATTCACGTCGGTCATCATACCATTCACTGAAAAGCGCTCCGAATTCACAGGTACTTCTAAGTACAGCCTTAGTTAAAGTAAAGGAATAAAATGGAAGATATCACCACCTACGTGCCGTGTTAGACAGTGGATCTCAGAGCAATTTCATCTCTGAGCAAGCAGTGCACGTGCTCAAGCTTAAGAAGAGAAAAACCACGACCACAGCCCTGCAATCGATTGGTGATCTGACATCCGAAGCTGATTCATCAGTAAATATAGATGTACACTTGACGGTCAGCGACTTCCACCTCAATATGGAATGTGCAGTACTATCTAGGATAACTGGCCATATTTCTACATTCAATATTAACTACAAGGACTGGAATATTCCGAATGATGTCATTCTCACCGATCCAGACTTCCACATTTCTCAGAGTACTCATCTGTTAATCGGAGCTCAATTCTTCTTGCAACTTATGAAGGAGAGAAAGAAAACCCGAGAAGGATATCCTATCCTAGGGTGGATTCTAAGTGGAGAGTATCCGCAGCAACCGATTGAAGCTCGCGAACGAAAGTCACTTTTCATTAGATCTGAACTCAGCCTACAGATAACCAGATTCAACGGTTTTGGGCTTTAGAAAAAATAGATCATGTAACACATTCTCCAGAACACAAAGAGTCTAAGAAGTATTTTAAGGAAACAACTGTACGTGACCAAAATGGCAGATACATTGTAGAACTCCCCATCAAGAAAGAAATTAGTTTAGGAAACTCCAAAGACATGGCTAGCAAGCGCTTTCATTTTCTAGAGAGAAAACTTCAAGTACAGAGCAAACTTCGTCAAGACTACGTAGAATTCATGAAGGAATACAAGGCACTTGGACATATGGTCGAACTTCAATCAGACTGGACGTGGAGAACACAAATACTAAATGCCTCATCACGCCGTCCATAAGCATTCGAGCAGCTCAACCAAAACGAGAGTGGTTTTAGGTGCCTCTGCAAGAACAGAAAATGGCATGGCCCTGATTAACATTTTGATGGTGGGACCCACTGTGCAAGACGGCTTATGCTCATTGCCTAGTTTCGGTTCGCGGCATCTGGGCACGTCTGATAATTCCATTGAGGAGGTTGCATTTTCCCTTCTTTGTCCTCGGGCTGCTGAGGAGTCACCGGAAATTTTTCCTTAGCGGGCGTGGACAATGGTTTCCGTTTCCGGGGTATATCCCCGAGGATTTGTTTTCCTTATTTTTCAGACCCCCGTACGGCCAGAGAATTGTTAATGGTTGAGAGCTCGACTTCTAAGAGGCCCGACCTAAGAGGCGGTGTCCCGCTCCGTCTGGATGGATCCGACGTAGAAGCGGTCATGAAGAATCCTGCCTCCCGTACTCTTCCCAAAAATTTTCCATTTTGACATCTGCTCCGCAAAACACCTCATCATCACCTTTCCCTCCATTTCCATTTACATCTTTATCACCATCTAGATCTAGAACTCTCATTTTCATCTCTCATCTTCATTATCATTTTTTATTTTAAATTTGAATAGTATAAAACAAACCGAAGAGTAACATGTCAAATAATTCTAATAGAAAAAAATTATTATTAAATAGTTTTAATATAATTATGTATATATTACCTAATTTATTGAAATTTTTACTTTCACTTTAGGAAGATGTCTTGTATTTAGCTGAATATTTGCCTTTAATTCGGCATTCTTAATACTTATATTAATATATGTTCAATCTTATTTAATTCTGTAAATAATTATAGTTTAATTCTTATTATAAATGTGGTGCTTTCAAATTTTCTAATTATACAAAAAAAGGATACATTCAATTTGAATTGATCTGTTTAAACTGAAAAAAAAAATCAATTTGAAATGATATTATATGAAATTGTTCTTGCATGAATTGCCAGTCAAAATGATATGGTAATTGTGTTTATTATTTCCCCTTCATGGATTTTTTTAAAAGGGACTTTGTGAGTGTGTACGTACCTGGTTGTCATATAATTCTGTATTTTCAGATAGTGTTGTGCATCGGTGCGTTGCCCTCCTCTGAGGCCCACTTATTATCTTTCACTGCCGAGCGAATTATCACCTCTGTTTTGGCCACCTACTTCGCTGCTGTTGTGTTGGCACGCTGGGGACGCATAGCTGTGACCTTCCTAAAACAGAAACAAGATCCATCTATACACATAATGCAACTTCTGCTCTCCGCATATCTAACAACTGGTCTACTCTACGAAACTCTACTTCTACTTCTACCAATACCTCTTTCTACAACTTAATAATCTCCGACACCAATGGACTTGGTTAATTATATTATTACACAAATCTACAGGTTACCATTATAAGGTTATGTACTGCAGTTTCTACAATGTTAATGGACTACATTGTGTTCCTGTGCTGGTGAAGTGATGTTACAAGATCTGGACTCTGTTTATCTATTCTACTGGTTTATTTAATTATCAATTTTGGTGGACCTTTTAAAATTTTGGCGACAGATCCTTATATGCTCATTATGGCGGTCTTAAATCTCAAATGGACTATTTTTGATATATAAAAAATTTTTCTTCCAAATATTTTTTTCTCCGGGGCCGGAGAGGATGTGCCGCTCATTTCCGGCACGTTTATTTATTTATTTATTCTATATAATGTTTCGTTTCTAGCCTTACTTAATTTTGATGTTTCGTTCACTTTGTTCTTGCTTTGTTTACGTACACATTTTCCGTCGTATTTTGCAAGCCATCCTTTTTTTCGTGTGTTTTCATAAACTGCCACCTTCTGGCCACCAGCATCCTCTATTTTCTTGTTCTGCCGCGCCCTCTTGCGGTATGTCGGCTATTATCTTGGTGGGCGTTGCCGTGAGTAAGAGTGATGTTCCGATCGTCGTGAGAGAGAGTTATCTTCCGTCCTCCATAGAGAGAAGTTCCTCCAACCTTCTAACTGAAGGTTGAGTTTGGTGACTTGAATATAGTGTGGATTTCCGGCATGTAGTTTGGTTTCTCTCTACATATTTCTGTTAACCAGCAGGTATGATTTAGTTGACCATCCATTTACTAGTTTGCTGGTGGGTTTTCTTAATTTTTTTTAGTCTTCGCTTTTGTTTCACCCTCCAGTTTTCAGTTCTTTTCGGTTTGTTCTTGGATATTTTACATTTATGCTGTTTTGTTTCGTTTGGTTTTTGTGTTGCGGAGGATTGCTTGCTAAACACGCCTGTCCCATTCAATATGGCCTTCAGCCTTCTGATATGTTATTGCTAATATAATTTCTTCATACATGTTTTTTGTCTACCTGCTTCACAGGTTTTATCTAAGAATGTTTCATATGTAAATACTACCGTTTATGGTGCCATTCCATGTTATTAACTTCTTTTCCACTGAGTTTTACAATAAATTGGCATACTTTGAATTTCTGCACTTTAATATTCCGTGTACGTGGCCATCCTTGTTCCCTGCTACTGGTTTCGGGGTCATGGGTCATTGTATTATGACAGCCCTGGGTACAATCCCGCAGAGCACGCCACACTACGCCAGAAATACTGGGTTGTCAGGATTCAATAAATCGTGAAAAAGTACACTCACTCCTGTCTCACATGCTACAAACTGAAGAAAGCAGCAGCTCAACAGAAAATGGTAAATCTTCGAATACTCAGAGTCACACTTTCTAGACCTTTCATGAACGTGGGAGTAGATTATGCTGGCCCATTTGTGATACGAATAGGCAACCAGCGTAGCAGAGTTACTGCGAAGGCATATGCTGGAATCTTCACATGTCTTGCAACCAGAGCTGTGCATATAGAAATCATCTCACATCTTTCAACAAGTGCATTCATAGCAGCACTTCGTCGATTCACTTCACCTCGAGGTTAACCTGCCAATATCTACAGTGATAACGGCCCCAACTTCATCGACGCATGACGGGAACTAAAGGAGATTCAAGAGTTCTTACAAGAGAGGGAGATTTTAGAAGCAGCAGGAGGAATAGGCATCGCCTGACACTTCATCCCTCCTTCTAGTCCTCATTTTGGGGGTGTCTGGGAAAGTATGGTAAAGGCCTTCAAGTATCACCTTCGACGAACAATGGGAACAACATTTCTCACCTTTGAAGAGTTGACCCCACTTGCTTCCCAGAACGAATCCTGTTTGAATAGCCGTTCTCTATCTAGTCTCAGTGATGATCCAACAGATTCATCCTACCTTACTCCATCCCACTTTTTGGTTGGTGAGCCTCTGACAGCCCTTTTTGATTATGACCTTAAAGACTGTCCTGTCAGTAGTCTTTCTAGATGGAAACAAATCCAGAAAATGACACAAGACTTCTGGAAAATATGGCACACGGACTACCTCATCACACTTCAGCAACATCACAAATGGACAAAAGAACATCCCAATCTGCGCCCTGGTGATCTTGTGATCATTAAGGAAGATAACCTTCTACCACTTCAGTGGAGAAGAGGATTAATAAAATCGGTCCATCTTGGTGACGACGGTCCTGCCAGAGTTGCTAGAGTCAAAACTGGTACCGGCTCCATCATGCGTCCGATTAAGAAAATCTGTGTGTTACCGGAATTTAAACAAGAGTGATTGAACATCAATTAAACACATTGACTTTATTTGTACGCATCACAATTCTTTAATTTTTTCCCAGAAATGTTTTGCAAAAGGCAGTTAGATTGTGGTAGGGAAGTATGTTAAGGGAAATTTAACATGTAATTTTGTATGTTGGTCATTATTTTGTATGTCGGTCATATTGGGCTTTGTAAAAAAATATACAGTTGATAAGATGGCTGAAAGTCAAGAATAGCTAATTCATTGAGCATGTAACAACCCCTTCGAGACTAAATTCATTTTTACCATGCACGGAAATATTCTCTATGTTTTTCCGGTGGGATTATGGCCTAGCCAACTGATTACTCAGTAATAACACTCAATAGAAAAAGTTCTTCATATTCTGCAGGTTAATACAAAAGCAACTAAGTTGAAAGGGACAATCAAACAATTGCATACGTTTCACAGCAGGCAGGATACTGAAGGAAGGCGTTGTTAACCTAAAGCTTTAATAGTGATGTTAAAGATGGCTGTCAAACAGCTCTTGTCGGCACCTACTTAAAGAACCCTTAATTATGTTATTTTACTTAAGCTCTAGAGTATCAAACCAGTAAAATGCACATTCGAGGTTCTGGGAGATAGGTGACGCGCGCGAATCCTGGCGGGTAAGAAAGCCGGCTCGGAAGTAATATCCGGAACACGGAAACAATATCCTGTAACATTCCTTACACCATTCACTTATAATTCTCGTCCATTTCTAGTCGACTTGGGTGACGAAGTCAAAATTGTGGCCAAGTTTATGGGTTAAATCCCACCCCAGATCGATGGCATTTATGTGTGCGTAAATGAGACAGGCCCATGTCTGTATCAAAGTATCAATCAATAATAAAACGTGTCTTATTTTTCAGGTCCTTTAATCAACAACGTTAAAGTTGGCAATCAAACCACTATATATTACATTTTCATAGTCCGGCAGTCTGTTAAGGGAAGTGACGGGAGCATTGCTTGGAAAAACAAAGGTAATTTTTTCTATCGGATTTTATTTATGACAGACATTTATGTACTATTACCACGTCTGCATGCTGCTTCAAAATTTATGTATTTGTTTCTTTTCGAAGGTACAATCCCTGAGCATAAGATCTATAGAATAGATTATAATATATTATATAATTACGATATTCATATTATGTGTAGTTGAAAAAAAAATCAAAGTTTGACGTACGAAAATAATCTCTTCGGGCTTACAGAAATACTTAAGTTATTTAGAATTTAGTTTTCTTTCCCTTTATTCTAAATGCTGTGATTGTTTCTGCACTAAATAATACATTTGGAGAGAAGTGTACTTAAGTCACTTTCTTGCAGTAAGTATCTTGATATAAGTGTATATGCAGTAAGTGAGATCCTTTTTGCATGCCCTTTATTGAGTACTTTACCTAGCAACAGTCAAGTATGAGAAATAATTGAAAACAATGTTCTAAGACCCTGTTAGTTATATCATATGAACAATGGGATAACCTGGAGTAACACGATAAGGAAATATAGTACCTAGAACAAATAGATTCTAGAAAAACAACTGATGGTTCGTTATTTTTCAATATCTATCTCTTCACTCCAATGTCATGCATTTGTGGGAAAATATGTTAAAACCACAAACTAATATATTACTGCAACTTTTAATTTCTAAACACAATAAGAAGGAAGAACGTGAAGTTGCTCAATATATTGAGAGTACAACTTTAAGATTTGTGTTTATTTTCCAGGATTGAAGGGCCTATGAGCCTCTGGATGAATGCGGTTGTATTATTAAACAATAATAAAATGTGCATAATTTCTAGCAGGTTCTTCAGAATCCGTGGTGAACATACGAAATTTAAGTGCTAATATTAAAAAGAGGAAAATGTGGAAAATCTGTGGGACGATTTGGGCTTTTCTTTCTATCTTCAACGGGAAGACAGACGATATTGAACAAACAGATTATATGTTGAGTAGCACAGTTAATCTTCCTATAATTAAGAATTAATCTCTTCCTCTTTCTCACCAACAAATTTCCTTCAGTCAGCAGTTCGACACCTGAATCGTAAGCACCGCCTATTGTTAGGATAGCCCGAAATCTATAACAACAATGTTAAAGACGACTATCAAACAGCCATTTTTTTTCGGCACAGCCAGATGAGGTGGTCGAAACCTGGCTCGGGAAACAACAATATTCTATACCATTTATTTACCGGCGTGCGTGGTGCAGTCAGTATTGCGCTAACTTACTGTGCCCTAGATTGTGGGTTAAATCCCGGCTCAGGACGAGGTATAAATGTGACAGACATATCTGTAGAATTACAGGCATGTAACAACTCCTGCGAGACTAAATTCTCGTTTACCACGCACGGAAATTGTCTCAACGTTGTTCCGGCAGGAGAATGGCCTAGCCATCTTACTCAGTAATAATAACGAATAGTAATAAGTGTCTCATATTTTGCAGGTTCATACAAAAGCAACAAAGTTGAAGAGGGCAATCAAGTAATAAACTGCATACTTTTCATAGCAGGCAGGATACTGAAGGAAGGTGTTGTTTGGAAAACATTGGTAATTTTTCACATTTCATTTAAGATTAATAATATTCTTTCACGATTACGTTAAAGACAGCTATCAAACAGGAATATACGATTGGGCCAGGAAGGTATGTTTTTTAACGTGGAATGCGGAGGTTTCTGAGATTTATTCCCCTTAGAAACTAAATATAGAAACACTTGATAGATCTTTATGTATTTCATAATTAAGTTTTCCGTTAAGAACGAAGCTTTACAAAAATTGACGTATGATAAATAAAATAGAATTGCATAAAATAAAGATTCTCTCTTGAGCCTAACTGCAATACAGTAGCTACTTTAGGCGATTAATTTCTCTGCCTGCACTCTAGATTACCAAGGTATACCTCTTAACTTATGAGAAGACAAGTGAACTTTTATCACTTTGTATCAGTAAGTATTGCTGTTGCTCAGGTTTAATAATATATTTTGTTAACGACACCATTTTTGCATATCGTTTGTTACATGTTTTGCCTAGCAACAGGTATTTGGGAATTTTTTGAAAACATTCTTTAAGGCCCTATCTATTAGTTGTCTCATATAAACGAGGTTTCAATGCGAAGTAACACGGAAAACCCATCACCGAAATTTCGAAGTAAAGGGGTGTGGAAATAAAAGTGGTTGTGTATTTACTTATCAATTACATATCTCTTGTGGAAAGATGGTTAACATACATGAAGTCTATTTTGTAATAAATGAAATATGCATTCTGTATTTATGTCGTCAGAATTCACATTCAAATGACATACGTTTGTGGAAATACATTTAAATATCCAAATGAAATTACTACTACAACATGTAATTTCTATAGTTAACATTGAGCCCATAAGATTCTGCGTTGAAGGAACAGAAAGGTGCTCAATATTTTGAATTTCTTATTAATATGTGTATCTACTTTTGAGTTTAGTGGAGCATTAAACTGAAACATAATTTTACTAACGATTTTACAAAATATTCAAATTGTATATACTTTTGTGGCCACATGGGAGAATGTTCCTAATTTGTTTGAAGGGTCTGTGAGGCTCTAGATGTCTATGGATATAGTACTAAACAATGCTACAATATGTATAATTCTTTTAAGGTTCTTCTAAAATAATCTGCCTGGAGTCCAGAAACATTTAGGACAGAATTCGTGGAGAAATACAGGGATATCTCTACCAACGTTAAAATTGAGTGCAAAGGCATAATTTGACAATTTTGTAAATGATTTGGTGGTTCTGGCGTTCCTTGATTGATCGATCAGAAGAGTTGAACATTTGGTCAACAGAAAATATAACTTGAGTACCAATCATATTATCTATTATTTGACTTTAAATCTCTCTTATGTTTGCAATTTTCGTGTCCGGTTATCCACTTCCTAGGCGGTGCGCGCTGTTGGTTAACCTAAAGCTTTAATAGTGATGTTAAAGATGGCTGTCAAACAGCTCTTGTCGGCACCTACTTCCAGAACCCTTAATTATGTCATTTTACTTAAGCTCTAGAGTTTCAAACCAGTAAAATGCACATTCGAGGTTCTGGGAGATAGGTGACGCGCGCAAATCCTGGCGGGTAAGAAAGCCGACTCGGAAGTAATATCCGGAACACGGAAACAATATCCTGTAACATTTCTTATACCATTCACTTATAATTCTCGTCCATTTCTAGTCGGTTTGGGTGACGAAGTCAAAATTGTGGCCAAGTTTATGGGTTAAATCCCACCCCAGATCGATGGCATTTATGTGTGCGTAAATGAGACAGGCCCATGTCTGTATCAAAGTATCAATCAATAATAAAACGTGTCTTATATTTCAGGTCCTTTAATCAACAACGTTAAAGTTGGCAATCAAACCAATATATATTACATTTTCATAGTCCGGCAGTCTGTTAAGGGAAGTGACGGGAGCATTGCTTGGAAAAACAAAGGTAATTTTTTCTATCGGATTTTATGACAGACTATTACCACGTCTGCATGCTGCTTCAAAATTTATGTATTTATTTCTTTTCGAAGGTACAATCCCTGAGCGTAAGATCCATAAAATAGATTATAATATATTATATAATTACGATATTCATATTATGTGTAGTTGAAAAAAATCAAAGTTTGATGTACGAAAATAAAAATCATATAATAATCTCTTCGGGCTTACAGAAATACTAAAGTTATTTAGAATTTAGTTTTCTTTCCCTTTACTCTAAATGCTGTGATTGTTTCTGCACTAAATAATACATTTGGAGATAAGTGTACTTAAGTCACTTTTTTGCAGTAAGTATCTTGATATAAGTGTATATGCAGTAAGTGAGATCCTTTTTGCATGCCCTTTATTGAGTATTTTACCTAGCAACAGTCAAGTATGAGAAATAATTGAAAACAATGTTCTAAGACCCTGTTAGTTATATCATATGAACAATGGGGTAACCTGGAGTAACACGATAAGGAAATATAGTACCTAGAACAAATAGATTCTAGAAAAACAACTGATGGTTCGTTATTTTTCAATATCTATCTCTTCACTCCAATGTCATGCATTTGTGGGAAAATATGTTAAAACCACAAACTAATATATTACTGCAACTTTTAATTTCTAAACACAATAAGAAGGAAGAACGTGAAGTTGCTCAATATATTGAGAGTACAACTTTAAGATTTGTGTTTATTTTCCAGGATTGAAGGGCCTATGAGCCTCTGGATGAATGCGGTTGCATTATTGAACAATAATAAAATGTGCATAATTTCTAGCAGGTTCTTCAGAATCCATGGTGAACATACGAAATTTAAGTGCTAATAGTAAAAAGAGGAAAATGTGGAAAATCTGTGGGACGATTTGGGCTTTTCTTTCTATCTTCAACGGGAAGACAGAAGATATTGAACAAACAGATTATATGTTGAGTAGCACAGTTAATCTTCCTATAATTAAGAATTAATCTCTTCCTCTTTCTCACCAACAAATTTCCTTCAGTCAGCAGTTCGACACCTGAATCGTAAGCACCGCCTATTGTTAGGATAGCCCGAAATCTATAACAACAATGTTAAAGACGACTATCAAACAGCCATTTTTTTTCGGCACAGCCAGATGAGGTGGTCGAAACCTGGCTCGGGAAACAACAATATTCTATACCATTTATTTACCGGCGTGCGTGGTGCAGTCAGTATTGCGCTAACTTCCTGTGCCCTAGATTGTGGGTTAAATCCCGGCTCAGGACGAGGTATAAATGTGACAGACATATCTGTAGAATTACAGGCATCTAACAACTCCTTCGAGACTAAATTCTCGTTTACCACGCACGGAAATTCTCTCAATGTTGTTCCGGCAGGAGAATGGCCTAGCCATCTTACTCAGTAATAATAACGAATAGTAATAAGTGTCTCATATTTTGCAGGTTCATACAAAAGCAACAAAGTTGAAGAGGGCAATCAAGTAATAAACTGCATACTTTTCATAGCAGGCAGGATACTGAAGGAAGGTGTTGTTTGGAAAACATTGGTAATTTTTCACATTTCATTTAAGATTAATAATATTCTTTCACGATTACGTTAAAGACAGCTATCAAACAGGAATATACGATTGGGCCAGGAAGGTATGTTTTTTAACGTGGAATGCGGAGGTATCTGAGATTTATTCCCCTTAGAAACTAAATATAGAAACACTTGATAGATGATTATGTATTTCATAATTAAGTTTTCCGTTAAGAACGAAGCTTTACAAAAATTGACGTACGATAAATAAAATAGAATTGCATAAAATAAAGTTTCTCTCTTGAGCCTAACTGCAATACAGTAGCTACTTTAGGCGATTAATTTCTCTGCCTGCACTCTAGATTACCAAGGTATACCTCTTAACTTATGAGAAGACAAGTGAACTTTTATCACTTTGTATCAGTAAGTATTGCTGTTGCTCAGGTTTAATAATATATTTTGTTAACGACACCATTTTTGCATATCGTTTGTTACATATTTTGCCTAGCAACAGGTATTTGGGAATTTTTTGAAAACATTCTTTAAGGCCCTATCTATTAGTTGTCTCATATAAACGAGGTTTCAATGCGAAGTAACACGGAAAACCCATCACCGAAATTTCGAAGTAAAGGGGTGTGGAAATAAAAGTGGTTGTGTATTTACTTATCAATTACATATCTCTTGTGGAAAGATGGTCAACATACATGAAGTCTATTTTGTAATAAATGAAATATGCATTCTGTATTTATGTCGTCAGAATTCACATTCAAATGACATACGTTTGTGGAAATACATTTAAATATCCAAATGAAATTACTACTACAACATGTAATTTCTATAGTTAACATTGAGCCCATAAGATTCTGCGTTGAAGGAACAGAAAGGTGCTCAATATTTTGAATTTCTTATTAATATGTGTATCTACTTTTGAGTTTAGTGGAGCATTAAACTGATACATAATTTTACTAACGATTTTACAAAATATTCAAATTGTATATACTTTTGTGGCCACATGGGAGAATGTTCCTAATTTGTTTGAAGGGTCTGTGAGGCTCTAGATGTCTATGGATATAGTACTAAACAATGCTAAAATATGTATAATTCTTTTTAGGTTCTTCTAAAATAATCTGCCTGGAGTCCAGAAACATTTAGGACAGAATTCGTGGAGAAATACAGGGATATCTCTACCAACGTTAAAATTGAGTGCAAAGGCATAATTTGACAATTTTGTAAATGATTTGGTGGTTCTGGCGTTCCTTGATTGATCGATCAGAAGAGTTGAACATTTGGTCAACAGAAAATATAACTTGAGTACCAATCATATTATCTATTATTTGACTTTAAATCTCTCTTATGTTTGCAATTTTCGTGTCCGGTTATCCACTTCCTAGGCGGTGCGCGCTGTTGGTTAACCTAAAGCTTTAATAGTGATGTTAAAGATGGCTGTCAAACAGCTCTTGTCGGCACCTACTTCCAGAACCCTTAATTATGTCATTTTACTTAAGCTCTAGAGTTTCAAACCAGTAAAATGCACATTCGAGGTTCTGGGAGATAGGTGACGCGCGCAAATCCTGGCGGGTAAGAAAGCCGACTCGGAAGTAATATCCGGAACACGGAAACAATATCCTGTAACATTTCTTATACCATTCACTTATAATTCTCGTCCATTTCTAGTCGGTTTGGGTGACGAAGTCAAAATTGTGGCCAAGTTTATGGGTTAAATCCCACCCCAGATCGATGGCATTTATGTGTGCGTAAATGAGACAGGCCCATGTCTGTATCAAAGTATCAATCAATAATAAAACGTGTCTTATATTTCAGGTCCTTTAATCAACAACGTTAAAGTTGGCAATCAAACCAATATATATTACATTTTCATAGTCCGGCAGTCTGTTAAGGGAAGTGACGGGAGCATTGCTTGGAAAAACAAAGGTAATTTTTTCTATCGGATTTTATGACAGACTATTACCACGTCTGCATGCTGCTTCAAAATTTATGTATTTATTTCTTTTCGAAGGTACAATCCCTGAGCGTAAGATCCATAGAATAGATTATAATATATTATATAATTACGATATTCATATTATGTGTAGTTGAAAAAAATCAAAGTTTGATGTACGAAAATAAAAATCATATAATAATCTCTTCGGGCTTACAGAAATACTAAAGTTATTTAGAATTTAGTTTTCTTTCCCTTTACTCTAAATGCTGTGATTGTTTCTGCACTAAATAATACATTTGGAGATAAGTGTACTTAAGTCACTTTTTTGCAGTAAGTATCTTGATATAAGTGTATATGCAGTAAGTGAGATCCTTTTTGCATGCCCTTTATTGAGTATTTTACCTAGCAACAGTCAAGTATGAGAAATAATTGAAAACAATGTTCTAAGACCCTGTTAGTTATATCATATGAACAATGGGATAACCTGGAGTAACACGATAAGGAAATATAGTACCTAGAACAAATAGATTCTAGAAAAACAACTGATGGTTCGTTATTTTTCAATATCTATCTCTTCACTCCAATGTCATGCATTTGTGGGAAAATATGTTAAAACCACAAACTAATATATTACTGCAACTTTTAATTTCTAAACACAATAAGAAGGAAGAACGTGAAGTTGCTCAATATATTGAGAGTACAACTTTAAGATTTGTGTTTATTTTCCAGGATTGAAGGGCCTATGAGCCTCTGGATGAATGCGGTTGCATTATTGAACAATAATAAAATGTACATAATTTCTAGCAGGTTCTTCAGAATCCATGGTGAACATACGAAATTTAAGTGCTAATAGTAAAAAGAGGAAAATGTGGAAAATCTGTGGGACGATTTGGGCTTTTCTTTCTATCTTCAACGGGAAGACAGAAGATATTGAACAAACAGATTATATGTTGAGTAGCACAGTTAATCTTCCTATAATTAAGAATTAATCTCTTCCTCTTTCTCACCAACAAATTTCCTTCAGTCAGCAGTTCGACACCTGAATCGTAAGCACCGCCTATTGTTAGGATAGCCCGAAATCTATAACAACAATGTTAAAGACGACTATCAAACAGCCATTTTTTTTCGGCACAGCCAGATGAGGTGGTCGAAACCTGGCTCGGGAAACAACAATATTCTATACCATTTATTTACCGGCGTGCGTGGTGCAGTCAGTATTGCGCTAACTTCCTGTGCCCTAGATTGTGGGTTAAATCCCGGCTCAGGACGAGGTATAAATGTGACAGACATATCTGTAGAATTACAGGCATCTAACAACTCCTTCGAGACTAAATTCTCGTTTACCACGCACGGAAATTGTCTCAATGTTGTTCCGGCAGGAGAATGGCCTAGCCATCTTACTCAGTAATAATAACGAATAGTAATAAGTGTCTCATATTTTGCAGGTTCATACAAAAGCAACAAAGTTGAAGAGGGCAATCAAGTAATAAACTGCATACTTTTCATAGCAGGCAGGATACTGAAGGAAGGTGTTGTTTGGAAAACATTGGTAATTTTTCACATTTCATTTAAGATTAATAATATTCTTTCACGATTACGTTAAAGACAGCTATCAAACAGGAATATACGATTGGGCCAGGAAGGTATGTTTTTTAACGTGGAATGCGGAGGTTTCTGAGATTTATTCCCCTTAGAAACTAAATATAGAAACACTTGATAGATGATTATGTATTTCATAATTAAGTTTTCCGTTAAGAACGAAGCTTTACAAAAATTGACGTACGATAAATAAAATAGAATTGCATAAAATAAAGTTTCTCTCTTGAGCCTAACTGCAATACAGTAGCTACTTTAGGCGATTAATTTCTCTGCCTGCACTCTAGATTACCAAGGTATACCTCTTAACTTATGAGAAGACAAGTGAACTTTTATCACTTTGTATCAGTAAGTATTGCTGTTGCTCAGGTTTAATAATATATTTTGTTAACGACACCATTTTTGCATATCGTTTGTTACATATTTTGCCTAGCAACAGGTATTTGGGAATTTTTTGAAAACATTCTTTAAGGCCCTATCTATTAGTTGTCTCATATAAACGAGGTTTCAATGCGAAGTAACACGGAAAACCCATCACCGAAATTTCGAAGTAAAGGGGTGTGGAAATAAAAGTGGTTGTGTATTTACTTATCAATTACATATCTCTTGTGGAAAGATGGTTAACATACATGAAGTCTATTTTGTAATAAATGAAATATGCATTCTGTATTTATGTCGTCAGAATTCACATTCAAATGACATACGTTTGTGGAAATACATTTAAATATCCAAATGAAATTACTAGTACAACATGTAATTTCTATAGTTAACATTGAGCCCATAAGATTCTGCGTTGAAGGAACAGAAAGGTGCTCAATATTTTGAATTTCTTATTAATATGTGTATCTACTTTTGAGTTTAGTGGAGCATTAAACTGAAACATAATTTTACTAACGATTTTACAAAATATTCAAATTGTATATACTTTTGTGGCCACATGGGAGAATGTTCCTAATTTGTTTGAAGGGTCTGTGAGGCTCTAGATGTCTATGGATATAGTACTAAACAATGCTAAAATATGTATAATTCTTTTTAGGTTCTTCTAAAATAATCTGCCTGGAGTCCAGAAACATTTAGGACAGAATTCGTGGAGAAATACAGGGATATCTCTACCAACGTTAAAATTGAGTGCAAAGGCATAATTTGACAATTTTGTAAATGATTTGGTGGTTCTGGCGTTCCTTGATTGATCGATCAGAAGAGTTGAACATTTGGTCAACAGAAAATATAACTTGAGTACCAATCATATTATCTATTATTTGACTTTAAATCTCTCTTATGTTTGCAATTTTCGTGTCCGGTTATCCACTTCCTAGGCGGTGCGCGCTGTTGGTTAACCTAAAGCTTTAATAGTGATGTTAAAGATGGCTGTCAAACAGCTCTTGTCGGCACCTACTTCCAGAACCCTTAATTATGTCATTTTACTTAAGCTCTAGAGTTTCAAACCAGTAAAATGCACATTCGAGGTTCTGGGAGATAGGTGACGCGCGCAAATCCTGGCGGGTAAGAAAGCCGACTCGGAAGTAATTTCCGGAACACGGAAACAATATCCTGTAACATTTCTTATACCATTCACTTATAATTCTCGTCCATTTCTAGTCGGTTTGGGTGACGAAGTCAAAATTGTGGCCAAGTTTATGGGTTAAATCCCACCCCAGATCGATGGCATTTATGTGTGCGTAAATGAGACAGGCCCATGTCTGTATCAAAGTATCAATCAATAATAAAACGTGTCTTATATTTCAGGTCCTTTAATCAACAACGTTAAAGTTGGCAATCAAACCAATATATATTACATTTTCATAGTCCGGCAGTCTGTTAAGGGAAGTGACGGGAGCATTGCTTGGAAAAACAAAGGTAATTTTTTCTATCGGATTTTATGACAGACTATTACCACGTCTGCATGCTGCTTCAAAATTTATGTATTTATTTCTTTTCGAAGGTACAATCCCTGAGCGTAAGATCCATAGAATAGATTATAATATATTATATAATTACGATATTCATATTATGTGTAGTTGAAAAAAATCAAAGTTTGATGTACGAAAATAAAAATCATATAATAATCTCTTCGGGCTTACAGAAATACTAAAGTTATTTAGAATTTAGTTTTCTTTCCCTTTACTCTAAATGCTGTGATTGTTTCTGCACTAAATAATACATTTGGAGATAAGTGTACTTAAGTCACTTTTTTGCAGTAAGTATCTTGATATAAGTGTATATGCAGTAAGTGAGATCCTTTTTGCATGCCCTTTATTGAGTATTTTACCTAGCAACAGTCAAGTATGAGAAATAATTGAAAACAATGTTCTAAGACCCTGTTAGTTATATCATATGAACAATGGGATAACCTGGAGTAACACGATAAGGAAATATAGTACCTAGAACAAATAGATTCTAGAAAAACAACTGATGGTTCGTTATTTTTCAATATCTATCTCTTCACTCCAATGTCATGCATTTGTGGGAAAATATGTTAAAACCACAAACTAATATATTACTGCAACTTTTAATTTCTAAACACAATAAGAAGGAAGAACGTGAAGTTGCTCAATATATTGAGAGTACAACTTTAAGATTTGTGTTTATTTTCCAGGATTGAAGGGCCTATGAGCCTCTGGATGAATGCGGTTGCATTATTGAACAATAATAAAATGTGCATAATTTCTAGCAGGTTCTTCAGAATCCATGGTGAACATACGAAATTTAAGTGCTAATAGTAAAAAGAGGAAAATGTGGAAAATCTGTGGGACGATTTGGGCTTTTCTTTCTATCTTCAACGGGAAGACAGAAGATATTGAACAAACAGATTATATGTTGAGTAGCACAGTTAATCTTCCTATAATTAAGAATTAATCTCTTCCTCTTTCTCACCAACAAATTTCCTTCAGTCAGCAGTTCGACACCTGAATCGTAAGCACCGCCTATTGTTAGGATAGCCCGAAATCTATAACAACAATGTTAAAGACGACTATCAAACAGCCATTTTTTTTCGGCACAGCCAGATGAGGTGGTCGAAACCTGGCTCGGGAAACAACAATATTCTATACCATTTATTTACCGGCGTGCGTGGTGCAGTCAGTATTGCGCTAACTTCCTGTGCCCTAGATTGTGGGTTAAATCCCGGCTCAGGACGAGGTATAAATGTGACAGACATATCTGTAGAATTACAGGCATCTAACAACTCCTTCGAGACTAAATTCTCGTTTACCACGCACGGAAATTGTCTCAATGTTGTTCCGGCAGGAGAATGGCCTAGCCATCTTACTCAGTAATAATAACGAATAGTAATAAGTGTCTCATATTTTGCAGGTTCATACAAAAGCAACAAAGTTGAAGAGGGCAATCAAGTAATAAACTGCATACTTTTCATAGCAGGCAGGATACTGAAGGAAGGTGTTGTTTGGAAAACATTGGTAATTTTTCACATTTCATTTAAGATTAATAATATTCTTTCACGATTACGTTAAAGACAGCTATCAAACAGGAATATACGATTGGGCCAGGAAGGTATGTTTTTTAACGTGGAATGCGGAGGTTTCTGAGATTTATTCCCCTTAGAAACTAAATATAGAAACACTTGATAGATGATTATGTATTTCATAATTAAGTTTTCCGTTAAGAACGAAGCTTTACAAAAATTGACGTACGATAAATAAAATAGAATTGCATAAAATAAAGTTTCTCTCTTGAGCCTAACTGCAATACAGTAGCTACTTTAGGCGATTAATTTCTCTGCCTGCACTCTAGATTACCAAGGTATACCTCTTAACTTATGAGAAGACAAGTGAACTTTTATCACTTTGTATCAATAAGTATTGCTGTTGCTCAGGTTTAATAATATATTTTGTTAACGACACCATTTTTGCATATCGTTTGTTACATATTTTGCCTAGCAACAGGTATTTGGGAATTTTTTGAAAACATTCTTTAAGGCCCTATCTATTAGTTGTCTCATATAAACGAGGTTTCAATGCGAAGTAACACGGAAAACCCATCACCGAAATTTCGAAGTAAAGGGGTGTGGAAATAAAAGTGGTTGTGTATTTACTTATCAATTACATATCTCTTGTGGAAAGATGGTCAACATACATGAAGTCTATTTTGTAATAAATGAAATATGCATTCTGTATTTATGTCGTCAGAATTCACATTCAAATGACATACGTTTGTGGAAATACATTTAAATATCCAAATGAAATTACTACTACAACATGTAATTTCTATAGTTAACATTGAGCCCATAAGATTCTGCGTTGAAGGAACAGAAAGGTGCTCAATATTTTGAATTTCTTATTAATATGTGTATCTACTTTTGAGTTTAGTGGAGCATTAAACTGATACATAATTTTAATAACGATTTTACAAAATATTCAAATTGTATATACTTCTGTGGCCACATGGGAGAATGTTCCTAATTTGTTTGAAGGGTCTGTGAGGCTCTAGATGACTATGGATATAGTACTAAACAATGCTAAAATATGTATAATTCTTTTTAGGTTCTTCTAAAATAATCTGCCTGGAGTCCAGAAACATTTAGGACAGAATTCGTGGAGAAATACAGGGATATCTCTACCAACGTTAAAATTGAGTGCAAAGGCATAATTTGCCATTTTTGTAAATGATTTGGTGGTTCTGGCGTTCCTTGATTGATCGATCAGAAGAGTTGAACATTTGGTCAACAGAAAATATAACTTGAGTACCAATAATATTATCTATTATTTGACTTTAAATCTCTCTTATGTTTGCAATTTTCGTGTCCGGTTATCCACTTCCTAGGCGGTGCGCGCTGTTTGGTTAACCTAAAGCTTTAATAGTGATGTTAAAGATGGCTGTCAAACAGCTCTTGTCGGCACCTACTTCCAGAACCCTTAATTATGTCATTTTACTTAAGCTCTAGAGTTTCAAACCAGTAAAATGCACATTCGAGGTTCTGGGAGATAGGTGACGCGCGCAAATCCTGGCGGGTAAGAAAGCCGGCTCGGAAGTAATATCCGGAACACGGAAACAATATCCTGTAACATTCCTTACACCATTCACTTATAATTCTCGTCCATTTCTAGTCGGCTTGGGTGACGAAGTCAAAATTGTGGCCAAGTTTATGGGTTAAACCCCACCCCAGATAGATGGCATTTATGTGTGCGTAAATGAGACAGGCCCATGTCTGTATCAAAGTATCAATCAATAATAAAACGTGTCTTATATTTCAGGTCCTTTAATCAACAACGTTAAAGTTGGCAATCAAACCAATATATATTACATTTTCATAGTCCGGCAGTCTGTTAATGGAAGTGACGGGAGCATTGCTTGGAAAAACAAAGGTAATTTTTTCTATCGGATTTTATGACAGACATTTATGTACTATTACCACGTCTGCATGCTGCTTCAAAATTTATGTATTTATTTATTTTCGAAGGTATTATGTAGTAAATGAAACATGCATTGTGCATCTATGTCCTCAGAATTCACATTGAAATTGCATACGTTTGTGGAAATATATTTAGATATTCCAACGATATTACCAATACAATATCTAATACTACAGTTAACATGAAGCTCATGAGGTTCTGAGATGGTACAGAATATATTGACCATCTTATTAACATGTATGTCTATTTTTCAATTGATTGGAGCAAAAGTCTGGTTCTGTTTATATTTTCTGTTTAGAGTGTACAAAGTATGCAACTTTTACTGTTCTTTGTGGCCATATAGGAGAATGTATGTTTGAAGTCCTTATGAGGCTCTAGGTCCCTATGGATATAATACTAAACATATGTGTAAATTTTTCAAGATATTCCAAAGTCAACTGTCTACAGTCCAGAAATATTTAGGACAGAATCCATGATGATATTCAGGGATAAAACCAATGAAAAATAAACGCAGTGACATTTGACAATCTGGTAATTCTGTCGGATGTTCTGATTTAAGCATTGCACTTTCTTTCTGTGCCCGAGATTTTTGATTAAATCCCGGCCCAGGGCGATTGCATTTATGTATGTATAATTGTGACAGCCATTGTCATTAGATCTACAGAAATGTAAAAGTACACAGGCGATGTTGGTCCGGGAAGTTAAATGTCAAACCAAGTGATGACACTGTATCAATCAATAATAATACATTTTTATTATATTTCAGTTTTTCTGTAATCAACTACGTTAAAGGTGGGAATCAGATAACTATATTTTACGGTTTCATAGCCAGGTGATTTGTTGAAGTCACGAAAGGATTGTAGGATTACAAATGTAATTTTTGCTTTTGGATTTTACTTCAGACAAACATTCTCAACTTCCTATTTATACTATTTCTTTCGATTAACAAATCTGCATGCTACTTGTACTTTCCATCATTTAGTGAGAATTTCTTTACTTGAATTAAAGCAAATTTTTAAAGGTGTCAGGATAAGAAGACAAATCGCCGAATGTTTAATTAAATTATATTAAAAATAGAAAAGTAAAAACGTGAGATGGAAATTTCACAATGAAAATTTAAAATGAATGTGCCAATTAAACAAGGCTTCTTAAAAATCCCATCCAAATGTGCGGTAGTGACAAAATGTGCATAATTTATTGCAGGTTTTTTTTAGAATCCATGGTGTACTTGTGTACTTACGCAACTTAAGTGCCAATGATAAAAATGGATGGAGACGCATTTGAGAATCTGGTAAATCAGTGGGACGACTTGGGCTTTCTCTAGCTTCAACGAGAGGATTGAAGATATTGGAAAATACAGATTATAAGTTGAGTAGCAAGGTTATTCTTTCTAGAATAAGAACCAATATCTTTCTCTTTCTCACCAACAAATTTCCTGCAGTCAGCATTTCGACATCTGAGTCGTAAAAGCAGGGCCTACTCTAAGGAGAATCCGAAATCTTTAAGAACAACGTTAAAGACGGCTATCAAACAGAGGTTTCGGCAAAAGCCAGATGAGGTTGTTGAAACCTGACTCGGGAAACAACAATATTCTCTACCATACATTTACCGGCGTGGGTGGTGCAGTCAGTATTGCGATAACTTACTGTGCCCTAGATTGTGGGTTAAATCCCGGCCCAGGACGATGTATAAATGTGACAGAAATGTCTGTAGAATTACGGGCATGTAACAACTCCTTCGAGACTAAATTCTTGTTTACCACGCAGGGAAAATGACTCATGTTGTTCCGGTAGGAGAATGGCCTAGCCAACTGATTACTCAGGAATAATACTCAATACTAATAAGTGCTTCATATTTTGCAGGTTCATACAAAAGAAACTAAGTTGAAAAGCCAATCAAATAATAACTGCATACGTTTCGGAGCGGGCAGGATACTGAAAGAAGGCGTTGGCTGGAAATCAAAGGTAATTTTTCACATTTCATTTAAGATTAATATAATTCTTTAACAATTACGTTAGACTGCTATCAAACAGGAATAAACCATTGGGCCAGGCACGTATGTTTTTAACGTGGAATGCGGAGGATTCTGAGATTCATTCCCCTTAGAAACTAAATATAGAAACACTTGATAGATCTTTATATGGTTCATAATTAAATTATCCGTTAAGAATGAAGCTTTACAAATATTGTACGAAAAATAAAATAGAATTTTATAAAATAAAGTTTCTCTCTTGAGCCTAACAACAATACAGTAGCTATCTTAGACGTTTAATTTATTTCCCTGTACTCTAAATTACCAAGGCATACTTCTTAACTTATGAGGAGACAAGTGCACTTTTGTCACTTCATATCAATAAGTAAGGCTGTTGCTCGTTCTTGATAATTTATTCTGTTCACGAGACCATATTTGCTTATCGTTTGTTACATATTTTGCCTAGCAACAGATATTTGGAGATTATTGTGAACATTTTTTTAAAGGCCTTATCTGTTAGTTACGTAATATGAACAAGGTTTCAACCCGAAGTAACATCGAAAACAAGACATCCAAATTTCAAAGTAAACAAGTGGGAAAAACAAGCGGGAAAAACAAGTGGTTGTGAATTTATTTATGACTTACATTTGTTTGGTGTAAAGATAATCAACATAGCCTACTTGAAGTAATATTATGTAGTAAATGAAACATGCATTGTGCATCTATGTCCTCAGAATTCACATTGAAATTACATACGTTTGTGGAAATATATTTAGATATTCCAACGATATTATCAATACAATATCTAATACTACAGTTAACATGAAGCTCATGAGGTTCTGAGATGGTACAGAATATATTGACCATCTTATTAACATGTATGTCTATTTTTCAATTTATTGGAGCAAAAGTCTGGTTCTGTTTATATTTTCTGTTTAGAGTGTACAAAGTATGCAACTTTTACTGTTCTTTGTGGCCATATAGGAGAATGTATGTTTGAAGTCCCTATGAGGTTCTAGGTCCCTATGGATATAATACTAAACATTGCTAAATATGTGTAAATTTTTCAAGATATTCCAAAGTCAACTGTCTACAGTCCAGAAATATTTAGGACAGAATACATGATGATATTCAGGGATAAAACCAATGAAAAATAAACGCAGTCACATTTGACAATCTGGTAATTCTGTCGGATGTTCTGATTTAAGTAGCTTCATCGAGAGGATTGAAGACAATGGACAACATCAAGAAATGACTTGACTAGGAAAAGTATATGTTCTATTTTTTTATTATAATCTCTTCCTAGATATTATCTTATGTGCCACAAACCCACTTCCTGAAGTTAGCGGTTTCGACACCATATACCTCTGCGGAGCAGCCTGATTGGTAAACAGCAAGCTCAAACTATAACGTTAAACAAGGCTATCAAACAGGCATATACGATTGCAGGGCCAAAGAGGATTGAAGACTGGACCTGATGTTTTGTCCGGAATACGAAATTAATATTCTTTAACACTCATCACATTCTTAACTCTAATTTCTCTTCTACCTCTTGTCGGCCTCGGTGTCGAAGTCAGAATTGCACTTTCTTTCTGTGCCCGAGGTTTTTGATTAAATCCCGGCCCAGGGCGATTGCATTTATGTATGTGTAATTGTGACAGCCATTGTCATTAGATCTACAGAAATGTAAAAGTACACAGGCGATGTTGGTCCGGGAAGTTAAATGTCAAACCAAGTGATGACACTGTATCAATCAATAATAATACATTTTTATTATATTTCAGTTTTTCTGTAATCAACTACGTTAAAGGTGGGAATCAGATAACTATATTTTACGGTTTCATAGCCAGGTGATTTGTTGAAGTCACGAAAGGATTTTAGGATTACAAATGTAATTTTTGCTTTTGGATTTTACTTCAGACAAACATTCTCAACTTCCTATTTATACTATTTCTTTCGATTAACAAATCTGCATGCTACTTGTACTTTCCATCATTTAGTGAGAATTTCTTTACTTGAATTAAAGCAAATTTTTAAAGGTGTCAGGATAAGAAGACAAATCGCCGAATGTTTAATTAAATTCTATTAAAAATAGAAAAGTAAAAACGTGAGATGGAAATTTCACAATGAAAATTTAAAATGAATGTGCCAATTAAACAAGGCTTCTTAAAAATCCCATCCTAATGTGCGGTAGTGACAAAATGTGCATAATTTATTGCAGGTTTTTTTAGAATCCATGGTGTACTTGTGTACTTACGCAACTTAAGTGCCAATGATAAAAATGGATGGAGACGCATTTGAGAATCTGGTAAATCAGTGGGACGACTTGGGCTTTCTCTAGCTTCAACGAGAGGATTGAAGATATTGGAAAATACAGATTATAAGTTGAGTAGCAAGGTTATTCTTTCTAGAATAAGAACCAATATCTTTCTCTTTCTCACCAACAAATTTCCTGCAGTCAGCATTTCGACATCTGAGTCGTAAAAGCAGGGCCTACTCTAAGGAGAATCCGAAATCTTTAACAACAAAGTTAAAGACGGCTATCAAACAGAGGTTTCGGCAAAAGCCAGATGAGGTTGTTGAAACCTGACTCGGGAAAAAACGATATTCTCTACCATACATTTACCGGCGTGGGTGGTGCAGTCAGTATTGCGATAACTTACTGTGCCCTAGATTGTGGGTTAAATCCCGGCCCAGGACGATGTATAAATGTGACAGAAATGTCTGTAGAATTACGGGCATGTAACAACTCCTTCTAAACTAAATTCTTGTTTACCACGCAGGGAAAATGACTCATGTTGTTCCGGTAGGAGAATGGCCTAGCCAACTGATTACTCAGGAATAATACTCAATACTAATAAGTGCTTCATATTTTGCAGGTTCATACAAAAGAAACTAAGTTGAAAAGCCAATCAAATAATAACTGCATACGTTTCGGAGCGGGCAGGATACTGAAAGAAGGCGTTGGCTGGAAAACAAAGGTAATTTTTCACATTTCATTTAAGATTAATATAATTCTTTAACAATTACGTTAGACTGCTATCAAACAGGAATATACGATTGGGCCAGGCACGTATGTTTTTAACTTGGAATGCGGAGGTTTCTGAGATTTATTCCCTTAGAAACCAAATATAGAGACACTTGATTGATCATTATATATTTCATACTTAAGTTTTCCGTTAAGAACGAAGCTTTACAAAAATTGACGTACGATAAATAAAATAGAATTGTATAAAATAAAGTTTCTCTCTTGAGCCTAACATCAATACAGTAGCTACTTTAGGCGATTAATTTCTCTGCCTGCACTCTGAATTACCAAGGTATACTTCCTAACTTATGAGGAGGCAAGTGTACTTTTATCACTTTGTATCAGTTAGTAGCGCAGTTGCTCAGGCTTAATAATATATTCAGTTAACGAGACCATTTTTGCATATCGTTTGTTACATATTTTGCCTAGCAACAGGTATTTGGGAATTTTGGTGAAAACATTCTTTAAGGCCCTATCTATTAGTTGTCTCATATAAACAAGGTTTCAATGCGAAATAACACTGAAAACCCATCACCGAAATTTCGAAGTAAAGGGGTGTGGAAGTAAAAGTGGTTGTGTATTTACTTATCAATTACATATCTCTTGTGCAAAGATGGTCAACATACATGATGTCTATTTTGTAATAAATGAAACATGCATTCTGTATTTATGTCGTCAGAATTCACATTCAAATGTCATACGTTTGTGGTAATACATTTAAATATCCAAATAAAATTACTACTACATGTAATTTCTATAGTTAACATTGAACCCTTACGATTCTGCGTTGGAAGAACAGAAAGGTGCTCAATATTTTGAATATCTTATTAATATGTGTATCTACTTTTGAGTTTAGTGGAGCATTAACCTGATACATGATTTTACTAACGATTTTACAAAATATTCAATTTTTATATGCTTTTGTGGCCACGTGGGAGAATGTTCCTAAATTGTCTGAAGGGTCTGTGAGGCTCTGGATGTCTATGGATATACATAGTACTAGACAATGCTAAAATATGTATAATTCTTTTTAGGTTCTTCTAAAATAATCTGCCTGGAGTCCAGAAACATTTAGGACAGAATTCGTGGAGAAATACATGGATATCTCTACCAACGTTAAAATTGAGTGCAAAGGCATAATTTGATAATTTGGTAAATGATTTGGAGGTTCTGGCGTTTCCTTGATTGATCAGAAGAGTTGAACATATTGGTCAACAGAAAATATAACTTGAGTATCAATCATATTATCTATTATTTGCCTTTAAATCTCTCTTATGTTTGCAATTTTCGTGTCCGGTTATCCACTTCCTAGGCGGTGCGCTCTGTTTGGTTAACCTAAAGCTTTAATAGTGACGTTAAAGATGGCTGTCCAACATTTCCTGTCGGCACCTACTTCCAGAACCCTTAATTATGTCATTTTACTTAAGCTCTAGAGTTTCAAACCAGTAAAATGCACATTCGAGGTTCTGGGAGATAGGTGACGCGCGCGAATCCTGGCGGGTTTGAAAACCGGCTCGGAAGTAATATCTGGAACGCGGAAATAGTATCCTGTAACATTCCTTATAACATTCACTCATAATTCTAGTCCATTTCTAGTGTGTTTGGGTGACGAAGTCAAAATTGTGGCCAAGTTTATGGGTTAAATCCCACCCCAGATCGATGGCATTTATGTGTGCGTAAATGAGACAGGCCCATGTCTGTATCAAAGTATCAATCTATAATAAAACGTGTCTTATTTTTCAGGTCCTTTAATCAACAACGTTAAAGTTGGCAATCAAACCACTATACATTACATTTTCATAGTCCGGCAGTCTGTTAAGGGAAGTGACGGGCGCATTGCTTGGAAAAACAAAGGTAATTTTTTCTATGGGATTTTATTTATGACAGACATTTATGTACTATTTCTCCGATTACCACGTCTGCATGCTGCTTCAACTTTTTATCTATTTATTTCTTTTTGAAGGTACAATCCCTGAGCATAAGATCTATAGAATAGATTATAATATATTATATAATTACGATATTCATCCTATGTGTAATTGAAAAAAATCTCAGTTTGACGTAAGAAAATAAAAAATCATATAATAATCTCTTCGGGCTTACAGAAATACTATATACCTTTCTGATAGCTGTCTTTAACGTAATTGTTAATGTGAAAAATTACATTTGTTTTCAAACAACTCCTTCCTTCTGTACCCAGGCTGGCTATGAAACGTATGCAGTTGTTTGATTTCCCTTTTCAACTTAGTTGCTCTTGTATGAACCTGCAAAATATGAGACACTTATTACTATTTGGTATTATTACTGAGTAATCTGTCTAGGCCATTCGCCTGCTTGAACAACATTGAGACAATTTCCGTGCGTGATAAACAAGAATTTAGTCTCGAAGGAGTCCGTAATCCTACAGACATGCAATCAGTATTTCACTAACTTACTGTGTCCCAGTTTTGGGTAAAATCCCGGCCTAGGACGATGTATAAATGTGACAGAGATGTCTGTAGGATTACGGACTCCTTCGAGAATAAATTCTTGTTTATCACGCACGGAAATTGTCTCAATGTTGTTCCGGTAGGCGAATGGTCTAGGCAGATTACTCAGTAATAATACCAAATAGTAATAAATGTCTCATATTTTGCAGGTTCATACAAAAGAAACTAAGTTTAAAAGGGAAATCAAACAATTGCATACGTTTCATAGCCAGGCTGGGTACTGAAGGAAGGAGTTGTTTGGAAAACAAATGTAATTTTTCACATTTCATTCAAGATTAACGTAATTCCTTAACAATTACGTTAAAGACAGCTATCAGAAAGGTAATACGATTGGGCCAGGCCGGTATGCTTTCTATCGTGGAGTGCGGAGGTTTCTTAGATTTATTCCCTTAGAAACCAAATATAGAAACACTTGATAGATCATTATATATTTCATAATTAAGTTTTCCGTTAAGAACGAAGCTTTACAAAAATAGAATAATAGAATAATAAAATAGAATTGTATAAAATAAAGTTTCTCTCTTGAGCCTAACATCAATACAGTAGCTACTTTAGGCGATTAATTTCTCTGCCTGCACTCTAAATTACCAAGGTATACTTCCAAACTTATGAGGAGGCAAGTGTACTTTTATCACTTTGTAGCGCTGTTGCTCAGGTTTAATAATATATTCTGTTAACGAGACCATTTTTGCATATCGTTTGTTACATATTTTGCCTAGCAACAGGTATTTGGGAATTTTGGTGAAAACATTCTTTAAGGCCCTATCTATTAGTCGTCTCATATAAACAAGGTTTCAATGCGAAGTAACACTGAAAACACATAACCGAAATTTCGAAGTAAAGGGGTGTGGAAATAAAAGTGGTTGTGTATTTACTTATCAATTACATTTCTCTTGTGCAAAGATGTTTTACATACATGAAGTCTATTTTGTAATAAATGAAATATGCATTCTGAATTTATGTCGTCAGAATTCACATTCAAATGACATACGTTTGTGGAAATACATTTAAATATCCAAATGAAATTACTACTACAACATGTAATTTCTATAGTTAACATTGAGCCCATAAGATTCTGCGTTGAAGGAACAGAAAGGTGCTCAATATTTTGAATTTCTTATTAATATGTGTATCTACTTTTGAATTTAGTGGAGCATTAACCTGATACATCATTTTACTAACGATTTTACAAAATATTCAATTTTTATATGCTTTTGTGGCCACATGGGAGAATGTTCCTAAATTGTTTGAAGGGTCTGTGAGGCTCTGGATGTCTATGGATATAGTAATAAACAATGCTAAAATATGTATAATTCTTTTTAGGTTCTTCTTAAATAATCTGCCTGGAGTCCAGAAACATTTAGGACAGAATTCGTGGAGAAATACATGGATATCTCTACCAACGTTAAAATTGAGTGCAATGGCATAATTTGATAATTTGGTAAATGATTTGGAGGTTCTGGCGTTTCCTTGATTGATCAGAAGAGTTGAACATATTGGTCAACAGAAAATATAATTTGAGTACCAATCATATTATCTATTATTTGACTTTAAATCTCTCTTATGTTTGCAATTTTCGTGTCCGGTTATCCACTTCCTAGGCGGTGCGCTCTGTTTGGTTAACCTAAAGCTTTAATAGTGACGTTAAAGATGGCTGTCCAACATTTCTTGTCGGCACCTACTTCCAGAACCCTTAATTATGTCGTTTTACTTAAGCTCTAGAGTTTCAAACCAGTAAAATGCACATTCGAGGTTCTAGGACATAGGTGACGCGCGCGAATCCTGGCGGGTTTGAAAGCCGGCTCGGAAGTAATATCTGGAACGCGGAAATAGTATCCTGTAACATTCCTTACACCATTCACTCATAATTCTCGTCCATTTCTAGTCTGTTTGGGTGACGAATTCTCGTCCATTTCTAGTCGGCTTGGGTGACGAAGTCAAAATTGTGGCCAAGTTTATGGGTTAAATCCCACCCCAGATCGATGGCATTTATGTGTGCGTAAATGGGACAGGCCCATGTCTGTATCAAAGTATCAATCAATAATAAAACGAATCTTATTTTTCAGGTCCTTTAATCAACAACGTTAAAGTTGGCAATCAAACCACTATACATTACATTTTCGTAGTCCGGCAGTCTGTTAAGGGAAGTGACGGGCGCATTGCTTGGAAAAACAAAGGTAATTTTTTGTATGGGATTTTATTTATGACAGACATTTATGTACTATTTCTCCGATTACCACGGCTGCATGCTGCTTCAACTTTTTATGTATTTATTTCTTTTTGAAGGTACAATCCCTGAGCATAAGATCAACAGAATAGATTATAATATATTATATAATTACGATATTCATATTATGTGTAATTGAAAAAATCTAAGTTTGACGTACGAAAATAAAAAATCATATAATAATCTCTTCGGGCTTACAGAAATACTATATACCTTTCTGATAGCTGTCTTTAACGTAATTGTTAAGGAATTACGTTAATCTTGAATGAAATGTGAAAAATTACATTTGTTTTCTAAACAACTCCTTCCTTCTGTACCCACTCTGGCTATGAAACGTATGCAATTGTTTGATTTCCCTTTTCAACTTAGTTGCTTTCGTACGAACCTGCAAAATATGAGACACTTATTACTATTTGGTATTATTACTGAGTAATCTGTCTAGGCCATTCGCCTGCTTGAACAACATTGAGACAATTTCCGTGCGTGATAAACAAGAATTTAGTCTCGAAGGAGTCCGTAATCCTACAGAAATGCAGTCAGTATTTCACTAACTTACTGTGTCCCAGTTTTGGGTAAAATCCCGGCCTAGGACGAAGTATAAATGTGACAGACATGTCTGTAGGATTACGGACTCCTTCGAGACTAAATTCTTGTTTATCACGCACGGAAATTGTCTCAATGTTTTTCCGGTAGGCGAATGGTCTAGGCAGATTACTCAGTAATAATACCAAATAGTAATAAGTGTCCCATATTTTGCAGGTTAAATGGGGAGATAGACCTCATTACCCGAAGCGAAGGGAGTCTATCTAAGGGAAGGACACCCTGAAATCAAACTCTGGTCCTCCAGGTTGGGGGTTATGCAATGCGCTGGTAACCCACTCATGCAAAACAAAAGTACTCAGCAGTCTCACATATCAATAAACCCGGACGGATCTACTGGACATCGATCTCGGCTTACGAAAAAGGATTTACGATTAGGTAGGAAGGATATATTAAAGATCGGAACGTGGAATGTCAGAGGTTTATCTAATAAAGAAGAAGAACTGACAAGAGAATTAAAAAGGAAACACATGAATGTTCTTGTTACACCAGAAACAAAAAAGAAATTAAGGGGTACGTCTGAAATAAATGATTACGTAATGATATACTCTGGAGTAGAGCAAACCCAAAGAGCAGCGAAAGGTGTAGCGATATGGATTGATAAAATATTGAAGAGTAAAATAGAAAGTTACTCCTTTCTTAATGAACGAATCCTAACATTATGCCTTAATATAGAAAGAAGAAAGCTATTAATAGTTGGAGTTTATGCACCTGAAGAAGGGAAAAGAGAAGAAACCCAAAACTTTTATGAAGATCTACAAAAGGTACTAGACAAATATAACAGAACTCACCATGTGGTAATTGCAGGGGATTTAAATGCTAGAATTGGGAATGTCCCTATCCCCCAAGTTTGTGGCACCTTTGGCGAGGTCACTGTTAATAAGAATGGAAAAGCAAGAGATCTTTAACCAGGGATGGGCAACCTTTGGAAAGATGCGGGCTAAACTTTACGATATTTATGAAGTCTTGGGCCGTATATAATAGGTAGTTGTGAAAAAATAATCATGATACGGTTTTTTTATATTTACAAAGCATAATGTTAAAGATACATGAATGAGAAAAATATCGAACTGATTAGATATTTACTTACAATCAGCAGAAATTAATGAGAAGCTTGAGCTTTTATTCGGGAAACAAGATAATCAATGTTGGCACCAATCCCACAAATACATAAGCGCAGAGTGTTTTCAAAATTTTCATCTGTAAGTCTGGTTCGATCCTTTGATTTAGGCTTATTGCAGCATTTTTCTAGCGCTGACCGGCCACATCCGGCCCGCTGGCCGGGCGTTACCCATATATTATGTTCTAGACAATACTTCCCATCCAGTCTGCAAGCTTATTTGACCGTGTAATCGCATATGAAAATTGAAATGAGCAAATATCCTAGTATTGATCCCTGTGTAGCTCCATTTTTAACCATTCCTTGATTAAATTTTTTTCCGTTTACTATAACATTTTTAGATATATCAAACATGTATAATTTCAACCACTTCAGCCTTTCAAGTGTGCAATGAGAATTCTGTGGTGAACAATGTGAAAGTTATCACGGATTAATATGCAAGCGCAAGAATTTCTTAGGCTCTATCTGCACCATAGCTTGCAGGTTATTCAACCCTTCGCCAGCTCATCTATATTACAGCAGCATCCCAAGAATCACCGACACTAGAAATACTATGGGAACCTTCGCTCATCTGGCGAGGGAGACCGAAACTATGGTTAAAAGTTCCAAAACAAATATTCACTTCGTACATAGTAAAAGATATTTGAAAGCGAGATCATTGTAAACGTAATACATAGAATTTAATTAAATATATTTTTAAAGGAATAGAATTGCCTTTCCACTGTTTGATCTCCTACCTTGACACCTTTAAGAAGTAGCTTTTATTCAAGTGTACAAGTCTTAACACAGATGTCTTTTCTACAGGATGCACTTGTTTATTGATCTACAAAAAACATTTGATACTATTGATCACTTATCATTGTTGCATAAATTAGGAATGGTTGGTGTTAGAGGCATTTGTCTAGATTGGTTCAGAAGCTACCTTTCCAATAGAAAACAATATAGAAAAATTAACAATATTAACAATAGTGTAGCGAATGTGACTATAGGAGTCCCTCAGGGGTCTGTGCCACTTGTTTTTGGGCACGATTCTGCTATTTATTTATTAACTTATTTTTATTATTTATATTAACTAAATTTATTTCTTCAGCTTTTTCTTTATTTATTAACTTCAGTTTTCTATTTTTTTACCTACTCACTATTTGCCGGAAGCCATCTTTCTTCCAATTTTATTTTGTTTCGTTTGAAGTGCTTTCATTTAGATATTTCCCGGGTTTTGTTTACAACGCCCTCTTTATCGTTTATTTAGCTTGTGTTTTTTCCGCGCGGCGCCCTCGCGTGCCGGGTTCAATATTACTTTGGTGGGTGTTGCCGAGAGGAGTTGCATCTGATCGCCGACTAGTAAAGTTGTGGTGTCAGTAGCCGGCATGTAACTACAGTGTTTTTCAAATGGGAAGCGTTTTGTTCTTCCTCTTGCTTAGATACGCGGTCCAATCAGAGACGGCGAGACGGAAGGAAGACCCTTCCTGATAGCGGTACTCTTTTAGCTCGTACACGTGATTGGCGTTGAAGGAAAACGCTTCCCATTTGAAAATTACTGTAGGCACTCTTACTTCTGCTTCTCTTTTACCAGCAGATATGTTTTAGTTTAATTAATATTTTCTAAATTCTCTGGTGGGCTTTCTTTTGTTTATTTGAGTTCCATTGTTTTGTTTTGCCCACCAGTCCTTGTTTGCTTTCGGTTCCGTTTTTTTCAAAGTTAGTAATATTTTTCAATATGTTTAGTTTTTCATTATTTTGGAAGTAGGATTGCATGCTTTTTCGCCTCGTCTAATCTAATGGCCTTAAGCCCTGTTCATTCTGTTGAAATCTAAAGTCATTGCCACAACTACATTTTGCTTATATCTGTTCACTTTAAGTAAGTTATCAGCTACATTCATATATTATGCCAGTCCGTTATGTACTCACAGTATTTATTATTGCCTCCTAAGATTTGTTGTAATAAATTTTACATGTCAGAGCTTCTCGTTCTATTTTAACAAGAATGGTAGCAGAGCGTAGTTACGATCTACGGACCTTGAGCTGAGTAAAAGGAAAAGTTTAAGAGAAAAAACTGAGTCTCTGGCTTTAAAACATAAACTGTCTAGCTCTGCCATCTATTGCCGCTGTTCTAACTACCTTTTAAACAAAGAACTGTATTAATAATAATAATGAGAATTGCGCACATTGTGCATGTGTTACTGAAGGCTTCTTTAGTCTCATTGACAAAGTTCGCTGATTGAGCACTTCCTTGCAGTACACTTCTCCATATGATACCTTTCACACTTTTTATCGCACAATCTGCAAATACATGTGTCCCTTGGGCCATGGAACGTGTTGTCCGTGCACATCTTGTAATGAAACCCATGGACCGCTAAACCTGTCACAATGCGCCTCATCTCATAATTTGTCTCCGTCCATTCTCGATTGATCATTGCTTCCGTCGAGTAGAACTCCTCCCATATTTCAGTCTTTTTGTGTTCTAACTCTGCGAGTAGCGTTTTGCAGCTGCTCGTAGTCGGTAGTAATGTTTGATGCCTCAGATCGTCCACAAAATATGTTTCTCTCGCGAGTAGATAAACTAATCTCGAGGGGGCATACTTTGATATTCCCAGAATCCTCTTGAGAAATCTAGCTTTAAGTCCTTCGATTGATCTCATCTGCTTCAATGTTAGGTGTTCCCATATAAGCTCTAGTCCATAGATGAGTGTGGGGCATACTTTTGCTTCAAACAACCTCATCGCAGTGTTCAGTGACATTAGCGTTGGGTTCTGGATGTCGTATATTGCGCGGATTGCTGCTATTAGTCTTTCCTTTATGTGTATCGAGAAACATCTTCCTGTTGTCTGAATTGTCAGTCCTAGATATTTACAGTGTCCTCTTATCTGCAGTGTCTTTCCGTTGCATGTTATTTTGTCTTTTTCTCCAAGTCTCCCGCCTCTTCGAAACACAACTACTTCCGTCTTGTCTTCATTTATTTTTATTTCATTGTCCTCGGCCCATTGTGCTAATTGATCAACTGCTTTCTGCAGGTCCTCTATGTATTCCGATGCCAGTGCCATGTCATCAGCGTACATATATAGCCTCGTCCTTGTGTTCTTCCTAATGCTCTCTCCTACATCCTGAGTTAAGACATTGAATAGCAGGGGACTAAGAGGGTCCCCCTGTAGGACCCCGTTCATCTGGCTAATCCACTCGGATCTCCCCACACTGTCGTCCACTTGGACATAGTTCTCCGCTAGTATGTTGGACACCAGCCTGGTCATCTTACTCTTTCCCACTAGTGATTCCAATTTTCTCATAAGAATCCGACGGTTCACTAGGTCGAATGCCTTTGAGTAGTCTACTAGAACTACATATAGCTTCCCGTGGCTTCTCTCTAGCGTCTGTTGGATGTCTGCGATCAGATTCCCTGCTGCCATTATCGTTGATCTCTTCTGCCGGAAGCCAAACTGCTCTTCCGGTAAGTGCGGCTCCACCAGCTTAGTTAATCTTCTCGTTAGTGCTCTTGTTAGAAGTTTGAATCCCACTGCTTCCAGGGCCACTCCTCTGTAAGCATTTGGATCGTTCACACTACCTTTGCCCTTGTATAATATCTTTAAGGTGGATTTTCTCCATTCCGCAGGTATCTCTCCCATCTCAAGGCACTTGTTAAACAGTTCCACCCACACTGGCAGTAGGAAATGTTTTGACTGCTTCAGGTGTTCGTTCCGGATTCCGTCACGTCCAGGTGCTCTATTGTTCTTCCCCATGTCTATCACTCGTGTTATTTCCTCCTCAGTAAATGGGTCACAGTCCTCAGTGACGTCCTCCTTGATCATCTCAGGCCTCGTCTCCCTATGACATAATATTCTGCTGAGATGCGATCCCCATGTCTGGATCGGTATGTCTTTCGGAAATCTTGGCTGTTTTGCTCTTAGGGCTCTGTAAGGATCTCTTTCAATGTGCTCTATCAGTTTATTATGTTGTTCCTCCAAGAATGCTTTCCTTTTCAGTTTCAATAGATTTTTATATTCCCTTTTGATGTCACTATACTCTCTGAGCGCATCTTGACTCTGTAGTTGTCTCGCCCTATGTAGTGAAGTTATCGCTCTGGTTCTGTGTTCATAGCACTCTTTGTCAAACCATACTTTTCCTCTCTTTCCTCTTCCCTTCTTTACTATTGTATTATCTGTTATCCACTTCACAATGCCCTCTGTTGCCTCCTCTAGTCTACCCTCTTGCACCGTCTGCCTGAGGACTTCTACAGCTTTTCCCGATAATATCATCGCATCTCTGCTCATGTTCTTCTCCAGTTTGCCTTTGGTTTCCTTCGTCGTATAATTCGGTCTTATAAATTCACTTATGAGTGTTGCAGATAGCGGTATGTGCTTCCTGATCAGTGGTTCGTCTGTTTTCCATACTAACTCTTGCTGTTGTATTTTGAATCCTCTTATGAAGATCAAATCCACTGTACTGCCTCCATTATGGCATATGTAAGTCCATTGATTTGTATTCACAATTTCTAGACCTTCACTGTTCAAGTATTCAATCACTTGCCTTGTTTTCCTATTGTCCTTGTCTATAGCACAGTTAAAATCCCCTGCTAGAATTATCCTCGATGATCGGGGAATCGAGGTCATTATTTCACTTAGTTCTTCCACTATATCTATGGCTGCTATCTCTGGGTTAAAATATGCTCCTATTATCACTCCTAATGTCGATTCTATTGCTACTGTGTTGCCATGCTTCCTCAGTATTTTGAATGGGGCTATTTCCGGCTTCAGGAGGCAAGCTACTCCCCCTGCTGGTCTGCCTCTGTCCTTCTGTACGGTGTAAGTTTGAATATTATAGAAACCTTTAATATTTACACTTGTGTCCTCTTTCACAAACGTTTCTGTCAATATCACAATGTCGAATTCCTGGAATATGTCGCCTGTTGTTAGTTCCATGACACTCTTTAGTCCTTCTACATTCCAGTTAAGTAGCTTTATTATCCAGTTTGCTTTTTCTTCTCTCTTACTCTCCATTTTTGTGTTCGTATCCGAGACCACCGCACTCTTGTTATTGTTCGATATCCACTCCCTGGTTCTGCCAGGCTTGGCGTCTGTATGAGATGCGAAATCGCAGCACCAGAACTCCTTCCGGCCAGAATTCCGGATTCTGTACTTCATCTAATCGGTTAAATGGTATTCCCACTTTGAATGCTTTGTTCATTCCTACTGTGCGCAGCTCCTCGCACATCATATCTGGCCCCTTCAGACCTCTCTTGTTCAGAAATCCTTTGATTTTCTCTCCTGTGGTGCCTTGGGAGAGACGCCCCACATATATCCATGCCTTTCTCTCATTGGCCTGCAATGAATCATTCTCATCATCAGTTTTTCTTGTCCCTATTATTGTTTTTGGAGCCTCATGGGTATCCTGTCTTCGACTTCTTCGATATCTGACCTCGGTGAATCCTTCATTGTCATCTTTATATCCTCCTTCCCCTAATCTATTGTCCTTACTAGCGCTTGGCTGATCCTCCTCTGTCCCGCTGCTTTCGTAGTCACTTTCTTCTTCCAGTGACTGTATTTCATCTTCGTCCTGGGTCCTCTGTGATCTTTCTGGCTGGTCTTTTTCCCGGCAATTTGTCCTCAGTTGCTGCATCCCCTTCTTGACCTGGGCCCTCTGTTGTTTTTCTCGCTGTCCGTTTTCCCGGTCCTTAACCTCCGATTTTCGTATTTCCGTATTGTCCTGTGCCTTCTGTGATTCTTTCTGTTGGTCGTTTTTCTGGTCCCCTGGCCCGTGAGTTGGGAACTTGGCGTTTGGCTCGTTCAGTCCTCTGTCAATGTTTGCCTTTTGCACTACGGTCATGAATTCATTTAATGTGTCTATCTTCTTATTTAAATACACTCTAATGGATTCTATTTCTTTTTGGACGGTCTTTCCCGCTTTATATAGAATGAAGTCCTGTTCGCAATTACTGCAGAGCCACATTAGCTTTGATTTTTTCTTCTTAGTTGCTTTTAGGGCATTGAATTGCCCTTGTTGCAGCTCGGCACACGCTAAGTGGTGCCACCTCTGGCACATTCCGTCGCACTCCACGGCTGACTCGTCCTCTACTTTCTTCTCGCATACCGGGCAGTTGTCAATTTCTTCTGTGCACTCTTTGCTTTCCGATTGAGTGCTTGCGTCTGGCATGTTTTCAATCCTGTTTATCTCTATGACAGTGATATACTCTGGTCTTATCCCTACCTCCTTGGGATCACAAGCCTTCCGTGTAACGGTTTCCAATATGGCGAGCTTTACGCCTTATTATGCAGAGTTTTCAATTACACTTTTTCGTCTTTCTTACACTCAGATTTTCTCCCTAACATTTACATTAATACTCTACACTGTATTAAAGCCTTTGCGCTATAAGAGAGCTCCTTTGCTTCCGTATAACTCATATATCTGTTCACAAATGTGGACGCAATATTCCCGCACTTCTACCGTTCTACGTTACTCACTGTTCACCTGACTGTATTGACCTGCCATCTAGTTGCAAAGAAGGGAATCCTGCAGTAGTTGCGTGTGTTCTCGACAGATGGCGGGAGCTGTCTCTTCCTTCTCTGTCTGCAGTCTCATGCTAATGGTGGCATTTCTTCTCGAGTTTACATAGCAACAATATGTAAACAGACTCTTATATAGAAGTTTCAACATTTGTGATTACTTAAAATATTTTTTCTTGTGTAATTTTTGGCGAATTTCCCTTCTCCCTTTATTGTACTAGTTTTGTGGCTGTTTGGTGTGCATGTATGTTTGGGGTTTGAGATTATCTTTCTCTACACTGGTTAGCCATTAGCCATGTCGTCTGCAAGAAACCTTCCTCTGGTGAGGAAAGGCCGGGTGTTTTTCTATCTTATGCAGGTCTTTGATCTTGGAAAGAGGTGAGAATTAGTACTTCATGATATCTTCTTTAATTTGAGCTATTTCGTTTTGGTTTTCTTTCCCCTTGTAATTCAATATGTAGGTCGCTAAAATAGTGTGGGTTCAGTTTAGTGGAATTCTTGTTTCCTTCCCCCTTTTAGTCATGTAATCCATCCTGGGGCGTTCTTAATAGTTTATTTCTCCCCTGTAATTCGAGTTGCCTTTGTGCATATTATTTTGGCTTCCCTGTTTCCTTTTAATTTCACGCTATAATATGTAACACGGCTTCGTGGCTGGCAGCCATTTGTAGTTTTCAGTTCTCATTTCATGATGTACCGGTAATGATACAAAAGGAGAGTTCTTAAAGTCATCGGAGAAAATGCGCTTTTTTAAAGCCGATGGATATGCGATGAGTACGTTGAGCGATGCATTTAAGAACGATCCGATGGATTACCATATGTAAACATAACTGAAAATTCCAAATCTTGGCATATTTTGTCATTAAGCATAAAATACGTCAAAAAACATTAAAAATAAACTTATTGCGTTAAATTAAATGATATTGATTCAGTAAAATTTCCAAAGTTCTTGATATGTCAAATCCTTTAAATTGAAAGAAATCGCCAATTTATAAAAGGGATTTTTTTTATTAACCAGTCATATAATAAAATATTAATGTTACTATCACTATCTGAATCTGAAGATTCATTGCAGTAATGCAGTTTCCTTCATTGTGTCGACATACTGTATAGGTTAAGTGTTACGAGTTACGACGTCCCTATACCGAAAAGCAGACGACCATAGTATCATGGCAGACGACAATGGTCAATCGCATTTCCATCCGTACCAAAGACCGATGGAAGCGTTTGAAGTGCGATGAATCATGCGCTGGAAAGGAGAACGAGCCGATGGATTCCAGCGCTGTGTTTAGGAACGCTCTCGATGCATGCGCACTTCATGCGCACGAAAATGCGCTGAGTTAAAGAACTCTCCTATTGTAATTATTCAAAGTTTTGGTACTTTAATTTCCCTTGTTTGATTTGTAAATTTTATCTGGGGGAATTTTCCTTTCAGTTTCATTTGTGCCCTCTTTGTCCCGTTTATTCTTTAGCTCTTTCCAAGTATCTGTGTAATTATTCTCCTGCTGTAATGTAGTTTGTTTTGGCAACCAGTTTTGTATCCGTTAACATCCCAATTTGGTGGCGGAATGTTAATGTATTTTATATTTTAAACAAAATGAATTAGTGCCACCTACAGTAGGTTAAGTATTACCTGTTTTAATTATTACCTGTCAAGAAATTTATTTACAATTTTAATTATTTTAATTAATAGATGTCAGATAAAGTAATGAAATACATATGAATGTTTAGTATCATCATTCGGATTTTAAATTAAGTGACATCTTGAAAGGAAACTAACAAAAGCCTAAACTACTACTATTTGTAAATTTAGTTTAATAATTATTTTAATGTGCTTCCTGTTTTTTTATTTTTAAAGTAAGCATCTATATTTATCCAAGTATAAATATAGATGTTTCAGATTGCACCGTCCCGTCCTGGGGAATCCTTCCTTGTTAATACCTTTGGGTGGGCTCAGTGAACAACACTTTGAATTGTGGGAGGGTTTCTCCATTTAGGCTGCACGCTTTAACAAGAAGAGAGGTGAAGGAGCTGTCTACCGGTGAAGAGCTAAGGGTACCAACCGAAACAACTTCTTCTCACCAAATAAGGTAACAAATTTAATAAGTGTGGGTTTAGTTAATTTTATGGGGTGACGGTGGTGCAACCTCTGGGTTATGGGCCCAGCACGCTTCCACCTCTTGTTGCGTGCTATTAGGGCTCGCCCCCCAGATCCCGTTATGTGGAGCAGTGACCCCCACCACGGAGCAGGGACAGTCTTCAAAACAAGTAATGTTAAAATAGAAGAACGGGAAAATCAGATATGTAAAATTTATTACAACAAATCTTAGTCTGAGACTAAGGTAGTTCTTATTTATGTGTAAAGTTCCTAGAGGAACTTCCTATTTATCTAATAGGTTTCGTAATTTCTGTATATAAATACTCATTAACTATAAGTACAATAGTAGATGTCGTATATCTGTATGTTGATACTCTTCAGCCAAAATTAAATTAATGTTCATAGAAATGTTGGCTAGAATTGTGCGATTGGTCCAATTATAAATATAATCTGTTGTGTATGTTTTAAAGTTCTTTTTTCCGCTGCAATCCCAAATTTGTTGATGCGGTTATGCGTTACGTGAAGATAGACGATTATGCATTTCGGCAAAACTGATTTGCCATCTTCAGATCCTAAAATAAATATGAAACAATAAGAGGAATATAATTGTAAATTTGAAGTGTTATAATTATGATGAAATAGCCTAACAAGAAAAGTTACTAACCTTTATTTGTGGATGCAAACTACACCGTTACAGTGTATAATGTGTACTGAACTTCCGTTACAGTGTCTAATGTGTACTGAACTTTTGATCTTTAGAGTGTTGTTAATTTATACCGGTTGAGCGTGTTCTGAAATCAGTTCGAAAAGAGGGTTGTAATCTATAGTGTCTTCATTTATAATTTTATGTTTATTTCTATATATTTCTAAAGATTCTAATGTATTTAATTTTGGACCTTTATCCTGTTTATGTATAATTTTCATTGTATTTTTTTTCTATTGTGTTGAGTGAATGTGTTTTATCTAAAAGATGTTTAGCATATGCTGATTTTCGGTTTTTATATTTATAGTCCATTACGTGCTCATGATATCTTTGCTTGAATTTTCGTCCTGTCTGCCCTATGTATACATTATCAGAGTTATTGCATTTTAGTTTATATACTCCATTCTCGCTATATTTATCAAAGTTGTTGTTAATTGCATTATATAGTTTGTTTTTTTATTTTATTATTGGTTTTATATGCTACTTTGATATCATTTTGTTTAAATATTTTTGTAATTTGATATACTTTTTTGTCAGTGTAGTTGAAAGTGGTATATTTTTTTCCCTTATGTTTATCTTCATTCATTAGAATTAGGCAACTGGTTCTATTTTTTTTTGTACATACTTATTCCTTTTTTGTTTTTTCAGTAGTTGTAGTATTGTTTAATTTTTATAACCATTATTGGTAGCAATTTGAAGGATTGTATTAAGTTCATTGTTGTATTGTCGTTTATTCATCGGTATATTAAGTATCATGTTATTAAATGCTGCCATTTTTTGGCTATGGGGATGGTTTGAGCTCTTGTTTATTATTGTATCAGTAAATGTTGATTTTCTATATATACCGAAACTAAGTGTGTTATTTTTTCTTGTTATACTTAGATCCAAGTAATTTAAGGTTTGGTTTTGTTAAATTTCATGCGTCAAACTTAGATTATTATTAAGATTATTAAAATCTTCTACAATTTCGTTGGTTTTTTATTCTTTGCATATTATAAGAATGTCGTCTACAAATCTGTGGTATGTAGTTATATCATGTTTACTGAGGAGATTTTGTATATGCTTTTCTTCTATATTTTGTAAAAATATTTCTGCGAGTATTCCAGAGAGTGGTGAACCCATTGCTACACCATCTTTTTGCAGATATATTTTTTTATTAAATTTGAAATAATTTTGTTGTAGTATTGTTCTAGTTAATTTTATAATTTGTTCAATGGCTAAGGGGTTTTCTTTGTTTTTCTGGAGGCTATTTTCTATAATTTGTATTGTTTGTTGGATCGGAATGTTAGGGAGAGTATAAATTTTTTATATCGAGCGATACTAGTATTTCTTTATTTTTAGGTTTTATATCTTTTATTTTGTTAGTTAGGTCCAGCGAGTTTTTTTTTATTACAAATTTGTTTTTCAGTTTTTTGTTGGTATATGGTTACATAATTTTTTTTTTGAGGGTATAAGGTGGACAAAAAGCCTTAAAATTTACTCTATACATTCTCTATTTATGACTTCAGATTTCTGATTCTAATGATATACGTTTTAGTCCTGGACCTGAGTATTTTGAGCTTGGGTGGACATCCACCACCTGGTACATTTTCTAGCTATGACGTCATGAAAGATGGCGGCCGCTCGATCACAGAACTGCCCATATCTATGAGAATATTATAGGAGAAAAATTCCTCCGGCACTGGGACTCGAACCCAGGACCTTTGGCTATTCGCGCCAATGCTCTACCAACTGAGCTAAGCCGGAGCTCAATTCACAGCGCCAAATGGAACTTCTCTCCTATGACTGATTGCCCTAATGGTCTACCTCACAGACAGACAAGTTATGTCATATGCAGTACTGTGAGGCACACTAAGTAGTGATTTTTGTGACCGGGCTCCCACTGTTATTGTACAGTTAACATTCAAGACAGATATATAAGCATTCATGAGCCACAGATTATTGTCTCTGTCGGACACTACATGAGAATATTATAGGAGAAAAATTCCTCCGGCACTGGGACTCGAACCCAGGACCTTTGGCTATTCGTGCCAATGCTCTACCAACTGAGCTAAGCCGGAGCTCAATTCACAGCGCCAGATGGAACTTCTCTCCTATGACTGATTGCCCTAATGGTCTACCTCACAGACAGACAAGTTATGTCATATGCAGTACTGTGAGGCACACTAAGTAGTGATTTTGAATGTTAACTGTACAATAACAGTGGGAGCCCGGTCACAAAAATCACTACTTAGTGTGCCTCACAGTACTGCATATGACATAACTTGTCTGTCTGTGAGGTAGACCATTAGGGCAATCAGTCATAGGAGAGAAGTTCCATCTGGCGCTGTGAATTGAGCTCCGGCTTAGCTCAGTTGGTAGAGCATTGGCGCGAATAGCCAAAGGTCCTGGGTTCGAGTCCCAGTGCCGGAGGAATTTTTCTCCTATAATATTCTCATGTAGTGTTCGACAGAGACAATAATCTGTGGCTCATGAATGCTCATATATCTGTCTCGAATGTTAACTGTACAATAACAGTGGGAGCCCGGTCACAAAAATCACTACTTAGTGTGCCTCACAGTACTGCATATGACATAACTTGTCTGTGAGGTAGACCATTAGGGCAATCAGTCATAGGAGAGAAGTTCCATCTGGCGCTGTGAATTGAGCTCCGGCTTAGCTCAGTTGGTAGAGCATTGGCGCGAATAGCCAAAGGTCCTGGGTTCGAGTCCCAGTGCCGGAGGAATTTTTCTCCTATAATATTCTCATGTAGTGTCCGACAGAGACAATATTCTGTGGCTCATGAATGCTTATATATCTGCCCATATCTATGTTAATACGTGATCGGTTTCCGCGAAAATTGAGTCAGTATGTTGTAATTACTATTTGCAAGGTAAATACCAATGTGTTTTAACAGCAACAATAAATAAACAACATTTAAAAAATGTAATTTTGTTGTTTTTTCCTTTAAAAAATGTAATTTAGTTAACTTTTTATTATTTTCTTTTCTACGTAAATACATAATATCATGAATACAAACAATGATTATATTGAAACATGTTCACATTAACTGAAAAGAAAGTTGAATATAACCCTTTACTACCACACTTATAGTAGGTTAATTCATTTTCCCTACAAATGCAAGAGGAATTGGCACATTTTAAACAATTACATGCTCCAATAAAATCAGGAGTAGATTTTTGTAAATTCTTTTCTGGAATCAAATCATCTTCTATGACTGCAAAACCAAATTCACATGGAACTAAGCCAACAATCACAACAACAATACAAGGTATGTGTAGAAATATGATCTCAACAATGCCCTTTAGCACTTTTACTTGTAGGTGGCAAATCTTCAATGTCTATATTCTTCGCATGATGACACAGCACAATCTAAGTTCATCTGAAGATTTACAAGAAGACCCTTTTCGTAATAACAGCACTAATAATATTCTTCTGCAGATTTAAGGCTTTGTTCTATGTCTTCCCAGTCAAATGATACGTCAGTGTTCCAAATGTGCACTATACACTACGAGGAACTGCTTTTTTGCGTGTGCCAAGCTTACTCATATAATCTAATCTGATAATCTACGCTTGGTGTTTTAGTGCTACGAAATGCTCCCCTTAATTTTTTCTACTGTTTAGTGTTGCTCTTTACTGATTTGAAGGCCTGGGTTTGACCCCTGTATCACCATTTTTCTGAGGTATAGAGTTCTGGACCAGGGTGCACATAGCCTCATGAAGACGAGGAGCCACTTGATAAAGAAATAGCGGTTTCAGTCATGAAGACCACCATCTGACGGAGGAAGAAGACGCAACATGGGTAGTAGGTCTTGTCCCCTCATGGGATAACGTTCTCGACCATTAGTATTATAATCATCAATAAGCCAACCAAATCCAATGATTTCCATATATTCCTCCATTAGGTTCTGCTTTTTGTCTTGGTTGCATGTTTATTTTATCATTATTAGGTAGTTGATAAAATATTTTCCTCAGCAACTGCAATTTAAGAATGATTAGCAAGTCCATGCAAATCTTTCGCACTTCGCCCCTTTTGATAGGTGCCCAGGAAAACTAGGCATTTAGCTAACTAATAAATTCATTCTTATACATTCACAAAATACAGTATACGGTTGAATTAAGAGCAACATATGAACTGTATACTGTATTTTGTGAATCTATATGACTGTATGAGTGAAATTATTAGTTAGCTAAATACTTGGTTTTCTTGGACTATTATCAAAAGGGGCGAAGTGCGAAAGATTTGCATGGATCTATAAGTCATTCTTAAATTGCAGTTGCTGAGGTAAATATTTTATCAGCTACCTAATTGTGACAAAATAAACATGAAACCAAGGCAAAAGGCAGAACCCAATGGAGGAATGTAGGGATATCGTTGAATTTTGGTTGGCTTATGGATGGAATTCGGTTGGCATTCTGTAGGCATTACAATGATGGCCCAACAGATCAACAACAAACATTCCCAACGTTGGGAATTTGTTGTATATTGGTTGGCTACAGTTGGCATTTGGTTGAGTGGGACACCATTAGGCCAACGGAACCCCAACGGACATTCCTAACGGTTGGCCAACGAAATGTGGCGATCATTTCCCAACATTGGCCCAACAATTTGTGCTTGTAGGGTAGCACGTACATTTGTTGCAAGAAAGATTCACATCAATTATACCATTATGATGATTTAAAGGCAATGAATCTTGCAAGCCGTAATAATTTTATTAGGACCAATCATCTATGTCGAGTATGCTACTCTTCAAAAGGTCATAATAAGTCTTGCAGTACTTTCTCTTGTAGGGTATGCGAGGAAAAACATAGTACTCTCCTGCATGATTATAGTACTCAGAATAAGCCGCAAACATCTAATACTGCAGGGATTGTGGTCTCTCAGAATCGTCAAAGGTGTCTACTTCCTACTGCTAATGTATTTATAATGGACAAGGATGGCCGGCCCGTAGAGGCCACAGCACTTTTAGATAGCGGCTCTGATTGCAGTTTGATCAGTGATAAGTTATTTAGGCCTCCCGCCAGCAGCATGCAAGGCTAGCTGGAATATTATCTTCCAGAGTAATCACTCATAAGCTTATTTCAATGGTCCAGAACTACGCGATGGTATTGTAATACTGTTGCCATTGTTGTTCCCGAAATTTTAGAATCGAAATTTCCACGGTCTCCAATTAATGTAACTATTTAAATATTCCGCCTAATTTATCGGTAGCCAATCCCAACTTCAACACATTTAACTCTGTAGATTTGGTGTTGGGTATTGAGGTTTTCTCACAAATTGATTATGTAGGCAATATTTCTGCACCCAATCTACACACAATTCACAACTCACAACTGGGTTGGTATTTTGCGGGCAAATTGCCCCAGCTTTCTCCTCCTAGACTATCTATTCGTAAGTCCAATAGACTTACATGTCACGAATCTAAGCATCTAAGAATCTCAATCTAATTCCTCAATCTAATTCCATTCTAAGAATCTAAGAATCTCAATCTAATTCCTTAACTACGCATTATTCTGAATTCTACGCCTTTCTGAATTCAGATCTGGAAATCAGCTTACTAAGTTCTGGGAGCTCGAAAAGGTTTCTAATACGTCTATGAATTCCAGAGAGTTTGAATGCGAGGTGCATTTCACTCAGAAAACTAAAATAAATTCTGAGGGTAGATATGTAGTTAAGCTAGCGTTTAAATCTGATCCTCAGTAGCACTAATCGCCAAGCGCATTTAAGATTTGCGTCTCTTGAAAGACGTTTTCATTCTAATCCTACATTACATAAGGATTACAGGAAATTTATGTCCGAATACTTGGAGTTAGGAAATATGGAATCCGTTGGTCAGGTTTCCAACGAGAGTTCCGACTATTTCATACCTCACCATCCGGTGTTAAAGCCTTCAAGCACCACGACTGATTGGCCTGGCAATAGCCCACTTGTAATTCCCACTCCCTTACCAGAAATTAAGAAGTGACTGTAATTAGAATTTGATCACTTAAAGACTTTGAGAATTATGACCTATGTATTGAGGTTCATTTATAGGCTTCGCAATTCTCAATCAATTATTAAGGGTCCATTGTTGCCTCTTGAGCTTGTCAGAGCCCTCAAATGTTGTATCAGAGTGGTACAATATCAATCTTATTCTACAGAAATAAATATCTGTCTTTAGGACAAGCCATACCAACTACCAGCAAACTATTGCAATTATCACCATTCCCTGATGAGAATGGCCTTCTACCCGTAGGCGGATGCCTCGAACGCTCTGCCTTGTCATTCGAAATAAAACATAAGATTCTGTTGCCCTCATCTCATAAATTTACTAAAACCCTCATTGAATACACCCACCGTAAGCTGCATCATGCAGGGTTGCAGTCTATTATTGCCCATATAAGGGAAAATTGTTGGATAACCTCTATGAGGAAGGTTGTTCGTGGGGTCATAAACAAATGTATTATTTGTTTTCGCTATAAGGCTCAGTCATTGCAGCAGAAGATGGCTGACCTTCCTTCTCCTCGAGTTAATTCTATACCACCATTTACGAATGTTAGCATCGATTATGCAGGCCCATACACTATTAAGTATGGTGGTCCTCGATCTAAGATTTTTATCAAGGCTTATTTATCTATTTTCGTGTGCATATCCACTAAGGCTATTCACATTGAGTTTGTCACGGCACTTACTTCCAATGCTTTTCTTGCGGCTTTCTCTCGCTTCACAGGGCGTAGAGGTCTTCCTGATTCTGTCACCTCTGATAGTGGTAGTAATTTTGTAGGTGCTAATACAGACCTTCAACGTCTTAACGAACTATTACAATCAGAACAGCATCAATCCTCAGTGCAAGATGCTACTTCTCATTTGAATGTTCTGTAGCCTTTATTGCCATCAAACTCTCCTCATATGGGCGGTTTACATGAAGCGGCTGTGCGCTCTGTAAAATTCCATCTTAAAAGAATGTTGTATTCTTTTAACTTCACTTACGAGGCGTTCAGTACAGTATTGATCCAAGTAGAGGCAATACTGAATTTGCGCCCCTTGATTCCGCTGAATGAGGACATAGATGATTTGTCTTACCTTTCACCTGGTCACTTTCTTATAGGAAAGCCCTTGATTTCTCTTTCTAGCCCTGATTTGACAGGCGGATATACTTTGCGTTCACGTTGGAATGCCTTGCACCAACTTAATACCGATCTTTGGAGAAAATGGTCTAAAGATTATTTACTCACCCTACAACAACGTGCTAAATGGACCAAGGTCCAAAACAATGTATCTATTGTTGGCACACCAGTGATAATTATGGGTGATAATGTCCCTCCTGAAAGGTGGCTATTGGGCATTATTCATCAGATTCACCCTGGTAAAGACGGTCTATTTCGAGATGCAACATTTCATACTGCCACGGATATCTATGTGCGACCAATTATCAAATTGGTACCACTGCCAATGTCAAACGATGACAATTGACTCTGTCATTCTCTTCAATCTCCATTGTTTGCAGTTCATTGAATTATTTCGTTTTTATTTTTTAATTTTTGTTTCTTTATTTATTTTACTAAGCGACATAACTCCACATGTCATTTTAAATTATCCCACAAGTGGCATAATTTGCGGGCAATATGTTCCGTTATGTCATTTAGTTCTTAGTTAGCCATGTTTTATGTTTGTACAGGGTCTTTATTATAAGTTGAGACGGGGCGACCGGTGTTTTCACTCTCCGCTACGGAGTCCGCATTAGCCGTGAGTGACACAAGCACGGCTTCCCTGCTTAAAGTGTAGGCTGTATAAAGTATTACATATCTTACCTTATAACCAGGGTTAGGATTTTTAGGTGCAAATTTTATATGAAAAAAGGAAGGGAAAAGGTGCTAAAATAAGGTAAAAAAGGGGACAAAAAGGTGCTATTTTACTTAAGTAATTCAAAAAAATCTATCTTCAATTAACAGTTATTGAGTTGCGAAAAAACACATCAAATCATCACTCACAAGAAACAGTAAAATACAGGAAGCTGTTGTACTTCAAGACATTGAGCATCTCTACATTTTTAAAAATAAGCCTGTTTCTATTAGGACATAGAATGTCTTTGTACATGCTAAAGCTTCTTTCGACATCCACAGAAACCAGTGGGGCAAACTTTGTATTCACTCGGAATGGCAACTCTACACATGTGGCAAATTCCTCAACATCCGGATTTTTCTGAAGACTAGACTCAAGTTTGTCTTTAGCAAAGCCCTCTAACTGGTCCCTCACTGAAGTGAAAATATCCCATTGTTTTTCCTTTTCGAGACCTTGTTCTTCCAATTGTTTGATAGCTGCAGTCAAGTACTTGTAACCATGGACACAAAATAGTTCTGTCTCCAAATTCTGTATTTTTTCCGGTAGCAGAAGTTGTTGGGCCTTGGAAATCGCACCTGCGTCTGCTGGATCCAATGAAAGCACAAAATCCTTAATATTGTCAAAATTCTCACACAACATAACAGCACACTGAATCCATGATCCCCAGCGAGTAATGACCGGGAATTTTGGAAGGGGGAGGCCAGTGATTTCCTTGTAGGCAACAACACGACTCGGAGCTTTCTGTAGAATCTTCTTCAGGGCAGAGATGTATTCATTTGCAATGTCGTATTCATTCCTTATGGATTCACAAACCCTGTGAAGGGCATGGACTAGGCATGTCACATGCTTTAACTTAGGGAACAATGGTTTCAATTGGTTAATTGCTGAAACCATGTATGGAGCCTGGTCTGTAACCACCAGAAGAAGTTTTTCAAATGCGATACCACTTGGCCACAGGTTTTGACAGAAGTCCATGATTGATTGCATTACTGTACTGGCGTTGGCTTTCTCCAGTTCGTACATTTTAAACAACATGGGCTTAACGTTCTCCCCTGATAGGGGAAAAACTAAAATGTTCAAAACATATCGTTCCATTGAGTCTGTAGTTTCATCCAATATGATTCCCACATCACAATCAGTCACTTTCTCCTTGATGGTTTTTATGGTTTCTTGGTAAACAGGCTCCATGTAGTTTCTTCTTATAGTACTCTCATCAGGCACTGACATCTTTGTGTATTTTTCAAGGAACCCTTTGAAAGTCGGATGGTTTACCTTATTGAGTGGAATTCCCGCTTGTGTAAGAGCAGCACATAAATCAATGTTGAATTTCTTCAAATTTTGAGTTTTCGATGAACATTGTTCAATCGCATTCCGTAATAAAGGTTGTCGCGATTTATTTGCTTGAAGTGTCTTGTTCTTTTGATGCTTAGAAGTGGAAATGTGTTGTTTGATGCGGTCTCGCTGGTGTTTTTCATCTAACAAAATTCCTGAATCGCAAATGCTACACCGTATTACAGTTCCATCTGTTTCTACGGAATCTTGTTTGAATTCCTGAGACAGAGAAAATAACCGGGCTCTGGACACCTTAGGCATGGCAAAAATACACTCATTTAATCACAGATTTGCACTCACGATCAACAGACTACTGACTGGTGAAGTCAAGAAGATGGAAGTGAGAGAAAGAGGATTTGCGTATACACAATATTTTTTTTTATAATAAATTATAATTTGGTGGAATGAAATACGCATTTCCATTGTAGCAAGCTATTTGAGGCGCCTAGAAGCCAAGGGAGGTAAGTGCACTTTTTACACTTTTGAGAAAATGAAGCAGTTATCTCCGTTGGACACCAAATAAACATGCTAAGTCTTGATTTGGTACTTATTTCCACCAGTAGATATCAGTACCTAGTAGTTGTGTAGCAAATCTCCCTTGTCCTCCAAACAGATGTCATTCTCAGCCATACAGATTTGTATTTAACTCCATTGAACAAAAAGTGCACTTATCTCCCTTGGCTTCTAGGCGCCTCATTTGTTTCGGCAAAGTGAAAGAGGATTTGCGCGCACACACAATATTATTGTTGATGGAATGAAATATGCATTTCCATTGTAGGGAGCTATTTGTTTCGGCAAAGTGAGAGAAAGAGGGTTTGCAAGCACACACGTATCATTTTCTGTTGTTGCAGGTGTGCTTTCAGTCCCGCTTTTACTGGAAGTAAAATGGAATGAAACTCACAAGTCATTCATAACGCTTTATAATGATAAAATGCACTCTAGAAGAATATTGATAAGCTACAGTATATGAAAAAGGGGAAGAAAGGGGATTATGGGCACTGTTGAGAAAAAAGGGGTAAAAGGTACCAAAAAAAGGGAAAAAAGGTGCTACAAAAATGTCTCCATTCTCGACTATAGATAAAATCTCACACTGTGGTATCTTTCCGAAGAGCTTTAATTTACCCTACGAGAAAAGGTGCGCACCTAAAAATCCTAACCCTACTTATAACATATGTTGGAAGTGTCGTCCTTCCTGTGTTATACAGGCATTGTATCTGGAAACCACATTCTGGCTGACGCGAGTGAGTTCTTCCACTGTAATGCCCCTAATTTCATTCGTAATGTTTTCTTTCAGCTCCTCCAATGTGTGAGGATTTGTTCGATAAACTCACACGCGTCAGCCAGAATGTGGTTTCCAGATACAATGCATGTATAACACAGGAAGGACGACACTTCCAACATATGTTATAAGGTAAGATATGTAATACTTTATTTATAGCCTACACTTTAAGCAGGGAAGCCGCGCGCGCGTTACCCGCGGCTAATGCGGACTACGTAGCGGAGAGTGAAAACACCGGTCGCCCCGTCTCAACTTATAATAAAGACCCTGTAGTTTATTCTATAGCAGGCTTTGCTCAGCATGCCCTTTATTTGTTATTTAAACAAATGAAACTGTTTATAGCTATTATGATATTTAATTATCTTTATTGTTTGTTAATATCCAATCAGAGGCTGATTAACATACTGTACTTGTGTTTTTAAATAGCCAATTTGGCTTTGCTTACTTTAGGCTTAGTCATTATTACATTCAATTTTAACTCTTGTCTTGTTATCCATTCTTTTTCCTTCGAATAATTTCATTCATTCGTTCATTCATTCAAGATACAAGTTTTCTAGGCTCTTCGTGATTGTCTCTTCATCAAGTCAATTAGCTTGCTACAACAGATCAGCTCTTTCAAGAGTAATTCATGGGTTTATAATGCTTAGTTATTTCCTGAAGACTGCTAAATAGCTTCAGATATCAATTACCCATCGTGTGATTTGACTCTTAATCTTCAGAGATTTAAGACATCTCTTCATGGTCTTGGCGTTGAAAGAATTCAGAGCCATCAATTCTATATAAGTGTCTGGAATTGGTATTATTAAACTATTCAAGAGGTACGTCATTTTGATAATTTACCATCGTTCTGAAGAAGATCTCAGATGAATAATTTCATCAGCGAATTAAGCTTCTTGTGTGCTTTCAATCAAACCTGATTGAATAGCCATCTCGAGGATAATGCCTTTCATGAACTTGAACCCAAGGGCTTGTAATTTAATCAAGAATTGTGCCACATTTATGAATTTCCCAAGTGTTATTGAATAACAATTAGACATATATCCAAGTGATCAGCTTGTCAATTCACTTGCATTTTTAACATGTAAATATGTTGATAATTTCATGTATTGTTTGTTAAATACAATAAATTTGTGATATGGCATCATCTGTAATAACAATGTATTGGGCAAGCTTAGCTTAATTTGTGATAAGTTAAGCCTTCAGCATAAGAATGGTTTTCAAAGTAAATACATTCTCGCCCTATGGAAACTACAGTCCGCTTGTTGCTGCTTGCTCGTACAAGGCTAGGCTAAAAAAATTAAAACAGGCAGTGTTTAAGGTTTTAAATAATGATTTTAGTAACAACAAAACTTTAATAGTTTAATTCGTTTTCCAAATTACAATTTGCTACCGCAAAATTACTGAAACAAAAATTCCTTGTTACTATATCATTAGTAAAATAATGTAAGGTGTTCCCTATACAGGCCATGGACTCCCTACGGGATCCAGGACTATGTGGCTCCTAGATTTTAGACGTTCGGCACCTGAAGGTTATAAGGTTATCAGCAAATACTCTCAATAAGTAATACCGTCCACTCCCTGTCTTTTTCCGGGACACGCTACTACTAGCGCCGCCAGTGAGCAGGAATGGGCAGTTACTCGTCAGCTGATATAGTTAACGTTTGTCTGTTGTGTTTTGCGTACGAAAATATAATATAAATTCTAGTAAAACAGGGTGCCCACGGGGGGGGGGGGTTAAGACGCAGACTGCGTCATTGAAATTTCTGGGGGGGGGGGGGAAATATTATCGTGTTATGAATTTTCTGGCCGGGGGTTGAAAATAGTTGCAAAATTAGAGTTTTATATGTTAAAAATAAAAACGGCCAAGTTCTATAACTTCAAAAGGTCTCTTTTAATTCTTTATAAAGATAAAGATGAAGAATTTCGACAGCCATGGGCGTACCCGGGGTGGAGGGGCGCAAGGAAAAAAATGTATATTAATTATTATCGTCAGGTGTTTTTCTTTTAAGACAATTATTTTAATTCCAGAAGTTTTACCAAATCGACAACATGGAAGCAGAATCCACAGTGGATTAGGAAAGGGGGGTTCAGACCCCCCAAGAGTCTAAACCTAAAATTCTATATTTGTATTTAAAAAATATATTTATTTAATTAAACAAGATTCGTTGGTGTGTCAAGTATGATATAGCAGTTATTTTCTTTTCATAACATAATGAGTAGGCCTATTATGTCCACTGTTCCATGTGCTATTTAACTTTTCTTATAAATAGTAATAAGTATTATAATTTAGGTAACAATTTCATGTTTAAGTTCCCATGTCTTAGAGTATAGTAAACAAATTTGCTAACTAGTTTTTCAGTGCTAAAATAGCGTAAAATATGATTTTCATTAGTTCAACATTTGAAAATTTCCCGCGGGTGGACACCCGACTTAGGTAACATTTTCTTGTTTACATTGGCATGTCTTAAGAGTATGGTAAACAAATTTCCTAACTAGTTCTTTAGTGCTAAAATAGCGTAAAATGTGATTTTCATTAGTTCAATATTTAAAAATTTCCCGGGGTGGACATCCGACTTAGGTAACATTTTCTTGTTTACATTGGCATGTCTTAGAGTATGGTAAACAAATTTCTTAACTAGTTTTTGAGTGCTAAAATAGCGTAAAATGTGATTTTCATTAGTTCAATATTTAAAAATTTTCTGAGATGGACCCGCGACCCCTTTTTTGGGGGGTATTCCAAACCCCCCCGGCACTTCCGACCCTCCCCGCAATTATTTTCTGGCTACTTATTATATTATTAATATAAAATACAAAGTGGCCCAAGAAGTTAAAGCGACAAAAAATAAATTAATTAAAAAAATTGCCCCCCCCCTAGAAAATATCATATGGGCCCCCTTGTCGACAGGCAATTGGGTTGGGGGTGAGCAATGAAGTTTAGGGGTGAGCAATGAAGTTTTGGGGGGTGGGCACCCCTGAGTAAAATAATAAATACAACATAGGCCTAAAGAAAATGTCCGGTTATGTAGGTGGCATGATATGTGCCGTCTATGGTTGTATATTATTTTGAGAGTGAAATAAGTAAAATCGTTAATTAGAGTGTGTACAAGACTAATTCATTCAGATGTTCATTGGCTTACCATCCGAATTGTTTTACACTAGGAGGTGCCCGTGGCTTCGCCCACGATAATTCTTTTAAAAATTAAAAATTAAGTGCATAATAATAATTATTAAAGCATTATATTTATTAACACTTGCACGCGAATCATTCATAAACTAAGCCATTAATAATTAATGAAACAGCTAAAATTCCGGCTTTAAAGCGCCCCCTGGGAAAACTATATCAGAATCGATCATGCAGTTCCAAAGAACCTATAAAGGAGGCCATGGGTGAACACATAATACATATTGTTTCTCAACTGTTTATTGACATGAATATGATGTGAATTTTATTTTATCAATTCAGTGTAATTTTCAGAAATTATATAATGTTTCAAGGGAAGGAATGGTTTGTTTGGATTATTATTATCAGCGATATTTCAAGAAATAAAACCATCAATATTTTACAGCTGTTGCCCCCGGCTTCGCCCGCCATTATTCATTGACTCCAGGATTTTTAAGAAAATTCCACTGGTAGATTATTAAAAATGTTTGTGGTTCAGAGCTATGAAAATTGTAAGTAAAAATAAATTAGAATATTTGTTCATTGTGTTCATTTCACTTAGGCCTTATATAATAAAGAAACAGTTTTCCTTCCTAATTTTGTAGTCGCCATGAAAGTTTAGACTGCGAGAGACGAACATCGCCGAGTATACCCGATGTCTCACGAAGCGGGCGAGCAAGCACGCTATTTAGGGCCGTTGAATTGTATAAGAGTAGATGTAAAAATTTCAAATAAAAAAAACCAGTATATATGGTACAAAGTATCTTGCAAATCGTATGAATTAAAATTTAAAGCTGATTTTCACGAAAATGTATTAAAGTGAAACAATTAGTTTTGATACTTATTAAAAAAAAGTGTGTGTGGAACGCCATGCGGCAGAAGTGAAACTTTTTTTTTTTTTTTTTTTTTTTTTTTCAATTTTGGATTATTGGATATTTCAAATTTTGGACTGTTGGACTTTTTAATATTGGGTTTTTGGACTTTTTAGATTTTGGATTTTTTTAATTTCTGACCTTTTAATTCTTTAATTTTGGATTTTTAAATTTTTTTACACTTATAGATCATTTAATTTTTTTTTAGTTTTGTAATTTTTAGTTTTTTATTTTTAATTTTGGATTTTTTTATTTTTATATTTTAGAATTTTATAATTTTGGATACTTATGTTTTAAACTTTGAATATTAAGATTTTTTAATTTTTAATTTTTTAAATTTTGGACTTATTAATTTTGGTTCTTTGAATTTTTTGATTTTGAAATTTTAGATTATTTAAATGTTGGATCTTTGATTTTTTATTTTTTGTATATTTTAATTTTGGATTTTTTAACTTTTTGGACTTTTTCAGTTTTGGATAAGCCTAATCATTGAGTTGATTGTTTTCTGTGCAGTCCGTTCCGTCACACCTCACTAATTTTGTGACGATTTTGAGCGTTACACAAGCTCTCGATTTACCCCTACCGCGGCTAAAGAAGTTTTACTTAAAAAAATTAGCGTTATCATCATTTCATTAAGTTAGTTTAGCGGTAGTGTAAATTATGTTATTTCCCGACCTAATTCCTGCATTATTAAGCACAAAAATAAGTTACTGTGTCATCAGGACTTTGAAAAACAAATTTATTTCTGCAGCTATATAGGTTCATTAAGTAGCTTCTGAGACTGCTGCCCATTCCTACTCAACAGATGACACCTCTGTGCTAGTGGACAGTTTGAACAAAGGGAATAGAGTAGAGTGGGTGGTATTCTTATTGAGAGTATTTGTTATCAGCCTTACGCACAGACCACTTTTACCCACCGGCCGCCTTTACCCCCAGGATTGCTCCTGCTACTCATTTCTGTTAGAGGCTGAGTCGTCCCCAGGCCCATAGTGCCACCAAAAGGATTAGGCCAATTAAAAATCTTAGCATCGTCATCGGGAATCAAACCCGCGACCTTCCGGTTTGTAGCACAGTGCCTCAACCACTACACCACAACGTACATGTTATTAGTACTTTGCTGTATTAATAGATTGGTCCCATTAGCTGTAATTAATTCAGTTGTGTTTAATGTTGTACATTCTATATATTAAATATGGTGAACATTCAATTTTATTTTTATTTTATCGCACTTGAAGCACAAGAAATGTGTAAATGTACAATATACAGGGTTATCATAGATATAGAGGGGCAAACTGAAACTCTAATGAACCCGAGGCCAAAGCAGGGTTTAAAATTTAGATTTAATAAGGTAATAAAAATAAATAACAGGAATAATAACAACCACCATGCTAGTGCTAACAATACAGTACAACACCTTTGGTATTGGTCACTATCATGAAGTCATCTGAGTTTGACGTCACGTATCTACACAGTTGCCATGTCGCTGCACCGTTTGTAATAACCTAATAGTGTAAGTAACAAACATTTGGAAACTATTGTTTAAAAATTCTAATGTCGGCCGCGGTGGTCTAGAGGTAGCGTGCCCGCCTCTAAATCCCAAGATAGCGGTTGATGGATTTTTCAGGGCGTAAAAATCCTGGGCACGGAGTCCTCCGGGAGGGACCTGTAGATTTACGGCGCGTAAAATAACTTCAAGCCTAAACTAGAGCATCTGGACAAAATTTCTCGGCCCTTTCACGTCCAAGTAATACCTTAGTTTCCAGAGGGGGTTGAGATGGAATTAGCTTTGATCTTGTTGACACCAGTAATAACCAGTTGTAGGGTTTCATGCAGTACACCACTCAATTCTTTCGCAGCTAAGTGTTGACTATGAATGAATGACAGTGAATAGTGAGACCTCTGGCACTTCTTTCTTAAGGTGGGCTAGAAACCCAGCATGACGACCTGACATGGCAGGTGCACCGTCTATTGTGCAAGCGCTCACGTTTGATAAGGGAATCTCTTTTTCCTCAAAATAATCTTGCACCACTTTAAAAATCGACGAACCCTTTGTATAAGAGATCAGAGTTTTAGCAAACAAATTTCCTCGATAATTTCCTTTTGTTTATTGATAAACCTCACATAAGGTAATAAAATTGCTTTGTTATCAATCACAGTTGATTCATCAATCTGCAATGCAAATTTACTTTTTTCAAAATTGGTGAGTTTGGATTCAAGGTCCATGGCCATTTTGTCAATTCACCTGGAAACAGTATTGTTGCTCAATGGAACCGATTGACTTATCATATTACTAGGGCCCTCGCCAGTATGATTTCAACAATTTTTTTGGTAGCCGGTAAAACAAGAGTTTTGCCAATTGTGTGAGCTTACCACATTTAGCGATCAATAAAGACACCTCGTAAGAATCAAGCAGACCTTTGTGAAGATAGGTTGCTTGTTTTTTAAATAATTCACTCACAGTAGGCCGTTTATCACCTATGAAAATAACTAAGTTCTTTACTCACTTTATCACTGTGTACCAGGGTTGGAAAAAAACATGTTTTTTTAAAAAAGAAAAAAAAAAAACGTTTTTTTGGTTTAAAACATGTTTTTTTTGTTTAAAACGTTTTATATGTGAACAACAATGTTGGTTGTTTTAAACGTGTTTTTTATGTTTACAACAATGTTGTTTGTTTAAAAAAGTTTAAATTGTTCATTTTGTTTAAATCAACCATTTAAATGTATAGGGCCTATTATATACATATATATATAGATATATATATATATATACAGTAGAGCCTCGGTAATTCGAGCCCCGGTATTTCGAGGTTCCGTGTAATTCGAGCTGGTCTTAAGAAAATTGAAATTTTCCATAAATCTAGAGTAATATCCCATTTTTATACGGTGTCCGCATGTAAAAGTTTTACGCACTTCCGAATGTGTTACATTTTGAGCGTTCATTCAATTTTTCCATGTACAAAAATGCAGGTAAAACTGTCCCACTTGGGTTTTCGTTCATAATACACAGAAATAACCTTGGTTTCAGATTGCTAATGCATTTCTATTACAGATTGACAGGAACCGTAGGTTCGATCTTTCTTTGTTGGGACCTCGTGTCAATCAATAATTGTACAGTGCATACCATCCTTTCAGAAAAGAATATTGCATTGTTACAGTAATCCCTACTCAGCGACAATGGTAATTTAAAGTGTTTTCCTAGTAGCGCCGCTTTCCCGTTCCACTCCATTAAGGGTCAGACAATGACTTAATCCTTAAAGGATGCCGATGTAGCAAATTGGAAATGTTTGACAATATATACATACAGGCGTAACACAGGTATATAGGCCTACTATATTGTTTATTTATTTATTATTTAAACCATTATTGTGCTCATTAAACATTTATTTGCGATTTGCCCATTGATTTAGTGATATTTCCGTATAATCCGAGTTTTTTGTAATTCGAGGTAGCCTCAGCCCCAATTAGCTTGAATTATCGGGGTTCTACTGTATATATATAGTTGAAATGAGAACTTTCGAGACATCGACTCTAGAACATTCGTCAAGGCTATATAAGGAGCGGGAGCAACCCGACGCGGACAGTTCAGTTCAGTTCGTGAGTAGCAGAGTCAGTCAGTCCGTAACAGTCAGTAACAGAGGGAGAGAGTCAGCATCAGAGTGTGAACTGGACGGAGAGCACTGATCAGCACGACCTCAGGTAAGTGTGGCTTGAGGAGCTGAGGACCCGGACGGAGTGAACCGATAAGCGCGGCCTCAAGTAACTGTGAATTGGGAAGCTGAGGAGCCAGTAACCGGAGGGACTAGTCAACGGAGGGACCCGCAAACGGAAGACCTAGTCAACGGGGAACTAGTGACTGGAGAGAAGGGGGAACGGAGGAACTAGTGAACGGAGGAGCTGGTGAGCTGATCTGGACGGGACTGGGACAGTGCTGTGACGTGGAAGTGAGCACCGGACAGAAGAGTGATTTGGAGAACATTCAGGAGTTTTCTGGCTGTATTGACCATTGTTTGATAGGAAATAAAGAATCCTCCATCCTTCAATTAGAAACTCAGTGTTCTGATTTCGAACCCCTACGAGCCCTTGTTACAATATGTTGTACAAAGTTTTTCACATATATGTATTGCTTAGTACTATTGAGGTTTTAAGGTTGATGAAAGAAACAAGTATGTTCCACTCAAAAATTAATGCACAACCTACAGGTTAGTTACATTTCGGGATTTTACCAAATTTTCATGTAATATTCTCCTCGTAGTATCACATATTAATTGAATAAATAATTGCTTTGGGTTTTCAAAGTTGAGACAATGTGCCAACTGAACACATGTTCCGACATGTGAATCAATATGATGTAGATTTTCTGTATTTTGCATGGCTTTTCTTCACTTCCATGATACCGTCAAAAATCATGCATCACAAAGCGTTGCTTCAAACCACGATGATGAATTACACCATATAAATAAATACAATATAATAAAATGCAGTAAATCATACCCGCAGAAAAGGAACCAACTTCACCTGGACTAATGCAAATAGCAACTGACATCGCATCTAAGAGAATAGGCAACATAGTGGAGAATTTAGTTAAGTGAAAGCAGTTCTTCATCGAAAATCAATGCTGTCGAGGAAAATATATAAATGGCAGGAAATACAACTGTTTAAAAGTTGTTAATAACAGGAACACTATGTATTGTCGATATAAGATAAAAGGCAGGACCACCAGAAAATGATGTAAAAGGGAGGTTTTACTGTATTCAGATTCAAAACTATGCCAGTAGTTACATATGGAACTGAACTGATACGGGAACACCTAAAAAATGACAGAACTTGAGGCAATAGACTCTGTGAAAGCAAGATTTTTAAAAATTACCTTGGGCGTATCAAAGAGCACCTTCATGATTAGCATATGAGCTAGCAAAGGAAATATTTTTCATCATGGATATAAAAAATAAAATGCTACTGCAGACTTAACCTCAGGTGAATGTTTACATCTTATAGAGGGAGGGGAAGAAAGTTGAAATATTCAAAGAATTCTTCGCACCGGATGCCATGATGAATAGATGTTGGATAGGTCCCAACCAGGAATTGCAAAGTACCATCACATGCCTAGCTGTTCATGGCTTCCACCATAAGTTCTGTGAAAAACCAATTTCCATCAACTGAGTGGAAACCTATGTGCAACCTATGCCAGAAAAAATGTGGAAGATATCATTTTGACAAATGTAAAAAATGCACAAGTCTTTGAGCGAATAAAGTAAAGAACAGTATAATATATTACGTGGGATTTTTTACAGTGAAGTGGTACTATAAATAATGTAGTATATGGTCGGTTGTTTAAACTCAAACTTCACTTACTTGTTTCTTTTTAAGAATCATGATTTCGATCAGCCTCCTGATCATCCTCAGCTTGTGTCCGACTGTTTTGAATTTCAGAAACCACAAAAAACGGGAACAACAGGACATAGGCCTAAAAACGAAAATGTTGTCAATCTCTCAAAACAGACGTTTTCAGGAAAAGAAATGTCAATTTTAAATAAAGGTTTAAAAACATGTGTGGACTACAGCACAAATGTTGACGAATACATTGCAGATGTAGAAATAGCCTTGAGTAATTGTAAAGAAACAGACAAAATTTTGATTAGAAAAAACTGCGAAACAATCATTAGAGAAATTGCAAATGAAAAGAAAGATAACAGAATAGACAGACAAACAATTAATACTCTCAGAGAAAAGAATGTACACTACACCAAAGCAGACAAAGGAAATAAACTGGTAATTCTAGATAAAGAAGACTATTCACAAAGAATGGAGACACTTTTAGATGGTGATGAATTCACAATAGTCAAATCCAATCCTTTAAACAAATGTATAAAAGAAGTCAGTGAGGCTATAAAGGAGTCAACAGTCATACCAAAAGCTAGTAGCTTCAGAATAAAGGTCAACAACCCTACATTACCGAGAATATACGGTCTACCAAAGATACACAAAACAGGAAACAAAATGAGGCCGATAATAAATTGCATAAATGCTCCAAATTATCTTTTAGCCAAATGGTTGGTAGAAAAATTCAAAACGTTCCCGAAGTACAAGAGCAACAGCATAGATAATTCTTTGGACCTAGTAGAAAAAATAAAAGACATAAAATTAGACAATGAAGATAAATTGGTCTCATTTGATGTTAGTGCTTTGTTCCCAAATGTACCTAAAGACAAAGTACTAATCTACCTAGAAGATTGGCTCTCATCAATAGGACAAAAACCAGATGCAGTGGCAGAATACAAAAAACTAACAACTATCTGCTTAGACCAGACTTTCTTCTCTTACAACAATAACATCTACCAACAGACATCAGGACTGGCCATGGGCAACCCTTTATCTCCTTTCCTGGCAGATTTGTATATGAGTCATTTTGAAACTAAAATAACCCAAGCATTTCCCTGGATGTTCAAAATCTGGCACAGGTATGTTGACGACATCATTTCAGTAGTACACAACAAACACGTAGATGATGCTTTGAAACTGCTTAACTTACAGGAGAAGACGATAAAATTCACACTAGAAACCGAAAAAGAAAACTGCCTCCCTTTCTTGGACTTGAAAATTATGAAAAAGGACAACAAAATCGAATTTGGCATTTACCGCAAAGAAACACACTCCAACAATTTCATTAATTCTGACAGTTTCAACCCTACAGCCCACAAACATGCAGTAATAAACAGCCTAGCACACAGACTTATAAATATTCCCCTGAACAAGACAGAATATAATAATGAATATAATGAAATGGTAGAAATTGCCCACAAAAATGGATACACCAAAAGCCTTGTTGACAAGAAAATTAAATATTTCACTCGCCAGAAACTGATAAAAGAGAATACCACTCTATCCCCAGTAAACAACCAAGAGAACTCTTTCAAGAAATTCACATACCACCCGAAACACCACCATAAATTTCAAAAAATCTTTTAAGGAGTACAGCATAACATTAGCCCCCAAAAACAACAAGAATGTGAAGAATTTAATAACCACAAATAATAAAGATTTCGAGACATTGGAAAACAGATCCGGAATTTATCAAATAAGCTGTGAAAATTGTGACAAAATTTACATCGGGAAAACCAAAAGGAACTTGAGGACTAGGAAAAAAGAACACTTCAGACACATAAAATACCAACAGTATGACAAGTCAGCTGTAGCAGCACACCACTTTTGGAATGATGGCCACAACATAAGTCAAGAAACAAAATTACTAAAAAGTATCCAGCGACCAACAGAACTCACAGCATGGGAGAACATCTTCATTCAAAAACACAAAAACAAATTGATGAACTTCGACACATATATAGAGAGTAGCCTCATTCAAAATTTCTACCCGCCACAGAAGTCACTGAACACACAACCCGCTCTAGCGTCACAAGGACAAACAACTGAAATTCAAAACAGTCGGACACAAGCTGAGGATGATCAGGAGGCTGATCGAAATCATGATTCTTAAAAAGAAACAAGTAAGTGAAGTTTGACCATATACAGTAGTGTAACAGTAGTTTATGCACCTCCTTGTGGTTTCTACTATTATTATTATTATTGCACACAGGCAAACTAAAAACAGACATATACTTTCTCTGTATAGAAATGGAAATGTTTAATAACTCTATGGGTAACATAACTGAAAGTTGACCAATATCAAGAAAATTACATAATTCTGCACTCAGTTGCCTTTTTTCAGCATAATTAGTGTTTTCTTTGCTGCTTTCAGCACTCCTTCACTTTCATAAAATTAAAGAACTGAACACAACTTCCAGAAGAGTGCGCCCTAATTTGCAGTTCATTCTTCACTAAATCCAATTACATTTAGTTTCTTTCATCTGTCCGCTGATTCTTTCAGCAAAAAGGTTAGTTACAGGAACTGAAGGAACGAATGATACCAGTTAAATTCACTTAGAATGGGAAGACACAATGAAGTGAATAATATTGAACACATTATCTTCAAGAGCACTCTCTACTTCATTAAATTGACTACTTACTAGTTAGCCGGCTTTCAGGTGGACATTTCACCCATCGTCAGACTATGTCCCACTCATTTGTGGTTAAAGTTCAAAACCTACGTAAGGCAGGATTAAAGTGTGCCCTGCCACCCTCTGCCGGGATCCAGTACACTGCATTAAATTCTGGGAAAATCCCACCGAAAATTGGACGGGTGGCAACCCTTCATGGAACAGCTTTTAATAGCAAGGATAACATGTTAAAACCTAAAAATGACAGCCCTTGTTATTAACAGGAAAAGAGGATGAAAGAAGTGCACAATGTTACTTCTATTTCATATTTACTTTGACTTTCTATATAATACAGACACTTAAAAATCACCATTGGCTAAAAATGTGTAGGTCTGGAATGAGAACTCAGTGTAATACTGTAAACTAATATAACACTCAGCCATGCTCAATATGTACCACAACAGCCCCCGCACTTTATACTTTGGATCTCTTGCGGGCAATTGCATCCTCCACTGCTTTTAGTTGTTTCAGCAATTCTTCTCTACGCGATGTCGCTTTCTTCAATGCAGGTTTTGACATGGCTAGTGAAGACTCAAGAGATCCAGGAGGCTCTTCAGCTGGTCTTTTCTTTCCAGTCACCACAAGTGGAGCTGTGCGTTCTGCAAGATAAAGTATCATGCATATAGACACAAATAATGCCGTAGCTTCTTACTTTGGAAATTTTTCAAATATCCATACAATGTTTATAGTTGAAAAATAATTACACTATATTGAAACAATAACAAATACAAACACACTGCAGAAAATTTAAGAATAGTTCTAGGAGGTGTTGATTGTTTACAACTTATAGGATAGCCTATATATATATAAATTCACTATGAAGGGAAAGCCATAACCCTGTCAAGTATCATACTATCCTATCAAATATATCAGGGTTTTCAGCCTTACCTGAAAAACACCATGAGGAAGTAATCTATTTTATCTTTTAGGGAAAAAATTATTTTAAAATTATGCCTGTCTGTATCTAACTTCATGCAAACCAGTTTATCTGTTTATGTTTGCAATTTACATTTAGATCCATTATGAACATTAAATGGGAAGACCAAATAACTCATGTTCCGGATCTCGAGAAAGCGAAGTTAACAGTATAGAAGCCATTATCATCGAGTACTGACTCGGATGGATCGGTCATGTCCATTGTATGAAAAACACTCTCTCTTGACAAATCCTGTAAGGTGAACTTTGTACTGGCAAGAGGACTAGCGACGCTCCACTTAAGCAATATAAAGACCAATTTAAACAGACACTGAGGAGGGTAAATATCAGTCCAAATGTCTGCCATACTCTTGCAGTGGACCACACTTGCTGGCATGCTCCACCTCAGCGCAGCTGACCAGATTGAGCAGGAAAAGGAAACTCTCCAGAGAAAGAAAATACATCAAATACCACCATGCCCCCAACCTATCATCAGATGTAACATACGCATGCTTTATGCAAAAATTGATCTAATAAGCCACCTGCATCATGTTTTAAGATGCATTTGCTGATGATCTGCTGGGAAGGACGCCAGGAATGCTGGAGCGACACCTTTAAGTTTGAGTTCATGATCACCAACAAATGAAATCTGAAGGAAGCTATGAGGTTGGTTAGGAGGAGGCAGCAGGGAACCGGAGCAGTGATAAATCTGTACCTGAAAGAGAATGTTGTTGGAAAGTTACGAGAGATCACTTGACCAGGTCCTCAGAAAGATGTCGTTTGAAAGCAGATATATTTCTGGATGTTCTTAAGAAAGTCTTTAGACTTTTCCCTGTGTGTTTCCGGTGTTAATAAACCCCATCAGACTCTTCTAGTATGGGAATCTTAAATTTAACATTGGAACAAATTCCCACATATTCATCTACCCATTCAACAACTTCAGTTCATGTTACCATTACTGAGGTACCTTTGATTGTTGTTATCTAATGTAAGATCATATCTAAAGCCAGTACATTTAATGGGTTCCCAGGTCATCCTCATATAATTTTCCCTACTGACCCTTCTAGCCTGGTTGCACAAATGACACTGATTAGGCTTCTCTAGAAATATTACCCTTTCACAGCTAACATATTATTCACTGTGCAGAATAGTGGTGCTAAATAAATTTTCAAATTTCTTTTGCAATTTTAGATGGACAAAAACTGCAAATAATTTGTCAGTTTCCTCCGAAACAAGAGCACATCATGATAACAAAGCATTTAAAATAACTATGTTTTAGAGATTATAATAGCGAAGATGGGTGTAATTACAACTCAATGTTCGTATTTCATTACTTCACTGTGTATCCCGTCATCAATACTGCGGATATTATGTTTAGGTTTTCTGTGTTTTTCTTTTTTTCCATTTTGTTTCAACTTTACATATTTTTCTACACTTAAAAAGCCATTGTAAAACATTTTATGTTTAGGAATACATGACAAAGAAACCAAGCAATAAACATCTTCTTATGTTTAAATTGCTTCTGATACTAAGAATGTAAGAATACGGTACACTGTAATGGTTTAAATTATTTTTTAAAATATGAAGCAGTAGGTTTTCCTGCTTATGATGCTGATGTTTTAAAAGACATGTAAGTATGGGCTATATTCACCTCTTCTTATGAGATTCAGTTCCGGCAGTTCTGGGAGTCCAGTAACAGGTCTCTTGCTGGTGGGAGGTGGTGCAGCTGTACCCGGCGCTTTCAATGTCAGTTTGATCTGCTGCTTCTGTCCTGACAACTGGAGCACAAGGAGTAAATTTTATTAAAACCGGATTATAAAAACTATGACAACAAAAATCAGAACTAACCAATCATTACTTTTTGCTTAGGTTTAAATCAGTCTAGTGACTACTAATCTCAAGGTCTTTTGAGTTTGATTCCCAGTCTGGCAAAGATAGGTGGCCAACATGGTCTAGTTAGTTGCTGAGTCGGCAAAGGTAGGTGGTCAACATGGTCTGGTTAGTTGCAGAGTCAAGATTTAAATTTAAGGTATGCATATACGTTTAAAATGGCATTTTTGGCTCAAATTAATGAATTTGAAATTAACACCATTTGAAAGCTCTGAGTTTCTAGTTTTAAAAAATGTATTATTTATGTTTATTTTGTACATAATTGTCCTTTAAATGGTATTTAAAGCAGGGAGTGATTAAAAAAAAGGTGTGGCATTAGTGTCCACATCAAATTTATTGTTTCGAATTTTCTCTGTTTCAAATAGTGCTCCATTTTGTAGCAGGCACTTCTTGGTGAATCAAGTTCTCACTTGGTGGAATAAGGATGCATTATTTTCTGTGTTTTTACCAACATGTTCTGTCTAAAAGGTACAGTGCGTCTCAGTCAGATTGCACCCGCCGCGCCGCGTGTTGAGTTCCCCTCAGATGACGCTCCTATCCCCGGTATGCGGCAAAGGAACTGCCCAGTAGTTGACTGACTTTGTCCTATTATGTCTGTCCGTCAATCTGCCTCTGTGTTTATACGCACGATAACTTAAATATGCTTTATCAGATTTTCATTTTAGGATATAAATAAACTCAATAATGGAAGAGCAACTAATGTGTGTTAATCGGAATTTCCTATCACGATGCCAAAAATGTGTGGGTGTAGGTGGAGTACATTTCCAGCATCTCCTGTAATAAGGTAGGTGCCTATTTTCGTTATTTTCAAACTTATTTAATTTATTTTCATTGTCGAGCATGGACAAAGTCAGTGAACTGCTGGGCAGTTCCTTTGCTGCATACCAGGGATAGGAGCATCAAATAGGGGGAACTCAATGCGCGGCGCAGCGGGTGCAATCTGACTGAGACGCACTGTCGATATTCTGTACAAAATTTTCACTACCCATTTACCGTAATTCAAAATTTTTTAACATTTTCATAACTTTGAAACATGAAAACACCTACAAAAATCAAGCTAGAATGTTCATTTTGGTATCAAATTAAAGCTAATTTCAGGGGCTACTACATACACCAAAGTCTTTAAAGTTTGTGTACACACTGAGACAGCAGAGGAAATATTATTAAATATTTATATGATTAAATTGTGTCACATTATAAAAATAAATTTTTGACAGTTAAAATAGTGATATCATAGTGATTTTGGTGGATTTAGTAGATGATAACTACAGAAGGATGCCAGTGGAAACAAAAATGAAATTGAAATAATTTTATAGATGTTATGATGTTACAAAAATTGAGCCAATATTCTTGTGAAATGGGGGTCAACCCCCCCCCCCCCTTCCATGACATTTAATTATTTTTATGTGGATTCTTTATCTGTTGGCTTACTTCATTTACTATAAAAATTACAAGTTATTATCTTAAAATATGTGGTATTTAGTCTGAAACGTATATGCACACCTTACGGAACTATACTATATTTATCAACCTCCCCAATGCAACTCATCTCATTTTACTGCAATAATCATAAGATTTATCCTACAGTAGTTCTCCTAGCAAGAAAATTTGGGTCACACCTCCACCAAACCAGTGAGGCAAGTGAACCCAGTGACGGATCTAGGTTGTCCAACTCCCAGGGCAAAAAGGTAATTCAGCGCCCACCCCCAATTAAAAAGGCAGTAAATTTTTATTTGATACTAATCATAACTATGTAAATTAATACAAACAGAAGGTTATGAAGTATAAAGAATGATATAAACAATTTATTAGAATAGAATTAGAATTAGAATAGTTTTATTTTACCTGGTGGAATTAAGGCCATCAGGCCTTCTCTTCCATTCAACCAGGATTAATACAACTGAGCTTTACAATCTTACAATAAAATAAGTATGATACTAGTATAAAGTTACAAATACACAGGAACATGATTATATTATTATCATTTAAGACTTAGAACTAGTTCACTAGAGATAATACAATACATAAAAAAAATATGTTAAAATAGTTTGCTACTTACTAAGATTTAAACTATTACTAAAATATTAACTATTACTAAGAAATATGATGTGAAAAGATTTAAACTATTACTAAAATATTAACTATTACTAAGAAATATAATGTGAAATAAAAATGAAAAGTTGTGAACAATTGGAAACGTTTTCAGTATTTAGATATGTGATGATTTATTGTTATTAATGTAAAACCAAGTCCCTAACTATGGCATCATTGGTCAGCTTACGCAAGAATTGCATTTGTGTTTGACAGTTCCTACAGTTCTCAGGTAAAGCATTCCAAGATCGCGACATGGAGACAACAAAGGAGCAAGAGTAATGGGTTGTTTTATGACGAGGGATACTTAGAATAGAGTTTCTTTGTGAGCGAGTACCGAGATCATGATGAGAAGATAACCGTTGAAAACGTTCATACAAATAAGTTGGTGTAGAGGACTTGAGGATGTTGAATAGTAGAGTGATGGAATGTGTCAATCGTCGTTCGTTTAGTCTAGCCCAGGACAGCATTTCAAAAGAGGGGGTGATATGTTCATATTTACGGATGTTGCAAATGTAACGAACGCACAGATTATGAGCCCGTTGCAGTCGTTGTCCCAAGTCGGTGTTTAAGTCTGTATATAGTACGTCGCAGTAATCAAAATGGGGCATGATTAATGTTTGCACCAGGATTTTTTTTAGTTTAAAGGGGAGGAAATTCTTGAGTCGCTTTAACGAGTGTAATGTAGAGAAGACTTTTCGGCAGATCTCAGTAGTTTGTAGTTTCCAGTTAAGATTTTTGTCCATAATGATGCCAAGGTTTTTTACTTGATGTACAAAAGGGACAATTGATGCATTTACTGTTACAGGGGTAATGTTGTTCATATTCAGATGGCAAAACATTTGCTGTCGTCCAATGATGATTGCTTGTGACTTTTCTGCATTGATAGTTAGGTAAAACTTTCCTGTCCATGTGGATATTGTGGTTCCATTACATTCTTTTACTAATGAACAGGTAGTGTACTACTTACATTACTGGAAAAGTGAATTATTAAAAATAAAAAAATAAATGCCTAACAAAAAAGTTAACTTTAACATATTTGAAAGAAATACAAAAATTAAAATATAAGCCTACTTGCAAAGATATGACTAAAAAATAGAACACATAGATTAAAAATATTTAACAGAATATAATTTTCTTTAAAACAAACATTCAATTTTGATGAAAATTTTAAGTTACTCACAACGGCTGTAAAAATAGACTTACACAATAAGAAATAAATTATAAAATCATAAAAACAAAGCATTATACATAGGGCCCTGATTTATTGGTGAAATAAAGTGGCTGATTTCGGGGTTAACTTCCTTCTATTTTGGTGGGTATTTCGTGAAATAAATTACTTATACCACATTGGGAGCATTGCACAATGATAAACTTTGCTTCTTTATTTACATGAACTAACACCCCCCCCCCCTCCATTTCCATATTCTTCTGCCCTTGTATGAACTGAAGTAACTTTCGATTTAGGCATGATTGGAGTTAATGTTCAAATATAATGACGAGAAGTATTATCGTAATTTCTACTAAACACCAAAAGATAGCCATTTGCAAACAGAAGTGCCAACTATACCACTGTGGATAAAAGGCGAAATCTGTTGAATAGGCCTACAAGTAACAAACATTCTACACTCTTCTGCTGTAATCGATCATAGGCATCGCTAACTTGGCAAAGACATAGCAGGAAAGGAGTGTACTCAACAGTACAAACCAGGTCACAGACAATCTTTGCGTAAATTCTGCAATCATTGTAATCGATCACAAATATCGATATATCGGTAAATCTTAGACAGCCACAGAAACAGCAGAAAAAAAAACATGCTGCTAAGAAATAAAAAATACAGTACCGGTACACCAAAACACAATATTGTGATTTTAAGGCACATTTTCGTGCTCGTTTCTCACTTTACGGACAGAAGGGGCATATTTTGCGCTTATAGACACATTTCGCGGAATCGAGTCAATTTCGCGATATTTCGTGGATTCAATTTTGTTAATATTGGTATTTTAAGCATATAAAAGCTAAATATAGCCAGGGGAGGCTGTTTTATAAAATTTCGCACTTATCGTTGTTACCAAAAAATACGGCCCCTAATTATACAATAAGAAATAAATGATAAAATTATAAAATTAAAGCAACATTATTTCATAATACAGTGGACTCTTAGTAATTCGAACCCCAAGGGGAATTAGAAAAAAATCGAATTATCCAAATTTCGAATTAACCAAAACTGTGACATTTTAAACGAAAATGCCGTAAAAATGTTAAAAATAAACTCATTGCAATAAATAATAATTACTGTATAGTGAATCTTATGACTAACATCCTGTTGTTAGGATGTTAATTGAAACCATTTTTTTCCTCACTAAAACTATAACCCTAAATTTAATAAAGGAACCGGTGTATGCTCCACACTTTGACATTTTCAAACACAGTCACACAAAAATTTTCACAGAAGTGTTGAATCCCTCCAAGACTGTAGCGGAGGGGGTGAACTTCGCATTCCATTGAACATCTATTCAGCAGGAGGAAGATAACGGTGGTTAAAAATACACTTTAGTACGGTACCTGCTGGCTGCTAGCGACTAGGGTTCTTCAGCGAGAATTCTTGTGGAATTCCTGGAAGCAATGGACTCTTGGAATCCTTACAACATTAACATGAGAAAAATTTTGGCTTCGATTAATCCAAATTAAGCTTAAAGAATTCGAATTAATTGCCATTTTTTTTAACATACGTTTATATAGGGATTTCAAGGGGAATGAGTATTTATTCGAATTATACAATATTTCGAATTATCCAACGTCGAATTAACCAAATTCGACTGTATATAATTTTACAACACTCCTTAAAGTAAAACATTATTTACAATTTATTATCAATGAGAAAATCAAAACTTGACATAAATCAATAACAAAAAAAAAAAAAAATGTAGAAATCTTGCATTCTAAAACTTAAAATTTGGTTAAAAATATGAGCTTTTCTTTCTGCAAACTAATCTTAATAATATCTTCAAATGAGATCTTTGAAGCTACTGATGTTCAATGTTAAATATTTTGAGGTTTATAAGATGTTCTTGTGTCGTCCTGTTTCTTAAGCGTGTTTTTATTATTTATAACTTACTAAATCTTTCATTGGGTGCAACTGAGGCAGGCATTGTTATAAAAATTCTAAATGCCGTTGTCACATTCAGATATGCATCCTAAGTCCATCCTAAGATATAAGTCCATTGTGGCAAATTAAGATCAAGAGTTCTGCAGGAGTTGCTGTTTTCATTGTCAGTGTTAGGTCGAGAGCATGATATTTAAAACTGTTCACTTCTATTAAAACTGTTAGAATGAGTCATTCTTTTTTAGTCACGACGTCATTAGCTTTCATATACTCGTTAAAAAAGGCTGCAGTATTTATGTATTTAAAAGGCTTTGATTGAAATATGTGGAACTAGAAATACTGATTAAAGTTAAAATGAGTCAGAGAATAAAAACACTTATTGCTCCACTTACATATGTAATTATTATGTAAGTATGTAAGTGGAGCAATAAGTGTTTTTATTCTTTGACTCATTTTAATTATTATCAAGCTCTACTGTAAAAAATGCTTCATATTGCTTAGTGATTAAAGTATTAATAATATGACAAAATTGGTTTATTTGTTTTGTTTACCTCCCCAAATCAACAGCAATAAAAACGCTTTTGGCCATTTTGTGTCCTTTTACATGTGTGCCCAGGGCAGTTTCCCCCCCCCCCCCTAGATCTGTCACTGAGTTAACAATGGCTGATATGCATAAAAGTAAAGTGAGAGCTTTTTCTTGCTGAGAAGTCAAGTCGCTCAATAGTCGTATGCATAAAATCCCAGCGAGAGCAGAGAGTTCCTATTTAGGCTACCCACGCAGAACATATACTTGCATAAACAAAGATACGAAAACAAACAAGGGTCTTCATAGCGAAGGGCATTTAAATCGCAGCCCTGTTTCACCCCTTAAGATGCAGCCTTTGATTTATGACGATAACAGTGTTGACAAGTAGTGATGGCTAGTGTAAAATGAAAAGACTTGAACAGACAGACGTTAGATGTTTTGCTACACGATGTTCACCACAGATCAGTATAGACTTCCAAAAACTCTCGTAACTCGTAACTGAGTATGGAGTAATGGTTAATGGACTCCTAAAGGAAAGTAAAAACAATAAAAACTTTGTTACTGGTTGAAAAAATAGTTGCAGTCTATTACTGTACTGTGAGTGGTTCAATGATTCACAGTTAGCCTAAGCATTATTTTATGAATATATAGCTTTTAATTCTGTTTTGTAGTGTATTCCCTTATATATGAATAAATAACCTTCATTTCATTTCTTCAGCTACTGTTATCAATTGGTTAATGTTATCAGATTAGCTGCATCCTGAAGTGATCACTAGGGCCTGGATTTGTATATAAAAAAATGTTTTTTTTCCTGATGCGTACATTCCTAAAGGGTCATTCCATATTAAATCAACAAATGGGCGTTGCTGCACCATTTTTGATTTTGATGAAATTTGGTAGGTGATGTGTACCAGTCTTCTGAACCCCAAAACAAATCTTGTTATACCTCTAAAACATTTTACTCCTGAGATATAGGCATTTGTTTGGAGCACAAACAAGCAAAAAATGTAATTTCAGACCTGTTTTCTGAAAGCCGTAGAATTTCTATTTGAATCAATAGGATGATCAGATAGGGCTCATTGGAAAGCTTAAAGAATGGACTTTCATTTGTGCATACTAAATTAGATTTAAGTTAAGTCTAAACAGACGTTTTTAGGGCTCTAATCTTCGTTTGTGAACTGTCGTTTTGCGTAATTTTAGGCATTAAAAAAACAACGAAGAACTTGGAGTAACAGGCCAATTTTTTTTCCTGTTACACTTATGTATGAGGAGTATGTGTAAGAAAAAAACTGAGCTGTTACTGGTGGTCCTTCGCCCTGAAAAATTTGCATAAACTTCGAACAAAGTGTAAACCGTGCTTTTTCTCGGTCCCAAAAAGTAATGTGGGACAGGTGATAAAAATCTGAAAATGCCAGGATGAGAAGCCCTTATAGTGTACTTTAAAATAAAAACAAAATCATTCTGTGACTGGAAGGGATAGAGGAGCTACAAGCCTTTGAAATATCAAGAAAACAGCACTTGACCGCTACTGAAAATAGGCTAAGCAGATAGAATAATTACCACAAAATTTAATTTAAATTTACATAAAATACAAAACATTTATTTACAAATGAGAATTTTCCTCAGTTATACAAATTTCTGATTTCTTGTAATTTTTCTAGCAAATTTTCACATTTGACTTCTTTTTAAGATACATTGATGGCAATTTCAAGTAGGCCTACTGTATTTTCAACTATTTTATTTAGATACCAGGATCCCCAGAGCAATCTTGAACTACCAACCACATGGGAAGAGATCACTTGGTCGCCCTCCAAAAAGATGGACGGAAAATTTTTTGTAGACGTAACAGTTCTTACAGGACTACTACGTGTCAGGATGATGATGATGATGACCATTCTTATCCTGATTTTTTGGATGTAGGTAATGCATTAAACACTAAAAGCTGCATAAAGCTCTTTGGTTACATCAAATTAACCTTTTCTGTATGTTAACCTTTTCCTCCATTAGGTCCTCTAACAGACACACAGTATCTTTTCCTTGGCATCATTCTGCTGTACTCATCATTTTCGTAGAAGTCTTGTACAGTTTTGACTGAAAGTTCATCAAGTTTATTCCTAGTCCTGTTCTCCCTATTCTGTGGCAAAATCCCGTTCTTTTTCACTAAATTTCTTGACTGGTGGGCTAAGTAAGTACCGTTTTGGAATTAAAAAAAGACGTGCAAAGATATCGCAATAATTTTATTTTTATGGTTACCTACATCTCTTGTCTACGCACTGACGCCATTACAGTCTGATTCTTCATTGTATACGTTGTTTACTGAGTGTTTAAGATGCCTCCGACAATCGTGAGTCCCGCCGATTGTTAAGTACGGGCTGTTATACGATTTCTTAGTGCTAAAGGCATAAAACCGATCGATATTCATCGTGAGATCTGTGAAGTTTATGGACAAAACATTATGAGTGATGGAATGGTAAGGAAATGGGTGAGAGCATTTAAAGATGGCCGCACAAATGTGCATGATGAAGAACGGAGAGGGCGTCCTTCGGTCTTTAATGAAGATTTGGTGCAGAAAGTGGAAGAAAAGGTGAGCGAAAACAGACGCTTTACAATTTCATCGACTACCATTTGTTCCTGCACTTGAAGAAACACCTGGGTGGTCAGCGTCTTCAAGACGATAACGAAGTCAAAACAGTTGTGATACAGTGGTTAACAAGTCAGGCGGCAGAATTTTATGAGGAGGGTATTCAAAAACTGGTGCCACGTTATGACAAGTGCCTCAATATTCACGGAAATTATGTAGAAAAGTAGATTAAGGTACAGGCTTTCATGTAAAAATAAAATTATTGCGATATCTTTGCAAGTCTTTTTTTAATTCCAAAACGGTACTTACTTAAAAAACACGCCTCGTAATACTCCAACTACTAGGAGCTAAACTTACAATATTCTTTCATTTTTTAAAATTTAAGCTTGTGAATTAGTTGCTTGTACTCATTCGCTAAACTGACAGGCTGCATGTTCATTGAAAATTCCTCATTATCAGTTGAAATGTTCAAATCAAAAGACTGTAATAATTAATACCAAAAGACTTACTTAACTTTCCTGATATACTAACCTTATTTGTTAACACTGAGGGTCTAGCTTCAACTGACAGCTTCTGCGCCTTAACAGGAGAAATACCAAGGACTGAACAAGCATCATTAACAATTTCAACAAGAATGGTTTCAGGTTCATAAATGTCTGGGCATTCATCTTCACTGTCAGTACCGGTCTCTGTGCCTTGATTTGGATTTTTAATTTTTTTAACATTTTGTGCACAGTAATATGCTGGTAACAATTTCAATAGCATGTATTCAGCACAAAATAACAATAGTAATAGTTAAAAAATAAACTAATCAAAAGATAATGAAGCACAAACACAACCTACATGCTGTGAGTCAGCTCAATAAGTGAATAGTGCACAGCATTCAACAGAGGGGCTGGATCTTATGAAGCTATGCATATTCAAACATGACTTGGTCAGCAACCAGACTCCAATGAACAGTGTGTGTCCAAAACTTATCAGTTATCAGTTAATATATAATTCAATATACTGTATAGAAGAGTTTAATCCAGTACCTACACCTAATAAACCAGGATAAGAATGGTTTCTAAATACAGCACTTGAAATTGCCATCAATGTAGCTTAAAAAGAAATCAAATGTGGAAATTTGCTAGAAAAATTACAAAAAATCAGAAAGTTGTATAACTGAGGAAAATTCTCATTTGTAAATAAATGTTTTGTATTTTATGTAAATTTAAATTAAATTTTGTGGTAATTATCCTATCTGCTTAGCCTATTTTCAGTAGCGGTCAAGTGCTGTTTTCTTGATATTTCAAAGGCTTGTAGCTCCTCTATCCCTTCCAGTCACAGAATGATTTTGTTTTTATTTTAAAGTACACTATAAGGGCTTCTCATCCTGGCATTTTCAGATTTTTATCACCTGTCCCACATTACTTTTTGGGACCGAGAAAAAGCACGATTTACACTTTTTTCGAAGTTTAAGCAACTTTTTCAGGGTGAAGGACCACCAGTAACAGCTCAGTTTTTTTCCTACACATACTCCTCATACATAAGTGTAACAGGAAAAAAAATTGGCCTGTTACTCCAAGTTCTTCGTTGTTTTTTTAATGCCTAAAATTACGCAAAACGACAGTTCACGAACGAAGATTAGAGCCCTAAAAACGTCTGTTTAGACTTAACTTAAATCTAATTTAGTATGCACAAATGAAAGTCCATTCTTTAAGCTTTCCAATGAGCCCTATCTGATCATCCTATTGATTCAAATAGAAATTCTTCAGCTTTCAGAAAACAGGTCTGAAATTACATTTTTTGTATGTTCGTGCTCCAAACAAATGCCTATATCTCAGGAGTAAAATTTTTTAGAGGCATAACAAGATTTGTTTTGGGGTTCAGACGACTGGTACACATCACCTACCAAATTTTATCAAAATCAAAAATGGTGTGGCAAGAAAATTTCTTAAAATTTGTTGGTTTAATATGGAATGGCCCTAAAACAAAGTCTAATATCCAAATTGAGGTCCAACAAATAAAAATTCCAAATTTTATTTCACATAAAAACACATATTTTGCCAAAAAAGTTATGTGAATAAATATTTTTGATATTTTCTCCATAAATACATATTGCAGTACTTTTCCGGATTTTTTAATGTAATTTTTTTCCCTGATATCAAGGTCCGACAACCCCAAATTTCAAATTTTATTTTACATAAAAACACATGTTTTACAAAAAAGTTATGTGAATAAATATTTTCGATATATTTTCCATAAAAAAAATATTTTAGTACTTTTCCTCATTCTCTTTTAACATTTTACAACAAAAATTTGTATCTCGAAAGAATTCAATACAAATGCTGCACTTGCAATGAGGTGAGATTGATTCACTTGCACTTGCTTATCGGGGAAGAACAGAACCCAATCTCAACATTGCGTAATTCAGTTAAAGAAATACAAAATGTTAAAAGGCAATTTAACACACTATCTCAGGTTTGAAAATAGAAGTTCTAAAAACAAAATTTAAAGGTATGTTTGAGAAAAATGATGGCTACCAAACCCTCTGCAAAGTCGCTCACGTTTTGGAAGGCCAAAACTTAAGTGAACTTGATCGTGTGTGTATTAGTCTCCCTTCAAATATGTAAGGTTAACATCGTGTGATGTAGAACGTTCCATTTCTCAATATAAGACATTATTCTCGGATAATAGGCAAGGATTTGTGATCCATAATCTGGAGATGACATTTATTGTGCACTGCAACTCCAGTCAGCATTTTACATCTGATGTTTAGCTGCAATTGGTGAGTTTCGATATAATTTGTTCCAGTAAGTTACGAACGTTCTGATGTTTTTGTTTCTTTTTCAGATTTTTTTTTAGTTTTAGCACATATTTTTAAAATTTTAGCACATATTTTTAACATTTTTGCACATAAAAAAAAAATATTTTTAAGTTTTTTAGTACATAAAAATCCAGGCCCTAGTGATCACAATAAGCGGCGTTCACTATATTAGTATAGTAAGTCACATTGCTTGCAATGATCAGGTGTTTCTGGTGCATAATGACCTTTCTTGCTTTCTTCCCCTCCCAGCATTGGTAACCCAAGTAAATAAATAAAACTGTATATCAGTAGATTCAAAAATGTGCAGGCTATTACTTTTACAGAAAGGATTTGTTCATAATAAGACAAACAAAATAACACAGAAGTCAAAAGTATCAAGGCAAGAAATTTCCGAAGATTCTTTTTTACATTTATCAAAGACTATTAGGTCTAACATAAATATGAAGAGCAGAGATACAGAAGTCCGTTTAATAACAAACAAAACAGAACCATTTCCGAAGTATGAAGTTTTTGGGTATTCGTTGATGTTTGATGTTTGAAAGCCCATCAAAGAACACAAAGCTAATGTGATTGGCAGGCCAAATGTGAATATACTAAGCAAGGAACCAGAACATGTAAAGTAAACGCTTAATTAGTAAGATTGGAATTGGGACTTCCAAAAACCATCATATTATTCGGGAAAACATGGCAATGAAAAATGTGCTAATGAGATTCCACTACTGTATTAAAAAACATATGCTGTTCAACAGATCCATATTTTAAGCAGAGAGAGTATTTTAGTCATGGGCTCTTGTCAATAGAAATGTATTATTTTAATACTTTTAAATGTAATATAAAAAAAACTCGCTTTACAGACTAATAATGAAATAGGAAAGAAGTTCTATACCTAGCAATAAAGCACTTACCTTCAAAGCATCCATTGCCTTCACCTTTAAAGACTGTGCTAATGATACCCTTTCTCTTTCATCAATTACAATCCTCTTGGGAGGCCGCACAGCTAAAAAATAAAAAATAAAATATTATTACAGACAGCCATCAAAGAAAACAAAGAATTGAGTAATATACAATTGTCATACACCAAACAACAGGTAATTTCACTATTACAATTTAAGAAAACTGAAAACTGTTTGATGAATTTTGATATACCACAAGAAGACAATTTTATTACAAAATTCTTGAGAAGTCCACATCAAGTCTTCCTAAAAAAAGAATGGGCAGTTAAATGAAGAAGAGGATGAAATTCCTTGAAACATGTCTACCATAATATTGATAACTGAAGCAACAAAGTGCGTAATAAATTATTATTATTATTATTATCTTTGTATGTAGTAAAACCCATTTTTAATAAAAGTAAGGTGATTTAATTTTTCTCTAAATGTGGGGTTTCCGCCTCCAATGAACAAAAAATGTACTGAATTATACAGATGTATGTAATTTTTATATATTTTGTAATATTAAGACATTTTATCAGTTTAACACAAGAGGCAATAAACAATGACCATAGAAAATTTAAGAAATTATTAAAGAGAAAGAAAGAAAGACAAAAAAAAAGGAAGATGAGTTTGTAAGACATGATTATATCGCTACAACTTGTGTCCAAGTCATAAATGTTGATAAACCTCATCTATTTTGTTTATTGACAAAAAGCAATTTTCTATCCACTCTCTAGCTATTCAGAGTCAGCAGGCATTCAAAAGATGCTTTTCCTGTGTATATCAAGTGTTAGAGATTTCACCAGTTTAGAAATTCACTATTGTGGAGTAATTAACTATTAATAAAGCAAACTCCTGATTATCAGTGTTAAATGGGACCCTGACATGCCCAAACAATTATGATAAAAACACTGATAATTTGAATGTTAGAATTATTACAATTCTAGCATCAGGCAATGTCATGGGCTACACATACAATCTTATATGATTTTTATAGGCAATAAATAAACGTTACTAAATTTGTCATAATACATGTTATACTCTTGAGTTTTCATTAACAATAATAGCATATACAGCAAACTCCTGATTATCTGGGGGTGAATTATCCGTGCATGAAAATTTGAATTTCCCACACTTAATTTCATCATATATGTACAATATGGCAACAAAATGCAGGAAATTCAAAATCTTGCACCCAGTTTGGATTATCTGTGCTTTTGATCATTCATGCACATCATGATCACAATTTAACACGGAAAATCGAGAGTTTGCTGTAAGTAAATTTTAACCTTATATGGATAATGGGGTGCGAGATTATGAATTTATCATCATATTGTGCATAGAAAATGTTAATTGGCATTCCTGAAAGCCATGTAACTTTCTTTCTCTATGTACAATATGACAAAATTAAGTGCAGGAAATTTAAAATCTTGCACCCCTTACATCAAAATTTTGCTTGCAAAGGTTTAAAAAGGAAGGAAGGACCTTGCAGGCATAATTTACAAACTGGATAATCAGGAGTTTGTTGTAATCAAAATATTTATTCTTTAAAAGTAGGATTTTTCTTAAATATGGGATTCTTAAAATGAGAAATACATTGTTCTTATGGTAACCATGCAGACTTCAAATTGTATTCCTTGAAAGCAGAGATATTAAAACAGGGGTCTACTATATAAAAATATGTTTTTAACTTAATTTACTTGCGATTTCACAGTTTAAACTCCCAAAGCATTACTTAACAGTAATGTATAGAAGAACTTAGGAAATAAACATTTCTTAAACACTGAATATACAATTGAGGTTCCTGCTTTTAAGGAATTCCTGTTTTTAGGAATAAATATTTTGAGAATATACAAACGTATAAATATCTAAGCTGGAGAAACAGATACAACTCAATATACAGGTATACAGGAAAAGAGAAGCTATTTTTTAAACATGTGTGTGGCCACTTCAGAGAGGAAGTTGCCCTTTATAAATATATCTCTCTCTCTCTCTCCGTGGCGCTACATCCCTGGAGGGACTTGGCCTACCACCCGACCGCTGCGTCATCTACCAAAGGCAGATGGCAAGATTGGGGGCATGTGGTCAGCATGCCGGCACCCACGGCCGTTAATGGTGGTTTTCATGACTGGAACCGCTACTTCTCTATCAAGTAGCTCCTCAATTTGAATCACGAGGCTGAGTGCACCCCTGCCACACCTCCCTACCTCAGAAAAATCCGAGGAGGTACCAGGGATTGAACCCGGGCCGACAGATCTATAGTCAGTGATGCTAATCACAAGACCACGCCGGCGGTCATTATAAAATCTACAATACCATAATATTGATGTAGACTCAATCAAGTGTTTGGCTACTGTTTTCAACTGTGAGTTAACTTGGGAGGCTCAGTTTGACTTTTATGCCAGGTATGTTTTTATATTAATACTTGAAATGGAGATATAACATATATAACTTCACTTAATTCAAGAAATAACCTGAACTTGTTTTGAGCATGCGTCACAACTCATCCTCAACCATACTCCATCTGTTGGTTGGGCAACGACAGCAACTGTATGTTTTGCTCTGAGATGTTTATAAAATTCTTTAAATACTAAGGGCATATACGACGACCTGCTGATAACATATTTAACTGCCAGGTATTGAACTTATCTGGAAGTGGCCAAGAGTTGCATACTATGACATCCTGACAAAATTTCTCTGGAAAGCTAGCAGGAGGATGGAGTGGCTGTAAATACAAACTGCCAGTTAGGGAAGCTTGATGGAAACAAGATGGCAACTTCGTAGGTACCTAAATTTCAGAATTGATTGTGGAAGATTTTTACACAATAATGAAGTTTCAGGCTCACATTTGAATGAAACAAAATTGCACAGATCAATTAATGCACTTAAAATGATGTGTTCTTAAGTAATTTAATTGTACAAACATAAATTTGAGTTGTTGCACCTAGCGGAGGCTTATCAAACTACAACAAATGCATTTCTTCACTCAACGAGCTAAGGATCATTTTGAAAAATTTTACAGCATTCTTCCCGATAGCAGTTTGGCAATGGTATTACAAGACATCTTTCAGTTAGGCTATCTGGAAGTCGTGTATCGGGAGGAATTGTTGGGAAGTGGTAATACAGGCCCTTAAAGTTTGCTTCAATGTTCATTGTGCATTGTGCATTAGCGCAAAGCACTATTCCTTACACCATTTTACTTTGGGTACGAGCAAATAACATAAGAAAAAGAAGTTTCATTAGTAAAAAAGTACTGTTTAGACTGATATTCAGATTTAAGCCGAGAGAAGCTTTAACCTTTTGTGAATGGCAAATTTTATGGCTGTACGAGGCAGATTCTCCTTAAAATTAAAAAATCCTGTAAATTATGAAATGTTTCGTAAAAGACATGCAATATTTCATAACATCAAACATTTACCTTATTCTGAAGATAATATTCACAGCTAGAGTAAGTATGAGATGATAGGAAAATTTCTGTGGGACTTAGAATAATGGCATAAGGATATTTCACTGTATTCCAAGATCTATTCATCAAAGAGTAACAAGTAATCTACTGGATCTGTGTTTGTATTGCACTGAGATGGTAATGTGGGACCTTGGTTGGTATTGTAAATGGGAATGGGCCTGGATCTGATCAGTCACGTCTATGCTAACAAAACTGCTAAGCCTGTATTTACAGTGTCACTATCACTTGTGTTGTTGTTGCTGGAATATAACACTGCGGGAAACAATGGGTTCAGGAGAGAATCAGACATGAAAACCAGCAATTGACAAAACAAAAAATCAACAAGTGCAAATAACAAAAACTAACCAAAGAGATCACCACCTTGAAACCAATAGAGGAAAATTTGAAATACAAGAAAATTACATTCCACCCTTGGGCAGACAATAAATTCAGAAAAGTTTTAAAAAATCATGGCATCACAACAGCACCTGTAAGCAGATAGTCGTAGTCTCTGAAAAACCTACTGAAATCGATGAATTTAGAGAACCCCCACCACAGTAAAAAAATTAGGCATCTACCAATTTAAATGTAATGATTGTGAGAAAGTCTATGTAGGAAAAACCAAAAGGACACTGGAAGTCAGAACTAAAGAACATATAAGACACATCAAATATCAAAATATAGACAATAGTGGTAGCAGCCCACTTTTGGGATGAAGGACATGGAAGCTGACAGGGATCCAGAACTACTAAAATGTGTCAATTCTAAGCAAGCAGTAGTAACGTGCAGACGTGTGGAAGAGGTGATGAGTGGATATAAGAAAAAAAGACACAAGGGACATGGCCAACGAAATCGAAGTATACAGAATGAGGATATGCTCATTTGGGTGAAAAAGGAGAGTAGGGTCCAAAGGAACAGTAAGAGAAGATCAATCTAACATGGCGACCTGGGCCCTAGTGATTACATGTTGTTGATAATTGGAGGGGTTGAAATGAACCCAGGGCCAGGAGTTTCTGAAGAGGTCATCAAAAGCCTTGAAAGAATGGAAGAAAGAATAGTTAATAAAATAAATGGGGTAACAAAAGAAGTTTGTGGATGGGAGGAAGATAGATACAAGGAACAGCGCTGAAACGAACAGCAAGAGTGTTATGACCTCGTCAGCTGAATCAGCATAATTAGCGACTGGAGGAACGCATGCCGAGGGTCAGGTTAACGAACAACTGTGAAGTCGAGGGAGCATGCGCCGACGTCACCAGGAGATAGCAACCAATCAACAACTCAGCCGAGTGAGAAAGCAAGCATGTCATCTGTGACGCAACGCTTTCAGATTCCTTGGGGGCCTTGGAGCAAGAACGCACTAAGTGACATCAACAGTGGAAGCAGTGAGGAGGACACACCAATAATAACGAGAAGCCGTATGAAATTAAAAAGTTTTAAATGGTAAAACGTAGCTAGGGAGGCCACAATTAGTGAATGAAATCAGTGTGTCAGTGGAAGTTAAAAATAGGAAAGTTAAATTAATAGTGATCACGAAGAGAGTTAAGTTACCTTAAAAATCGCTATCAATATGTTTCCACTAATAATGTTAAATCGAATATGCTGAAATTAAAATCTGGTGTTCCACAAGGTTCGGTTATCGGTCCTATACTATTTTTACTATTTATTAACGATATCACTAACCTTAAATTAATAGGTAAAATCACCTTATTTGCGGATGACATGTCAATTTTTTACTCTGGAACTTCTGAAATATCTATTATTAATGACATGCAAACAGACCTGAATCTTCTAAATAAATGGTTAAAATATAACAAATTGGTCCTAAATACTAATAAAACAAAATATATCTTATTCAGGAAACCTAGCTTTATCCATAACCAACATCAACATCTGATACTAGACAATGTAATAATTCAAGAGGTAAATAACATCACTTTTCTAGGACTTATTTTAGACTCTACCCTTAGTTGGAACAACCATATTGAAAAAATAAAAACAAAAATAATATCAGTTATTGGGGTTCTTGCTAGACTGAGAGACAATGGGTTACCCAGACCTCTTTTAAAAAATGTTTATTATGCACTTATACATTCGCATCTTAAATATATGGATATAGTGTGGCAATCCTGTAATAAGGCTCAACTACGACAACTTGAAACATTACAAAACAGGGCTATAAAGATAATTTTTAACTTAGACTTCCTAACTCCCACGAAGCAGATTTTTCAGGAATCAGGAATTACTCCCCTGGTAGTATCACTAAAACTATCAATCACTACTTTTGCTTTTCAAGTTCTCAATGATCTGTTCCATAGTAAGATTTACATCCCTAAATTCAATAATATACATGATCATAATACAAGAGGTCAAAATAACCTCATAGTAAATACTACTGAAACATCCAAATACGGTTTAAAGGGTTTTATTAGCATGATGACAAAACAATATAATAATCTACCTCAGGATATCAAAAAAGCAAGCAAATTAACGGTTTTCAAAAAACAGGTTAAAGCCCACCTGCTTAATGAATATTTCAATAACTGTCTATAACTCTGATAACTTCATCTTTATTTTCTGTAACATCTCAAAAGAATAATTTCAATAGCAATTGTAGGAAATAAAAAAAAAAAAAAAAATAAAAAAAAAAAATTGTTTTATATAACTTTCTGTGAAGAAAAATTGTTTGTGACTTATTGTACTCTTTTAGTATTAAGTAAATTGTATTATTGTAAATTTAGTTTTAAGAAGAAACATTGTTTGTGACTCTTTGTACGCTTTTAGTATTAAGTAAATTGTTTAATGGCTTAAACTTCTGGGTAGCAAGTAGATTATATTTAATGTTTAATTAATCTAATTTTACTTAATTAAATTTCTTTCTCTTAATTGCTCTTCTCCCTTGTATTATATTCTATACTTATGTTTGAGTATTACTTGTATTCTTAAATTAATTTGTTTTATCTTTAGTCTATTAATAAGTATTGAACTCCGGTTCTATTCTATATATTAATACTCTCCTTTGTTTTTTCCATGTATTTTTGACATATTTTTGTTTGTTTTGTATATATATATTTTTCTTATAATCTGTGCAGTCTCTATTCTATTACTTTGTAAAGTCTGCCTATGATGTACTTTTGACTGTCCCTTTATGCGAGCCATATGTGCTCTTTGGGACCTTTAAGAAATAAATAAATAAATAAATAAATAAATAATCAAGAGTATGTATAAGCTTAATAAAATTTAGTAAAGTATAAAGTATTTAAAGGGGAGTTGCGACTTAATATTACCAATGTATAACGATATCCAATCACACGTCTCCTTCATACATGTTAGCAAGTGCCCCATGGAATATTTACTCTAGGCAGTTCATAAAGAGTGTATACAAAAACAAACGTTAACATTTAAAATTGAGACATGATGAACTGTTGTGCGATATATTATAGTTATGTAATGTGTTGAAAAGGACCCATCAGAAACAGTAAGGTAGGTACAGATCCTTTTCTAAATTGGAAAATGTGGGCTAATGTAAAGTTGTTGTTTAGAACAAATAAATTCAATTTAATTCAATACTAAAATATGTCTGCGGCCGCAAGGATCTTTTGGTCTGGGAGAGGATTATTATTCACAAGAAGGGGAACCAACTGATAAAACTTCAACATTGTGACTAATGAGACCTCATCTCAAAATTTGTTCCATGTCTGCGTAGTCCAGTAGAATTAAAATCCAAATCGGAAATAATTGCTACAAAAGGTTTTATTGTTTTAATGACTTAATTTGTTGCCCAATATGACTATCCTAGTTTTTCCCCCTCGGCGGAGTTGTGCATAAGTGGTGGGGGGTAGAAATGTGGCCCCCAAAGGGGTAGTTTTGCGGTTTTACGGTTATATCTCGTAAAGGACTCACGATATCGAAAACATGGTGGTATTAAAAGTTGTAGGGCATTAAATTCTGCATTGAATGAGACTAAACGCATATTTTTTGGACAACCCGTTCCCATAATACTGCTCATCAAAGTTGGACAAATTTTACATATTTATGAAAAATTTTCGTTTTAAGATCTGCTTTTTGGTAATATCATGTAACTTAACCCATCTATCAATAAAGTGGCCCATACAAAAGTAATAAAGGAATAAATTCTGCGTTCGATGAGATTAAAAGTGAATTTTTGGACCACCCGTTTCCCTAAAGTTCTACATTTAGTCCAGTAGTGTAAAACCAAAAAATTAGACGAATCGGAAATCATTGCTACAAAAGGTTTTATGGTTTTAATGGCTTCATTTGTTGCCCAATATGACTATCCTAGGTTTTCCCCCTCGGCGGAGTTGTGCATAAGTGGTGGGGGTAAAAATGTGACCCCAAAAGGGGTAGTTTTGTGGTTTTACGGTTATATCGCGTAAAGGACTCACAATATCGAAAACATGGACCTATTAAAAGTTGTAGGGCATTAAATTCTGCATTGAATGATACTAAACACATATTTTTGGACAACCCATTCCCATAATACTGCTCATCAAATTTGGACAAATTTTACATATTTCTGAAAAACTTGTGTACCCGTGCTGCTCTGCAACACTTCTGAAAGAAGAAGAAGAAAATATCTAGCCCCCATCACTTTTTTTTGTTAACTAAAAATATCTCTAAAAAAATTAAGAAAAGAAGAAATTCTTGGACCCCAACACAATTTTTGTTTGTTTGTTATTATTAAAAATCTCTCTCTTTTTTTTCCTTTTCAGTTTTATAAAAATTGATTGTCCGCGCATAACTTTCCTCTCACTCAACTGATTTGAGTGATCAATTCGGCATGTTAAAGAGCTGTTTCTGGTGAGTGTTCTTAGCCTATCACCGGCTGCCTGAGATATCACCTCTCAAAGTTACAGAATTTCTGTATCTCGAAGATGGTGGTAGTTGGGTGATTTCCAATGCCCGATAACATCTGTGCTTGAATACCATTCGTTTAAAAAAAATGAAGCAAATTGGCCAAGAATTTTCTAATTATTTTAATACGGTAATAGAGATGTGTAAACATAGTACTATAGCACTCCATTGTACTAGTCTTGTGCTTAGTAAATATATAAAATATGAAAATTGTAGAAAAGAAACACAATTCTTCAAATCAATTAGCGATGATTTTATTTCATAACAAAAATTGTAGTTAAAAGTATGAAGATGAAAAGGGGAAAAATGGTAGATACACAAATTTTACAGACGTCGACGTTTCATTGTCGTTGGGCCACTCTGCTCCTCAAAATGTCTGTAATTTCCGATAAGGAGTCCATGACCACATCACTCGACTCGTAAAAGTCTTTAATTGTCGTCGCCCCATATATGCAGTCCAGGTCTCGTCAACATCTGGTTCGTCAGTTGCATCTGGTTGGAGGGAGTTAGTGCAGGAGTTCCCCTTGGAGTTGGCACAAATCGATGAGCAATTGATTCCAGCCTCCGACACCCACAATCACATGCACACCCCTTGTTGCACTTGCAGAAAATTGTGGAGAGAAGAGATTGTGGAGCTGGCTCCTTGGAGGTAGGAACGGGGTCAAGTCCAAACTTTGAAGCCTGCCATCCCCAGAGGAGCGGATCCATCTGGTGTCCTAACCACATTTGTACTTGTAGGTAAGTTCTCAAGCAATGTTGGCGGGCTGCTTCGGATGTTGGTGGTAGGGATACCAGGTTAAATTTGGATTTCACGAGGGCTTTGGAAAATAGGTCAAATCGCAATTTATCTAAAGTATCTCCTGCCCTACCTTCGTAGAGGGTTGTTAAAAATTGTAGGCCAGCTTCGGCATTAGCTTCAGCTTGAGTGTCATGTTCGAAGAAAGGTTTGATTTCTTCGAGAAGACATATATTTTCGACCAACAGCTTGACCACCTTCTTCTTGCCTTCCTGAAGAGTGCCGAAGTTGTGTCACATCCACTTATGGCGTGGAGAAGTATGAGTGGCCTTCTGATGTTGTCTGCCAGTTCGAAGCTGTTGGGACCAAATACTTTTGTTGGGGTCGTTACTCTTCCAGGTTTTGAGAAATATATGTTTGCTGATGGTGTGGCTAGGGCATTTAGCATGATGAGGAGGTCTGTATCTTCACCAACTACCACAACCTTCTCATGCTCCTGTGATACCTCAAGAGCCGTGGCAACAATCAGGTGGTCTGCGTCTTCATCAGCTTGCTTGACTGAGAAGCATTCACCTTTAAGTCTTTCAGTAAACAAGCTAATAAGACGTGCTTTATTTCTGTCGGAAAGGAATTGCTCCTGAGTCATGGTCACCACCAATAACTCGGTAAAGATGACCTCAGGAGTAGTATGTCTTTTGCTTCGGCGGAGGCGCTCAGCAGATTTAATGATCTAATTTGTCCAACTTTGATGAGCAGTGGTATGGGAATGGGTTGTCCAAAAAATTGTGTTCAGTATCATTCAATGCAGAATTTAATGCCCTACAACTTTTAATAGGGCCATGTTTTCGATATCGCGAGTCTTTTACAAGATATAATCGTAAAACCGCAAAACTACCCCTTTTGGGGTCACATTTTTACCCCCACCACTTATGCACAACTCCCCGGGGGGGGGGGGGGGGGGGAACCTAGGATAGTCATATTGGGCAACAAATGAAACCCTTAAAACAATAAAACCTTTTGTAGCAATTATTTCCGATTCGTCTCATTTTTGGTTTTACACTACTGGACTAAATGTAGAACTTTACGGAAACGGGTGGTCCAACAAATTCACTTCTAATCTCATCGAACGCAGAATTTATTCCTTTATTACTTTTGTATTGACCACTTTATTGATAGATGGGTTAAGTTAGATGATATTACCAAAAAGCAGAACTTAAAACAAAAATTTGTCATAAATATGTAAAATTTGTCCAACTTTGATGAGCAGTATTATGGGAACGGGTTGTCCAAAAAATATGCGTTTAGTCTCATTCAATGCAGAATTTAATGCCCAACAACTTTTAATACCACTATGTTTTCGATATCGTGAGTCATTTACGAGATAAAACCGTAAAACCGCAAAACTACCCCTTTGGGGGTCACATTTTTACCCCCCACCACTTATGCACAACTCCGCCGAGGGGGAAAACCTAGGATAGTCATATTGGGCAACAAATGAAGCCATTAAAACAATAAAACCTTTTGTAGCAATTTTTTCCGTTTCGTCTAATTTTTTTGTTTTACGCTACTGGACTAGAGGTGCCAGGCAATTGAAATATAGCTTTCTCAATTGTGTTTGCACATAATATCTCCAGTTTTTTTCTTATTGTAATTCTAGATTCTGTAATTTTTACCCTTTTCTTATCATAATGTACCCCTATCACAAATTCTATGTATGAAATTGAATATTACTTCCTTTGAAATACAGTACAAATAGTAAGAGATCTGATATTTTAATAAAGAATTGAACCATACTATAAGGGCTACACATGATGATCGCTCCGGGGCCACTACAAGGGTTAATCCGGCCCTGCATGAGAAAAGTTAATATAATGAAATACTGGTAATTAAACATTCATGAATAAAATTGTTGTTAGTGTAGCTGAGTGTAGTTTTCAAGCTATTCTAACATAATATTTGAGAAAACTTGAACAGAGTCAACATTTATTTAATATTTACACTTCTTGCTCCACTTACATTTAATTAGCAGGACTAGTTTCCAGGGATTACTCCCTCATCCTCAGCTGGTGGTTGACTGATAACAATGTCTTGTTGATCTGATGCATCTGCTCCTACAGTGTTACCACTCCTATTACCTAAAAAACTAAATATCCCATCTGCTGCTGGGACATCAAAATTCAAGATCTTGTTTTGGTTCTTAATGATGAATATCTTCTCCCAAACTCCTAACTCAGATGGATTTTTGACATGTTTTAAAAGTTTGATCTCTTTTTTGATGTGGTGATCCTTGAAGTATGCATGGTGGGCTAAAGCAGATTTTTCTGTATGTACTAATCAGATTAGTACAGATTTTTCTGTATGTACTAATCAGATTAGTACATACATACAGAAAAATCTGCTTTAGCCCACCATGCATACTTCAAGGATCACCACATCAAAAAAGAGATCAAACTTTTAAAACATGTCAAAAATCCATCTGAGTTAGGAGTTTGGGAGAAGATATTCATCATTAAGAACCAAAACAAGATCTTGAATTTTGATGTCCCAGCAGCAGATGGGATATTTAGTTTTTTAGGAAATAGGAGTGGTAACACTGTAGGAGCAGATGCATCAGATCAACAAGACATTGTTATCAGTCAACCACCAGCTGAGGATGAGGGAGTAATCCCTGGAAACTAGTCCTGCTAATTAAATGTAAGTGGAGCAAGAAGTGTAAATATTAAATAAATGTTGACTCTGTTCAAGTTTTACAACATGCTCTACTGTTTATAGTACTTCAATTAATTATTTTAACACTTGAATAATATTTGAGTTTGTGTTTCTGTGCACATTCAATGCCACCTATTAACAAGACTTATTCAATTGTGAAATTAATTGAAGGTAACCTTGCCATTGGGTTAAAAGAGAGGATTGCTGAAATCAATTTTTGCAACATAACACATAAATTTGTTAAGCTGCTGTACTTGATTCATTTGTTTACGACTCACACACGAAATTCACTATGCAGTTTTTTTTTGGGGGGGGGGGGGAGGGGGGCTAGGGAACTCAAATCTGAGGTCCTTTTTTCCCCAAGATGGTGCTCTAATCATGAAATGCACCTCGAAGCCAGGTTTTTAGCTTTCTAATTACAGTAGAGTCCCGAAAACTCGGTACTCAATAACCCGGCAGTTCGGATAACTCAGTCACACCCTGGCAGGGCAAAACGCAGAGTGCAGTGTGAAAAACAACAGGATATTATGCATTTCTTTAAAAAAATGTAGCCAGTTTTTGCAAAGTCGGCTAGTTAATTTCCATTACAGACAGCTTTATGCCTTTTTGCCTGTATGCCTTATGTATTGTCAAGCAACCAATACATACAAGTACTGTATTTTCTGAGGAAACACTCGTACTTATTCTTTTTTAAAACTTTTCCCGATAACCTGGCATTTTCACACACTCGGCCACCCTTCGGTCCACATTAGGCCGAGTTTTCGGGACTCTACTGTATCAATCGTTTTAATTGTTTATCCATTAATTGAGAAAGGCTCTTGAATCTGTGATACATTCTATCTAATCGTTTCATTTCGAATATATATGTCCTTATGGCAGCACAAGATCCCTTTTATTCGTTTGATTATTTATATTTATTAGTATAATTAAGAATAAAATTACATAATTAATGCAACTTGTTAATAAATATGTTTTAATTATTTGTTGGTAAAACAAATTATTTAAATAAAACATCTAGCAGTTGAGTAAATAATTGCAGGTGAGGCTGGAGCACCTGCTAGAATCATACAGTACAACTCTTTTCTCCTATTTACGACCTTCGCTCTTAATTACATGCAAGTGTCATGATTTACAGGCATGCTCAACAATACTTGAGATTAACTTCCACTATCATTAAACAAAATCATTATATTGTCTGGTTAAGGGTGAAAAAACTAAATATAACTAAAATATTTTTGCAAGGTTGATTTTTAATGAGAAAGAAACTAGTTAGTGACTTTTTCCTTGTTTAGTCTCACCTTTACATCCATTACAACAATCAAGATATCAAGTTCACATCCTTCTCCATGCAAAGTTTTAAATACTTCTAGTTTGATAAAAAAAAAAATAATAACTTCATTGGTTAGTGACTTTCCCTTAGAGTTAGTTCCTCTTACCTTTAGGAGATGGCTCCCGACTGCTGGAAGATGAGGAATAACTTGATTCTGAAGTGTCGCTACTGGATCCACTGGAATCAGACCCTGATGATGACTGCGATGACTTTGAATGTGAACGCAATTTCACTTTGGCAGAAAGAGCTGCAGCAGCCGCAGCAGCAGCAGCAGCCTTTGACCTATCCAAATTAATTTTAGTTCTTGAGTTTGAAGGTGGTGGGGGATTCTGGGCAGATTTCCTCATCATTCCTGGTGATGGTGGACGAACTTCTTTTTGTTTCCTTGGACTAGGAGCAGGTGGATTCATGAGTAATGCTCTTTCACTAGCTGCTTTCTTCTCAGATTGAATAAGATTGGCTGAAAACCAGAGAGGATAAAAATTAATATATAGGCCTATACTTTTTTGTGGTAGGAAATTTTAAAATCACACATGCTTACCCCAATACACAGATAAAAATAGAACGAACATTCAAATAATTTTAAAGTTTGATACAGCAAATATGTTTCAGAGGTATCCATAATCTTGACACCAAAAATTTGTACAAAAAAAAAAAATATATATATATAATAATAATAAAAATATATATTATATATATATATATATATATATAGTTTTAGAAACTGCAATTCTTTAGACCCCAGAGCACTACACACACAAATACCAACCAGGGAGGCTTTACAGGGGATTTGAAGAAGCATAAGTTACAAGCAATAGTGACAGAAAAGAAAAAGTATCTTTCAAAACCTTCCCCGGTTAGCAGTGCAAACAACATGAGGGTGAATCCCACTACATATGCTACTTCAGCACTGTCGGACTTCACAAAGGAGAATGTTTTGAGCGCTACCAAACACTGAAACACTACTAGCGGATGTGGTGAGTACACTAATAAAATGTTATTCAAACATATTTTGTTTATTTTGAGAAATGTACAGCCGTTTAAACTAAGTGGCAGAGTGGATTCTTTAAAGAGCAGAGTGAAAGTCACCCAACAGAGTGAAAGTCCCAGGCAGAATGTGATAGCCAGCCGCTCAGCTGTCCGTCAGCAATGTGTTAAAAGAGAAGGACATGAGCTACACATGTGCATATATACAGAGATGGCAGGGGGACAATCAAATTTTCAAATAATGTATTTACACAAGACCCCATGAGCTGCATTTTGTTATTTTCATGAGACATTCAACATCGTCAAATAGTTCTGCTACGTCAATGTTTATCAAAATTTCATTATCAACTCTTGTTTATGATTTTTATTCTGTAATCAGAATCTTAATGCAGGGTCTTTCCTCAGCAGTTATAGATTGTTGGTGGTGGGTGTGAAACAAAGATGGAGCAAACAAGATTTGTTCATACTTCTGGAAATATATTATTCACCATACAAAGAGCATCAGAAAGTATGTGTGGAACCAATTCTATAATTGTCAAAGTCACGAGTTAGCAAGGGATCCTCTAACTAATCACACTGCAAATCTATATAATAAATCTATCTTTCTGTCTGTGTGCTATGCCCAGCCAAATATACAGCACCCAGAGATCTGAAATTTTCAACGTAGATGGACTAAAGGGTGTCTGAATGCAACTCAAAGCCGGATTTTAAATTTTTGCTTTTGTTTGCAAGTTATGACAGAAAAAATGGCAGAAAACATGATTTTTTGCACCAGATTTGACTAATATATTTCAACTGTAAAATGAAATACAGATGGCCTTGCTCTGCTGTCAAAGCAACCAGGATAAAAGAGCATTGCTAAAATAATTTTTTTTATCCTAACACATCAATTTGTTGAATGCTTTGATTTTGTTAGACCATTCTGCTGATTCACTTGTTTATAACATTATGGAACACAGAGATCAGAATTTTACATAGGTGGATGGAACTGGATCATGAATGCAGGCCTAAATGGGAAAACACTGAACTATATGAATAGAAGTAACTATGCAGAGCTATTTTTTGGCTAGGAAACTCGAATCCAAGGTGTTTTTCCCCCCAAAGCAACGCATCTAATCATGAAATCCACAATGAAGACAGATTTTAATTAATATTACTAATAGTTTTCACTGTTTATGAATGGTTTGCTTTAAGTGTTAAAAAATATGCTTTAATTATTTTGCTGTTAAACAAATTATTTTAAGAAACCTAGCGACTGAATTATAAGCACAAGCAGAGCTACACACACCTGGTAGTATTCTAAAAGAATGAAATGTCATGGGCAGAATCACACAAAAAAATTATTACAAAGAATTTGCACGAGACTTCAAGAAACCATTTTCAGACCAAGAATTTCAATATGTTACAGAAGTAAGGAATGCAACCACTTCTAAACATACCAGAAATGGAAGGTTAATGCTGTATCCCTAAAATTAATAATGTAGGCACTTCTGAAAGAGAATTATTTATCTATATTTTCAAAATCACATATGCCATTATTATAATTTTTTTGTATTAAAAATAAAACAGGGAAGCATTTACAAAATTAATGTTTATTTCTAGGATGTGTTGTATTCACAGCTTTTGAGGCTTGTGATTCAAGATTTAGGCAAAAATTTATGTTAAACATGACTCTCAACCAGCAGCGTCGCCAGGAATTTTATTAAGGGGGGGCAAAATCAATTTCGGACCTCAATTTTAAATGATAAGGCTAAACACATTAATATTCACTTAGTTAACCGGATTGTTATTTTGAACCCAAGCTGAATTCGACGAGGCTACAAAGTTTTTTAAGTTAACAGAATATGCTCTTTTGAGCAATGGCCTTGGTGAGATATTATTATAAATACATATTATAGTTATAATTAGTTAATACTTGCTAAACTCATTATAAAGTAATTCTATCTTTTTATTCTCCATGCTACAACTGTAAGTTGACAAAGAGTACCACAAATAAATAAATCCATAAGGCAATCCAGAGGGGGGCAGTTGCCCCCCATGCCGACGCCCATGCTCTCAACCTATTTAAAAAATGGTATATGTAACTAAATTTTTGTAGAATTTGCTGTTACAAATTATGTTGAACTACATACCTCGGTTGTTAACAAAATCAAAATCACTTCTTGTGCTCTTTAAGACTGTAGGTAAATTTACTGCTTAATATTGCAGCATTAACTTCTTGCTTGTATTGGTTATCCAAGGATTACAGATTATTCAAGTTGTAAGCACTCACATTGAAGTTGCAATAACTTTTGATAGAGCTTATGCATTATTGAGGACACTGACATATCAGTATGTAGTGATATTGACTATTGAACACATTAAAATGTACCGTATCACACTCAGGGCAGAACAAATTTATCTTGGATCCAAGAACCAGTTTAAAAAGTCAACGAATAGATTGCAGCATTGCTGCTGATGCATTACTGCTGCAATGTTTTCACAATTCATCAGGTGCCATGGCGATCTGGAGCCTGGTATTTGTTGTGCCCTGATCACACTGGTGCTTTACACTGGGGGGGGGATAAAATCTGTTTGAATAAACTTTTTCGGTAAGATTAATTTTTTTTAAATGCACCAGTAAGTTAAGTAAATATGGTAGCTCCCTCTTTCAATGGCTATCTGTGATGTGTAGTTAGTTACATACCTTTCGTAAAATTTCCCTGTGTTTTAGAAAATTTGCGAGGTGATGCAGGCTGGAAAGTTGGAGACAATCCCTCTGCAGCTCTGGATGTTGGCACTAGAGGACGATTTGTCTTTCTCCGAGATCGTGATATGGGAGTGTGTGAACTGGACCTCGATCTGGAGCGGGACCGTGATTTGGATCGAGACCTGGAGCGTGAGTCATGGCTGTAAGAGCTGTAGCTGGACTGCGAAGAGCTCCGGCTTGAGCTGTAACAAAATCAAAATCCATGTGTAACTCTTATACCCTGCACAGACGACACAGTTTACATCTTAAAAGACTCTTCTTTACCTTGCCTAAGAATCATGATAATTTTTAATTCCTATACTATTTATTTATTTATCCTTGGATCATATACATGATATCAGATAGGCAACATAAAGTAAATAATACAATTCAAGACAAATAAGTAACTCAACACACAAGTATACGTAGACATATTATATAGTGGTACAATAAAATAAAAGATACAGAACAGTATGTGACACATTTGGATTCAAAAAATTAGTTAAAAATATTCATGTGCATTGATCTTATTGCTTTTTTGAAATTTCTGTTATTTAGCACTTTAATGACTTCAGAAAGGTAATTATACATTATGGTGCCTCTATGTGATAAACTGTTAAAAGTTTTGGATGATGTTTTAGGAAAAACAGTAAAATATACTTTGCATGTGAAACGTACCATTCAGGATATGAGTAATGCTGCATTCACATAGAAAATTAACCATAAACTTAAGAACATTCACATAGAAAATTAACCGTAAACTTAAGAACATAAAAAGTAATGCAAACTTTAGCATGGTATTGAGTATTCAATACAAAAACTTTATGTTGGTAACAACCAATCACAATTGAGAACGTGAACAGCTGATAAATGGCTGCCACAGACAAAAATACTTTCAGTTTCTATTAAACATGTGTAAGCCTTTAAAAATTGAAATCATACAAGTGTATATGCAGACATATAAAAATTAGCAGTATATTATATGGATTGTAATTAAGCTTACTACTGTAGTTCATTTCTTGGGAAACTAATGTCCATATATTTACCTTCAATGCCGCACCTTTGTATAATGAATGGCTTTTATCATACAGACAGGGATAGGATACGTTACGAGTTTCTCATTCATAGATGCCATCTCTTGGCAAGTTCCACTTCCGTCTCCTGTTCTGTGGATTGAGAGCTCTGATTGGTTGTATCGTTATTTTTCGCATAAACTTAATGCAAAAGCTTGGAGTTTGCAAGGTTCTAAAGTTAATGTTTAATTTTATGTTATGTTTAAAGTTAGCATGAAGCATTGTGAAGGGTCCCATTGAAAAACAATGCCCCAAACTTTTAAGTTTACGTTACATTTACAGTTATTTTCTATGTGAATGCAGCATAACTTCATAATTAGAGTATGTTTCATAATGTTGATGAAAGGACTGTGAAATTATTGGTCTTATGAATAAAGTGGAACTTAACCTATACTTCAGTATGTAGGAGGAGAACCTTCTGATGATATGAATAAAAATTAGCATATTCTTTTGCTTTAGGAAACAGGAAACAGAAGCAAATGCTCTGTGTCCATGCTTTTGCTTCTCAATCTTCTCATGCTTTTGAAATAATCGCCTGAATCACTGCCTGTCCTATACGGCTAATTTTGCGTACTCGGCGACATTACAGATGGCAGCACCTTTCACACCCAGACTGCTTCTTGTTTTTTGCTACGACATTGTTGATTATGTAGTGCTGTCACCGCCGTCTCGTAATCACTGCCTTCTAAACTGTATTACTCCTCGAGACGGCGGTGCTCATAATATAGTCTATCAATGCGTCTAATTAATTTACATTTATTTTAATTATTGCTGCAAAATTCCATTTCAAGGTAAGTGTCATATACTGGAATAATATTACGTTCTAAACAAATAACACAAGTATCTGTGTCTGTTTAATGCTTATTTTGATTAGTGATTGCTGCAATCTGGGTGTGAACTGTGTCGCCTCTACTGGATAAATTAGGCAATTTAACAATACTCTGAACTCCATGTTAAAATAAAGCATAGGACAGGCAGTGTAATTCTCGAGACGGCGGTGGCCTGAATGTTGGCAAAAGAAATCATTAATGCTACAATAGATTAGAGAACTGTCAAAACATATGAAGGATAAGCTTTAAAAATTAAAAGGTTGGTCAGTAGCAGACTCACCACTTCGTAATTTGCAGAAATGGATCAATTTATGATGCAGGAAATAACAGAAAAATGCTACAATGACGATTATAAACATTATACAGTTCTAGTGAACTAATCAATTTTAAGTGTACTGTTTACTTTTCTGATGATGCAGAATAAGGAGGCACTGGTTTCTGTTGCATGAACAAAACAATTATCACTAGTAGGTCACAGTGGAATGATAATTCTTTCACACTGGCCGTGTGTAGGCTAAGGTGGACATGTGAAGTCAGAATGAAAAATTCAATGCCATAGCCGGGATTTGAACCAGGATCTTCGGCTCTCCGTGCCGATGCTCTAACCAACTGAGCTACCATGTAACGTGCCGGTACAACATTAAATTCTCCAGCTCAGTTGGTTAGAGCATTGGCACGGAGAGCCGAAGATCCTGGTTCAAATCCCGGCTATGGCATTGAATTTTTCATTCTGAAAACAATTATCTTTTGCATCAACATCATGGATGTATCAGAAAATTATTCTCAAGCTACATTTGTGAAATTGTTGCGTGAATATCCAGAGATTTTCCAGAATTCTCAGTCCCCTGAATGTAGGCAAAAGAAATCATGAACGCTACAATAGATGAGAGAACTGAAAAACATTCTTGGGACAAACTTCACTGAAAACCTGCTAATGAAAAAATTTTCAATATGAAGGCTAGACTGGAGGCTAGACAGACCTTAATAGAACGGAAATCTTTTACAAAATTACTTAATGCAGTGTCCAACCCATCACTGCTAGAGGGCCAAACAGAATATAGTATGAAGAAGGGTGGGCTATCTCTTCTAAATTACTGTATTAAAAAAAGACATACTTACTTCTCAATGGCAAAAGACAATTCCTAAGCAAACTAAAGGACTATTATCTATGTTATGGAATCCAGAGGTTCATTGCCATGCTTACATGAGCCTGCCATTCAGCCCTATTCTGTACTAACTCCAGCCATCCCTCTCAAATCCTACTTCCTTTAAATCTATCCTAATATTGTCCTCCCACCGACATCTAGGTCTTCCGAGTGGTCCCTTTGGGTCTCCCAGTCAATACATTTGCGATATGTCTTTCTTCCAAGAGGGCAACATGTACAGCACATTTTATCCTCCGTGATTTAATTACCATTACTATATCCGGTGAAGAGTACAGATTATGAAGCTCGTCATTATGCGGTTTTCTCCAGTCCTGATTTTCATCTCTCTTAGCCCAAATATTTTCCTAAGCATTCAGTTTTCGAACACTCTCAGATTATGTTCTTCCTGAAGAGTAAGAGACCATGATTCACAACCATATATTACAACCAGCAGGGTAACTGTCTTATAAATTCTTATTTTTAGATTTATGGACAGAAGATGAGAAGATGAAAGTTTCTGAACTGCATAAAAACAATCATTTCCTGATTCCAGTCAACACTTAACTTCTACCTTTATATTATTTGTATCTGTAATTATTGCTCCCAGATATTTGAATTTCTCCACTTGTTTAAAGGAGTTACCAGCTGCTATAAAAGTATTGCAGAAGATTAACATTAATATAGATGAATTCATTTAAACTTCAATTAAACAAACAAGATTAGCAAACAACAAGAAAAATATAAAATACATTAAATTAAACTTCAAATCTTTGCGATACACCAAGGCAGTACAGGACATTAATGTGAGAATTGGCTCTGCTTTTCTGGGACAAGTTTTTCAATGTTCACTGCAAGTTCTGTCAACGGAAGTCTCGGACAGGATTCTAGTGATGCTTTTCGATTTAAGCCTTAAAAGTGTATCCACTGTAAATAAAGTGAACTATAATATATTTTAATACTATTATTAAAAACACAGTGGAAATCTAGGACCAACCATGATGAATTGTTTTAACCAAAAAAAATTGGTCCAGCAATTTTTAGATGGGAGGAAGAAGATTTCTTCATTAGTAACAAGAACTGGGTTCCTTTGTACTTGCTACCAGAAGGGTATAATACCTAATTTTTTAAAATGGAATATGACACCTTTGTCTGAGAAAACCTTTACATATAAACACAAACTAAAACTCCACATGCTTCGGGAATGTATTGACGAAGCTTAGGTGAATTGGATAGAGCTAATGTGGAGACATACAGAGCTCATTTTCATGTTTTAAATGTAATTCAACACAAACTGGTATATGAAGTGTTACAAAGACATTTTTGCACTCCTTAGCTAGTAAGTGTTACTTACGAAAGTTGTTTACATGGATCGTAACTTGACATTACCACACACAATCTTGTTGCTAGGGGCGACGGGCAGAAAGTGACTTGTTGCTAGGGGCGACGGGCGGAAAGTTACTTTACCGCCCGCAAATGCTTATTTGCGAGCAGAAATGACCAAGGCCTCCCCACTTTATAAATATTCGGTTGCCATAAACAATAACAAATGCGAATCCCTTTCTGAAATAAGCACCATTCTTCAAGACTGTATATACATAATATTTTCAGGTAATATCACAATTAATATAATTAAATTGATATAAGTAACCGTCGTGCAAAAAATAGCATGCAACACACGGACCGTAAAGGCATTTTACGGGTCTCGAAAACTTAAAAACCCTCGGCTGCGCCTCAGGTTTTCAATCTGTTTCCTCGACCCGTAAACGTGCCTTTCCGCCCTTGTGTCGCAATATACTATTGGTTCACGAGCATTTAGTGAACGTAAGGAACAGGATTAATGTTAAGTATTAGGGGAAATCTTACAGACCCACCTAGTGACTTCGTCAATTTAACTGATGTTGAAATACCAAGGAAAGTGTCTGACATTTTCAGATACAGTTTTAAATTTGCACCTAAACCAAATGGGTGCAGGGTAGAGGATTTTTTAGCTCCAGCAATTCAGGGATCTAGAATGCTTTTAGATGGAGGGGAAAAAAAGAAGATTCATGCAAAAGTTTGAACTACGTTGGACAAGTTGGGTGAAAGTGACTTGGTACGTGATGCGAGAACAAAGTTTGATAAGGACATTGCTTATGCTAAAAAATGGCTGGCGGATAACAACATGTTAGTGATTAAAAGTGACAAAGAAAACAGACCTGCGATTATTGATGTGGACACTTACTGTGGAAAAATGAAGGAGTGTTTTAAACCACTCGATTTTTCAATCCTACACAAGAATCCTATAGTGAGTGTAAAAAGCGAGGTGGGTAAGGTTATTGATAGTAGTACAACTATCAGTAACAATACAAAGAAAAATCTTTTTTGAATAACAAGGCAGAATTACCAACATGTTTTGGGCTCCCTAAAACCCACAAGAATGACGTGACCCTAAGACCCATCATCCCAATGTTTAATCTCCTGCATTTGGCCTGGCCAAATTATTGAGGGACAGGATAATAAGTTTGCAAAAAAGAAATAAATGGTCAGTTGGAGACTCGTATGATGCTAAGGAATGGTTAGAAGAAGTGATGGTAGATAAAGGTTTTTGTATATTCAGTCTTGATGTGGTGTCGCTTTATCCGAGCATACTGTAAACCACGGCTGGGGAATGCCTTTTTAGATGGCTTGTTGAGATGGGTGTGGATAGTATCGTTGCCAATGAGTATTACAGGTGGTACAGAGTGTGCTCAGAGTTTAACATCTTTCATTTCAATTTTCCAACAAAACGATGGACTGGCAATGGGGAACCCGATATCTGGGCTTGTGTCTGATATTTTTCTTCACTATCGGTATGGAAAAATCGATTATCTGCAAAAATGTGGACAGCATTGCTTTGAACATACGGTTCATTGGCGATATTTTGATAATTACCGAAAACGACATTTCTGACTAACTATTAGATGAATTCAATGGGTGTCATGACAGAATGAGATTTACAGTTGAGAAAGCTAAGGGTAATAAGATAAATTTTCTGGGCTTAAAGCATAAGATAAATAATATATCTTGGAATTTTTATAATAAAAGGAGCACTGATATACAAGATAATAGAAATACACACATTAGATGCATAGCAATGCCATACAATCCTATAGTGGGAGAAAAGTTTGGGAAGTTCTTCCGAAAATTTGAATTAATACCCGCATACGGAACAGAATGAACCATAGAAAAGATTTTTTCGCAATATAAACGCTGTGGATTGAAGAAAGAAAAAAGGAATTTCCAGGAGTTTACTCCATCAAGTGTAAAAACTGTGACAAATCGTATGTAGGAGAGACAGGCAGAAGTTTTAAAATTAGATTGTGTGAACACGAGAGAGACATAAAGAGACATGTCGACAGTACTCAGCCAGCATATAATAGAAAAGAAACATCATATTGGTGAAATGGAGGTTGTAAAAATCGAACATTATATGACTAAAAGAAAGGAAAGGAAAGCGTGGACCAGTAGCGGAACTCATGATGAATGCTTTAACATATACGATGGGGACCTAGGGAACGAGTGGCTAGGCCTAATTAAAAGAATGAGGAGTGGTCAATATACAGTAAAAATTCCCCCTCCACCTACAGAATGCTTGGAGGAAGCTGGTTATGATATACCCGAGGGATGGAGAAGAGAACACTCTAGAAACACTTTGTTTATGTGTGTCAATAAACAATCTACAGACGATACAGTATTTTCTTCCCAGCAGTGAGTCACCCGAGGAAGGTTCGAGGGCTGAACCGAAACATTGTGTAGTTACGCCTTAAAAGTGTATCTACTGTAAATAAAGTATTTACGTACATTCCGCGGAGTATTTAAAAATGGGGAGGAGGCTCCTTGAAACGCGTCATACCAAAATATGGTAAGTGAAGCAAAAAGTGTGTTTATGTCAACTCATATAGTAAATTAATTTTATAAGAACATTGTATTGTTCAAAGTGGAAGTTGACAATAGTGATATATTATGATGGCTGTGTGAAACATCTTCTGCTAGCCTCCTCCTGCTAGGAATGCCTTTGACAAAGATCATAGGAAACACCATGTGTTCAAGGCAGGGAGGAGGGTCCAGCAGCCGGTCTGCTTCAAATGACAACTGTGGGTGAAGCTTGGAATGTGGCAGGGCTTTACAGATCATTCTGTAATGTTACATCCACAACAATTTTGTTATGTCTACAACCTGTGCATAAGCAAGAGTCCTCGCTAGCACAAACTACCACTATCTACTGAACTTTTATGTATATCAGCCATTCTTTATTATCATTCAACAAACAAAAAATAATCAATATAGATTAACTTGATATACTTTTTAAAAAGAAGTCCACAACTGATGGCAAAGAATGCAATTTCCAATTTCCAGATTGGCAAACCTCTCCAAAGAGGTTAAGTTTCATGAGGGAATTAGTTCCATCACACAATACGTTGTGGAGGGAGCAGTGTTGGGCATTAATCAATTAATTTTTCAATCAACTCGTTAATTGACTAAAAATGTAATTGCAATTAAACGTTTAATTGCATATTGCAATTAAATTATATGGATTAATGTATGTTAATCGTAACTCGCAATTACAATAATTGCAATTAACTTGTTTAATTGTTCTATGAAACAATTAAAACTAACAATTAACTTACTTACCTTTACCGAAATCAATTAAAAGTATTACAAGATTTAAAAAATTTTACCTACATTAATAAAAATCAATACTACTTATTGATAAAAAAACGAATATCATCCTTCATTATACCCATTATTTATACCATATATGGGCAACGCCCGGCCCGCGGGCCGGATGTGGCCCGTCCCGACTTTTGATCCGGCCCGCGGAACATTTTAAAATCGCGCTCGAAAAGTAAATATTTTCGGTTCTCGCCAACAAGAGAGTGAGAGGGGGAAACAAAAGCCTGAACTAGGAGGGTGTTATAAATATAATAAACCGTATCATGATTATTTTTTGAAGTAAAACTTCTTTAGTGGCGGTGGAGGGTGAATCGGGAAAATCAGTCACACTAAAACCGTCACGAAATCAGTCACACTCTTTAGTGGCGGTAGAGGGTGAACCCTGGAAAATCAGTCACACTAAAACCGTCACGAAATCAGTCACACTCAAAACCGAATGAAATTACTGTGCGGACTGCACAGAAAACAATCAACTCAATGATTAGTAGTAGTAGAGTACACAGATCGCATGCGATCCTTTGTGATCCAGTCGGATATACACAACAGTGAGTTGCCAGCCGTATTATTCAAATTGTCTCTTTCTTGCTTTTGTAACTTGAACTCAATGATTAGGAGTAATCAAAGGAAATTTTTCAGACCTTACTTCCTCAATGGCAATAGACAATTCCTAAGCAATCTAAGGTATATTATCTATTTTATGGAACCCGGAGGTCATTACCGCGCAAATCCAAAATTAAAAAATACAAATTTCCAAAATTAAAAAAAAAAAACAAAATTAAAAATTAAAACATCCAAAAATTAAAACAAACTCAATGATTAAGCTTATCCAAAATTTAAATAAATTATCCGACATTGGTAAAGTGTGTTAAAACCACCGCCTTCTCGAGAATTACACTACATCTTTCTTTTCGTTTGACTGTGTACATTTTGAAAAAAGTTGAACAGCACTATAATCAACAAAGTCGTAGCAGAAAACGCATGCGATTTTAAATGAAGTGCATGATAGAACTGATACGTGTGAACCTATATTAAAATCTATTTTGCCTTATGCAAACTATAAATCTCATAAAAAGACACGAAGCCACTTATTGAATTCTTAAAACAAAAAAACAAAAAACTGAATTTCACGATGAATAATAACGCAACAGAATGGACGACAAGATACGGAACCACGATCGATGCTGTCTTCTCACGATTTCTCGATCGACTACATTCAAGGGTTTTTATATCCTACTTCAGCTACCATAAATCTATTGTATCCTTCTTGGCTGATGGTGATGAAACAGAAAATTGAATAGTTCAATAAAAATATTATTTTCATACAAAAAAAGTTAATTTCTTATTTTATTCAAATGATTTCCTTCTTCCGTTCGATATAATTATATGTATTCCTCTATTTCACTCTCAACATTGCCAAAATTAAAAATCCCAATATCCAAAATTTAAAAAATAAAAAAATAAAAAATCCAAAATTTAAAAAATCAAAATCAAAATTAAAAAAATTAAAATACAAATTTCCAAAATTAAAAAAAACAAAATTAAAAATTATAACATCCAAAAATCCAAAATTTAATAAATAAAATTAAAAATTTAAGAATAAAAAAAAAAGAAACAAACAATTTAATGATCGAAAATTTAAAAAATCCAAAATTAAAAATTCAAAGATCCAAAATTAAAAAGTCCAAAATCCAAACTTAAAATAGTCCAAAAACCCAATTTTAAAAAGTCCAATAATGCAAAATTGAAAAAATCCAAAATAAAAAATTGAAAATATAAAAAAAAAATAAAAATAAAAATAATAATATAGTTTTACTTCTGTCGCGTGGCGTTCCACGCACTCTTTCTTCACAACTACCTATTATCTACGGCCCGCGTCTTCATAAATATCGTAAAGTTTAGCCCGCATCTTTCCAAAGGTTGCCCATACCTGATTTATACAGTAAAACCTGTCTTAAAGACCACCCCTCTTTAGCGACCACCTCCTTGAAAGACCAATTTTTCTAGGAACCGACAGTAAAACCCATAAGGCCAATGTTATTTTTACCCCTATTAAACGACCACCCCTCTCCCCGACCAACGACCAGAGTTTCATTTTCGTTAAACTCCTCTATAACGACCAAAATCATAAAAAATATTTACTCAAATGGTAGGCATTAATCAGCATTTGAACAGAAATACTGATGTGGGCACTGCAAGATGTCTCTTACATTTTCAATACAGTACTTTTACAAGAGAAATGTGAATATGGTTGAACAATGCTTTGGGCTGTTTTCCCCTTCGCCTTCTGGGAAATACCTTACAGTAGACAGCGTACAAATACCGCGGCATGAACAGGACACATTCCAATCTCTTACCTATGACCTGTTTGTTTCAATACCCTTAAGAATTCATGCCTTTATTATCTACCTAGGTACATGATCGCAGTGACTCGGAGGGGTATTCTTATGAAAACGTTTATTCAGTGGACATGAGGGGGTTTCTGAAATTCTCGATTCAACGAAGCATTTCGGACGAGTCCCTTTCATTGTTCTCCAAGCAAAATGTAATGTAGGGAAAATAGATGTGTCTTTCTTTTCCTGGAAAACATTATCCTGGTATACTGTAAATAGAAGCTCGGTATTCTTGGCCTGCATAGATTAAAGTGTCTTATTGTTGTGCTGCAATTTGAAATACAGTAAAAGTAAGTAATAATCAACTGCGTGTTACATAATACACCTATTGTATTGTACCGTATTTATTCTATTGTATTTTCAGTTTCAAGACATAAAAATGCATTCCCCCTATTAAGAGACCACCCCTCTTAAAGACCACTTTTTCGTGGAACCAGCGATGGTCGTTATATAGAGGTTTTACTGTATTTTAATGAATATTTTTCATTTGTGCAATGTTTTGACATCGTACATAACAAAAAAGTCCACCGCTGTGGCTCAGGGGATGCGTTCAATCCTCTCCCGCAGTGGGCCCGGGTTCAATTCTATGTTACCTAGGTGAGGTTTTTCCCGGGGTTTTCCCTCACCTGTGAGAGAAGTGTCAGGTAACTTTAGGTCCTTGTGGTCCCCGGATATCATATGGCCATCACTATCATCTTCATACCATCCTCGCCTTGTTTGGAGGGATTGTGTGTGTGTGTGTGAATGGTGTGTATCGTCCTATGTGTTCGTGTTGTCTCGGAGGTGGCCCCGGCATTGGGCTGATCACTCATCCGGGGAGGCCCTACATGTCCTTGCCTGGTCAAAAAAGTATGTATTTGATCCAAAGATAATCCCTCTCCCGACAGGTCGCGGCCCTGTAATAATTTACACATTTTCTACTTAGTTAATAATTATATCTACATATCAGATGTAATATAATTTTTTATAAAATACATTATTCTTAAATGTGTGTACTTTATTCTTAAATGAACATCTCATTAAGGATGGGATTTCTATTGTTTAGGTTATTGAAAGTTATTCACACAGAAATGTTTAAAGATGAAAGTTGCTAGAGAAATGCTCCATTTTTCGCTATTTTGAAAATTTTTCAAAACTTTGAAGTGCCATATCTCAGTACGTATTTGGTTTTTAAAAACGTTTAAACAAGCAAAATGGTAGGAAATTTAATGCTCTTTAACTTTTGTAATGGAATGTTTTAGGCTATAACGCGTTGTTAGGAGTCATAACGGGAAAAAAACTACAAAAACCCAAAAATTCCAAGGTTTTCGGCTGCCCTGAAGTTTGCACAGGAAGTTCGAATTGGAAAACTTGGATTATACACCACAGAGTACCCACATACAACATATTAAAAAATCGTTAACTTCGGACCTTTTTCCAGGCAACCCCAATTTTCAGTACCTGGTGACTGGACTTAAATCTCCTTCGATGCACCACTGACTAAAGCCGAACTTTTAATGCTGCACTTTTTTGCAGAAGAAAGCCAGGATTTGCAACTCCTCAACAGATATCCTGAGATAAAAAGCGTTTTCATTAAATATAACACACTACCACTACCACTACAATTAACAATTAATCAATTGTTAATTGTAATTTTCCACAATTACAATTGATCAATTGTTAATTGCTACCACTACAATTAATAATTAATCAATTGTTAATTGTAATTTTCCACAATTACAATTGATCAATAGTTAGTTGTTATGGAGACAATGAACAATTAATCAATTACAAATAATGTAACGAATAATGTTGGAACTTACACAGTGAAGTGAATCAAAATTTCAAATTATATGAGATTGACTTAAACACACTTTATTAACTTCACTTACCAATTTATGGTAGAACGCGTTTCACAGGCCACCGCCTGCATCCTCAACTAAATGTCAACTGCCGGATCTCCAAAGTTTGAAGGTTCTTCCTGTTCCCCTGGTGTTGTTTTGACGTACTTTGATATCAGGTTGTCTTCCTTTGGAATGTCCAAGTTCATGAGTTTGCTCTCGAATTTCTTCATGTATATCTTTTCCCAAATATAAAGTTCTGTGGGTGTACTCACTGATTTTAATAATTGTGCATTCTCGCTAATTTTGTGGTTTTCCTCCCAATGATGTGCCGCTATCGCTGATTTTTCTACCTGTTGTAATCTAATATTTCTGAAATGCTCTTTTACTCTGATCTCCATGTTCCTCCCCGTCTGTCCTATGTATACTTTATTGCATTCTGTACAGTCAATTTTGTATATTCCGGGTCTTTTATTCTGAGGTGTATAATTGTTCTGCTTCCTATTTATGATGTTCTTTATGCTATATTTATTGTGATTAGCCAATGGAATACCATATCCATTGAAAATCTTATACCCGACTCATTGAAGCTACTGAACATACAGGAACCAGATATCCAATTCACCTTAGAAATTGAAAACCGGAATATACTCAACTTTTTGGAACTTAAACTCATAAGGACGGGGAACAGGATTGAATTTGGGATCTTTAGAAAAGACACACACACTGATAATTACATCAAAGTAGACAGATACAACCCCAGGCCACACAAACATGCGATACTCAATAGTTTAGCTTACAGATTAATACAGATACCACTTAAGAAGGAGGAATATGAAAAGGAATACAACCACATTATAACCACACCCAGGAAGAATGGATACAGCAAAAACACAGTAGATAAAATAATCAGTAAATACCAAAAACAAAAACAGATAAAAGAAAAAACTACATTAGGGAACCAAAAGGACGAAACGAAATATAGAAAATTCAGTTACCATCCAGAGGTCAACCATAAATTCCAGAAGATTTTCAATGGATATGGTATTACATTGGCTAATCACAATAAATACCGTATTTACTCGTCTATAGCACCCCCTCACCTATAATACCCCCCCCCCCCCAATTTTCGACAACGCCAAAAAAAAAAAAAAAAAATTAAAGTGATCGGCATCTGCAACATTCCTGTTAACGGTAAAACCCACGCTTCCCTGCCACCTGTGTGCCTTAGTTACTCTCACCTCCCCCATAGATTTCTCAATGCCCTTCAGGTTTCTGAGTTAACTTCCGCCATACGCGTGTATTGTGTTGTAGTAAGCACGTGAAAAATGAGTTGGAGAGCAAGTTTCATGGCATCCTTCAAGTTGAGTGTGTTAGAATATGCAGCCATGTATATCTTATTGGCGTAAACAGAAAGACAAATTATCAGGAGCAAAGAAAATGTTGAAATCATTCCGTGGTGTGAAGAAAGGGAGATACGATATTCAGGCAGTTGCTGCCCAGTTGAATGACAACATTGCAATGCTGAGTTAACCTTGAACACCACGCGGGCACGCGCAGCGTTTAGTCACGTGACCCAGTCAGCTGCGCTAATGCAGGAGGGAGATATACCAAACTGTTTAAAACTCTAAAGTTAAAATGACGTGATAATTTAACTTTTCGTAAATAAAAAAATGGATTTAAACTATTTTGCGTGTTGATTTAAAGACGCTAAATGTGTTTTTTCTGTTTTTAAAACATGACAACCCAACCTATGTCATGTGAAAATTTTCACCTATTATACCCTCCCCTATTTTAGAAGTTGAAAATTGTGAAAAAAGGGGGGTGTTATAGGTGAGTAAATACGGTATAGCATAAAGAACATCATAAATAGAAAGCAGAACAATTATACACCTCAGAATAAAAGACCCGGAATATACAAAATTGACTGTACAGAATGCAATAAAGTATACATAGGACAGACGAGGAGGAACATGGAGATCAGAGTAAAAGAGCATTTCAGAAATATTAGATTACACCAGGTAGAAAAATCAGCGACAGCGGCACATCATTGGGAGGAAAACCACAAAATTAGCGAGAATGCGCAATTATTAAAATCAGTGAGTACACCCGCAGAACTTTATATTTGGGAAAAGATATACATGAAGAAATTCGAGAGCAGACTCATGAACTTTGACATTGCAAAGGAAGACAACCTGATATCAAAGTACGTCAAAACAACACCAAGGGAACAGGAAGAACTTCAAACTTGAGATCCGGCAGTTGACATGTAGTTGAGGATGCAGGCGGTGGCCTGTGAAACGCGTTCTACCATAAATTGGTAAGTGAAGTTAATAAAGTGTGTTTAAGTCAATCTCATATAATTTGAAATAATTTGAAATTAATCAATTGTTAATCTTTAATTGTCTTTACAATTAAAATGTGCCCAACACTGGGAGGGAGAAGGGAGTGTACTGTATAAACAACAATTGTATTTCTTGAACTAAACCATTCCCTTCCCCAGTTGCATCACTACCTTGAATATCCTTGAGATAGCAAGCTTGTTCACAACATGCTGCTACCAGGAAAAGGCTCCTACAATCAACCGTAGCTCCATTCCCGATAGAATACACATTAGACAATAATGGAATACGAACTGAAATTGCAGTGAAATTTCAGGGGTAGCACAAACCAACTACCATATGGAGCAGATGCCCCTGCCATGTACATTAGTTCTGATTGTGGGTGTGTGTGTATGTCATTTTCATTTTACAGCAACTCACAGGTCAGGTTTGAGTAAAACAAAGCAATGAACACTTAAATTTTGATTTGCACTAATTGACAGGTTAGGTTCATTTACAAGGCATTGAACGCTCAAAGTTTTATTTCCATTTTACTGTGCACAAGAATGCAATGAATCCTTAGATTTTTATTTGCACTAATTGACAGATTAGGTTCATTTACAAGGCAGTGAGCCTCCAAAGTTTTATTCCATTTCATTTTGTCAACATATTATCCGAAATTAAAACCTGATAGTAGGTTCGGTTTTGTTATATTGCAATTGAAACTAGGAAGATATTAACTTTGACTATCCGAAAGAATGATGAGCTCATTACTGTAACAGAGGGCATACAATGTATAGCCAATGAAACACATCCAGGTTAGTTTCACATTATTAATGAAGAGATGTGTATTTCTATATCTATACTATGCATCAAAATGTGTAATAACTCTGCTGTATTAACTTCCTGTCTCCCTTAAATGAAGTAATGTATTCCTATAGCAGATTTTCTTTTCTAGTGCACAAATTCCTACTAAATAGCAAGATTAGTGACTGACCTGGATGACGAGTAAGATGAACCAGATGAGTAAGACTGTCGTCTTGTAGGTCGAGAACCAGTTTTTCTTCCTGAAGGCGATTTAGATCGCATCCAAGGATCGGCCCATTCATCGCCACGACCTCTGTGACTCGGAACCGATGCTTCTGCATATCTTTCATCCCTCCAGTGCTTCTCACTGCGCTGCATTATCACTTCCCGCACAGCGTGGGAAGGTTTCTTTTTCTTCTCATAGTATTCTGTTGGTGGGGCTCTGTGCTGATGTGAATGGTACTTTCTGGAACTACCTCCATAGTCAGTCTCGATTCTCATAGCTCTCGATTCCCCAGGCTCATAGTGAACTCTTCTCCAATAATCTCCTCCCCCTCTTGAAGGCTGATGGTAATATGCAGAAGGAGACTCAGGATAGTCATCGTACCTGTCAGCCAGCAGAGTGTCCTCAGGATACTTCCCTTCTGCTTCCAGCAGCTTCAACCTGTAACATCATTGTCAATTTCTCAAATTGTGAATTACAGTCATTTCAATTTCCCACATAGGATTTGAAAAACATGGTAGCAAAATTGTTTGCTAATTTTATGGGGGGAAGGTAAATATGTTGTTATATTTTAATGCCTTGGAACTAAAGATGGGTTGATGCCCATTTTTATGGATACTCATCAAATCATCCACCGATATATCCCTGAAAGAGTAGCATACAAAATAGATTTCATATATAAATATATTTGAAAATTTGAAGTGTATTTTTGTTAACTTTGTAAGACTAATATAATAATTTCAGTTGTACAGCACATTTTACTGTCCTGGTACATGACTTAAAATAAAATTTAAGAAGGTCCCTTTTGCTACGGGATCAGTAGAGCTATAAGCAAGTCCAATTTCTTGCTATACCTGTAACCTGCTATTTTGAAACTTGTGAGTTGACACACCTGCTCCTAGCAATCACTTTTACATCTGCTACTTCTTGACAAGTTTAAAAAGTTGAAAAGTAACCATTTTAATATCCCATTAACATAATATTGAAAAAGTATCGAGGGCATTGAGGTACTGAGGCAGTTTCAAGAACCCATCTTTTCTCAAAACATACACTAAGAGCTACTCTTAAGGTTAATATTATTGCATTTAACATGTAAATTGGTAAGTTTTATATTTATTGTCCTCTGGGCGAGGGGAATCAGTTTGGAGCTACAGCGGAACCCCAATATAACATTTTCCCACATTTTCCATAAAATTTTGAAAACCCCAAATATTATAATTCATAAATGGCATTTTTTCATATTAAAACAATTATGAATATTTTACCTGTACAATTTTATGAATTTGCTTATTATAAAATTAAACCTCTCTAAGTTGGACATCTACAGTTCCATGAAAATTTGTCCAACTTAATAGGGTGTCCAATATACGGGTGATTCTTCAAATACGGGAAAATTTGTGTTCCGGAGTGATATTTCCCTTCAAATTCAACTTTAAAAAAAATTAAAATTAAAGTTTGTTTCTACTACTTCCATACTACAACTATCACTTTGAAATGTCACTAACTTTAAATTCTGATATTCCAAAATCGAATTTAATTCAATGAAATATCATCCACATGCCCTGTCCCAAACCTCGGTTTTGTATATTCTAAAGCATTTTTCCACAAAACAAAATGTTATTTCCTTTTCAACTTTTTTCCTGTCATTGAGTATGAATGTGTGAAGAATATTAACCCCTAAAAAATAAAATGAAATAAAATTGTCACCCCACCTAATGAACATAAAGAATGTCCCAAGGGTTTTTGGTCATCCACATGGCTGAAAAGAATGGAATTTTTTCTGCAGAAATGAGAAATTTTTATAACTGGCAAGAGTGTTAGAAAGCCAACAGGGCAGCTTGTGGTTTAATTGTAAGGTTGAATTTTGCTTGCTTACAAACAGTTTGGGATTAACAAAGGACTTTGCATCATTTTCAAGGAAAGCGTTTTTATTCCCAGACATTAACATGGCTTCTAGAAAGTAGGCAGAAAGTGAATATTAATTAATTTTTGATTATGCACTATGATAAACCTTCCAATTCAAAGTACTTGACTGAAGTTGGGCTTACAGAGGTTTAGGAATGGCTTGCTGAGACCACTTAAAATCCTTTTTTGTCATCCACATGCCTGATTTTTGTGTCATCCACATGTCTCGTGAAGGGGTATGTGGATGACTCTCAAGTCATGTAGATGATAAATGTAGGATACTATTGTGTTTGCGGTGTCTGTGACCTGTACTTAAGATCTTAAAACTGATTAAATGAATTTCTGCTTGATTCCCCCCTCCCCCAAAACCATAAAAACACAGTCTCATTAAAATTACATTAATTCCGGAGTATGCACACAAATTTGCAAATTTGGTGCAAAATCAACTGAAGTATGCTGAGAAAAATATGAAATCACATAAAGAAAAGCAGATTGTTGCCAAAGTTAGTCATTAATGTGGCCTTCTGCCTCCACATGTACACGGATGTCATTCACATGGCTTTAAAAAAATAAAAAAATAAAAATAATTAAAAATATAAACATTTAAGCTCTGCTGGTGTCATATTATAATCAAGTAACCCCTGAAGTATTTTAGTAATTTTTTTTAGATTTTTAAAAGAAAGTAAAAAATTTGGATTGTACACACTCCAAATTTTCCCGTATTTGAAGAATCACCCATATAGGGGGGATGGATTTTTTTTGTCATGGAATTTTAATTTAACATACACCCTATGATCAAATGAAACAAAGAAAAGTTGTGGTGCATTTTATTGTAAACTACAGTACTAAGATTGATTAGACTTACTAAATATTTTATTATTTTGACTAACTCCTTGGTTCACTCTCAGTTGAGAAAGTCAGTCACAAGAGATTGTTTTAATTTTTTAATATCTGAAAATGCCCATTCACTTTCTATTTTACACCACAATCCAAACAGAGATGCAATCAATCTGGCTGGTCATTTAAAATACAACATTTATTGCTGTTTTTGTTGGACACTGTGGATTTTGAAATGCAAAATTCTTCTGCGATTTTTCTGCAGTTCATGCCATTGGACAAATGGTCAATTTCTTTCTTCTTTTCATTGGTTAACTCCACCAACTTGAGGATAGGTCTACAACTAATAATGTACAGTAAGCCTATACAGTAAAACAAAGGTTTTAAGCTTACACTTTAGCAGCACTACAGCAATTAATCTGAGGTGTTTAAAAAAAATACCTACTCCTCCACTCCACTGTCCACGTTATTGACTGTTTGTGTACAAACTTACACCATTTAATTGATCTTTGTTCACTTAACCCTCTACTTTCACATGTGACACTAATACCTTGGCAGGTACCCAAACATTATACAAAAGGAAGTAGAACATGTTCAATTTATTACTAGTGATGGATCTAGGAGGCTAACTGTCCCGGGTGCACATGTATGGGGGCACAAAACGGCAAATTGCCTTTCTTTTATTGTTGTTGATTTGGGGAGGTAAACAAACAAATAAACCAATTTTGTCATACTATTAATACTTTAATCGGTATTTTTAGTTCCATGTGTTTCAAAGCATTTAAATATAGCAATACTGCAGCCATTTTTAATGAGTACATGAAATTTAATGACGTGACTAAAAAGAATGACTTATTCTACCAATTTTAAGAGAAGTGAACAGTTTTAAATATCATGCTCTCGACCTAACACTGACAATGAAAACAGCAACTTCTGCAAAACTCTTGATCTTAATTTGCCACAATGGACTTCAGGATGCATATCTGAATGTGGCAACGGCATTTAGAATTTTTATAACAATGCCTGTCTCAGTTGCATCCAATGAAAGGAAGTTCAAAAAGTTAAAAATAATAAAAACATGCTTAAGAAACAGGATGACACAAGAACACCTTACAAGCCCCATTCCAGCTGCCCGTAGACACTGATGCCATTCCATACTCTGTCATTTTGTTTCATGCTTAATTTACAATGGAGCGACACCCGCGACGCGACAACAGCGACGCGGCATTCGACATTTACTGACCAATGGCAAGCAAGCATTTCTGCGGCGAAACGTCATGATGGCGGCGCGACGGGAGTTGAGTTGGAGTTAACTTTTACCGCGCGACATCAGCTGAGATGAGCGGAAGTCAAATGTATTTTGTTTTTTTCCAATGGTGATGACAGCCACAGCAATTTATATGGGGAACGATACTACATTTAATTAGATTTCTATATGGTTCTAATCATTTCAAGACGAGTTCAAGAAATTAAAATTAATTTCCTCAGCATATAAAATTTATTTACAGCCCTTTCTTTGAAAAGGATGTTATGTGTTCCACGGTATAAAACTAAGCTCAACCTAACCTCAAATTCAAAGTTACTGCAATATAGGCTCTGCTGGAAATACTGCTTCTCGCGTTGAAAATAATGTATTTATACTATATGAGGACCTGTGATTTGCAACAAGGTGTCATTCACATATTACTTTGCTAATAGGAATCTGTATCTCGGTAGCCGTAAACATTTCGGAATCAGGGAACCATAATTCCCAAGCAATAAATAATTGACGCTCCCTGACATGATTTCTCATTTTCCTTCTTATATAGGGCTAAAACTAATATTGAATTTTCATGAATATCAAGTCAGTATTATTTAATATGTTTGATTAGTTCATTTCGAAAACGTATTATGAACACAGTCCGTGACTCGAAGCGATTCTGCAATTCACGTTGCGTGTCGCCCTATTGTAAATGCCACTTTAGGTTCATAATGATGGAACCAGCTTTCATCTCCAGTCACAATACTCGTCAAAAATTCATCACCTTCATTTCAAAATCTTTGAAGAAGGTTTATGGCAATGGTTCGTCTCCGACGTTTGTGGTCCTTGGTCAATAAACGTAGGACCCAACGGGCACAAACTTTCTGATAACCTAAGCTGTGAACCAGTTCTTGCACCACACTACATACAACTGCAAGTTTTGCAGCGATTTCATTCATAGCGATATGCCTTTCTCCTGGAACGGAATTCTATCTCAAGGGTATTTTCAAACTTGCAGAACGATGGGAAACATGTATGCAAAAAAACGGAGACTATGTGGAAAAGTGAAAGAAAGGTCTGTAGGTTGAGATGATATACTTGGTTTCACTTACAAATAAAGACTAAGGTTGTGAAAAAATGTTGCTCATGACTTTCAGTATGCCCCTCGTAATTTAGTTTAGAGATTTACTTGACATAAAAGTTTTGAGGGGGGGGGGGGGGGCAGCCCTATCCTACACCTCCTTTCGGACGACCATGGTAGGGACATGCATAACTCATGATTGCAATAACACAATTTTATTTGTGAATTTTAACAATTTTCCACTAAAAATGCAAATTTTAATGTTTTTAAATTAAAACCACAAGTTTTACAATTTGATGCATTCCTGATTATACAGGTAACTCATGATTACTGTGAGCGGCTTATCCGTGCAAGAAAATTTGAATTCCCCACATTTATTTTGAATTTCCTGCATTCTATTTCGAATCTCTTACACTTTATTTCATCAGATTTCTCATTTCCCGCATCATCATATGCACAACATGGCAATTCTGCAGGAAATTCTACTTAAGTACAGGGAAATTCAAAATCAAAATCAAAATCTCACACACTCTTAATTCTAACATTTGAATTATCCTTTTTTTTTTCAATTATTTGTGCTTGTCACAGTCTCAATTAACAATGATAATAATCGAGAGTTCACTGTAGTTTTAAATGACCCTCCTACAACAGACAGAGAACGAACTTAAAAGGAAGAAATTTGGCTACAATGGTTATTTTTTCATTTGAAAGTTAAATAACTTAAGGTATTTTAATAACACTCGCTTGAGTGTTATTACTTTTGATTTTTTTTGTGTGTTTCCTATATATATAACTAGTGTTTATCGATATTATGCTCAAGTTTTTACAGTTTTGTTTTGTATATTACATTGCGTATATGACTGATACAAACACATGTTGATATGGGTAAACATTAAAATGCTGTATGGTTAATCGGCTTCTTTGTATTTACATGTAGGTATTTTAATAAGAATACATGAGCCAACCCACAGTGACAGGTGTGACACTCAGACAAGTTTTATTACACTTTGTATCCTCTGCCTCTGTACCATTTAGCATGAATTTCATGAAATTTTTTTGTGATAATATACCAATCCTGGGGAATCCCAAAACATGATTTCAAATTTTTTCAAAGTCATATACTCGAGAAAAAAAAATTATTGTAATTGTGACAGGCGTGACCATGATTGGACATATGTTTATGACTTACTTGGCTTTAATTAAAAATTCTGTGAATTGATTAGCTACACTACATTTGTTTACTTTTTCCAAGTACAAGTACTGATCAACACACAGGTAGTCCAGTAGCGTAAAACCAAAAAAATTAGACAAATCGGAAATAATTGCTACAAAAGGATTTATTGTTTTAATGGCTTCACTTGTTGCCTCATATGACTATCCTAGGTTTTCCCTCCCGGCAGAGTTGTGCTTAAGTGGTGGGGGGTAAAAATGTAACCCCCAAAGGGGTATTTTTGCGGTTTTACGGTTATATCTCGTAAAGAACTCACAGTATCAAAAACATGGTCCTATTAAAAGTTCTAGGGCATTAAATTCTGCATTGAATGAGACTAAACACATTTTTTGGACAACCCGTTCCCATACTACTGCTCATCAATGATGGACAAATTTTATATATTTATGAAAAACTAGTGGACCTGTGCTGCTCTGCAGCATTTCTGAAAGAAGAAGAAAATGTCTAGCCCCCATCACTTTTTTTGTTAACTAAATATATATCTAAAAAATTAAGAAAAGAAGAAGAAATTCTTGCACCTCAACACTATTTTTGTATTGTTGTTATTAAAAATAGGGGGTACGCCGTAGCGTAGTGATTGAGGCGCTGCGCTACAAACCGGAAGGTCGCAGGTTCGATTCCCGATGAGGTCGTTGGAATTTTTCAATTGGCCTAATCCTTCTGGTGGCACTATGGCCCTGGGGTCGACTCAGCCTCCAACAGAAATGAGTACCGGGAGCAATCCTGGGGGTAAAGGCGGCCGGTGCGTAAGGCTGACAACCTTATCACCTTCATGTGCCGAATGTCCAAAATCTGGGAGCCTCAACCTCCTGGAACCCTCTGGGCCTCCATGGCCTGTATAGGGATCGCTTTACCTTTCTTTGTTATTAAAAATATCTTTTTTTTTCCTCTTCAGTTTTATAAAAATCGATTGTCCATGCATAATTTTCCTCCCAATCAACTGATTTGAGTGATCAATTCGGCTTGTTAAAGAGCTGTTTCTGGTAAGTGTTCTTAGCCTATCACCAGCTGCTTACGTTAATTAGAGCCTGAGATATCGCCTCTCAAAGTTACAGAATTTCTGTATCTCGAGGATGGTGGTAGTTGGGTGATTTCCAATGCCCAATAACATATCTGTTTGCTTGAATACCATTCATTAAAAAATGAAGCAAATTGGCCAAGAATACGGTAATAGAGATGTGTAAACATAGTACTATAGCACTCCATTGTACTTGTCTTGTACTTAGTAAATATATAAAATATTAAAAATGTAGAAAAGCAACACAATTCTTCAAATCAATTAGTGATGATTTTATTTCACAACAAAAATTACAGTTAAAGGTATGAAGATTAAAAGGAGAAAAAATAGGTAGGTACACAAATTTTACAGACGTTGACGTTTCATTGTCGTTGGGCCACTCGGCTCCTCGAAGTCTGTAATTTCCGATAAGGAGTCTGTCGCCCCATCATTCGGCTGCTAAAAGTCTGTAATTGTCGTCGCTCCATATATGCAGTCCAGGTCTTCGTCAACATCTGGTTCGTCAGTTGCATCTGGTTGGAGGGAGTTAGTGCAGGAGTTCCCCTTGAAGTTGGCACAAATCAATGAGCAATTAATCCCAGCCTTCTGACACCCACAACCACGTGCACACCCCTTGTTGCATTTGAAGAAAATTTTGGAGAGAAGAGACTGTAGAGCTGGTTCCTTGGAGGTAGGAACAGGGTCAAGACCAAACTTTAAAGCCTGCCATCCCCATAGGAGCGGATCCATCTGGTGTCCTAACCACATTTGTACTTGTAGGTAAGTTCTCAAGCAATGTTGGCAGGCTGCTTCGGATGTTGGTGGTAGGGATGCCAGGTTGAATTTGGATTTCACGAGGCCTTTGGAAAATAGGTCAAATCGCAATTTATCTAAAGTATCTCCTGCCCTACCTTTATAGAGGGTTGTTAAAAATCGTAGGCCAGCTTCGGCAATAGCTTCAGTTTGAGTGTCATGGTCAAGAAATTTTTTATTTCTTCGAGAAGACATCTATTTTCGACCAACAGCTTGACCACCTTCTTCTTGCCCTACCTGAAGAGAGCCGAAGTTGTGTCACATCCCCTTATGGTGTGGAGAAATATGAGTGGCCTTCTGATGTTGTCTGCCAGTTTGAAGCTGTTGGGACTTTGATGGGGTTGTTCCTCTTCCAGGTTTTGAGAAATATATGTTTGCTGATGGTGTGGCTAGGACAATGAGCATGATGAGGAGTAGGGTGGCCCAAAAATGTTAAATTTATCCTACACCCCTGGGCACCCACTATTTTTTTTACTTCAGCTGGTGGTAGTAAATTGTCAAAATTTCAATGCCCTAGGTACAGTAGAAGGCAGTGCTCAACGTCTTACAAGTTTTGAAAATTTCGTTCTTTTCTTCATTTTTTTAATATATAATTTCTAATTTTTTGTTTGTTTCCAGATGCTGTTTTTGTGATAGAAATATCCAGAAAACTAAATAAAAAGTAGAAAATAAAAGAACTGTTTAAAGTTGTTTGTGAGGACTGTTCTGTTAAAGTTTAAATAACAAGAAAACTGTGTAAAAAAGTGAAAATATTAGAACTGTAAATAGTTGTTCGTAAGGACTCTTTTGTTACAAGTGATTGTTTGGACCTTTCTGTTAAAATATGGCTTTGCCATCAACTTCAACACGTCAAGCGGACACTGTATTTTTGTTAGGTATCAGAGACCTAGAACCAATATCTAGATTTAATCAATTACCGACCTTAAGGCAAGTTCTTCTCAGATTCCATTTTTTTCTACATGAAAAGAAATCTGTTAGAAATTCAAGTCACAGCACCATAGATGAATTAATTTCAGTTTGGCAAAAGGCTGCTATCCCAATTAGACTTAAGAAACATTGTGTTGATAAGCTTGAACAAGTGCACTCTGAATGGCTCTTGTTAAAAAAAATAAAGGAAGACTGTCTGATGCCCAAAAGAAACGTGAAACATCATTTCAAGAGCAGCTTGATAAGCTATTTGATATTGCTCATAATGAAGCACTTACTTTGTGCAAAGTAGATGAAGACAGAGAGTTTTTAACTGATCAAAGGACAGAAAGAAATATGGGTATTTCATCAGAAGACAAGCAATACAGCAAAAAACAAGAAAGGATTCTTAAAAGAATAGATATATAAGTTTTCATGAACCACAGATTATTGTCTCTGTCGGACATTAATATTCTTAAAAGAAGATTTAAAGAACAAAAGAGACTTGAAAAAGGTAAAGAGCCAAGTTCCTCATCACTGGCATCCCCAACTGTGACTATTTCAAATTCAGAAGACGAATCATCAGAAAATTCTGATCTGGTCAAACATAAATCAGAAGAAGAGCTGTATAGGCCATCATCTATAAGAAAAGGGGAATCATGCACAGATTTGCACTATGAACCAATTGCAAAGAAATATTTATTTTCTACACATGTCACTAGTGCATTAGATCGCAATAAAGTTTCTGATAGGGAAGCCTTAAGATTAATGGTACCCATTGTTGCAGCACTGGGTCATGACCCTAATTCATTGCCATTATCACAAAGCACTATTCAACACAAAAGGAAAGAAGCAAGAAAAACTCTGTTTGAAGAAATAAAGGAATCTGCTTCTTTTGATGATCCAGTCATTGTTCATTGGGATGGTAAAATTCTTCCTGATATTTTAGGCACTGATAAAGTAGATCGTTTGCCCGTCTTAGTATCTGCAGGTGGTAAAGATAAATTGCTTGGTGTGCCAAAACTTGTAAGTGGTACTGGTGCAAATGCAGAGAATGCAGTTTATAATGTGCTAACGGAATGGGATTTGGGTAACAAGATAGTGGGCATGTGTTTTGACACTACTTCAGTTAACACAGGATTGAAAAATGGAGCTTGTGTTTTGCTGGAACACAAAGTTGAAGAAGAATTATTCTGGCTAGCATGCAGACACCACATCTTAGAAATTGTTCTGAGTAAGGTATTTACTTTCTGCTTTGGACCTTCCAGTTCTCCTGATATACCGTTATTCAAAAGATTCAAGACAGTATGGCATTATATAAACCAAGACAATTATCAGCCTTTGGGAGATATTCCTGGCAGTGAAGATTTTAAACTCTCTGCAGTCAATGTTTTATTAGCTGCCTTAGGTAGCAAGAACCAACCCAGAGATGACTATATGGAGTTAATAGAGCTCTCTTTACTTCCTCTTGGCAATACTCCAGTCAAGGTTCATTGGAGAGCTCCAGGTGCAGTACACCATGCCCGTTGGATGGCGAAGCTGTTATATGGAATCAAAATTCATTTGTTTCGTGATGAAGATGGTTTCAAAACCACACAAAAGGAAAAATCTCAGTTAGAACGCTTTGAAAATTTGGAGTTCTTGTGTACGTAAAATACTGGATTGAAGCCCCTTATGGCTACAAATGCTCCTTGGTCAGATCTTTCCCTATGGCATGACATGACAAAATACCAAGACATTGATCCTGAAATAAGTGAGATCGTGAAAAATGCCTTAAAATCTCATCTGTGGTATCTTTCGGATGAACTAGTTGGTTTGAGTTTATTCTGAAAGAAAGTATCCAGTGAGGACAAGACGAAAATTGTCAATAAGATAAGCAGATTTGATGCTCTTGGTGGGCAGGTCTTCTGGGTAGCCGTCAAACACCACACTTGTCGCATTTCGGTTGTAGTGTCTTTTTAGGTCAGGGATGGCCAACTTCTTTTGAGCAAAAGGGCCACTTCCATACTTTCGCTAAAAGCAGGGGCCGCACAAGAACTTAAAGGGAAATTTAGGCTATATAAATTAATGTATAAACAAATGCTATGGATATTGAACATACTTTAATGTTGAAATAATATATACTACTAATCATACAAGAGTTGAGCAGAACAAAATCAACAATTTTACTGAAAAAAAAAACCACTAGTGAGAACACTGAGGGCGGGCACAATCGTTCACAAGTTTGTCAAAATCAATTCTTGTCGAGGTGGTGGCCACTTTAAGCAAATCTTGAAGATGGTTGTCTGTAAGTCTGTTACGGTGAGTTGATTTTATAAATTTCATCGAGGAAAAAGTGCTCTCACAAATGTAGGTGCTTCCAAACATTGAAACAATTTTTTTACCAAAATCACGTAGTTTGGGATATTTGTCCTCAGGCAGCCTACTCCAGAATTCGACACCAGTTTCTGGTCTTTTCTGGAAAACTTGGTCACTTTGCAAATCACAGAGCTCCAACTGTAGGTCGTCATCTTGCTGGGAAATGTCACATGTCATGGGATTGTTGAATAAGAAGAGATGTGGTCGCAGTTCATTAAAATCCAAAAATCGTTCATTGAATGACTCCAAAAGCATATTCAATTTCGGTATGCAAAAACTGAAATCACTGGTTGGAATTTCTTCCATAATTTCTTTGCACGATGGGAAATGTACTAGATTAGCTTTTTCTAGGCTTGATATGAAAACCTTAAGTTTATTTACAAATCCATCTAAGTGTCCAACTAACTGAGGTACTGTTTGATTTCGACCTTGCAATTTCAAGTTAAGTTCATTCATGTGGTGACTTATGTCGGTTAAGAAAGCCATATTGCATAAAAACTTAGAATCTAGTAGTTTTTCTTGAACTTCTTTGGAGATAGGCGTATTTATATGTGCATTGAGAAACTCAGCTACCGTGCAGTCAGTCTTTTCGGAAAGCGTAGTTGCCACACCGTGCGACATCAAACTGGCGTGTTTGCCTTATAGGCCTACTCAAAGTATACTTCCTACTGATTCTCTTAAAGTAATTAAACCTTTATTTTGCTAGTTGTTAAAAAATTTATTATCAGGTCGTAATTATATACAATTTGAACTTAACCTGGACTCTTGTAGGAAATTTTGTATTTTATATTTCTGTTAAAAAATATCTACCGTAATACTTTTAAAAAGTTGTTCGGGGGCGCATAAAACATAACCGCGGGCCGCCAGTTGGCCATCCCTGTTTTAGGTAGTCAATGTATCTGGCTAGGATTAAGTGGAATGTTTCACCATTCTTCCACATAACCTGGTGGAGAAGAAATCCACCATCGATGACGAAAGCTGCTTCTTCCAGGTTTACCTCATTCAGTGGTGTGAAGAAGTCATATAACACTGACTTGGGAGTCTTCTTCATTCCAACTGCATCGAACAATCAATGTGAGTTGGTCAAACTTTAAAGCAGAGCTTTACGGAAATGGGTGGTCGAACAAATTCACTTTTAATCTCATCGAACACAGAATTTATTCCTTTATTACTTTTATATGGACCACTTTATTAATACATGGGTTAGGTTAAATGATATTACCAAAAGCAGAAGTTAAAATGAAAATTGTTCATAAATATGTAAAATTTGTCCAACTTTGATGAGCAGTAGTATGGAAACGGGTTGTCCAAAAAATATGTGTTAAGTTTTATTCAATGCAGAATTTAATGCCCTAGAACTTTTAATAGGCCCATGTTTTCGATATCTTGAGTCCTTTACGAGATATAACCGTTAAACCGAAAAAAATACCACCCACCACTTAAGCACAACTTCGCCGGGGGGGGGGGGGACCCAAGGGGGAAAACCTGTGACGACTTAAGTCATATTGGGAAACAAATGAAGCCATTACAACAATAAAACCTTTTGTTTTCTACATGTTACAATGACATGCATTGTTTGCATATTGATGCTAAAATAACACAAATAAGACACTTCACATCAATAAGTCCCATTTCATTTCTTGAGGGGGCATCATTTGGGCTGTAAAATGTTGTTCATTTTTCACCACCCTGGGGCACGTGTGGATTAAGGGATTCCACGGCCGTGAACAACTTTACCCCTACTTAGAGACTAATTGTCTCCCAGACAAGAAGCAGTAAATGGTGTTCCGTACGATAACAGGACATGATTGCCTGGCAGCACACTTGTACAGGATCTCTATGTACCCATCGCTGATGTGTGTTTTATGCGAGGAAGAAAATTCCGTAATGACAGCAGAGCATCTTCACATCTGCCAAGCATTATCCGGACTACATCCATCATCAACATTATATTGGGAAGCAAGAAGGAGAATGGAGTTCATCCAAATCCCAGGGCATTAGACTACTACTACTACTCAATAAGTTCCATACAATTCACACAGCTAAATACACTGTTTGCAACATGCTTGCTACTATTGGGAGCAGAAGCTTGCCTACACATGACGTAAGCTTGCCACTGTGCATTCTCGACTGATATCTACCTATATACAGCTACCTTGCTACAACATAAGCACTACAGCAAAGCACCAACAAGTTTGAGTGGTACTCTTTCAGAGTTTAATTACATATTCAATTTAATACATTACGTACTGTTAATTATTACATAGACTTACTACAAATATTATAAAATCTTAAATATGATCCTTGTGTGAAATCCCCAGATGAGCAAAGCTTGTGTTTAGGGGCTGCAATGAATTAATACAGTCCCTATAATGGAGTCCCGTAAAAATTTTAGTACTGATTTGTCTAACCAACAAAATCATGTAAAGTACATATAGGAGAGTCAGAAAAAGTTGGGTAGACATCACCATATTCTGGAGGTGTTTTAGACGCCATTTTCCAAAATGGCCGACACCGATTTTATTTTGTACATATTTCTGCTCCTGTGACAGTCATACTCATCATTAAGGTGTCTAAATATATGTTTTTAAGGGCAAGGAATCGATTAAGATGGATTGTGAAGTTACCTGACTGCTATTTATTAAAGAAATTCAGTTATTTTGGATTTTAAATAAAAATATGAACAGAAGTGAAATAATATTCTCATAGACACAGAAGTAGACTCTGTTATGGAAAACTGAGTGTTAAACTAGCATACTTTATTCTCAGTCTATCTGTAACATTGTTCACCACATTTGCAATACTCTGTGCATGTTAAATATTGCAAGTTACATTTAACCTGCTAGAAGCACATGCCATTATTAATAGTTCAGAAGGCATATTGTTAAGGCACAGATCTGGTTTTAGCACACCATTTGCATCTTTGCACCATCCATAATCTGTCAGCTGCAGGCTTGTGACAGGAAAATAGTTTTTTGATAAGTTTAAGCATTCCCGTAAAACAAAAATCATCCTCGATTATGTCCATTTCTTATTGAAAAAGATGAGGGTAGCTCTACTTGTGAAATGAAACACGAAGTTCTTACACTTTGATGATGGATAACTTGAACAAGATAATCCTCTGCTTTTCGAGTGCTTCTTCAGACAGAGTATTATCTTCTGCAAATCAAAGTAGTAAAGTTTCTGGCAATGCTTTTGTTCCAATCTTACTTGAGACATCATAACCTGTAAGTATGTGGGCTTTAATTAAAGTGTTGCAAAATGCAGCTTCCAGTTACCTCCAAAGTGTGTGTAGAGGCATATAGCACAAGAGGAGAAACTATGAAATATATTTTGCAATATAATCTGTTGCCAACTAGTAAGTTGTTAGATAGTAGTGGCTACACAAGTAAACCTGTAAAGCATGTACTATTGACTGAACTAGAGAAGAAACTCGATCAGACGGAATACAGTTTGAACAGCGTGATGTAATAGATACTGCTGTCATAGTTGATTTTATGTCACAAATTCGACAACTCATACCTAACTTTTAAACATATATTTGATCAACTGTGGAGTAATGCAAGTAACTGCAATATAATTAGACGAGTATACTTTGTGTTTGACAGCTACATTGAGCAGTCACTCAAAGAAGGTGAAAGAGAAAGACGAAGAAATGCTGATCCAATCGAACTGATAAAAATCAAACAGGAGACTCTCATTCCTATACAGATGGACAGATTCTGATCTTCAGATAAAAACAAAGAGATGCTCCAATTGGCTGCTGCTACTAGGTATTAAAAAATGCAAAAATGACTGACTTCACTACAGTGCTAAGTGAAACCATCACAGGAGACAATGACAGCAGGGATGCAATAATAGTATTGAACAAAGAAGTTTAAACTTTCTCGGACCTTCGAACCTTTGTTGAAGAAGCAGATAACAGAATTATAATCCATCTGTTCTAAACTGTTCAGTCTGGCATAACAGTGCTATCAAATGACATTGATGTCGTTGTTCTCATCCTTAGATATATATTTGAAGTATTTAGTAACGGTGGATCAAAGTGGGAGTGGGTGCGCTATGTGCCTCTACACACACTTGGAAGGTAACTGGGAGCTGCACTTTGCAACACTTTAATTTTCGCCCACATACTTACAGGTTGTGATGTCACAAGTAAGAGTGGAACAAGACCATCTACACTAAAAGCATCGCCAGAAGCTTTACCTCTTCGATTTGCAGAAGATAATACTCTGTCTGAAGAAACACTCGAAAAGCAGAGGAATACCTTGTTCAAGTTATCCATAATCAAAGTGTAGGACATATGAACTTCGTTATTCATTACACAAGTAGAGGTACCCTCATATTTTTCAATAAGAAATGGACATAATCAAGGGTGATTTTTTGTTTTACGGGAATGCTTAAACCTATCAAAAAACTATTTTCCTGTCACAAGCCTGCAGTACAGATTATGGATGGTGCAAAGATGCAAATGGTGTGCTAAAACCAGATCTGTGCCTTAACAAAATGCCTTCTGAACTATTAATAATGGCATGTGCTTCTAGCAGGTTAAATGTAACTTGCAATATTTAACATGCACAGAGTATTGCAAATGTGGTGAACAATGTTACAGATAGACTGAGAATAAAGTATGCTAGTTTAACACTCAGTTTTCCATAACAGAGTCTACTTCTGTGTCTATGAGAATATTATTTCACTTCTGTTCATATTTTTATTTAAAATCCAAAACAACTGATTTTCTTTAATAAATAGCAGTCAGGTAACTTCACAATCTACGAGGGTTATCCAGAAAGTAAGGAACGTTTTGGAATTTAAAAAAACCGAGTACAAGAAAAACATTTTATTATATACATGTGAAAGAGGGACTAAAATACTACTTTTCAACATAATCACCATACAAATTCAGGCACTTATCAAGCGGTGGACAAGCTTTGAAATTCCTATGTCATAGAATTCTGCCGCCTGTGATATCAGCCACTCAGTGACGCGTACCTGGAGCTCCTCATCGTCGTGAAGCTTCTGTGAAACAATTTCAAAAAGTAAAGTCCGTGAAACTTGTGGGAAACATAGAGAAAGCTCAGTTATTGTGAAACGGCGGTTTTCACGAATCTTTTCGTCAACTTGGGCGACCAGATCGTCAGTCACAATGCTCGGACGTTCACTCTTCTCTTCATCATGAACGTTTGTTCGCCCATTTTTAAACTGAATACACCACTTCCTGACACACTCATTACATTGTTCCCGTACACTTCAGACAGTTTCCGATGAATCTCTATTGGTTTTAAGTTTTTTGCCAACAAAAAACGAATCACATACCGCACCTCACAACTGGCGGGATTTTGGATTGCAGCACACATTTCAAATTTGAATAATAAAAAAAGGGGCAGGGCAGAGATGTTCCCGTCGTCACAGCTGGACGCTGACTGAGGTGCCGAGTACGAGCACACCATTGTATACGCTATTGGCGTGCGCCTGGCGGCATCAGGTGGAAACGTTCCTTACTTTCTGGATAACCCTCGTATCTTAATCGATTCCTTGCCCTTAAAAACATAATATATTTAGACACCTTAATGATGAGTATGACTGTCACAGGAGCAGAAATATATACAAAATAAAATCGGTGTCGGCCATTTTGGAAAATGGCGTCTAAAACACCCGCTCCAGAATATGGTGATGTCTACCCAACTTTTTCTGACTCTCCTATATGTACTTTACATGATTTTGTTGGTTAGACAAATCAGTACTAAAATTTGTACGGGTCTCCATTACAGGGACAGGAGTAAATATATCTGTTAAAAAATATGAGAAAAAGTGGAATATACAATTATATACAAAAATTAATGTAAAAACTAAAACAATTCAACAATCTTTACTAAAGAAACCCAAAAGTTCCCAAAAGAGCACAAATGAGTTGTAGTATGAGAAAATGCCACTACATAACGGTTTCTCTTGTGAGTTAGTGTGCCAAATGGCTTTGTTCTGAGTGAATGCATTTAGGTATTTGTGAGCTTTTTTATGTTGTCGGGTTTTGCTTGCATTGTGATTTTGTTTACATATTCTTATTGCAGAAAATCTTAATTTTATGAATTAGTGTCAACCAATTTAAGGTAAAACAATTTGTAATTTTACCTTTCATTTGTTTGGTCTTAATTTTGTCCACCTAATTCAATTTCTAAATTATTAACTTAATTTTAAATCTATTTGTAAAATACAGTTCTGTTTTTTGTAATTTTGAACTACAAGGTGCTACCCAAAAGTTCCAAAAATTCATAAGTGGTGCACGACTCTGCAGTAGTACTAGAAAATGCAACTAGGTGACACTTTATACATCTCTTGTGAGTCATTGTGCAAAGCGGCTTCATTTTGAGTAAACACATTTAGTATTTGTTAGCATTTTTCATTGTTGCGTTTTGCTTATATTGCTGTTTTACAATTACATGTGAGGAACAGTGTCAAGTTTTGTTTCAAACTTGGGAAAACTTGTGACAATCTTGGAAAGGAAGCCTGGGTCATCAAGAAGCTGATTCTGAAGATCCATGCAGACTTCCAGGCGATTCTACTTCTGCTAGTACTCAGTCATCGCAAAACAAACTTTGCTGTAGTTCTTCTCATATTGAGTTTATTGTACAAAATCTGGCACGTGCCAAACTATAATCCAACAATGTTGTAGATGTCTTCGATGGTCTCTTTGCTATTTTGCAAGATCACATCCAAACAGCAGCAACATTTTCAAATGTAACACCAGTTGAATGCTGAATAGAACGATCTTCATCAACCAAAGTTTGGCCATTTTTAAACTGCATGAACTACTCTTTGGTTTGAGTCTGGCCTAGAGCATTGTCTTCAGGTGCTTTCTTTAACATCTTATTGCATTTCTGCAGCAGTTTTACTGAGTCTTCACCTATATACAGCTACCTTGCTAAAGCACTACAGCAAAGCATCTTAAGGATCTATCCTTCCTGCACAGCAAAGAAATATTAGATTGCAGTCCATAAAAACGTGTGTCTACTATTAAATTAGCATTCTTAGCAGACATGTTCTGAGCCCAGTGATATCACAGTGAATTGTTGTCCGATACATAATGGTATAATAAGACACGATGAATTATTATTTTTTTATTTTATTTTTAATTTTTAATTTATTAAGCAAATAAACAGCATGCCCCGTTACAGTGTAACACTGCATGCATTCTTTGCCAAAGACAGTGGTAACTCTACATGCATTCTTTACCAGATACAGTATTTGTATGAACTACTTTTTGTGTTTTGGTAAATACTTATTCTAGCATTTTCATACTTTTATAATATATACTCTACATGTTTCTGCCTATGATGTATATTACCTATGTTAATGTACCTAACTTAATTGTATTTACAATTAGATCGTTTTTCATATATTATTATTTACAATTGCTAACCTTGTTAAGAACTAATTGGAGTTGTATTACTATTTACATTATAATATAAATTTATGTACATTTCTTTTCTACTGCTATCTAAAAGTCTATAGTTTGGATATAGTTTTTGAATGCCCTCAGGTGCCGTGATACTAGAGCTTCTTTTGTTACAGGCCAAGACACGATGAATGAGAAAACGATGAATGAGAAATCAAAAACACTCTTGAACATATTCCATTTTAATGATTCATTTAATAATAAGTTGTATTTTGCATTATGATCCCCTACAACCTCACAACACTGGTCACTGCAGCTTTGATCGTTTCATATAAACATGTAATAAATGCCACTTGTTTTCATTGAAAACATGTTTCACAAATGCCTGATCAATTTTCAAACAAATAATTTAGATCATGTGTATGCCTACTAGTAATCATGCAGAATGAAACATGGCGTTTCTTCTTAATTACATATCTATAACAATTTAGCACTGTTCCATGTGTTAGATCTAGATGTAGTTTTTCCCATTATCCATTTCACTGATCTACAAGCATTGTTAAATATTTTGCTCCTTTGTGCCACTTAAAGCAGTCACAAACAGATGTAGTCGCATTAATAGCATAGAACTGGCATTTTTTAGAACTGTAAAATACAAACTTAACATACTATACATTATTATGACATGCTTACCCTCCCCACCTGTCAGGTTCATCTTTCAGAATTGGACTAGCTGGTCTGGTATAGTAATCATTCTCTTTGTCTAACTCCTCTTGTCCTAAACTTAGGTTCATCTTCTTTTCTTCAAAATCCATATCTGTCTCCTTTCGCTTGGTTGATTTCCTCATCATCTAAAAAAAAAGTTTACTTTTAGTAACAGACATTTCATTTTTTAAGAAATACATTAGTAGCACTTTACAATGAATACTTGCTTCTTTGGCTTGACGGAGTCCTCTTTCCCATGCAGATTCAAACACTGGTGTTTCCTCTTTCCTAGCACTCTGAAAGCTACTACTAACCTGTAAATAGGGAGAAAAATATCTTATTCAGCAAGATTATCTATTGTGCTCATATTAATGTCAATACTCTAGATCAGCGTTTCTCAACTTATGGTCCGCTGGTGATCTGCGAAGATGGTGCAGATGGTCCTCAGACATAAAAAATATCATAAAGCAAGTGGAAAGTGAAGAAGTAAAATTATTTTACATATTTTTTTATAATGACCTATATTTAATACCACAAATATTAATAATATAGGCCTTCTTTTAAAAATGGGATGTAAAATTAGGGGTCCGTAACATTTTTTAGACATTTTAGAGGTCCTTGGGTTCAAAAAGGTTGAGAAACGCTGCTCTAGATAATTACTCAATGACACACTGCCACCCATGTACATGACTTTTAGAACTTTGTGAATTACATACACAAAGCAATTAACGACAGAACAAATGCTTAGGATTATTAAACAAAATTAAAGGAACATTTCTAACTATTCTAAAATAAGAAGCAGGCGTGGCAATCTAAAGTGCTTATGGTACTGGTAGGAGATGTGATCATTAAGCTCTATATGCTACTGCAGCTCACACTAATAGCCTCACAACACATATGAAAGTGAGGCTGATGTATGCAACTAGTTGTGCATAGTATCTATTTTGGCAAAAAACAAGAGCAAAGCAAATTAAGCTGTATTGTGAAATGTGTAGAAATTAACTTCTCAGGGTCAAATTCCCCTTTGGTCAAACACTTTATCGTTTCAGTAAATAAGTCAAGTTCTGATTCCAGCAAATGGACGAAACTAACCAATCAGTGCAATGTACGTGGCAGCAGCCCCCACTAGCATTCACCAGAACTTGAGTTTGCAAATGAGCTTCTTTTTACTATCTCTCACACCCTACTCTTCTTTTCGTAAGCAATACATTTCTCTAAAAATGGCATTGATATATACTGTACATTAGGGTGGCCCACAATAGTATGGGCAAATTTGAAATATGTGCTATACACCAGGGCACCCTCTCAAAATGTTAAACCTATATGAAGAACATTTCTGGTAAAGTTTCAGCTCTCTAATGCAAATTCAAAGTAGTTCTCAACGATCCCAATTTCAATATGTAAATTTACATTAAAAGTATTCATGTATTGAAATATATTTCACAAAGAGTTTCTAAGTAACTTGATGGAACTGATTTCCTATTTACAATCCCTTGTAGCACTAAAGCAGCGTTCACACCTGTGCAACATTTTGTGCGCACAAGAGGCATGCGCCTGTCATGTGAAGATGCAAACCGGGGCATGCGCCTGTCATGTGGAGATGCAAAACGGGGCATGCAACGGTGCAGGTGAGGCATGCATGGAATATGTGCGCATGGACCCCCTTGCGCCGGTGCAGGCGCAAGTAGCTCCCCATAAAGTTGAAATGACAATGGATTATTTGAACATTTCACGCTTCTTACGGTTTCATCTTTGTCGCAAAATAACAACAGCTGCAGCAGCAGCTACGGCACCTAAATCCAAAGCGGACATTTCGTGTGCGCACTTCTACCAGGTGTGAACAGCAAGAGGCATGTTCCTTCAATAATCATGGGACAAGAGGCAAGATGCATGCGTGAGCTTGCACAATTGCATGTGCAGATGCACTGGAGAGGCACGGCAACTAGGCACAAGGCACACAGGTCTAAACGCGGCTTAATTGTGCTTCATCATTTAACACATTACTGCAATCCTGAAACAATTCAACTCCTCTCTCAGCAACATCATTGGTAACCTGGAATTTTCTTACAAGTTCCTGCACATGTAAATGACCTTGACTCTTCTTCCATTTGCCATGTGGTAAGGTAAGTGAAGCTTCATAAATAGCAAATCTTTTAAATAAATTAGACACGTGATGATTTACAAACTCTGAGATCAAAGGCTCTTCGCTAATTCTGAGATGATAATGATTTCTTCGTACTCTTTGTAACTCCACTAGTTTCATATCCTAATAATCAGGAAGTTTACACAGTGAAGTATTTATTAATTAGAATTAATAATGAGATGATAATGATAATGATCTCATTATTAATTCTATACTAGTTTGTTTCTTACTGAACTCACAATTTCACATTTTCGGCTGGAGATATGTTTCAGAGAAAAGGGCAAGACCTGCTAACTCATCTGATGGACACTAAAAATAACGTAGTAGGACTTCTTTGATAGCTTGTCTAATCTGTGAAAATTTAGATTTTTATTCATCGTTTTTTGCTTCTTTGCAAATTATTCCTTGAATTATTCTATAGAACACAGGCATTCTGCATGTAGTCTTCCTAATAATATGTTGTACTGGTATCTTACAACCCCTCAATACAACAATAACTCACATACAACAATATAAATCTACTAGGGCCCATAAGTATTGCTACACGGAGGTTTGACTGTGTTACGCTGATAAGTGATGCAGAAAATGTATCATTTAAAAGTTACACGAGTACTTTCTAGTTTCATTACTCCTTCCTCAAGTACAAGGTGGGGCAGAATGGACTCCCTAGTTTCGAAAATTCACTGGAGGTGCTCCAGAGCAGGTAGAAAGGTGGGACAGGTGCCATTAGGTTGAAGTGACAATGCAGTTTTCAGTAGATACCATACGGTGGACAGGTGAGCTGGTGTTGTGGAGACCTTTTTTAAAAACAAAGTTTTCACCCAGTTTTGCCAGAATATCTTGTGGAATTCCGGTGATTACATCCTCAATTGCCTCTTTCAGAGCTTCCAGGGTTCGAGGTCGAACTTTATAAACTGCAGCTTTCAGGTAGCCCAATAGGAAAAAATCACAGGGGCTCAAATACGGGGAGCAAGGGGGCCATGGAACACCCCCTCATAAGGAGATCAGGGGGCAGGGAAACATTTATTGCAAAACTTCGTGTGAACGACGGGCAGTATGGGCTGTGGCTCGATCCTGTTGAAACCAGAAGTCTTCTAAGTCATATTCCCTGCCAAACTCTTCCACTTTGGGGCGTAAAAGTTCTCTAACATATCACAATAGTGCGCTAAATTCAGTCACAGTTGAGCCATCTTCTTAAAAAAAATAAGGTCCAATTATGCCTATCAAGGACATAGCACATCAAACTGTCACTTTAGGGCTGTGAAGTGATCTTTGGTGCAATTCACGAGGGTTTTCAGGTGCCCAGTAACAAAAATTTTGCTTGTTTACTGTACCGCTAAGGTGAAAATGCGCCACTACACTTTCCTCGTTTTTCAAAAAGATCTCCACAACAAAGCCCCGTTGCTCATATGTCCACCACATGGTGACTACTGAAAATTGCATTGTCACTCCAACCTAATGGCACCTGTCCCACCCCTCTACCTGCTATGGAGCGCCTCCAGTGAATTTTCGGGACTAGGGAGTCCATTCTGCCCCACCTTGTATATTAGCAATCTATTAGATATGCAGCATATATGAGGGTTGGCAACACATCTATAAAATCAACGTGAATTATAGGAAATTCAAATCGCTTTTGTTTGAAGATGGTTGGAAATCCAGCAAACTTCAGAGCAAATAGGAGCCTACTATCACTACGAATGCCTTCACAGCAACCAGAAGAAATTGAGCTGGCTCTTTCAACCGGTCTAAAATGAATTTTGTTGGACCTGACAGAAAGCCAAAGATTAAAAATAATTCAATACCTTAAAATTATGTACAGTAACAATTGCAATAAATTTACACACTATAAAGACTTCACATCATTAATAATAGATAATAAAAAAATTATGAGCAATATGGTTTGTGAATATTCTGGAAACATGTGGCCATAGGGCCTCCAAATGGAGGTTATTGTTACCTATTTGAATTTTGATATGCTTATTTCTTTATAGAGAGCAGAGTGACAGGTGGTGAGCCCATCACCTTACAACCCCTCCCCCCAGAAACTAAGGTATTACCTGGATGTGAAAGGGCGAGGAATATAGGCTTGGAGTTCTTTCACATGCTGAGAATCTAAAACACAGCCCCCCCCAGTTTGAAGTCCCTCCTGGAGGACTCAATGCCCAGGATTTTTATGCCCTGAAAAATTCACTGACTGCAGCCAGGTTTGATCCCATGACCTTTGGATCTAGAGGCAGGCATGCTATTTCTAGACCGCCATGGCCTACTTACTGCCGATCATTTCATACATTCTCTATTTTCCAATTATTTAGTGCATATTCCGAATACTCATAGTCATAACTTATACTGGCAACTCAGTTACCACGAACTAATTTTAAATGACTATATCATCGTCGTTACAGCAGAAGTCACTAAATCCAAAATCTTACTTTTGTGATACAGCTGTTTTAACATTTGAATAACCCATTGCATATATGGCCTTGGTGAAAATAGAAGTATTAGCTACTTGGAAATGGGTTGGGATATTAGTGAGTTCTACCTGCCAATAAAGCATCCTTTCAACAATGTAGCAGTATATATATCAGGCATGTCAGAGTTAAATTTTGAAAAAAGCTGAACTTGCGCATGGCGAAATTTCGCACACGACACTGAACCTTGGCGCGCAGTGAAATTTTGCACACTGAACCTTACAGATACAAAAAGCCTAAATATATACATATATGGATCTTTTTTTCATACACTATTTAAACAAATCAAGTAGCTTTATATTTTGAAAATAAAATAGCATACCACTTAGTTACCGTATATACCCGAATACTACCCGCCCCCGAAAATTTTTCAAAAAGAAGTTTGAAAAAAAAAAGATCTACAGGCCCATATATAAAGTTATTTTGCCTGTTTAATTCTTAACTAAACAGTTATAATTAACGTTTCATATCATAAAATAATTAAATATGGTAGGCTAAAAGGCACTTATAAAAATAACGTGCATGGTAACAGCCCGCCGAAATCTCGCCGTATTATACGTGCAGCGTAATACCTCAACAACAACAACACTCTTCATTCTGCGGGAATCACCCGCGATGACGTGCATCCCAGTGGCGGACGCAGGGGGGGATAGGGGGGTTATATCCACCCCCGAAATTTGAAAAAAGTACTATAATTGGCCTGTTTTATAAACTAATTGTATATGCAAGTTGATTTATTTTTTTTGGTATTCTTTCTACCTATTCAAAAACCCCCCGAAAAAAATTTCTGCGTCCGCCACTGGTGCATCCGACTCGGTCCGACCCCGAACTCTACCGAACTTTTCCCGAATTATTGTAGAGTAGGATTACCTCCACAACGTCTCTGGGTTTTTACGTATATACCTTAGGAGCGAGTCTCACCGCTCGTAGAGTTCCTGGCTAGGGGAGGTAGCTGCACCCTGATTGGCTCAGCTCTCCTATCCCACTCCACGTGTTGTCTGTCTCTCTCGCAGCGGCATTAACCCTCCACTCAACTATTATAGTATTTTCTACGACTGGCATGATGTTCACTCTCTGCCCAGCGGTAGCTTACTGATCTTACGCACACCGAATTCGCGCATCTTGGTAACGAGACGTAACGAGAAGCTCGCTGGCTGGGTTTGTCTTCATGGCCAGAGACTTTGTGGGAATAATCCAACTCTACTGCACGTGCGCCGTGACTGCACTGTTTGTTTGGCGTTTGTATGCGGACCATGTGCATAAGAAAGCATCTTCTTTGTTTCATTTTCCTTTCATTACAGCTTCGTTACTGTTATACTACAGTGAGTCTCAGCCAGATTGCATCCGTTTGCCGCGCGCCGTGCTTCTCTTGTGATGACCCAACACTACCCGCGTCGCGGCCAGCTTTGTCCCCGCAGATAAGTCAACAGCCGGCAGTTGAGCATTGTTCTCGTGTTGTACAGACGTGAAAGTGTTATTCTGTAGTTGTCACAACTAAAAGAAAACATTAGGTTAGAGATAAACTCAATAATAACGGAAGAACAATTAATGCGTATTAATCGGAATTTTCTATCACGATGCGAAAAATGTGTGGATGTAGGAGGAGGACACTTCCCGCATCTCCTGTAATAAGGTAGGTGCCTATTTTCGTTATTTTCAAACTTATTTCATTCATTTTCATTGTCACGCACGGACAAGTCAGCCAACTGCCGGGCAGTTCCTTTGCCACATACCGGGGATATGAGCGTCATCTGCGGGGAACCCAACGCGCGGCGCGTGCAATCTGTCTGAGACTCACTGTATATGCCTACTGTGATGCTACTAAAAAGCATCGTGCTATAATGAGCCGATATGGTACCCCCCCCCCTAAAAATTATTGCAGTTTTGGAATAATATCGGTAACTCCGAAATCGGACCTCAAAAAAGCGGATTTCCGCTTTTTCGCGGAACTCTGACATGCCTGATATATGCTATATATATATATATATATATATACACGAGGGTTGTCCGTAAAATAAGGTTCCCAATAATTTTTCACAATGAAAACATGTTTATTGGCATTGAACAATACATTTTTGGAAAGCTTAGACTTTCCCCTATTTTTCGACATAATCGCCGTTGCAATCAATGCATTTTTGCTTGCGGTGTACCATCTTCTTAATGCCTGAATCGTAGAACTCTTCCGCCGCGCCGCGAAGGTAGCGTAAAACCTCTTCTTTCAGCTCCTCTCCGGTTCTGAAATGCGTCCCACCCAGATGTTTCTTCAATCCAGGGAAGAGATGGTAGTCACTTGGTGCTATGTCTGGCCATCGGTTTCGTAGGCCTGAAGAAATTCGCGGGCCACACAACATGTTGCCATTTGTGGTCTTCCGTAAGCATTCTCGGGACCCACCTTGCACAAACCTTGGCATATCCTAAATGGTCTGTCAAAATGTTGTGAATGCAGGACTTGCTGACATCAGGGATCATCTCGCAGAGCTCCCGAACCGTCAACCTTCGATCTTTCAGCATTGCTTCTTCCACTTTCGCAACCGTTTCGTCCGAAACCGACGGCCGTCCAGAACGCTGTTCGTCATGGACGTCTGTACGTCCGTCTTTGAATTCTCTGCATCATTTACGCACGTGTTGTACGCTCATACACGTTTCTCCGTAGACTTCACACAGTTGGGAATGAATATCCACCGGTGCAGTGTTTTTTGCACACAAAAAACGAATCACAGAGCGTAATTCGCACCTGGCGGGAGAAGCGAGTGGGAGCTCCATCTCTAATGGCTGCCAAGCCAAGAATGAGGGTCGCAGAAAACTTGCCATGGAGAGGCTGGGAGAGAGGGAGCCAAGCTACACGCCAGTGTCACCAAACCCCGCAAAACAGCGTTCCTCGCGTCTGCAGCTCCTTGGGAACCTTATTTTACGGACAACCCTCGTATATATATATATATATATCAAAATGGCCATTTTTGGAGTTAGCAACTTCTGCCATAACGGCGACAATATGTAACTGCAATGTTTTAATTTTGAACACTTAATCACATTTTTCTGGAATCATATTATATGTTTCAATCAGTGTAACTTACCTAAATTTTATTCTGGTAAGAAAAGTGTCACTGTTGTTGGTCATGCAAATCAACAGCCTCTATAACCTGGGAATAGATTAAGGGGATGAGGGAATATCCGGGAAACCTCCAGGGAAAGGAAAGAAAAACCAGAACATTTTTCTCAAGTATTATAAAGAAGCATATGTTTTTAAACTCCGGTGGAAACACTCACAAAATCATGCACTTTATTCTCACGTTTTACAGAGAAATAAATGTTTTTAACTTTGTCAATAGTCTGCAAGATGTCGTGTGTTGAATGACGGATCCTTTCAGCTCCACGCCTGCTGTTTCCCCCCCCCCCCTGCTGTGGCTTGGTGCCAGTAATGGTAAATTTCATTAATGGCACCATTGGGTCATTGCTTGGCAGTTCGCAATTCTGAGTTGATAGAGAGCTTGCCTAGTGTTTGTGTTAATTTTTTGAGCCAATGTAGCAGTTATTGAGGATGATATGGAGTTATGTCAAAACACAAGAGAACTGTTCCATCAAATTAATTTGTATTTAAATATTACAGGTTGATTCTTTATCACAGATAATCAAGCCATTTTGACTTGTCATCTTGCCTCTTACCTACAATATAGCCCTAACCTTTCAATTTTTGTACACAGTGATTTAACCGGGATTTCTGTTATATGGATTTATTTTTCCCCATCCATCCCAAATAACTGAATGACTACTGTAAAGGCAGAAAGACAATACACATGATGAATATTAATACTATGGATAACGTTAATAAGAATAGCCTCGTACTATATTGTACATACCAGCAAGCGGTTCTCAACCTATGGATGTGATTTGGTGGGTTGGAAATTTCCTGGATAGGGCTAGGGATTCACAAAAATTTAATTAGCCTATAGATAAATATCAATTTCTGAAAAATCCTTTTCTGTTATAAAATGTTATTTAATTACATAATGAATTTAACTTAGACTTATAATATACTTCAGTTTTCAGGTATGAATGTACTAATGGTTATCCTTTATTCCTCCACAGCATTTTCACATGTTGGCGACATTGTAAAATGCATAGTAATGGGAAAAGCATGGGTAACCACACTGGGTCATGAATTTTTCAGTTTAATGGAAAATTCTTTAAATAATGCACAGATACTGTCAATTCAAAAATGTCTACATTGACTTCTTAGAAATTACTCTTGAGAAGTGCATTTTTTATACAAAAAAGTTTATCTGTACTCTGTCATTAGCAAAATTCTTACATCAAGTAATTACCACGTTTGGGTGCCGGATTGGAATAGATTTGAATCCAATCCCTGTTTACATTGTAAGTTCTGGAAATCTATTGTTGGTTAACTTGGCTGTGTATAGCTATTTGTGTGGCAAACCTGTTTAAACAATCACCTTATTTACTCCGTGATTAAAAATGTGTTATATTAATCATTTCTAGTCACCATAAACAAATTATGGCATAAAACAGTAAGATAATAATATTAATATTATAGTGTGTGTGAGATTTTTTTATTAAATTGGTGGATCAGCTGACAGAACAAACGAATAGCTGTGCAAATGTACATGCGTGCATCAGGATGGAATTGAATTCAATCTGTAACTGATTTGCTCGTTTATTTCTAGAGAATTGTATTGAAAATTCATTCCAGACGGAGACCATGCTTATATGACGACCTTGATACAGGAAACTGATTCAGAGGGGTCTGAATCCTGCATGTGTAGGAAGTAACTTCTTTCCTGTGTGTTCAGTAAGACAAGAAATCATTAAATGTGATTATAGGATTATTGGACAGGGCATGGAAAGAGACATGAAATAGGATTCTCATCTTTTTATTTAAAAGTACAGTAGTGTCTCGATTAATGAACTTCAATTAACCGAGGTTCCATATTATTTGAGCCTAAACATAAAATTAAGGATTTGCTGATGCAAATCAAGATCATATTGGAATATTACTGTGCAGTAAGGTTGTTTACTGCATGAGTCACACCCCACCCCTTATACTTGGCAGTCAAGAGGCGAGGCAGTACAATCAAGCAGAAGACTGTTTAAATGTTTAATTTCTTAGATTTTCAAAATGCATGTATACTGTATTATCTTTATTTCATGTCAATATATGTCAATAGTGATACTGCTGCTTTTGTAATTTGATATTTTCTTATTCTATTTTCCTAATCTCCTTTTACTGTATATCCGTGTCATCCATGAATTCGCTTACCGTACCTGAAGTTGCTGTGGGCCATTATCTTGATTCATCGAGACACTACTGTATTGGCAATCCCAAGTTTACATCTCCTAGCACTGTTCTTGATGGCTGCTAGGTGCTTGCCTTTCAGGGAGGAGAAAAAGGTCAAAGAACAACATAGAGGCTCGACCAGCTTATTAATCATAAGTATACTCAGAATCTTCAGATGAAGAGAAGGTCTTGTTGGAGTGCATTTCAAGTTTGTTTGGGAAAAGTCTCACTGAAGTATCGGAAGTCTTTGATTTAGAAAAAAAAAAATGTGTATTTTAAAAACGTACTGTGATATTAAACAGAGGCGACAGCCAGATGCGCGTGAGAGAGGTGACGCATGTAGGAGGAATCATGGGGAGGGGTAAGAATGTTGAACTGCACTAGCGAGAGAAGAGAAGCTATTGTAACATGGTCTCTTGTTTCCTAACCGCATTTATACGATCTTACTGCATTGAAAGCAACGACACAACTGACCCATACACCCCTCCATGCAGTACGAATGTTTATTGGACTCGTCTGCATCTACTGCGCATCCATGCTTGGACTGCACATCTGATTAATACCACTGTACCCAAAAAAGTTTACTGGTACACTTACTGAACCATACCACCAGGAAAAAAGCATTATTCCTGCGCATATATCTCTTGTCATATACCCTTAGTACTGACAGAATTAGGTGTTAGTTTTACATAAGCTTGGTATTCCCACAATGATTTATGAACAGCTGAGCTCACATATGTAGGCTACTAATAGGTTAAAATACTTACTGCAGCAGGCTTCTCATAAGGAGCACGATAATCCATTGGAGAGAAGACAGGTGGTCCATTCACTGGAACAAGTGGTCTCACCATGTCGAACATTGTATAGTTCCCTTTATCTGTTACTCCTGGATGTACAAACCTGTGTTCAAACAAAATTATCTCAGTACCATAATTATCCATTTATCATAAGAGTTCAATAATAAACTCAAATTGCATAAAAATATAACAAGGAATAAGATTTGATAGCACACAAGAACAGCTATGAATCTACTTTCCATTTCATAATATGCTTGGCATATATGTTACTTCTTGGGGTACATGTACAATGCCATCAATAAGTCTCTCCGCAGATCTGATTATGTTCGCCATTCAGGCAAAGGTTGGCATTTCTCCCTATCTTTCTTTCTGATTCATAGCAGGTATACCAGAGTACGCCATGTAGGCCTAACTATTTGTAATGTAGAGGGCGTTGAGTTTGCTTTCGTAAACAATTGCGTATCTTAGAACATTCTAGTCCGCTCATGCGCAGTAGTTTTCTTCCCCTTCTCTTTTCTTCTGCGCTGCTCTAGCTCAGAGAATTCAGTGTGTTGGCGACCTTTCTTCAAGATGTAATAAATAAAGATTTGTCTGCTTTAGGCAGACATGGGAATTCTGGGTAAGTTACATGTATCCACATAATTAAAATTAAAGCTAACTATGATGATTTTATAGTTTTGCAAGGCTTCACCTTCGTTATTTATTATTTAAATCTCTATTTCTGGCGCGGCAATTTATACAAGAGATCGCGGTTTAATATTACATCCTTGGCTCACTTCATTATACTTAGTGTTCTTTAAAAGATGATTATTATGTAAATGTTTCATACTCTGTTTCCAAGATAGGAACGTCATTATTGCATTTCTATAAAACTTATACATATACCATGTACTGTTGTATAGCGAGCGGCATTTATATAGTTCAAGGTCAGTGTCATTCATCTTGTGTGCTGTTGTGCAAATTTTAGGCCTTCCTCCATTCTAGTTGCTTCATATTTCTGATCATAGTCTATGTTATTGAGAATGAATAAAGAAATGTTATTAAAATTATAGCGGTTTTCGTACTTTCATATATTACTCAGATGTATTATAGTTTCAGTCTGGATTATGTTACCGTAAGTCCCAGTTCCCTATATAATGTAATTTTAGGCAGAAAGTCATGTTTATAGTATTTCAAGTTCAGGTTGTCTAATTCTGTAGTCATGCGTATAGGCTATCTTAGTTGCTTCATATTATCTCTCGTGACATTAAGCTTTGCGTGTATAGTACAGTCTGTGCAGCAAGTATTCTGAGTACGTTCGTTATGCTTTTTCTTATTTGAAGGAATTCTACGGATATTATCGGCGTAGCGCTGATTTCTTTGATTAAGGTAATCTAGAGGTTATCTACGCTTTGGGTATCTGTGTATTCTGAATTTTAAGTTCGGGCTAGATTGCGTATTCATGATCTTGTTTTTCTGCCGATTTCTATTCTAATTAAATATTCTGTGCTGTCATGTTTGAGTATCTAAAATTTCTTATAGTCCTGTATTGCGGGACTGTACTTTTCTCTAGAAATTATAGTTTGAAAATTAGAAAGATTTTACATAACTTTTCGTAATAATGCCGCTTTGGAATTTCTCCTGGTTTCAAGTTTATTGGTTTGATATTTTAATCTTGAAATAGATTTTCTGTATTGCGCTTTTGTATCACCTTCAGCCATCTGAATATTGTTGGAATTATCGTGGTATATTATTTCAGTCAGTTTAGGCCTAAATTATAGTTATGTGAAATATTAGCTGGGGTCAGAATTTTGGAATAAATCATTGTCCTTTCCAGTTCAGTAAAATATATTGTGCTATAGTTTGATCCCTTTGGGAATATTAAAATTAATTAAATTAACGATTTTTGGATTTCTGTATAGTAATTTTGTTTTGGAGATAGTCTGGTTTAGATATTTAATTCAGTGCATTTTTTTTAGATCTATTTAACTATATTTTGTGAAATTTGAGGTATTATGGTATCAGAGTAATAAATAACGTAGTGGTATGTCATTTATAGTTTCAAGATATTTCATGTAATGTGATGGTTGTTGTTATCCAATTTTCTGGACATTGCTTAGATGAATTATGGAATTTGTTTTTGAAAATATGCAAGTCAGATACTTCCATAGTAATTTATTCTGAGTTATACGTAATAGGTTTTCATATTCTTGCTAGTGTCTTTCTTGGAAACAGATCATGAAACCAGTTATCTTTCTCCTGTAAAAATATTAAAATAAACCATATCATTTTGAGTAATGATTCTTTGAAATCATACAGCTGTTCAATATTTTGAATGTACTGTTAGTTTAGTCTTCTCATTTGAAATTTAAATAAATGTCTTGTTCTAGTTATCCGATATTGTTATATTTTGTTTGCTGGTTGTTTATCCTCCCTCCTTTGTCCTCCTGTTTGAGGGGATGTTTCGATCTGCGTTCTCCCCTGGTAGTGGACCATAGGCCGTTTCCAGTTAGTTTTTCTAATGACAATTAAATCAGATTCATAGTAACAGTATGTAATTTATTATCGAGTAACTTCTTAAACTTTAGGTTTTGGGACTGAGCACTTTAGAGTATTTTAGTGTGTGACGGTTGTTTCCATTGCAGTAAATTCCACATGATATCCCCCATATTTATTCAATTTGACCCCCCCAGTAATACACCCGTTACATATTGATATGTTCTGTTTTCTATTGTTGATAAATTGGTGAACTAATTAAAAAAATAGCTCCATATGTTATTGTACCACTGACGCACTGTATTAATGAATGTTTGGAAAGTGGTATTTTTCCACATTGTCTGAAAACCTCAAAGGTAATTCCAGTGTTCAAAAAGGGTAATCCAAGTAAGCTTGAGAATTATAGACGAATCTCAGTAGTTCCTATTTTTTCCAAAGTAATTGAATCCATAATGCGTACTCAATTAATTGAACACTTTGAGACAAATCAGCTACTAACTCCTGCCCAGTATGGTTTTAGAAAAGGCATGTCCACACTTGATGCAGTTGAACACCTAGCAAAAATGATAATAAATGGTTTTGAAGATTGTGATAATACTTTAGCTATATTATGTGATCTGTCTAAGGCATTCGACTGTGTTTTACATGGTAGTATTCTGACAAAATTAGTGTTATGGGATTAATAGAAATGAACTCAATTTAATTAAATCATATTTAGTAAATCGTTCACAAATAACATACTTAAAAGGAATGTATTCTGATATAATTAATATTAATAATGGAGTGCCTCAAGGATCTGTCTTGGGTCCTTTGTTGTTTCTAATTACAATTAACGATCTATCTTATAATATTAACTGTAATTCCATATTGTTTGCAGACGACACAACAATCTTTGCGTCAGGAAGAAATGTTCATGATTTAAAAGTTTTTATGGAATGTGTTTTTAATGAAACTGCCAAGTGGTTTGAGGCAAATGGCTTTAAGCTAAATAACAATAAGACCCAAAGTATGTTATTTTCACTGAAGAATGAACCTGAGCAAGTGAACCTGTCTCAAGTGAAACTCCTAGGTATCATACTCGATCCAAAACTTACTTGGTCTGATCACATTAATTATGTTTGTGTGAGACTGTCTCGTGTTCTCTATTATTGCGTCACTTGAAGCCAATAATATCAAAAACGTATTTAAAGCAAGCGTACTATGCATTTTTCCATACTTGGTGGGATTTTGTCTTTCATGCCTGATCTTCGGAAATTTTATATGTTCTAATTTAGTAAGGTTTTACTTAAAGGTTTCAAACTTTCAGTGGTTTTAATTACTGTTAAACTTTCAGTTTTATCTCATGAAAGAGGTATATAATTTAAACTGCATAATGACCATAATCATACAGTAATTACTTGCACAGTAGGCTTATTGCAGACCAGATGAACCTTCTCATGCCTAATTGGCAACTAGGCAAACCTGCATTTTACACACAATGGGAAATTCAGTGCTCAGACCAATGTTGTTCTCTGTTAATATGCTCGGCTAGTGCAACGGTTAACTTGCTGGATCATCACACTCAAGGTCTGGGGGGTTCAAATCACAGCTCTGGAAACATACTCTCTTCTACTTCTGTTTCAAGAACATTCTAGAAAACTTGCTTTCTGTCTGAATGCCTAGAACATTCTAGATATTGAATATGCTTACAAAGCCTATGAGGTTCCAGCCGCTCATGCTCACTGTGTAACAATATCTGTAAATACAGGGTATCTGGACATGCTCTTAGTACACAAGGAGACATAGCAGAATGCAACAGAGGCACCAATACAAATTTTTTGGGAGCCATGACAACCTGGCACCGGAATTTGTTCTGCCCTGTTTCAACCTCTGCTTAGTGAAAATAGCTGCATAAGGTGATTTTGCTAAGATGGGACTACGTCAGGTTTAAACCAATGAAGAGAGACCCCATATGTCTTGACAAATGATTTGGTACAACCCCCCCACTACACCACTACAAATTATACACTTTCTTTTATATCATGATCTGGCTAAAAGTGGCAAGAATCTCGTAATTGAGCATTGGTGGTGTGATGCCACATAGCGAGAATACTGGAACAGAGTGACTAACCACTTGGACAAGTGGGAGATTAAATATATGGTGCATTACAAAAGACGAGCAATTTAGTTAGCCCTCGCTAAACTAATGTCACTATTGAAGTCAACTCTTCCTGGATTATGGGCTGTGGTTGGTCAGTTTTCCTACAAGCTGCATCAGGTATCTTCTGAGAGTGTCTAAGGCTGTTGGGTGTCAACCGTTGCTGCTTTCCCCTGCCACCTGTGCACCATGGGATGTTCTTTTTTCTGATTTGTCTGTATCCCTTAAACTGAATCTGAGTTTTTTATGTTAGCATTTCATTTTTAGGTAGATTTCGAAGAAAAATCTACCTATTGCAATGGATACCACTTCATGATTTTCGAAAAATTCTTTCATATCTTTACGTTTCATGCTCCCCTAAGTAAGAAACCACCGCCCGTTCAAAAAAAAATTTTGTGATATTTATACCGTATTTATCCGAATATAAGCCGCCCCTGAATTTAAGCCGCACCTGTCTTTTTAGCAGTAAAGTAAAGGAAAAATAATTAAATTAACCCCAAAGTGAAAAATTAAATTGCCTCATTTTCATAATGGATAAAGTAACACATTTCTTAGCCAAAATAGGCCTGAAATAAGAAAAAGAAAGTATCAGCTGACTTAAGTTATGATATTCTAATTTTATTTAATATAATTAAATAAAACTTATGAAAAAGAAAACATAAATTAGTACTTGACACTTCATATGACTATCAGTGTTGAATTTCGCGCGATTTTTCTATTTTTCTTAACTGCACTCAGTTACCATCAGTTCAAAATTGCCTTTATTCACATTCCCATATGTTACGGCATTTTTTTACTATTGAGCATTTTATAATACATGGGTCATTCTACAGAAATGTCTGCTTTTTAAATAATGAGAACACAAAATTTAAATTTGGTTTAAAAAATCAGAAAAAAAATCCTGGTTATTCTTCTATCCAAAGAAGAAACTTTCAGCATACAATGCATACACTTTACTCAAATTTGGGATTACTGTCAACCAAAATTGATTTTAAGTTTCAGGAGAGTGATTTTACTTACTGATGCTATTATATCGGTGGAATCACACCTCCCCAAATTTAATTTTTCAGTATATATGGTTTCAAAACTATCTAGGACCTAGGTCAGAATGGAAGTTGAGATGTAACTCACAAAACAACATAGGCCTAGTTTTTTGAAAAAATAATTACAAATTGTCCTCACAATTTTCCAAAGTATTGATGAAATATGTTTAAAAATGTTAGGAACTGTTATACATTTATTAGGGAAAAAGAATAATTTAAGCCAAGAAGTAAAAATGAAGAAAATGCACAAATATCTTAACAGGACTAATGTCGAATCACTCTACTGGCTACCATATCACTTTCCTGGAAAAAGTTAGCCAGGAGAGTGATTAATTTTCTTAGCCAGGAGAGTGAGGATTTGTATTACTTTTGCCATGTGCAGGTAGTACAGACACAGCTTGATGTTAGGCTTTTAGGGAGACTTTTTGGATCACCAAAAACATTTAATTGCTCTATTTTCAATTTTTTTACTCTTAAATTTAAAACAATACTACAACCAGGAGAGTGATTGGCAATAAACATATTTACTTAAAAGTGAAGATGTATTTTGCTCAGTTGCACCAGGAATCACAACAAAAATGTATTTTCTTCACTGGTCTTCTTTGTTCACTGGTCTGGAACAGTGTTGCCACATTGAGAAGCAAAAAGTTTTCTTCCCTCTTTTTTCCTCAAATTTTTCTTATAGCGCCAGGAGAGTGAGTTCAGAAGCTGGGGACTGAACTTTTGAACAGAGTACAAACTTATTCAAACTTCAAAAATTTGAAACATACATGTGAACTAGTCCCCAATATAACAAAGAACAATGTCACAAAGTGAATTAAAATAATCATGCCACACATTGTTTCTATAGTCAATAGAGTACTGTGAACCTGGAGCGGGGACAGCCCAGGAGAGTGATTTTTTACTTAAAAGGGCTGAAATTCACTATGAAAAGTTTCAATAAGTTTGACATTGATTTATAACAATGCACAATGGGTTCCATAGTTAAACATGGATAAACAAAAATATAGAAATAACAGTGTTATTTACAGAGTAATAAGAGAGGACAAGAAGAGTGTAATTCCTGTAGAATGTGTCACGACGCAAATAGCGACGTGCATAATCAACGATAGGAAACCATTCCTAAACAAAGGAAGGGTGGGGGACCACAACTAATCGATATTGAACATTTTCATGATTATCGATACTGCCCTGAATTTATTTGAATTACAGAAAAGGAGAGGTGCGCATGCGTCGACGGTGAATCGACGAGAGAGGTGTGGAACCTGAAAGACGGTTAGTAGTACGTGCCTGACGACGAGAGAGAGAAGTTGAAAAGGCAGAAGGGAGAAGACGAGACTGGGATGTGCGACAGCGGTAGAGGCGTTCTGGCATGATGGTGTGTCAGACTTTCATCTAAGGAAATTCTGAATGGGAATTTCACTGATATGACTATATGGAGATAGTCGTTAGCTGGGAAAGCACATCACGTCCGCCGGTACGAGAGACCGCTTCAGCGAACACCAGCTGTGGAGAGAAGAGTGGGTCACGACTGCTCAGTCTGGACTAAGGGAAGATGTGGACATCAGGAAGTAGATGGAAACAGTACGGGATCAGAGGATAAGAGAGTCATCATCCGTTGAGTATCACCTAAACATTTTCTTTTGTTTTTGAGAAATGGGAAAATTTTGGAGGCATTGTTTCTAAGAAATGTGTGGCGATTAGACGCCGTAAATGAAGGATTAAGAGTAGGGTTAGAAAAATAGAAGTGTGATAAATCTAGGGTGAGGCAATAAAATACAGTAATCCAACCTGTTTCTATTTCTGGTCTAAGTTAAGAAAGAGTAGTCAAGAACTGTGACCGTGGGTTAGTAAAGATGATCTCTATACGTTGGGTTTCTATGAGTGATTGTCTCACGAATGAATACATAGCTCGAGGCAATTGGTGATGCTCATTCAAACTTGTTTTTTTATAAGACAGGACGCGAGGGGAGTAAGAAAGAAGGGTAATAGGGGCTTACTTAGTATTTCTTGCGAGGGCCTCTCCCTCTTGGTTTTTGTTGGGTGACAGATGACTATCTATGAGTAGATTTCATGCTGGCCCGTAAGGATTGAGTTGTTTCCTTTAAGAGATTTATCGAAGAGTGGGAACCGTATGGATCATGGTAAAGGGAGATAAGAAAGTGAACAGTGAGAGGCAGAAGAAGGCCTATGAATAGTAGTTGATTAAGCGCCTACCATTGAAAAACTTACATGTTAGGATAGAAGTAGGAATTACTCAAGGGTTATAAAGAGGAAGTTACTGATCTGGGGCGTGAGTTAGTTTCAGTCAAAATTCTAGGGAATTTAGAAACAAGGAAATTGGGTGCCCAGGGAGTAGAATAGTAACTTAGAAAGTATGGAAACCCGAGTAACAAGAAAGAGGGAAAATTAGAACAATGGTATAAATTGCTTGCAGGAGAGGAGTCAGATTGTTTGTAACTCAAGATCTAGACGCCGCCCCTGTATCGGTGGACTATCGTCACAGTCACTCTGTGGGTATAGGCCTAAATTTCCATTTCTTTCTTCATGAGACTGTCTTTCCTATCTATCTTTAAGTACAATTCTTCATGGACTAAGATGACTAGTAGACTAGTATAGGAGACATAGGTGGGATTATTGAGTGTAATATGTAGAGTTAAGGACTGGATTATGAATTGAAAACCTTTATTTATTCGGAAGAAGGTATATCCTACCAATAAAAGTGTTGAATGGTTAATGTAGTGTAAATGTAATTTATTGTATATAAGATTGTTATTGTTGAAAAGAGAAAAGAGAAAATAATATATTAAATAAATTATGGCCATGTGTTGTGCTGCATAAAGTTAACGTGAAGTCTAGCCATCAAAAAGTTTGGCGCCCAGTGAGTTATTGTATATAAGATTGTTATTGTTGAAAAGAAAAAAATAATATATTAAATAAATTATGGTTATTGTTATGCAAAGTAAATTAACGTGAAGTTCAGATTTTTGACCCTTATCCTTGTAATGGTTTGAGAGTCGCTGATTTTTGGGCTAAGTTATATACTTTGGTAGTGAGCACTGAAAAAGGAGAAAAAGAAGAAAGAGAGAGAAGCAGAGTAATAAAAGAAAGATAAATCCGAACCCAATTCCCGTCTCCACTGTTAAATTAAAAGCTAGTCGAGAGGCATGTAGGTACATAGCCTGTGTATCTATAATTTAATTTGTGACTGGGCTGATATACAACAAAAAGAAAAGAGGAAGTGTATTGATGATGGCGCCCGTTAATATAAATTTTCATCAATATTATCAAACTGGGTAAATTGTTAAAAGAAAGAGAAAGTAGACTGGGTGTAGGAAATTTGCAACCACCCGGTAGAGGAGGTAGTTGTACTGAACGTTGGAATGTGGATTATGCAGGCCGTGTTATGATGACACAACAGGTGCATAAGTGACCTTGTTTTGTAGGAGTTCAGTAAACTTATGTACTACGATTGAGAATAATCACATATTAGTCGTCACAGAATTTTGGCGAAGATTTAATCCAAGAAGTTAGGGAACTTTATAGCATAAAGTAAGAAAGTCCGTCACAAATGACCCACATGCATATTCTGTAATACCGCTATAAAAATGACAAAAATACGCAAAACATCACTTTTTATGCATTTTTACGATGCTTCGATTAAATCGATATATTTTCGATGTTAAATCGATTAGTATACCGATAGTCGTGGAGATTCGAGATAATCGATAGTTGACGGTGCTTGGAGGTGGGAAACCAGCTACGATGGATCAACCGGCTATATTGTGCTCATTTTTACCATTATTGCCTAAAAACACTCGTACGCGATTTTAAGCCGCAGGCATATTTTGTTGGGCTTAATCTAGGAAAAAAAGTGCGGCTTATATTCAGATAAATACGGTATATATATATATATATATATATATATATATATATATACACAGTGAGTCCTACGCAAGAGTTGGCCAATGACGCGGGTTTCTGAGTCGCGGGTGGCACAGCTCCAATTCCCGAGCGATCGGGTGAAATATCTACGCAAATAATGCCGCGGTCGTTGTAATGATTCAGGTTCTCACATTTACAGTTAAAATTACAACGAAAATAACCACGTACCTCATCACAAGAGATGTTCTCCTCTTGCACCCACACAACACTAGCATCTTTTTAGGAAATTTTCTTTCATGCACAGAAGTTCAGTTTCCGAGATAGGGTTAATTTCTCTTGTGATATTGTCTTTAAGTTCTTCTTATGTATGGGAAATTGACCTATACACTTTATTTTTCAAATTTCCCCATAAATAATATTTACATACTGTTAGAAGAACTTAATGACAATATCACATAGGCCTATCACAAGAGAAAGTAACTCTGTCTCGGAAGCTGAACTTATGCGCGTGAAAGAAAATTTCCTAAAAAGGTGCCAGTATTGTCTGGATGTAAGAGGAGAACATTTCCAACATCTCTTGTGATGAGGTACATGGTTATTTTCATTGTAATTTTAACTGTAAATGTGAGAACCTGAATCATTACAACGACCGCGGCATTATTTGCGTAGATATTTCACCCGATTGCTCGGGAATTGGAGCTGTGCCAGCTGTGACGCAGAAACCCGCGTCATTGGCCAACTCTTGCGTGGGACTCACTCACTGTATATATATATATATATATATATATCTTTACACGATAGCGGCCGTAAGTTTGAAGATATTTGAACCAAATTTTATTATGTTATTTCTAGGCCCAATAGTTCGGACAAGTTCGTTAATGGGCAAAATTGGCCCAAGGGGGTGGTCGGGGGAGGGGGTTGAAATTTTAAAACATTTATATCTCGGCCCCTATGAAGTATAGAGGGAAACTTTGTTTGAATAAATTAGAGTACTCCCTATGGAGTTCACAGTGACACCAACAATTCGGGGGTTTTGGGGGGTACGAGTGGGGGTGGGGGTGAGGGGATGGAAATTCGAAATTTTTGAAACCACGTCTTGTGGGGTATCGTTGAACAGCTCTTGATGAGTACTCTACAAATCAATACCTAGTTTCTTGATAGCTCTCATATGACGCGAGATTTTAATGTTTGAAAATAATAACACTTAAAAGAATTATTATAATATCATAATTTTGTCTTGTTTAGCGGCATTGCTAATTTGATTCATTGCTGATCTTGCACACGGCCTCCCAGAATATTATATCCTATTCTTGTTGTCAAAACAAATGATTGTAGGCTCTTCCTCTTTACCGAATTCAGTTCTTATTACTGCGGGTTTGCCATGCCAAAGCTAAAAAAGAAGAGTGCTGCGCAGCGATAATAAATTAAACCAAAAGCACTTTGAAATCTACCTCAGCCTGTAGGCCTGCCTAAAGGGATTTTTTATTGCTGGAATCCATGTTGTGGGGAATCTCACAATATCGGTCTTGCGGGGAAAACAGCAGCAGTTACACCCAACAGCCTTAGACACGCTCAGAAGATGCCCGACGCAACTCGCAGCAAAACATCATCCAGCAAAACTGACCGACCACTGCCAATAAACTCAGAAGAACTTACTTCAATAGAGGCCAGCCATGAAAGCCTAAATACCTAAATAACCCAACTGCCACTAACCAAGCTCTACATGTTTCTAACACTAATATCACACAATCATTCTCAAACTGCACACCAAAAATAGTAAAACTAATGTTGCACCTATTACAGAGTGCACCAGCCATTACACTGATAACCAAGGTGCAAGAAGCACCCTGCCTCGGTGGAAAATAAAATAATATTTCAGCAGTTGTGCAAACCTGCATACCACAAGATGGGGCCCTCTTCATTGTGACTATGCCCTTTCTTTTACTAATGCCCTGGTAAAAATTAAAACATAATGTAGTTTTTGCTAACCCTGTGATGTTAGATTTCCATGATTAAAATAGGTCTATGAAAGTGATATGTACCATCTATACTAGTTCCAACTAAAGAATAAAGTAGATGTAAACAAAACCACGTGACATGATGGGTTCTGATTGGCAGTTGGACGCACAACCCCTTCAGGCTCTTGCTTGTCGTCTTCTTCCGAGTATTAATGTAGTTTCTTCAAAATATAAAAAGTAAGTAATGTATTTGATCTACGACTAAATTAAGCACGTTTCTCAAGTTCGTAGCAACCCTTTCTATGTGATTTAAGCAATATCAATATTATTATTTGATATTATCGGTAGAATGTAATACGACGCGCATGCCTGAACACAACAAAGGTATGAAAAAATAACACAGTCACTTGTCATGTATTCCTCGAAGACAGTTAACGTATAATTCATACGGTGAAAACAAGCTTACCACAGCTATTATAAATAATAAAAGACAGCAATGCAGTTCAATGGCTGAAGCTAATCAGGTCTCACCACCTCGTGTTGTTAAGCACAAGCGGGGAAAGCAGTTAAATAGTGGCGAAAAAACTGTGATCTTGAATGTTTTTAATACATTTTGCAGTAGGTAGATTTTCATTATGACATTGAAATATTACAATGAATTAGCATTTTGAACGTAGGCTTATGTATTATTTGTGAAATCCAGCTTTGTTTCTGTAGATGCTAGCTTACTTTGATCAATATTAACAAGTTCCTCTTGCATTGAAATTGCGTCGTCTGCAATGTGTCAACGAACACGTGGTCGCGGAGTAATACATATCAGTGTGTTTGTTTACATCTACTTTATTCTTTAGTTGGAAATAGTATATGTAGTGTTTACATGATGATATGCTAGAAAAGTGGGAGATGGTATAATAGGAGACTATCTGCACTCAAGAGTTATTTCACATAATACAAGCCATATGTAGGTCTCCTTCACTATCATTGGCCGTCTAAGATAATTTAACCCATTGGTTCTTGTATCAATGCTGGTATTAATGCTTCAGATTAGCCTAGGTTTTTCTGATGTTATAGATTACTAGATAATTCAACATAGTGCTGTGATGCTCATAAGTACGTTTCTAAGTATGAAGATTTCAAACTTATTCAAATTTCAATACCAGATGAATTCTTCAGCAGTTGACACCCAACAGCCTTAGACACACTCAGAAGATGCTCGATGCAACTCACAGCAAAACATCATCAGGAGATACACTTTAAGCTAGTGAAAATTTACTATTTTATAAAAATAAATTCCTTTGGATCTGTAAGTTCAAAGAGAATAAAAACTGGCACGAATAATATACAATACCTATACAACACTAAGCAAATTTCAAGTTTTTGAAAAACCAAATATAGCCTATGTATATATTTTTTATTATTAACATTTTTGGAGTTTTTGGTTCAGCCAAGCAGCATTTACATGATGAATAAAATCAGGTAAACTGATATAACAAAGTGCCAGAATGCTTTTGTTGAATCAATTATAATTGCAATTATGATGGGGTAAAACGTCCTATTATTGGCACTCTTTTAATGAAGCATGGATACTAAGCATTATAGGAAGTTGTCAAAACTGTTAAAAGCACATTTCGTATCGCAATTTCTCTCTTTGCGCCTGTTGATTAGTTTCCGACAACAATCAACATTTAGTTCATCATTATCGCTCTATCTGTGAAGTTGTGTTCGGCTGGGTGAATTTTTGCGCTATTTCTTGGAGGTAAGTTAAGGACAGTGCTTTACTATATAATTATTTTTAAAACATATGTGGTACCTAAAGCAACGATATATAAATACCAGTTATCAGTAAGCTATTCGGAATCGTTTAGTGAAAATTTAAGATTTCTAACTTCAATCAACGCGCGTCGTTCGAGGCATGCCAATTACTGGTATTAAATAATGCTTGTGTTCCAGTTATTGCCAACAACTGGTAAATTCAATTAAACAGAAACTTCAATGCAAACCAGCAGTAAATTGCAACTAGGATGCTTATAAACCAACCATTTCATACATGGCTTCTTTAAAATAACTGTAGCCAGTTATTGGCATGGGTGCCAATTACTGGAAAAAACAGTGCCAATTATTGGGCATTTCTGATTCACTTCTCAATTTGTTACTTAGACATCTGCTTTATCAAACATGGGCCCTCGTGGTTGGCAGAAATATACATCAAGTTTTAACACAGCTCTTAATGCAGTGAGAGAAGGCATGCCATTTAAGAAAGCAGCAAAATTTCATGGTGTCCCAAGGTCTACTCTACAATTCCGTTGTGGCGAGTTTTCTAAATCCACGCATGGACCACCTCCTATACTCACCGAGGAAGAGGAAAACACCTTGTTTCGGTGCGTACCGTAAACCTATTATAATTTTTATGGACATGGTCAGATTTTAATGAGTTTTTCAGATATTTAAAAATTCAAATTGTAACGTCTTAAAAAAATTAATTCTTATTCTGAGTAATTTTTAAAACACACTTTTCTTTTTTTACATTTTAATCTACATGATTAAGTAATTGTTCATTTGTTTATAAATTTCGCAGGTGAATATTCGATTGTGCACGTAAAGGGTTTCCGAGAACAAAGGAAGATATTCAGAAGAGTGTTAAGGAATTTGAAGAACAAAATAACCTAATTTAATGATGTTATGCCTGGAAATAAATACACGTTTCTGCGCAGGTCCTGAAATCGCTTGCAGGACACTAAAAGGAGTTCCTGCTGCCAGTGAAGACAACATATGAGGGTGGTTCAAGTCGGTTGAAGAAGTTCTGAAAGAAGATAATGTCTTTGATGTCCTGTCAGATACACAGAGAGTTTTCAATATGAAGAAATTAATTTCATGTTGTGCCCAAAGAAGAACCTTGTTCTGGTGCACTTTCTCGGCATCTGGTAAGACCTGTCCTCTTATGATAATTTATCCACTTCAAAGAATTCCACAGGACATTATCTGTAGAGTTCATGAAAAATGGGGCATTGGTTGCAATGACAATGGCTGAATGAAGTTTTCTTTGAGTTTATTGTAAATGTATTTTACCTATTTCTCTTAGAAAATAGCATTCCACTTCCAGTTATTTTGATCATAGATGGCCACAAAACCCAAATCACTTACCACCTGAGCGAGTTGTGCAAGGAACTGCTTTAAAGATAATAATTTTAGCCCTCTATCCGAATTCAACACAGATCCTCCAGCCAGCTGATTATTTCTGCCTTCAAGCCTGTGAAGAGCAAGTGAAAAAATCCATTTCTTGCTTGAAGAGCACAAAAACTGAACAAGGCTTTAACAAAACAGGTTTTTGCACCCATAATTGAAACCATGCTACACAACATTGACTTGCAATCCTCAGTTAAAAATGGATTTAGGGCAACGGGGCTATACCCATGGAATGCTGATGCGGTGGATTTTTCAAAGTGCATAGGAATGACCATTCTAAAGACTCACGAGAAAACCAGCCAGCTTAAATTACCACTACTAGCATTTGATCATTTCTGTGAAATTGTGGGAGAAAGAAGAATCGAAAAATTTAGAAATATCAAGAAAATTGTGGAAGAATAAGAACACGGGGAGAACTGTTTTGTTTTCTACTGGCTGTACAAGCATTATCATTAAAATTAATATAAATGGTTCTATAAATATAGTTGATTGTACTCCAGAAAATACAAACATTCTGTCGTGTAGACCACCTCTGCTGGGTGAAATCGGTATGAACACAAAATAACATACAACTGCTGCACCACCTGGCCCTGAATACTGCATACTAATGGTGCTGCTGAAAAGGCTGAGATTCTCTACGCAAGACCACCTCTGTTTGATGGAAGCATAAACAGAGAAGAAAATGCTACCAATACATCATCTGACTCTGAAAATACGGATGTCGATCCTGCAGAAAATGCAGACATTCTTTCCACAAAACCAGCAGAAAATTATGTGGTTCAAGAAGTTAGTCTATAAGTAATTTACCTTTAACACCACCCAAGGAGAACAGCTTACACCAAATTCTCGTTTGGCCAGAAACTCCTAAAAGAAAGGAGAAAAGAAATATCGGAAGGATTCCATTTGTTTTTACCACAGGGAAGTGGAAAGAAGAAGAACTTAAGAAAGAAGCTAACAAAGAAAAAGAGAAAAGGAAAGAAGAAAGAGAGAATAAAAAGACTATGAAAGAAGAGCAGCATATAGCAAAAGTAGCAATTGGCAACAAGAGGCCTGTTACTAGAATAACCAACAAAAACCCAAAGATTGCAAAGAAATCTCTAACTGAAACTTTTGCACAAGTGACATCAACTGACCCTTTCACCAGAAGACAAGTGACATGAAGCAATAATTCAGTACCTTCCACTAGCAGGTCACAAGAGGCATCAAGTCATCTTTATTCAGTACCTTCTACCTGCAGACAGAGCCCTATCCATGGAATGTGCTTTAAGTGTGCTTGTACCGCGGGTTCTCAAAAGGAAGGTTTCGAATGCAGTATATGCAAAAAATTGTACCATGAGAAATGCATACCAAAGCAACATTTAATCTATGTTCCAGATGCCTCAGATGACGACTTCTTTGTATGCCATGGCTGCTTTCCTGTTGAGGCCGACACAGACAATGAATTTGACATAACCCGTTTCTCACGCAATTAAAATGAACTTAGTATGTGTTTCAGTGCATTAATTATTTAGTTTTTATGTAATTGTTATTACTAATTTTTTTAATTGCATATCTCTCAAGGTTTAATACCTTCGAGGATGCAAATACATTAACATGTGTACGATAAAACATAAAAATAGGCGATTTTTCTACTATGCCAATAACTGGAATTTATGTTGCCATTAACTGGGATTTTTTTTTTTATGTTTCTTTTTAATTTTTTTTTTTTTTTTAGGGGGACCAAATGAGTTTTAAATATCCACCACTTGAAAAATATGTTCTCTGGTTATTCATGAAAGAGTAGTATTTATTTGAACAAAATGTAGTACAAATTAATAGGTCAAAATTGAAAATTTATTGAAAAGCGTCCTTAAAGTGTCAATAACTAGGTGGTTTACCCTATGCAGAAAATAAATTTATATTTAACAGATTAAAATCGACCAGCGTCAGCAGAACTACAGATTTGTGATATCTTGATAACCGTGCACTCACATAAAAATAAAAAATTAAATTAAAAAATCCATGTCAAATCGGCCGGCTGCGGGATCTGATCCAGGGATCTCCAGAATAAGAGTCCAAGACATTACCATTTGGCCAACTCAGTCAGTTTGGCGGTCTAGTTTGATAAGCATAAGTGAAAGAATAGTGTTATTTATCAAATCTAAAATGTATTCCAACTTGAAATTCAGTGGAAAATAACTCCGCTAATTATTTCACAATGTACCTTCTGTATAACAGTATTCATGAAGTACTCAATTTCAACTAGATGAAGTAAACAAACATCTGACTGCATTGCACCAAAGCTCTCAATGATAAAAGATAAAAAATAATAATAATAATTTAAAAAAAATTAAAAAATAAATAAATAACAAAATTTTAAAATGTGGCATTGTATCCCAACTGTTTGTTGACAGATGAATATGATGTGAATTTTATTTCATAAATTCAGTGTAATTTTCAGAAATTATATAATTTTTCAAGGGAAGGAATGGTTTGTTTGGATTTTTATTGTTCGCGATATTTCCGGGGTTAAATTATCAATATTTTACAGCTGGTGCCCGCGGCTTCGCCCAGGATTTTTAAGAAATTTACACTGGCAGTTTATTAAAAATGTTTGTGGTTCAGAGCTATGAAAATTATAAGTAAAAATAAAATTACAATATTTGTTCATTGTGTTCATTTCACTTAGGCCTTATATAATAAAGGAACTGTTTTCCTAATTTTGTACTATTCGTGAAAGTTTCGCTGATTGGTTGGCCTCGAGCCAATCAAAATGTTTCGAATTGTTGGAGGACAAAAATTACATTATAATAGATGTACTCGTTATTTCGGTACTGCTCAACCGATTTGGTCCAAATTCAGGAGGCTTCGTTCCATGTAAGTCATAAATGCGTACACCAAGTTTCATGTAACTCCGATAAAGTGTATTTGAGTTATCGCACCTTTTTCATATATTTCCACTAAAATAGGCACTAAATTGGGCATTACTCCGATACCGGTCAACCGATTTGGTCCAATATCAATGGTACCGATTTGGTACCATTCTGGCACTTAATAATTCAAATATATAAATTTCCATGCAATTCTGGTTTTGAGATTTTTTATTAAACATGTCTACAACATAAACTAAAATATTTAAGATAAAACTTCAAAAAAAATTTATTTTTTCAAACTTTCACATTAAAATTTTAACAAAATTTGTGATGCAAACTAAAAAAATTTAATAAATAAAAATGAAAATACAAAAAATAATAAATAAAAAAACTGGACATACTACCTCACAGATTTTAGTACATGTTCTTGACATAAGGAAATTATGCATGCATGCAAAGTTTCAACAAAATATGTTAGATATTTTCTGGTTATTATGCAAACCGTTTGCAAAAATTAAACTTGCCAGAACTTTATCTCAACCAAAATTTGAACAAATTTTAATTTTAAACATATACATATATTTCATTTTTCAGAAACTTGAAATTTGCTTAGTATTGTACAGATAGTGTGTATTGAGAATGCCAATTTTTATTTCCATTGGATTTACAGATCCAGAGGAATTAAATTTTCTAAAAATAGCAAATTCCCACTAGCTAAAGGTGTACCTCCACCTTAACCTACTGGCAGGCATGCTGTTGTAAAAAGTACAACGAAGTTTTTGTGCATTATCGATGCATTAACCTTGAGGTAGGCTATTGTACCAACACCATAATTGTTGATGTTACTATGGCTCCAGTTTCCTTGTTTAGCTTTTTTCAGTTGACTTTCTGAACTTTAAGCGACGAGGTGTTGAATGTTGTAAAAAATATGTGCGTCTGCTCTTGTCACAGATGCATGTTTAGTTCAAGCATCCAATATGCAGAAAAATAAGATTTCATGAATTTGCCTCTGACTTTGTGAAGGGAACTAATATTTGTGATTTATTCCAGTAATGTTCAAGGATGTGAAAAATATAGCCAATGGCCATAATCTTGTAATCCTTGAAATGGAGTAAGAGGCACACATTTTATCTCCAATGCAAACTCCATCTTTTGTCATGTTATACTCAATGTAGTCACAAGAAGTTAGCAGGTCTTATAATAGATCTAAAGTGCAACTCAAATCAATGCCAGCCGATCTCGCCGTATTTCTTTTGCAGTTCTGAACTCAATCACAGACTTCTGAAGATTAGATCCTTTAACCTCCGACAAAGAAGCATGGGGTCTGTATCTCCGTGGACGTCAAAAAAATTCATTCACTTCAAATAAATGCTTGTAAAAAGCACATTAAAATACAAATTTGTGAAAGCTGTTACGAAAGTGAACGTTCAGAATACCTGGACAAAATGGTATCATGAACCAAAAGAGCTGAAATTGTTGCTATACCATGTGATAACAGTGAACATGTACTGTTTTCTTCAATATATTAACAAATTAGTACAGCACAGGCTTGTTATTATATCAAATGTCCACATTGTAAATGTTACAACATGCGCCTGCTCATGTGACATAGTTATGGTCATGACTAAATATGATCCTTGTGCCTTCCATAGGTTAGTGCAACTTCATTCTAGTTAGTGATAGTTTTAAGTTAGTGATAGATAGTTCTAGGCTTGTAGTAGGTAAGTTCTAGGTTAGGTTTTGTGAAGTTAACAACAGTGATGTTAGTAAAGCAATGGCACGTTGAATTCCTAGTAAGTTTCCTTATGTTGGAAATTCTGTGCCATGCATTTTGTACCCAGATCATGGCATATTGATTAATTTTTGGCTGTAGCATTTATTAATAGGCTAGACAATGTATTATGCAGTCAATAATCAAGCTTTTCCCATGATGTGTTGCTAGGTGCACTTTAGTTTTGCAACCATACTAATAATAATTAATCATACCCCCTCCATTTGTAACTGAATCCTTTGGGTATGAGCTTAATTATTTATCATTGGTTTTGCACGTATTTTGCACTAGCTTAGTCAGAGACATCTACCTCCTATCTCAGGGAGTTGGCGAATATTCATGCAGATATTAAATGCTCAGTGACAACAGGAATTTCATTTAGTTTAACATATTTATTGAATATAAGCATTACAAAAATATATTATGTAATAAGATCCTGATTTAAGTTGGGAGCTTAATTCAAACTAGCCAATTGCTCTAGTATTGTCTTGTTAGTGTTCGTAACTTGGAACTAATTATGCGAATTGTCTATATAAAGTTTTTAGGTGTAATTACAAATCATATGCGTGTAAATATATGATATCTGAATGTCTGTATTATCAACATGTTGATATGACGTCTCATACCTAGGGATAGTCACATTTCGTTAATCCCCAAAACATGAAATTAGTAATAGAAGTTCAAATTTCTGTAATAAATTCGTTTCTGGTGTTTTTGTTTGAAAATATGTGTTTATTCAATCACGAAGTTTTGCAAAATGTAACACTTTTCGCAAAATACCCAGATTTGAAGGTTTTATCCCATTTTTACGCGAAATACGTGCAAATGTAAAAGTTCTACTTCAAATAAATTCATATTTGAATACATTGCATTTTTTTATTTTATTCACGAAAAATGTTTAAATTAAAAATGAGAGCCGTTGATGCAAACAGAAGTCATCCGCTTGGCGGTTAGTGGTAGGCAGGTAACTACGCGCGCTGGTAGTTCAAACAAAGACGTTCTAGTTGTGCTGATTGGCTAGTGTACTTCCTGTTGTAAATGAAGATGCCAAGATGGCTTTGTTGCTGGTTAGTAGCAGTGGATGAAGGTAATATTAATGCATACAGTTTCATGTCATCACTGAATTACAGTTTAATACATTCCTTTTGTAGGCTAGCCTAGTTAATAGATGACGAAGCAATTTAATATTAATATTATGTTATTTTTATGTTTTCAGAAACCTATTCTCGGCTGATTTATGTGGGCTTGTTACGGTTGTATCTGCATCAAGTGAAAGCAAGGCGTTCTTCATATAGTAGACATTTGTGGATTTGTGATAAAATGCTGAAAATTGTTTTCGTTTTCGACAGAGCAAGGGAATATGAAAATGAAGGGTTTTATGTTTTTGATAAAATAAAATAAATAATGATGTGCAAGTTTTGTAATACACGTGTGGACTGGGTCAGGAAGGACACGTGCAAAAAACACTGCAAACAGTCCGCGACTCATTTAAAAAACAAGGAACTGCCTTCCACGTCAAAACGGCAGATTTCGATTGCAGATATGCTAAGTGCAACAACAAAAATGAAAATGGAAAAGGAAACATTTGTCTCCGACACGGTCAAGACATTCATGGAGGCAAACATACCGCTGATGAAACTGGATAATCCAAGCATGCGCCAGTGGTTGGAAAAATATGTTCCAGGTAATTAAGATTGTCTTTTTAAATGTTTTGTTAGGCTACAAGTTATTAATCTTAATTAAGTAGGCCTACTTTTATTTTTAAAATGCAGTACATTTTAAATTTGGCATAAGGGTAAAACACCGCAAGCTCCCCTTCCACTCAATAATAAAAAAAATAGCCTTGCAACAAACATAATATTCACAACTACCTATAAGTGAAATAATATTTCATAATAAAAAAAGACCCGGGAAAAAAGTAAAACAGGCCGTGCACTAGTCCTCCACTCCAACCCACCTGGAAAGTAGGGGTTTTGTTATGAAAAGAGCAGTGTTGGTGCAAGGAAATTTTCCTGGATCAATTAAGCCATATTACGGTGTTTTTTATAATTGCAAAATATTATGTATGGTGCAAGGGTCTTTTTTTAGGGGAAAAAAGTAAAACAGGCCATGCAAAATGTTTGGTGCAAGGGTATTTTTTATTGTGAAATATTGTTAGGCCTACTGTCGAGCAGCGGCCGGCTAGGAGACATGCTAGGAGCGGCCGGCAGGATAGGGGAAGCGGCCAGGCGGGTATTGAGTGGAATGGGGACATGTGCACAGCCTGTTTTACTCTTCTGCCGCCACATGTTCATCAATAGGAATAACAGTTACATAAACACATACAGAGATAAAAACCAGGGTTGGAATGTTTAAAACAAAACGTTTAAAACAAGTGTTTAAAACATGTTTAAAACAAGTGCTTGTGTTTTTCTAAAGTTTGTTTAAAACTTTTATATATATATATATATGTATATAATAGGCCCTATACATTAAAATGTTTGTTTTAAACAAAATGAACAATTTAAACTTTTTTAAAACAAACAACATTGTTGAAAACATAAAAAAAGTTAAAAAAAACATGTTTAAAACAACCAACATTGTTGTTCATATAAAAAACGCTTTAAACAAAAAACATGTTTTAAACAAAAAAAACTTCTTTGTTCTTTTTAAAAAAACATGTTTTTTTCCAACCCTGATAAAAACACACAAAAATACATTACAAAGCTAAAAGAAGCAGAGGGAAGACGTGACACTTCTACTAATCTGTATTGTTTTTACTTTTTTCAGGCTGTGGAGACTTACCAAAAGCAGCAACTCTTCGTAGATCAGTTGCTCCGCGTATATGCCAGGAAGAGGAAAAGCGGGTAACAGAACTTGTGAAGGATGAAAAGTTTGTGATTCTTTGTGATGAGACAACTGGCAGAAGAGGACTTTGTATCTTTGTTGTTCTCATTAAAGTTTTGGCTGCTTCTGAACAGCAGATTCTTTTAGTTGGTGGAGTGAAAGAACTTGAAAATGCAAATGTAGCAGAGTGTTCAAGGGCAGTGAATGAAGTGATAAACAAATACGGAATTAAGTATGAAAATACTTGTGCCATAGTGACAGACAGTGCTCGTTATATGACATAATGTGTTGAGGTATTGAAAGTAGTTATTGGTGAACAGTTAATTCATGTTCAGTGCTGGGCACATAAATTACATTTGGTGGGGAATTTGTGGTCAGCCGAGCTCCCAGAATTGAATGAATTTGTGACCAAAGTGAAAATGTCCTTCCTGAACACGCGAAAAAGGAAGCACAGATACTTGCAATTTTTTAGGGAAAATAACGTTGATGCCAAGCTTTTTCCGCTGCCAGTGCTCATGCGATGGAATTCCTGGTTCAAATCTGTGGAGTATGTTAATGTATATTTGAGATTTCTGGTAGACTACTTTAAAACTGTAGAGGATAGTATTTTCGTGAAATTGGACGAGATGCAGATGTAATCAGCTGCCAGTCCACATTTGTAATTGAACACTGCACTGCTACTGTGCAGTTGCTCCAGTTGGCCGAAGGAACTTCGTATCCCTTGGTTCACTGCATAGATTTGAAGTTGTCAGATCTGCAGAGTTCATTCAAACTGGTCAGCGAACGTAATTTTGGTGAGAAGACCAAGTCTGCTCTACAGAAGATTCTCAGGCAAAAACAAGCAAATGTTTTATCTCAGCTCACATCGTGTGGACTAAAGTCTCGTTAAATTGTCAAACCTGATATCGACTCACCATGCAAAAGGGCCACAAATGCTGCGGGACTTTTATTCGATGAGAGGTACTTGGTGGCAAATGAAATTAATGAAAATCTTTCAAAAACTACCTCCATTTTACCTTGCTTAGGTGATGTGCCAGGGAAAGAGTTTCTTGAAGGTTATGCAGCATTGCAAAATACTGTAAAGACCAAAGTATTGCAAGGTGAAAAAATTGATGTGTTGTGTACCGTTTTGTCTCTGAAAAGTACACACGAAACTTTTGTTACAAGTGCTGCAAAGTGCTTCCAGTTACCGGTATCCAATGTGGACATTGAGCGGGCATTTTCAATGTATTCAAACATTGTAACTGACAAGAGGAACAGGCTGAAGATCGAAAATGTAGAACTGATGTTGGGGTTGTGTCTAAATAAGAGTGGACAAAATGTTGATGATGATGATGATGATGTCTAGTCTAACTTTATTCCTACTTCAATTTTTTAAGTTCTACTTGTTGAATAAAATATTTTAGAATGGATTTGTGTAATTTTTAATTTGGTAAATACCTCAAATCAGGTAAGCGGTTTCGTTTTCATGTAGGCCTATGTTACAATAGTTTTTATTTCATATGAATTCAAGACATTTTCATATCATTCCCGCATGTTGCTTGATATATATTTTCTCTCAGTGTAGTCAGCTTTAAAAGCTGATTTTCAAGATTTTTTTTTTACAGTTTTTTTGATGAAATCCAATTTTTATATAGCGAAATATAAGTAGAAATTTTATTTGACGAAATCCTGAGTTTTTATTCACCACAAATCATCAACTCTACTCATACCTGATCAGTCAAAGTATCTACAGCATACTGATGCCTAAACAATTTACTCACGATTATAGTATGTGATGACCTGATATGATTACATGACTATACTCGGTTGTGGTTTTCTAAGTTCTTATAAACGTCTTCACTCGATGATGGCTTGAAATATTCTCTTCAACGTCTATAATTGCAGACTCACACGTATTACTAACAAACAGTCCAACATCGCTAAACCACAAAATATCGATCACATTATTGGTTGTATTCTCAGAGTATTCTTGCCTTGAGAATATAAGCAATTATCTCCTATTGGCAATTTTGTAGATAGGCTCACCCCACTACTTAAAATATTGTAAGATTTCACAAAAATGCCTGTCAGACACTGATTGATATATTCTGGATGCTAGTTGGGAAGTCCACTGCTTCCTAACAGGATTCTCTTAATCCTTACCACAAATCCGCTACCTACTGAACCATCACTCAAGCTCTTTCAGTCTATTCATAACTTCTCTCCAATGTTTTGATTCTAAGGCCCTTTACTTTCCTTAAGCCTACTTGTAGTTACTGCAAAACTGGCATTGGTATTACCGTATATTCACATAAACTAAAGAATTACTTTACAATTACATATATTTATAATGAAGTTTAGTAGGAAATCTCAATTACTGGTAATATGCCTCACTAGCATGTGCCCGCGGCTTCGCCCGCGATAATTATTTCAAAAATTAAACATTAAAAGCCTAACCCTAATAGTTAAATCATTATATTTATTAACACCTAAATCACGTGGACTACATATCACGATTAGATAGCGTCGCCTGGTAAAGGCGCCCCCGGTTTGCCCCGCGATAATTATTTCAAAAATTAAAAACTAAAAATTAAGAGCATAATAGTTAAATCATTATTTTATTAACACCTAAATCACGTGAATTACATACCACGATTAGATATCGTTGCCTGGTAAAAGCTATCTCAGATTCGAGTTCCTTGGCCCAGAAAATCCCTGTATAGTGAGTTTCGTCCAAATCGAACGATGTTTAACCATATTTAGGTCTATGTTGATTATCCCTCTTCCGTGTAGGTTGAAAATTTCATATGTCTACGGGCCTTGACATTCTAAACAAATGAATCGACCAGCGTGGGCTTACAACATTCAAGCGATCGCGATGCTTTTATTTCCACGGCATGACAAAAATAGCCAAAGCCAACTGCAATTGATTTGACATTGAAATGTATTACTGAAATCTGATGCTTCGACAGCGCTAAAATCACGTTTTCTGCCAGTTTTTCACTCATAACTCGCGAACGAAAGCTAAAATTAAAAATTCGGCTTCGAGGTGCATTCGCCCACCTTTCAGTCCATCTATCTTTAAATTTTCAGATCTTTGCGTTCAGTAGATTTCGATGGGCATCGTGGACAGACAGACAAACAGCATGTGCCCGCGGCTTCCCCCGCGATAATTATTTCAAATTATAATTATTAACACCTAAATCACGTGGAGTGCATTCCACGATTAGGTAGCGTCCCCTGGTAAAAGCGACATCAGATTCGAGTTCCTTGGCCCAGAAAACCCCTGTATAGTGAGTTTCGTTCAAATCGAACAATGTTTGACCATATTTAGGGTTGATTATCCTTCTTCCGTGTAGGTTGAAAATGTCATATGTCTGTGGGCCTTGACACTTTAAACAAATGAATCGTCTAGGATGGACTAACAAAATCAAGCGATCGCGTTGCTTTTATTTTCAAGGTAGGCTATGAGGTATGTTGACAAAAATAGCCAAAGCCATCTGTAAGTGATTTGATATTGAAATTTATTACTGAAACTGATGCTTCTAAAACGCAAAAAAATGCACGTTTTCTGCCAGTTTTTCACTCATAACTCACGAACGGAGGCGAAAATTAAAATTCCGGCTTCGAGGTGCACATTCCGACCCTTTAGTCCGCCTACTTATAAAATTTCAGATCTCTGTGTTGAGTAGATTTCGCTGGGCATCGCGGACAGACACTTCCTTTTATTAATATAGATAACAAGCATCTTACATTGTGGGTCAATCCATTGGAAATGAACCAGGCCAAGTTGCTCGACATTTATTATTTTCCTAATTTTTTTACCAGTTATTCCCCAATAAAAGGTGAGTTCAAAACAACAGTAAAAAAAAAAATTAGGCTCATACTTTTTTTTTGGCGGCCATTTTAAGTTTGCTAAAGTTGTAACCATTTTTCAGTCGAAAACATGTTTTGCTCAGATGTATCTAACTGTTAATTTTAGAGGTAACAAGACAAAATAAAAACCAAAATTATCAGAATGATATGCTCTAGATTTTTTGTCTTAACATAATAGTGAGTAAAGTGAAGAAAAAAATTCACAACTACGGGTACAAATTGAAAATTAACTCAAAACGGGAGTTTTAGTGCTGAAAATTATTAGAAGGAAGAAAGACTCACCTTTAATTTTTGTTGTTGTTGTATAGATCTACTATAGGATTACTTGCTGTAGTTGTTTCAAGCTTGAGTACTTTGCCCTTTTTTTAATACAATTTTTTCAAAAATGGCCAAATGCATATTTTGGCAATATTTGAAGTAGAATTCTCAAAAGGGCCTGAGTGATAAATTATGAAATTTACACAGAACACGCCTCTTTATGATATAAAGATGTGATAAAAATTTGGTGAATGAGACTCAACTGGTTCCAGAGTTATACTGCATCAAATCTGGCAAAAAATTGCATTATAAGCACACTGCTTATAACGCAATTTTTGGCCAACAAGTTGAATCTCAGTCACCAAATTTTTATCACATCTTTATATCATAAAGAGGGGTGTTCTGTATAAATTTCGTAATTTATCACTCAGGCCCTTTTGAGATTCTCTACTTCAAATATTGCCAAAATACGTTTTTGGGCATTTTAAAAAAAATTGTATTAAAAAAAACGGCAAAGTTCTCAAGCGTGAAACTTCTACAGCAAGTAGTCCTACAGTAAATCTATACAAGAAAAAAATTAAAGATGTGTCTTTCTTCCTATTGACAATTATGCAGCATTAAACCTCCCATTTTGAGTTAATTTTAAATTTGTAATTGTGAATTTTTTTCTTCACTTTCCTCACTACTTAGGTAATACAATGTTAGAACAAAATATCTAGAGCATATCATTCCGATAATTTTGGTTTTTATTTTGTCTTGTTATCTATAAAATTAACAGAGTTATATACATTTGTGTAAAACATGTTTTCGACTGAAAAATGGTTACAAAGCAAACTTTAAATGGCCACCAAAAAAAAGTAGCCTATGAGCCTAATTTTTTTTACCATAGTTTTGAACTCACCTATTACTGGGGAGTAACTGGTAAAAAAAAATTAGGAAAATCAAAATTTCGAGCAACAAAGTTTATTCAATTTGGCTCATTTCTAATGGATTGACCCTTGTTTGAAGATTCTAAATGTAAATAAAATTGCTAAAAAGTGGACACAAAATTAATCTAAAACGGTGCTGTGAACAGCTGTGAAATCATGATCTCCTTCCGCTGGATAATGTTCTATTGTTGGGTCACATGGACAACATTCAATGCTGGAAACCTAATGGTGAAAATGTGTCTTGGTAGTTTAGATGCTAATCGAGGATTTCTACCGGATGCAGAAACTTAATATCGGACCTGATCCCCTTCTTGTTTTTCTACAGTGAGCTTTGCCCTCAACCCCTACCAAGAGCTGCATCCCTGCATATATCCACCAGACCCCCTTCACCAGAGCTTTGAGTATGTAGTATTTCGGTATCGTCCACCTAGTTCCTTCCTGTTTTTCTTAGTTGGGGGCGGGAAGAACCAACGAAGATGGAAGATTGTCGGCAGCAAACGGAAGTGTTGGTGACCAACCTGCGGGCACGTAACAGGTGGGAACACCTAGCATTGAAAGGGAGCAAAATGCTCGACCAGACCCAAACCATCCTCAATAACGCAGTTACCCAGCTTGTGCGTTAAGGACCAACAAATTAGGAGTTTGTTGGTAGTCAATGTGAGTGTTGGTATTTAAGCTAGGGTCCATGTAACCGCTTGAAATAACTCGCACTGAAACCCAGGTATGACTAAAGGCTGTTGCTCACAGTAAAATTTTTCGTTAATTTTATTGCACAACTATCACTTTTCAGCAAATTTGTATTTAGCTAATGGTCAATTCCCCTTTGGGCAAACATTTGGTTAAGCGTTTCGGCAAATAGGACATGTTCTAATTCCAGCAAATCGTTGACAAAATGAACCAGTCAGCGTAACAAACGTGAACTGCCCACGCCCCCGGCGGTATTGTGTAGAACTTGTTGTTTGCAAGTGCAGCCATCTTCCTATCTCACATATTCTTCTTTTCCTAGGCAATGCAACTCCATCAAAATGGCATGAGTATATACATGTGTGGATACCGTAATTCCAAACGGATTAGTGTAAAAACCATAAAAACAGGACTTGTTGACATACAGCAACAAAATGAAAATGCGAAGCAGGAACACAAAGGTGCCATACTTGTACACCCACCATTAATGAAGCCAAGCAATCTTCCTCAGGACCTCAGCATTAGCAAGCTAGACTCTGGTGCAAGAGGTCTTGGCTTCAATTCCCGGTATAGTAATTCTTTTTTCTTTCATAATTACTTTAAATGATCATAAACAATATATGATATTAATAATTCAAGGCCTTACGCACTGTTTTCTTTTTGTGAAAATTTGACCACAAAGGGAAACGCACTGTTTTTTTTTTGGGGGGGTGACAAATTTGACTACACAGGGAAAAGATCTTACAGGATGTGAAATTTATATTATTACAATAATAATTAGCCTAAAAGTAGGTAAAGCATTGATGTTTGGCGGATTTAAAGGTTGCCTTTAATAATACTAATACACTGAAATAAATTATTTAAAAGTTTTGTAAATTATCTAATTTCTTGCCTCTGAAGTCATCACATCGTGGTATTGTAAAAGCTATTAGACCTGTGGTTCCATTTAGGTCTGTCTGTTACATATACGATCTAGGGTAGACTAACATTTATTATTATTATCATTATCATTATTATTTTTATTGTTACTATTATTATAAGACTCTGTATTGCAAACAAATTACAGTAGGCCTATGCTTACCTTTAGACCTATAAATACATGCCTGCGTCGCATAATAAATACATGGTAGCCGGATACAATCACAAATGAAGACCTTTGGAATAAGACCAACCAACAGCTGACTGACATCCAGATCAAGGAGAGGAAACGGCTCTGGATTGGAACCCTCAAGGTGCCAGAAAGGTAGGTTGACCCAGGAAGACCTGGAGGAGAAGGAAATGGCAGAGGTGGACAAGACATGGGGTGAAGTCAAGAGAATGGCCAGGAACATTAGTGTGTGGAGAAATTTCGCCAAGGCCCTATGCTCCAGAGGGAGCAACATTTATAAGTCAAAGGAAGTACCTTTAGGCCTATATCCAATAGGAAACACACCTATAGGAATCAAATGCTTTAACATGCTGTAACTGTGATTTAATTTAAGCATTATGCTTCTGCAGGGTGTCCACCAAGTAATGCTGAAGAAATTCCAGACTTATTCCCTGATTTTCATTGATCATTTCAGAAATTCCTGACCAAAATATGACTATGAAGCACTTTGTAATAACTGTGTAAGAAAAATTATAGGATTATACATACTTTAAATAAGAAAAACTTTTAGTAACAAAAGTAATTGCAAACAATAATTACTTAGGCTACCGATATAACAGATACAAAAGTAAGGAACAGTAAAATAAATTAAATATATTGTAACAAGGGCTCGTTGGGGTTCGAAATCAGAACACATCATTTCCAATTGAAGAATGGAGGTTCCTTTATTTCCTAGAACAGTGGTCAATACAGCCAGAAAACTCCTGAATGTTCTCTAGTTCTTCCATACTGTTCAGTGCTCACTTCCACGTCACAGCACTGTCCCATTCCAGTCCAGATCAGCTCACCAGCTCTTCCGTTCACTAGCTCCTTCGTTCACCAGTCCCTCCGGTCACTAGTTCCCCGTTGACTAGGTCTTCCGTTCGCTGGTCCCTCCGGTCACTGGCTCCTCGGCTTCCCAAGTCACAATTCCTTGAAGTCGCGCTGATCAGTTCACTCCGTCCAGGTCCTCAGCTCCTCAAGTCACACTTACTTGAGGTCGCGCTGATCAGTACTCTCCGTCCAGTTCACACTCCGACACTGACTCTCTCTCGTCATTACTGACTGACTGTACTCTCACTGGCTGGCTCATCACTCCTCGCGGGCTGACTCCCTCTGACTGACCGTTGCTACTCACGGACTGCCTCTCACTAACTGACTGTCCTCTCATTCATTGACTGACTCTCTCAACTCTGACTTTCTGACTGACTCTGCCTGCTCGTGGCCCTATATATAGGCCCAAAGAATATTCTAGAACCGAGGTCTGGAAGTCTCTGCGCATGGTCTAGAATGCATGTCGTGGTGCGCGTCACATACCCTGAGTACGTGGCCCCTCCTCTGGCCTCTCCCACGAGCGTGCCCAGCCCACTCACTGTGCCGTGCTTTACAGTAGAACGCGCCTATCGGCTCGCAGCCCCAATCAGCAATAAGAGACCCGCCCCTTTCTAGATGTCTTGAATTCTGGCGCTTTCTGGCCGAGTCCTTCTTCTGTCAGTTTCTGGGCGATTCTTTCCTGGGCTTTGTGACATTGCCCCCTCCTTAAGAGCCTTCGTCCCGAAGTGCCCCATGGTATGCCGCCAGACGGTCCAGGTAAGCTACCAGCATCTTCCCTATTGGCTGTTGCTGGTGCGGTAGACTACGTCGTTAATTCGCTTGATGACCCGATAGGGGCCATCCCAGGACTGCTGCAGCTTCGGCGACTTCCCTCTAGTCCTGGTAGGGCGGTACAACCACACTTGGTCTCCCTCATGGAACCCAGCTGAGTTGGTCAGCCTGTCGTACCTCGCCTTCATCCGGTCACTAGCCAACTGGAGGTTCCACACGTAGTCAGTAGCTGGCTGTTTCTCATCAGGTGGGGTGCCAAACAGTAGGTCGCACAGTAGACGGAGCTCTCTCCCGAAGACCATGTTGGCTGGTGTCATTCCGGTGGTGTCATGGATCGAGGATCTATATGCCAGGAGGAAGGGTGGCACCCGGACGTCCCAGTCTTGTTGGTGACTTGAGACTACCTTCCATAAGTGCTCCTCCAGGGTCTTGATGTAGCACTCCACCATTCCATCTGATTGTGGATGAAGGGAAGTCGTGCGGGTCTTGAGTACCCCCAGCCGTTGGAGCAACTCTTTCATGATGTTCATCTCGAAGTTCCTCCCCTGGTATCTATGTAACTCCATCGGCCCTCCATACCGGCAGATCCGGTTCTTCACCAGCGCTCGTGCCGCTGTTGCCGTTTCCTAGCTCGAGATGGCGTAGACTCCCGGCCACTTGGTGACATGTTCCATGGCCAGCAACAGGTGTCGATTTCCGTCATCAGTAATGAAGCATGGGCCTGCCACGTTGTATTGCCTCATGTCCCCACGGCTGCGAGCTCTAGGCCTTCTGCTGGCAGCACAGGTTCACACCACCTCTCGACGTCACTGTATTGGTGCAACCAGTAGAATCTTCTCTGCAGTTTGTCGAGGATCCAGTTCAGTCCCGAGTGGTCACCTGTTGCTCCTGCGTGGACTTCCTCCAGGACCTACTGGACTCCGGCTCTCAGAAGGACTAGGTACTCCGCAGTCGTCTTCCCATCCGCAGGCTCCCAGACTCTCTTCAGAACCCCGTCCCTGACCACTAGGGCATCCTGCGGGGCCCCATAGCCCTCATAGATGGCTCTGCGACTGGCTACCTCTTCCCACGTCGGTCCCGTACCTGACATGACGTCCCGCGATGTCTGTCCCCCATCCACATCGTCACACGGTAACACTCCTACGTCCACGTCGTCCCGCGGTGTCTGACCTACATCCACATCATCCTGCGGTGTCTGTCCCTTGTCCACGTCGTCCCTCGGTGTCTGTGCTATGTCCACGTCGTCCCACGGTGTCTGTGCTATGTCCACGTCGTCCCGCTGTTGTTCACTCAGGACATGACCTTCCCCTTCGTTCGCTGGTGGTACGGTGATGGCCATGTCCTCTTCCTGCTCTTCCTTATCTTCCACTTCCGCCTGTCCCTTTAGTTCTTTCTCCACTGCCACTAAGTCGCCGTCTGGTTCATTTGATTTTTCCTCAGCCAGTGTCAATTCCTGCTCGGGTTCTTTCTTAGGGCCTAAGTGCAGATTCTTCACTTCACTTGTAAATTCTCTTAGAGCCTCTCTCGTTTCGGTGTACCGCTGGTCCATTACCTCGTTCAGTCGGTCATACTGCTGGTCCATTTTCTCTGTCAGTCGGTAGTTCAGCTGGTCCATTTTCTGTCTGTCGGTCGTTCTGCTGGTCCATTTTATCTTTCAGATCGTTCACGGCGTGCAGTATTGATTTTAACAGGTCCTCTATCTTGCGTTTCTTCAATTATATCCCACTTCTGACACCAGTGTAACAAGGGCTCATCAGGGTTTGAAATCAGAACACGTAATTTATAATTGAAGAATGGAGGTTCCTTTATTTCCTAGAACAGTGGTCAATGCAGCCAGAAAACGCCTGAATGCTCTAGTTCTTCCGTTCTGTTCAGTGCTCACTTCCACGTCACAGCACTGTCCCAGTTCAGTCCAGATCAGCTCACCAGCTCTTCCGTTCACCAGTCCCTCCGGTCACTAGTTCTCCGTTGACTAGGTCTTCCGTTCGCTGATCCCTCCGTTGGCTAGTCCCTCCGGTCACTGGCTCCTCAGCTTCCCAAGTCACAGTTACTTGAGGCCGCGCTGATTGGTTCACTCCGTCCAGGTCCTCAGCTCCTCAAGTCACACTTACTTGAAGTCGTGCTGATCAGTGCTCTCCGTCCAGTTCACACTCCGACGCTGACTCTCTCTTGCCGTTACTGACTGACTGTACTCTTATTGGCTGGCTCATCACTCCTCGCGGGCTGACTCCCTCTGACTGACTGACTGTCCTCTCATTCATTGACTGACTCTCTCAACTCTGACTTTCTGACTGACTCTGCCTGCTCGCGGCCCCATATATAGGCCCGACGAATATTCTAGAACCGAGGTCTGGAAGTCTCTGCGCATAGTCTAGAATGCATGTCGCGGCATGCGTCACACCCCTGAGTATGTGGTCCCTCCTCTGGCCTCTCCCACGAGCGCGCCCAGCCCACTCACTGCGCCGTGCTTTACAGTAGACCGCGCCTATCGGCTCGCAGCCCCAATCAGCAATAAGAGACCCGCCCCTTTCTAGACGTCTCGAATTCTGGCGCTTTCAGGCCAAGTCCTTCTTCTGTCAGTTTCTGGGCGATTCTTTCCTGGGCTTTGTGACAATATCTTCATATAAGTTAGGCCTATTATTTTCTAGAAGTCTTTTTGATCCCACATTTATTTTTTCTTCAGCAACTTAATTTGTTCATCTAGTGCAGCTGCAGCTTTTTCGGACTCTACAAGTAGTTTTCTTTTCTTCTCTTCTCTTCTCTGGCCATTATTACTTTGAAGTGCTGCTTTGTATCATGCATTGGCATTTCTCATAGAGAGAATTATGCCTTTATTGATGGAAAGATGCTCTGAACCTCCTTAACTGCATCATATACCAGGCGCTGAGCAACTATGGATTCTTCTTTCAGATTTTCCCCCAAAATATCACTGTTCACAGAGAAGCCACGTTCCACTGAAGCATTTCCATGTGAAATTGGAGGTAATAAACAAACTTCTTTCAGGGTGTCCACCAAATAATGCTGAAGAATTTCCCGACTTATTCCCTGATTTTCATTTCAAACAATAATTACTTAGGTTATAACAGATACAAAAGTAAGTGTAAGCTCGTAGAGCTTAGAGCCCATTTTTTATACTTTTATAGCAAGCACTAGTTTACGAAGTATTAATATAAATCGCTAGATGGCACTGATGCCAGTTACTATCAGACAGAATTCTTGGCACGCTTCTACTTATTTATTTAAATTTGGATAAAGAAAAAATCTATCATACTCTGTATTGTGATAAACTAAGGAATAGTTTTACATATTTATTCTTGTTACTATTAGCTATTATCATCAGATTAAATAATTAATGTTAATTAGCAACAGAAAGCTGCATTGCCGACATCGAGCTGATATCGATAAGTCGAGTGACAGCACTTTGACATTCTACTTGGCGCTACAGCCAGAATACATTAGCTTACTTAGAAGCGTCATATCGATTAGTGCAATTGATTATAGAAGCAGCTTTTGAATAGATCGATTATTCACCGCATTGTATTTATTGAATTTCTCTGTAATTATACATTACAATTATAATGCAAATGCTCACATACCAATCTTTTATGTTACAGAATAATTACAGCATGTTATTATCTTTAACTCTGCCTTTATTCTGGATGGAAGCTACGTGAAACTTCTGGAAGAGCCTTCCATGAGATTCTAGAACCTGACTCTTTGTAAGATGATTATGTGAACGCATTTTGGCCGTTAGACTTTATTCACTCTCTCACCGATCGTCGCTTCGTAAGGGCACAGCCCCAATTTAGCAACAGACCACAAGTCTGCATATTAGTAGTACAGTTACACCACAGCACCTACGAGACTACAGCATGGAAACAACGCAGATATTCAACGCATAGCCAGTTTGGAGACTGGAATTGCAGCAGCCCTGGAACTTTGTGGAGCGTAGCTTTTAGCCATGGAAGGACTCGCTACTGGCCACCGTTCAGGATGATCTACATCGCCATAGAACTTCAGCTTCAATAACTGTACACCCCATAACCACAGTCCGGCTAAATGCAGTCACATTCTCATCAGATGTAGTTGCAAATCAAGTTAAGTAAAATATAGCAAATTGTATTAACACTCAAAGCCAAGTAAGGCTTAGCATCTTTATGTAGCTAAAGTAAATACTGCTTGTATAAGTGTAGGGAGTTTTGGCATCCTTGCAGCTCCTCCTTTCCTCTACGTGCAAGCCAAATATGCTGCCGTAGTAGTTTGAATAATCTATAATATTACTCAAAGACCAAGGAATGGTCTAGCAAATTGATATTTTGCAAATAGTAATTCAGATTTATCAAGTTAAGAAGTTTTGGCAAGCAATTGCAGCTTCTCTTTTCCTACTTGCAGATAGAGTATACTGCAGTAGTATTTTGAGTCAATACAGCTCAATTATTCCTGAAGATTGTAATTTTTGAGATTAAAATAAAGAACCTTATATTATTGTTGTAGATCACAAAGCATGGTGTATTCTCACAGCAAATTAACCTTAAGTCATTCCTGAAGTATACCTAGTGAAAATAGCAAGCACTATTCAATATTGGTCTATACCAAATACAAGGAGAAGCAGTAGTCTTCAAGAAGAGAAGAATAAAGTAACAATTCTCTCTCCCCATTATTCCTGCTTCCTTCAATATCCTTACACTTCTAAACTTATATATTTTCTGGATTATAATCCAGTGGTCCTCCGAAAATCCTATTGCAAATTCTGTTAGGCACACTAGCCTACAGTAAGGAATGGTAAAATAAATTAAATATACCTTCATATAGGCCTATTAATGTCTAGAAGTCTTTTTGATCCCACTTATTTTTTCTTCAGCAACTTAATTGGTTCATCTAGAGCAGCTGCAGCTTTTTCAGACTCTAAGAGTAGTTTTCCCTTCTCTTCTAGTTCTCTAGCCAGAAAATTTGCTTTCCTTTTTTCTGCTTTCGCCTTGTCTTCTTCTGTACGTTTCAACTTATTACTTTGAAGTGCTTCTTTGTATCTTGCATTGGCATTTCTCATAGAGAGAATTATGCCTTTATTGATGGAAAGATGCTCTGAACCTCCTCCTTGAGCAACTGTACCATATACCAGGTGCTGAGCAACTGTGGATTCTTCCTTCAGATTTTCCACCAAAATGTCACTGTTCACAGAAAAGCCATGTTCCACTGAAGCATTTCCATGTGAAATTGGAAGTAACAAACAAACTACTTTCATTAAACTAGGAGTGTCATAACTATCAAGCGTTTTCATGCAAAATTTGTCCAACCTTGTGTTTCTGGAGTAAGATTTGAACTCAACTGCTACAGTTTCCTTCAAAATAAGATTCCTATAGAAAGAACAAAATACCTTGAACCGTTTCCGAAAATCACACTCAAGAAATGGCATCTGAGACGCCATCTTTAGTGGCCTGTATCTCAGCCCAGGAATTTTTGGGGCAAAACAAAGAAAATGGGTTTCTTACTTTGTCCTGAATTTTAACATAATATTAAATTCATTAACATCTGAGACTATGAAGGTAAGCCCCTGCCTGAATTGACATGGATTATGCCTCTCTACAATTTTCAGGTGGTCACCATGTAGGAAAGGGGCCATTGTAGTGTCAGCTTGAAACACTTTTAGAAATGGTTGTAAATCTTCTGCTAAAGATAAGAAGAAAGCAATTTTTGGAAGGAGAAGTTTATCTTCAAAAGCAGCTGAGATTTTTTGGAAGCTGGAAGAAGATAAAATTGTATTCATTTTTACCTGTTTTATGTGAGCAACAAATTTTTCGAATTTTGCCGGACATTTTAACAAATTCATTGACTTTTCCCGACCATACGAAATTCCCGGCCTTTTCCTGAATTTTCCCAACCAGTGGACACCCTGTTCTACACGAATGTATTTTTTTATACCTTAAATTAACAGACTCCACAACTTCTTTGAGATCCATTTCAACATAAATTATATTATTGCATAAATGAATTTCCTGAAATAAACTAGCAAAATGCTAAACTTCTTTGAGATCCATTTCTCTTCCTCATATTGGTAAACAAAAAATAAATGATTCCGCAATGATGAATTTAGCACTACAGTAGAACTCTAATTATCCAAACTCCAACTATCCGGATCGCCAATTAGCCTATCTGGATCGCTTTGAGGCAGTTTTCAATTGTTTTTGTAGCAGCGATCATTAGGAACCCTCTTTCAGGGCTGATTATTTGCGAAAAAGCAAAACTTTTAGCCAACGAACTCAACAGTTTTATAACAAAACAGCCGACTCTGACCAATAAGTTCAAGATGTGGCACTTATAGTAGGTCTACTTTTTTTAAGAAATGTCCTTTTTCATTATTTATTCAAATATCTAGATCTCTGATTATCCGGATCTGGTCCTGTCTCGATTAATTTGGATAATTGGAGTTCTAATGTATTTGTAAGACACATGTTAAACAATCTAACAAATAAGGGAAAAACCAAATAGGCTATAAGGTGCACCTTCACATAAAACATATCCCGCCGCAACCCACTCTCAGTGAAGCACTTTCTTTTATACCACGATCTAGCGAATACTACGACGATGAACAGGCTGACAAACCGTTGGGTACAAGGCAAATCTGTGAGTACAAGGCACTTACTCTTGCATTTTAATATTTGGTACAAGAGGCACTCTGCATTTTTTAATATTTGGTACAAGGGGCACCCTCGCATTTTTAATATTTGGTACGATCGGGAGTGTCGGCAACAATATACAAGAATAGTTTGTCACCCTGCTTCGCTGAGAAACAAAATATGAATCTCGAGTGGGCAGAGCTTAAAGTGCACCTTGTATTTGGCTTTCGCCCAAAAACTGTTGTAAATACAACAAACAATACCACAAAATATGAGTGGCTCAATCAAGAAATATTTAGAATACAGGAGTCTACCACTAGGTGGCAGGGTAATACTACGTTGTTGTGAAATTTACACTACAGAGGGACAATCTTTTGCTAGTATGCATTTGATGACACATTTGACTGTTAGGGGAAAATGGTACATTGCGACACATCCGAGTCCCCCACCATTACTCTCTAACGCATACCTGAGCAACTGAGGGGAAACGTTTCAGTCCCCCATCCACTGCCGTGACGTAATGAAACCCACCCGCCCTTCATGTACTGTACAGTGTCGAACTGCTTCGCTCTTGCATATACTTGTGTGTTATAAATCGTAAAAAATAAATAAAAATAAATAAATAAATAGGCCTAAATAAATAAACATCCTGCTTTAGTAATTGTTTTTATATGAAGTTAAGTTTATTTACTTCTTTGTGATGACATTCGCAAGCTTTTGGATCTCGCTAATTCTTCAATGGTAGGGAATAAAGATGTTGTACACGGATGAAATAACGAACGTAAATGCTTGTCGGTTAATGTAGACCGTACAACACTTTTAATGAAACTCATTTTAGAGAATGTTTGTTCATGTAAGTATGTCGTGCCGAAAATTACACATATCTCCGACAGATAGTTGGTAATCCCACTTTTTCAAATCTATAACAATAAATAAGAGGAACCGTTTGTCTGTTTATGCGCGATGCCCAGCAAAATCTACTGCATGCAGAGATCTGACATTATAAATGCACATGGACTGAAGAGTGGCCGAATGCACCTCGAAGCCGGATTTTTAATTTTTGTTTTCGTTCGTGAATTATAAATGAAAAACTTGCAGAAAATGTTAATTTTTTTGCGCTTTCGAAGCATCATTTTTCAGATATACATTTAAAATCAATTGCAGGTGACTTTGCTATTTTTGTCGCAATTTGAAAGAGCATCACAATTTTTTCAATGTAACGCATACATATCGCATAAAATTAATGTTCTTTAATTTTGTAAGCCCACCCTGGCTGATTCATTTGTTTATAATGTCAGGGCTCTTAGAGATCTGAAATTTTCAACATAAACGGAAGAGGGATAATGAATTAGGTCTAAATGGGCAAACATTAATAAATTTCGACGGAACTCACCATGAAAGGTTTTTCTGGGCCAGAGAACTCGAATTTGAGTTGTTTTCCCAGGCGGCGCTTCTAATATTGGAATGCACTCCAAAGCTGGATTTTCGGCTGCTTCGAATTATTAATCATTTAGTTTATGAATGATTTGCGCGTGAGTGTTAATAAATACGAAGGTAAGTCAAAAATTTCTTTCTACAACTTCATTAAACAAAGATAGGGGCCGGCCGCATGCGCATGCAATAAGTTGGCGTGTCTGTGTGCATGTGTGCGAAAGTTAATCAAGATCGCGTCAGTTGTCTTTTAGCTACAACAGCGTAAGCATGTCAGCTCCACTACCAGATTGCACCAAAGAGGAGCAACGAGGAGTGATCAGATTTTTGTAGTCAGAGGGTGTGAAAGGTGCCAAAATTCTCCGAAGACTTTTGTCATAATACGTGGAAAGTGCTTTATCTCGTAAAACTGTTTTCTTGAATGGAAATGTTTAAAAGTGGCCAAACGAGTGTAGCACAAAATGAAGGAGCTGGTCAACCGCCAACCTCGACCAATACAGAGAACGGTTTTACGAGATAAAGCACTTTCCCCGTATTGTGACAAAAGTGTCCAATGAATTTCGGCACCTTTCACACCCTCTGACCACAAAAATCTGATCACTCCTCGTTGCTCCACCTTTGGTGCAATCTGATAGTGGAGCTGACATGCTTACGCTGTTGTAGCTAAAAGACAACTGACGCGATCGTGATTAACTTTCACACACATGCACACAGACGTGCCAACTCAACGCATGCTCATGCGGCCGCCACCTACCTTTGTTTAATGAAGTTGTAGAACGAAAAGTGTAAGTAATTTTTTACTTACCCTTGTATAATGCTTTCATTATTATTCTCTTATTTTGTTAATTTTAAAATTATCGTGCGCAAACCCACGGACACCTGCTAGAGCGTCCTATAAATGTATTTATTATTACGGTTAATGAAACAATGTTTTCATTCTCTCCTTGCAGAGCTACATTCAAGGAATCAAAATGACGACACAAGTCCATCATAAATACCAGGTCGCACACCCATTGGGGCTGTGATAATTCTGGCACTATTGCGTCCTGCAAGAAATATACTCTGATTATTTTATGTAATTGTGCATGTGCGACAAAATAATTGTTTTCCCAGTTAACATGGAAAAGTCGTTGCCTTGATGACAAACTGTTATGTGCTTTTACGCTAGCTACAGCACCCATAACTCTTGGTGTAGTGCAGTCAAGCCACCGAACATCGAACATTGTTTCAGCCAGTGCTGCGCTGCCTTCACATCACATCGAAACTGCTTTACACTGACGTCAAGGGCGACTGTAGTGGGAGACATTACGTCACTGCATAGTGGCACAATGTGCCACAGTTGCGCACCCGTGCTCTAACGGGACCCGCATGGAAAGTAGGAGTTTTGGGTGGAGAGAAATTAAAACAGTGGAGACATCTAGCGGCGGCATTTGAACTACTAGCAGGTAGCGCCATCTATTAAGCAACTGTTGAAACAGAAAAAATATATATTTCTCCTTTATTCTCTTCTTCTCTTCCTTTCCCATCTCCTTCCTCTTACCTCCTCTTCACCCTACCTACAGTACCTATTCGAGACCTATTCCTAACCGTAAATTTTGGATCGACCAGGGATTCAACGCAAGACCCTTAGCTTTGTAGCCGAGAGTTTTATCTGTTACACGAGTGACAGTTGAGCAGTGAAGGAAGCTTTCGTATATTTGAGTTATTATAGGGATGATTTCATGTGTTCATGAGTGTTAACGCAAGTATAGGTTTTTCTAATTTTGAGATGTTTTGTTTGTAATGAAAAGAGTAGCGTTGGTGCAAGGGAATTTTTCTGCATCAATTAAGCCATGTTTTATGTTATAACATGGTGTTTTTTTTAAATTGGGAAATATTATGTTAACTTTAAATTTTTGGGATTTTTTTTTTGTATAATTGTGAAATGTCCTGTTGGCATGAAATATTATGTTTGTTGCAAGGGTTTTTGGCATTTTTTTTATCGTGAAATATTTTTTTATAGCCTAATTAGTGAAAATTATGTTTGTTGCAAGGGTATTTTGTTATTGTGAAATATTATTTTGTTTTTTCAGATCTGTTTAAAGATTGTGAAATATGATGTTTGGTACAAGGGTCTTTGTCTTTTTTAATTGTTAAATAGGCCTATTTCTTATAATTTGTGAAAATTTATTAGGTTTATTTATAATCTTTTTAAAACTTGTGAAATATTATGTATGGTGCAACGGTTTTTATTTGTGAAATATTAGGCTATTTTGTTTTTTCAAATCTGTTTAAAGACAGTGTAATATGATGTTTGGTACAAGGGTCTTATTTAATTTTTAAATATTTAAAACTTTGTGAAATATTATGTATGGTGCATGGGTCATTTTTATTGTGAAATATTATTTTGTTTTTTCAAATGTGTTTAAAGATTGTGAAATATGATGTTTGGTACAAGCAGGGTTGTAAAAAAGCCGGCTAAAATTGAAAAAGGCCTGACCAATGGTTTTTTTCATTTTTAGCCGGTTCAAATCATGATTTTAGCCGGCTAAAATCAATTTTTCCTGGTTGGGGAGGTGGGAGCGGGTTGAAATTTTGAAAAAATTATATTTAGGGCCCTATGGGGTTTAGAGGGAAACTTTGTCTGCATAAATTACACACCAATGATTCAGTGGTTGTGGGGGTGAGGGTGGAAATTCAAAATTTTTAAAACCATGTCTTGTGGGGCATCGTTGAAAAGCTCTTGACGAGTAATCTTTAAATCAACAACTAGTTTCTCGATAGCGGAGAGATTTGAATTTTTGAAAGTCAAAAACACTTTAAAATATACCTCAGCCAATAGGCATGCCGAAATGAATTCATGAGGACCAACTGAGGCTAAAATTACCAATGAAATAAAGTTTGAAATATTAAAAATAATAGTTAAAAATCTTTAGAACAATAATCCTTGACCAAATTAAAGGTGAAATAATAAAAGATATCAATTAATAGCCTACATAATTAACAACTCTCTTTTTATAAAAAAAATATGTTTTTTTTTATAACTGATATATCAGTTTTTATTCTCACTTACCCCAATAAATTCATAAAAAGCACTATGAAATCTACCTCAGTCTGTGCCCTGTAGGCCTACCTAAAGGGATTTTTTATACTTATTTCTCCATCAATTACACAAATCTGAAGCGTAATCACCTATCGCTGGAATTTTGTCGAGCCATAGAATCTTTACATCGTATGCCGGCCAGTTCTGCATCAATCGAAAGAGTATTTTCTTCATTTGGGTTAATACAAACAAGATTGAGAAACAGACTAGGCAATGAAAAAGTCCAGAAGCTTGTATACATCAACAGGCAGAATAAAGGAAATATGCAAGTGTCTTATGATGAATGGTGAATTTACCATATTTACTCGAATATAACGTGCCCTATTTTTGTCCATTTGTAGATTTCAATACTGAGGTGCGCGTTAAATTCTAGTACGAATCCGTTTCGTAGGTCGGAGTTAATATTTATCTACATAACAATGCATTGCTATAATTCTCGACTTCGTTCATTTTGTCGTTAGCCTACACCATATGAAATTTAATTTCTGAAACATAATGAAAAAATTGTTTTTGTCAGTTCTATAGTGCAAATGTGGAATATTGTGCATTGTTGATTTTAAACTCATTTAAGAGCAGTATCAGCTTTTATTGTGAAACATTCATTTAAAGTTTTGTTTGTCCATTTAGCAATAAAAAATAAGCACCTCCGAGGATTCCAGTGATGAACACATTAGTGAATAATGATGAGCCATGACTATAGGTCTACTTGTAGATTAAACTTTAATAGAAGGGAATTAGTTTGTATAGTTGTTTTAATAATTAAAATGGTTGTACCATTATTGATATTGTGATTAAGGAAAGGATTAAAACTGGCAGTTAACTGTAAATGTTTATGTGTTGGTTCATCTATATATATAAAAATGAATGTATGTGTGTGTGTGTGTCCTTTATGCATTACTACACCATTCATCCGATCGCCATGAAACTTTGGGAAGTTGTTGGGTACATTCCCGGGAAGGTTTCTGTCATACTACATTTTTAATTTTAGCCTTCGTTCGCGAGTTATGAGTGAAAAACGGCAAGAAAACGTGCATTTTTTACGCTTTCGAAGCATCAGTTTTGAGTTATTCATTTCAGTTGTCAAATCAATTACAGAAGGCTTTGTCTATTATTGTCATACCTTGGAAATAATATCGTCGCGATCGCTATGGAAGGCAATGGATATCTCAGGTTATTATAAAAGCTATAGATGTCGATAAGGTAATGTTAAACATATTTTATTTGACATGGAATATAGTTTACAGAAAATTCCGGGGAAGTTGCTTAGTTCGGGGTCCTGGCTACAACGTTTTTATATGTAATCGTAATTAAAATATCTTATGTAGGGTCGTTAAATCTGCCTGAAATGCAACGGAATTATAAGTCTGGACAAATGAATATAGAAATCACGGCCTCAGTAGGCTTATTCCATTCTTCACCTATATAAATAAAAAGTAATGTACTATGTCTGTCTGTCAAATACATTTACGCACTTTTTTTTATCGTGAGTTTAATCGATTTCAATTCTCAATACTGCATTTTTCCATTTATTTTCTAATCGTGAAATTCACTTTAAAGCCGGATTTATAGCTGTTTCATTAATTAGGCCTATCAAATGTTTAGTTTACACCTATGAATGTTTCGCGTGCAAAGTGTTAATAAATATAATACTTTAATTATTTTGCTCTTAATTGTTAATCTTTCAATTAATTATCTTGGGAGAAGCCGTGGGGATCTGCTATAAGCTATAGCCTATCTAGCGTTTTCTGAGGGAATAGTTTGTGTGTGATAAGTCGTTCTTCCCCATTTGAAATTCTTAATACCTATATAAAGACCTTAAAGACCTAGAGTTTGAAAATCGAAAGTCCTTCATAAGTTATTTTCGCATTAACAAAATACAAAACCCGAGCGACGCCGGGCCTTTTAAGCTAGTTAATCTATAAATACTATGACAAAATTCCAAATAAAATATCCTCCTATTGATGCGCATTACATTCGTTAACAAACTCTTTTTTTACGATTTTAAGTTTCAAAATCAGGGTGCGCATTAAATTCGAGGGTGCATTATATTGGAGTAAATACGGTAATTAACTATTGCTGGGAATTACACAGTGAAGTGGTACAGTGAGTCCCACGCAAGAGTTGGCCAATGACACGGGATTCTGCGACGCGGCGGGCACAGCTCCTACTCCCGAGCGAACGGGTGAAATATCTATGTAAATAAAGCCGTGATCGGTGTAATGATTCAGGTTCTCACATTTACAGTTAAAATTACAATTAAAATAACCACGTACCTCATCACAAGAGCTGTTGGAAATGTTCTTCTCTTGCATCCACACAATACTGGCACCTTTTTAGGAAATTTTCTTTCACACACATAATTTCAGCTTCCGAGACAGAGTTAATTTCTCTTGTGATATTGTCTTTAAGTTCTTCTAACAGCATGTGACTATTATTTATGGGGAAACTTCAAAAATAAAGTGTATAGGTCAATTTCCCATACATTAGAAGAACTTGAAGACAATACCACAAGAAAAATTAACTCTATTTCGGAAGCTGAACTTATTCGCGTAAAAGAAAATTTCCTAAAATGGTGCCAGTATTGTGTGGGTGCAAGAGGAGAACATTTTCAACATCTCTTGTGATGAGGTACATGGTTATTTCATTGTAATTTTAACTGTAAATGTGAGCTGAATCATTACACCAATCGCGGCTTTATTTGCTGTGCCCGCCGCGACGCAGAAACCCGTGTCATTGGCCAACTCTTGCATGGGACTCACTGTATTAAATTACACTAAATACAATTTCAGGATTCTGAGCTTGTAACTTTTAAATTTGTGATGTTTGGAAATAAGAACATGAAAGAAACTTCAATCATTTTTACTCAATTTGATTTTATCCAGATAAAATGCCTGGCAATTTTCAAGGTAGCTCTGCATTTGCACTCAGTAGGCCTAAGCAGGCCTACTACAGGTTCTGAGCTTGTAACTTTTAAATTTGTGATGTTTGGAAATGAAAACATGAAAGGAACTTCAATTATTTTTATTCAATTTGATTTTAGCCAGATAAAATGCCTGGCTTTTTTCAAGTGGATAAAACTGGTAGCTCTGCGTTTGCACTCAGTAGGCCTAAGTAGGCCTACTACAGGTTCTGAGCTTGTAATTTTTTAATTTGTGATGTTTGGAAATAAAAACATGAAAGGAACTTCAATTATTTTTATTCAATTTGATTTTAGCCGGATAAAATGTCTGACTTTTTTCAAGTGGATAAAACCGGTTAAAACCAGACCGGCTTTTTCATAACAACCCTGGGTACAAGGGTCTTTGTCTTTTTTAATTTTTAAATAGGCCTATTTCTTATAATTTGTGAATTTTTTTTATATAGGCCTAACCGTTTTTAAAACTTGTGAAATATTATATATGGTGCAAGGGTCTTTTTTATTGTGAAATATTATTTTGCTTTTTCAAATCTGTATAAAGATTGTGTAATATGATGTTTGGTACAAGGGTCTTTTTTAATTTTTAAATATTTAAAACTTGTGAAATATTATGTATGGTGCAAGAGTCTTTTTTATTGTGAAATATGTTTTTTTTTAATAATTGTGAAATATTATGTTGACGTTGGTGCAAGGGTAATTTTTCTTTTAAATGTCAAATATTATGTTGGCTCTGAAAACAGTCGTTTTGGTCGTATTTTAATTGTGAATTAAAATTGGCCCTGAAAAGAGCCGTGGGGGGGGGGGGGGGGCAGGGAAAGTTCATTTCCGAAGCATTAATTAATTCTTCGGTTCCTGTGATTTTGTGTGTGGCAAACCATTGAGGTCTAACACTCGTCTCTCGGCAATATCATAGTACCATCTCTTACTTTTCTGTCCCAGCTTTCGTCCCAATACATGTAATAATAGGCTATCTCATAATACGATCCATACGTGGACTTTTTATGAAATACTGATTAATGCTGTGGAGGCATTCTATGAGTGTTTCAACAGATAGGCCATTACCATATGCAAAGGAAGCGAAAATCATCCTATCAGTATTCCCCAACTCACTCGTCCACTATTTCTGCAACATGTATTGGGGCCATTCCCTCTTATTACCAATTACATCTTGCACCACAAGCCAGGGTACAGACAATTTTCTACGTAAGGCGGCCTTCTTGCTAGGGGTAGCCATTCCAAGTTACAGCTGCAATGAGAACAGTATTTCGTTCAGCCGAGGATTCCCAAAATGTGGGGGGGGGGGGTTTAGTACCGCTAGTTTTAGCCTGCGTGGGGAAGGAAAATCCCAGCTTTCTCCCTAACTTGACAATTATTTTGCGTGCTCTTCTTTACTTGCTTGTGTTCAGTGAGAGTGTTAAGACACACGTAATCTTTGTGCATAAAGTGCATTTGAATATGGAAATGGAAAACGCAGGTGGGACCAGGAGTAACTCAGGTAACGAGATGCAGCACAAAGAATTGAAGTGGTTCTTTTTCGTGAATTTCATCAGAACAAATTTAGTGAAAGAAGCCAGTGAATTCTGTAGGTTGCACGGGTTAACTAGCTCTAGTCACCTGTGCCCGACTTGTGGTAAAGGAACGAAAGAGGCTCGTAGGATGGATCATTCTGACAGCGTGCACTGGCTCTGTAGAACCAAAAAACGTGCTACCAATGCAACGCGGCATTATATGTCTCGTTCTATCAGGAAGGGTTCTTGGTTCGAGGATGCCAGACTGACCTTTACCCAAGTCCTTGAGGTTACGTACACTTGGTTTAAGAAACTTAGACCTGAGTTCGTAACTCAGGCGATTAAGAGTGTGAGGCAATGGTATTATTTCTGCAGGGAATCTGTACAATGTGTTCTGGAACGACAGAAAAGCAAACTGGGTGGTGTTGGAAAGATAGTCGAAATAGACGAGTCCAAGTTTGGGAAAAGGAAGTTTCATAAGGGTAAACGTGTCGAAGGTCAATGGGTACTTGGCCTATCAGGAAGGGTTCTTGGTTCGAGGATGCCAGACTGACCTTTACCCAAGTTCTTGAGGTTACGTACGCTTGGTTTAAGAAACTTAGACCTGAGTTCGTAACTCAAGAATGCGGGGTTGGCGATTAAGAGTGTGAGGCAATGGTATTATTTCTGCAGGGAAACTGTACAGTGTGTTCTGGAAAGACAGAAAAGCAAACTGGGTGGTGTTGGAAAGATAGTCGAAATAGACGAGTCCAAATTTGGGAAAAGGAAGTTTCATAAGGGTAAACGTGTTGAAGGTCAATGGGTATTTGGCCTTGTAGAATGTGATACCAATGCTTGCTTTCTTCGCCCTGTGGCAGAACGTTCCAAGGAAACACTTCTTGCGATTATCAAGGAGCGTGTAGGCCTACTGCCAGGAACAACTATTTATTCCGACTGTTGGAAGGCATATAATTGTCTGAACGATGAGGGGTACCGTCATTAGACTGTAAACCACTCGATTCAGTTTAAGGACTGGGAGACAGGTGGGCACGCCAACAATATAGAGGGTTTGTGGGAACATGCGAAACGTAATATGCCTCCCAGCAATCGGGGAAAAAAGGCGCGCATTTTGAAGGCTACCTTGGTGCTTTCATATAAGTTACCGTAAATGGAAAGGGAAAGAACAAACTTTCGAAGGCTTCCTGTCGGATATAGTGTCTGTGTACGAACCTAAGAAATGCGATTAGGATTATTAGGAACTCTCCGCAGGCCACTGTAAAACGGCTCTTTTGAGCGCCAACAGGGACCCTACGGGAAGTGATGTGTCAAATATAACCTCTCCTTCCCAAATCAACCTCTGCCTTCACGTGGCGGGTCCTGAGTAATGCTAAAGATGCTCTGGTGACATGGTAACTGCAATTATTACAGCAAGCTGCATTACTGGCGCTGAATAGCGGCCGGCATGCACTGCGGGGATAGCGGGGAAGATGCACACTAGGTGGAGAAGGCGTGAGGGGTAGCGAGCAGGCAGGGAAGGCGACCGCGCCAATGGAAAGGGGAGCAGGTTGTGTTGCAAAGTACTACTTTGCCACCGTTAGGAAAAGGTACATTTGAAACATTTTGGTGAAAATAGTTGATGAAATTCGACCATGAGCAACAGGCATAAGGAGGCCTGAGGAGAGGGGGGGGGCAGGGGGGCAAAATCCCCAGGGCCCAAGCCTCTTGCTTTATTTTCTTGTCTTAATGGTTGCCTTCTGATGTAAATATACATTTCCTTTTTAATACTTTTTAATGCAGAAATATTACCAAAATTAATTTAACGTCAAACCTTAGCCTACTTAAAATATCAGTAAAATTAGACTGATAAATTTGAAGAGAGGGCCCAATCATACATTCTGCCCCGGACCCAGTGCTTGCTCTCAGTAGACCGAAATCTAATTTTAAAGTGTGGGACTCCCTTAGGTGGGACATTTATCACTTTTCTTGATAAGAATTCACAAAAGTTGTTGGCTGTAAGTACTGTCCCCAAGAAGTGCATGGAAAGTATAATGAATTTCACAAAAACTGCATGGAATCATACTGAATTAGTAATCATAATAATAGTTAACACTCACCTGCAACTAGAGCCCCATGTGCATTGGCCACGGTTGTAGAACCTACAAACAGGGCGTGGTTCTGTCTCTTCTGGTCTGTTTTCATCCTCATCTGTTAATTCACCTTCTTCAAGATCATCACCTTTCAGTTCACCATCATCCTCACTCTTGTCACCACCACCTTCACACTCTCCTTCCTCCTTTTCCTCTTTATCTGCTTGTTCTTCTGCTTCAAAATCCAACTGTTCCATTTCCTCAACTTGAGCAGTATTAACTCCTCCTTTCCATTCATCTTGTGATGGTTTAGTGATTTTCTCTCCATCCTCCTCCGACACAACATCAAGGCTATCACGACCATCATTACTGTCCAAATCTGAAACATCTGACAGATCCTCTCCATGTCCTGATATTCCATTTTTCTTTAACTTATTTGAAACTGTCACACTGTCTACAGGAGAAATGGGTAAGTTTTTCTCTTTAACTTCCCCTTCCTGGCACATGGGTTCTGAAGTAGAACTTGGTTCAATAGGAGAAGAGGGCTGACCATCAGAGACAGCAGATGACGACGATGATGACGACATAGACCTATCAGCACTTTCATTTCCAGATAAATCATTATTTAATTTAGGAGATAGTGCACCCTTCTCTACAGACATTTCTAACCTACAGGGATTTTCTAGATCTGTAGAGGATCTCCCAGTTTCTGTATTAACTAGGGGTGGTAATGAACTTAAAGGGCTAGGGTCTCTTTCAGGAGGTGCACTACCTTCCATGTATGCAGATTCATCACTCCCATCGTCACTTCCATCATCCCTCTCAGACTTGCAGGAATCAGCTGTTTCTACATCATCATTTCTTCTAGAATGAATTGCTATCTCATGTTTAGTCTCAAATTCTCCATCCAACGAACTGTCAGAATCCATATTTTCTGTTGTAGCCTGGAATCCAAAAAAATTAATGAGAAGCAATGAATTTACTATTAGTAACTCTTTTCTTTACTTAAGCACAGACAGGAATATATCATAAGTACTTGGTAAGGATGCCTTTAACTTTTGACTGCTATTTATGTATATGGGTTATGGTAATGAAAGGGTTAATTTAATAAAAACAAGAATTTCGAGAATATAGGCTACCCTGCGAAACGAATAGATTTTAATAAATAATACGTGGGCGGTGTCTTATAGTTGTATTCTGGTCTCCTCTTTCTGACCAATTACCACATGAACGCTTTCTTACCTTGTGCTAGAAGCATTAACTCCATAGTGGACTGGCATAACGTGGTTACCAGCATACCACAATCGTAATGCCGAAACACTACACACTTTCCTACTATCTTCACTGTTAACCATTTTCGCAACTTCCGTCGGATAAAAGTTACGTGTAAACTTTCAACACAACACAAAAGTAATAAAACTGGAGTCTTCACATTTCTGAAAATAATACTAGTAGTACAAAGACATGACCTCTTTAACCACACGAATATACTGAAAGGCCGACCCCGGCGAAAAGATGCACTTGTCTTCAAGTTCAAATTGTGAACTTTTAACTGACCTTACCTTATCCTACACCACGACGACACAACGAAATTCACCTTGAGTACTTATCCAAACTCCAGGAAAAGGGATAACAATTATTTCCTGAGCTATTTAGTCTAAAAATCTGAATCCTTCCTGCTAAATCCCGACAGAATAACTGGCGTCTCTGAACGATCTTCCTATTGGTGGCATTGGTGCAAAAGCTTGCCAGAAACATTCAAGCATAGAGCAAGCAGGCCTTGCAACAAAACCAAATACAAAACACACATACCTCGAAGCTAGTATCGATTGTAGAAGAAATTGTATCGCCGGCAACGAGCTAGAATCAAATAATAATAAAGGAAATGCGCACAGATGTGCATGTTTAATATAGTATATCAGATGTCTTTACTATACGCCGTAATAGACCTAGTTCTTTGTTTGCACTCTTCAATATGGTACTTTCCACACCTGTGACCACACAGTTCACATATACAAAGTTCGTCCGGCTCGTGGAAGGTCTTCCGTACACATATCTTGTGGTGGAAACCGTGGGCTGCAAGCCTGGTCGTGACATGTCTGAGCGCGAAGTTCGTCTTCATCCAGTCTGTATACACCATGACATCTGTCGCATAAAACTCTGCTGGGATCGTAGCTGCCTTCTCTCTCCTTTTACATATCGCGGTTTCCCATGCCTTTGTCGTCTGTAGTTGAAGGTTTAACCTGAGATCTTCTAGGTAGAACGTTTCTCTTGACATGGCGTACACGAGTCTTGATCTTGTTGTTCTTGACAGACAGAGTGCTTTTTTTAAGAATGTAGCCTTTACTTTTTCAATTTCGGCCATGTTCTTTTCTGACAAGAATGTCCATATCACCTCAAGTCCGTACGTCACAATTGGTGTTATTTTCGAGTTGAATAGCTTCATAGCTGTGGCAAGGGAAAGACGTGGGAGATCTCTGATATCATTCATTGCAATGATTGCTTGTGCGGTCCTTTCCTTTATATGTGTACTAAATGAGGTGCCCGTTGTTTGCAGTGTCATCCCCAGATATTTGAAGGAATTCTTCACTTCTATTCTTTCTCCATTGCAGTAGAATTCTTTGTCTATGTCCCTTAATCTCCCACCATTTCTGAAGACTACTGCAATTGTCTTAACCCTGTTTATTTGTAGCCCATTTCTCGCTGCCCAATCGGTTAGTCTGTCTAGAGCTTCTTGTAGTCTTTCACGGTTTTTTGTTGCCAGTACCATATCGTCAGCATATAGATAGACTTTGACGTCGTCATTCTGTTTCACAGCATTTACCACGTCATGGGTGGCTACATTAAAAAGCAGAGGGCTTAAGGGGTCACCTTGTAGCACCCCATTCCACTGACTGATCTCGTTTGATAGAATTTTGTTGTCATTGATACATATGTAGTTTTCTGATAGTATGGAGCGCACCATGAGTCCTAGTGGGTGGTCCTTTCCAATAAGCTTCTCCAACTTTGTGACCAAGATCGTTCTGTCCAAGAGATCGAAGGCTTTTGTGTAGTCAACAAATGTCGTGTAGAGTTTCCCACCACATTCGTTCTTTGCTTCTTGAATGTCTGCTATGAGATTTCGTACTGCATGTAGTGTTGATCTGTTCTTTCTAAAGCCGAATTGCTCATCTGGAATCAGGTGGTCCGTCAGGGTTGTCAATCTCTTCGCCAGGATTGCAGTGAATATCTTAAAAGCCACGCATTGTAGTGAGATCCCTCTATACGAGTTCGGATTCTCTGTGTCCCCCTTACCTTTGTATAGAATTTTCACTACTGACTTTCTCCAAATCTCGGGGATTCTTTTAGTTTCTAGGCACTTATTGAATAATTTGGTCCAGGTGGGGATAAGCCAGCGCTGGGTCTCTTTCAAGTGTTCGTAGAAGATCATGTCAGGGCCTGCTGCTCTATTGTTTTTAGCTCTGCTTATAGTTTCTGCCACTTCTTCCAATGTAATATTTATGTTCTCTGTTGGAGTTGGATTTATGCATTGAGCTGGTCTTGAATCCTTGTGGCATAGTACCTTTGTGAATTGGTCCACCCATGTCTCCATCTGTATTGTATGTGGGCATATTGGCTTTCGGGGCCTTTGTGCTTTGAAAGGGTCTTTCTCTGCTTCCTCTATTATCTTTATTGCTTGTGTTTCCATGTAGTCTTCCTTCTTATTTGTCAGGAGGGTTTTGTATTCTCTTCTTGATTGATTGTATAACGACAGATCTTCTTCCCTTCTGGAGGTACGTGCTTTGTGTAGGCTTTTTATTACTGCTTTCCTCTTATTATAGCAAGCTGAGTCGAACCATGGTTTTGCTTTTCGTGACCCTAGTATCTTTGTAACTGTAGCTTTCCTTATCAGTCCTTCTATGGACTTGGCTGCTTTATTCAGATCGTTTTCCTCTATTGCTTCATCACAGGCTGTTATTTCTTGCACGTGTTCTCCTATGACTAGGCTATCTATTTTCCTAGATATGTGTAATTTTTCTTCCGGGCTATCTTCATTTCTGTTTCCCAGTAGCGTCATTTTTGTTATGACAGGCAGATGCTTCCTTATTGGTAATAAAGTGTTCACTATTTGTTGCGTGGCCTTGACTTTGCCATTTGTGAAGATAAGATCTATTGTAGACATACCATTGTGGCATAAGTATGTTGGTTCTCTGGGGTCGTTGATTAGTCTGAGACCTTCTCTTTCAATATAGTTGAGTACTGATTCACTCTTTGGATTCGCTTTGTCGATCCTGCAATTGAAGTCGCCTACTAGTATAATGGCGTTTTGATGGTCTGCTTTACTTAATGCTTCGCCTATCCCGTCAATGATATCTGATGATGATACCTCGGGATTAAAGTAAGCAGCTATCAAGCAGCTAGAATCAAATACTCTCAATAAGTAATACCGTCCACTCCCTGTCTTTTTCCGGGACACGCTACTACTAGCGCCGCCAGTGAGCAGGAATGGGCAGTTACTCGTCAGCTGATATAGTTAACGTTTGTCTGTTGTGTTTTGTGTACGAAAATATAATATAAATTCTAGTAAAACAGGGTGCCCACGGGGGGTGGGTTAAGATGCAGACTGCGTCATTGAAATTTCTGGGGGGGGGGGGGGAATATTATCGTGTTATGAATTTTCTGGCCGGGGGTTGAAAATTGTTGCAAAATTAGAGTTTTATATGTTAAAAATAAAAACGGTCAAGTTCGATAACTTCAAAAGGTCTCTTTTAATTCTTTATAAAGATAAAGATGAAGAATTTCGACAGCCATGGGCGCCCACACCCGGGGGTGGGGGGCGCAAGGAAAAAAATGTTTATTATTAATTATTATAGTCAGGTGTTTTTCTTTTAAGACAATTATTTGAATTGCAGAAGTTTTACCAAATCGACAACATGGAAGCAGAATCCACAGTGGATTAGGAAAGGGGGGTTCAGACCCCCAAGAGTCAAAACCTAAAATTCTATATTTGTATTTTAAAAATATATTTATTTAATTAAACAAGATTTGTTGGTGTGTCAAACATGATATAGCAGTTATTTTCTTTTCATAACATAATGAGTAGGCCTATTATGTCCACTGTTCCATGTGCTATTTAACTTTTCTTATAAAAAGTAATAAGTATTATAATTTAGGTAACAATTTCATGTTTAAGTTGCCATGTCTTAGAGTATAGTAAACAAATTTGCTAACTAGTTTTTCAGTGCTAAAATAGCGTAAAATATGATTTTCATTAGTTCAACATTTAAAAATTTCCCGGGGGTGGACACCCGACTTGGGTAACATTTTCTTGTTTACATTGGCATGTCTTAGAGTATGGTAAACAAATTTCCTAACTAGTTTTTTAGTGCTAAAATAGCGTAAAATGTGATTTTCATTAATTCAATATTTAAAAAATTTCCGGGGCTGGACCCCCCACATAGGTAATGATTTCTTATGTACATTGAAATGTCTTAGAGTATGGTAAACAAATTTCATAACTAGTTTTCAGTGCTAAAATAGCGTAAAATGTGATTTTCATTAGTTCAATATTTAAAAATTTCCCGGGGTGGACATCCGACTTAGGTAACATTTTCTTGTTTACATTGGCATGTCTTAGAGTATGGTAAACAAATTTCTTAACTAGTTTTTGAGTGCTAAAATAGCGTAAAATGTGATTTTCATTAGTTCAATATTTAAAAATGTTCTGGGATGGACCCCCGACCCCTTTTTTGGGGGGTATGCCAAACCCCCCGGCACTTCCGACCCTCACGCAATTATTTTCTGGCTACTTATTATATTATTAATATAAAATACAAAGTGGCCCAAGAAGTTAAAGCGACAAAAAATAAATTAATTAAAAAAATTGCCCCCCCTAGAAAATATCATATGGGCGCCCTTGTCGACAGGCAATTGGGTTGGGGGTGAGCAATGAAGTTTGGAGGGTGAGCAATGAAGTTTTGGGGGGTGGGCACCCCTGAGTAAAATAATAAATACAACATAGGCCTAAAGAAAATGTCCGGTTATGTAGGTGGCATGATATGTGCCGTCTATGGTTGTAATAGTTATTTTGAGAGTGAAATAAGTAAAATCGTTAATTTAGAGTGTGTACAAGACTGATTCATTCAGATGTTCATTGGCTTACCATCCGAATTGTTTTACATGTAAAAATTTCAAATAAAAAAAAAAGTATATATTGTACAAAGTATCTTGCAAATCGTATGAATTAAAATTTAAAGCTCATTTTCACGAAAATGTATTAATGTGAAACAATTAGTTTTAATACTTATTAAAAAAAAGTGTGTGTGGAACGCCATGCGGCAGAAGTGAAACTTTTTTTAATTTTTTTCAATTTTGGATTATTGGATTTTTCAAATTTTGGAATGTTGGACTTTTTAATATTGGGTTTTTGGATTTCTTTAGATTTTGGATTTTTTAAATTTATGATCTTTTAAATCTTTAATTTTGGATTTTTTAATTTTTTTACATTTTAGATCAGGTATGGGCAACCTTTGGAAATATGCGGGCTAAACTTTACGATATTTATGAAGTCGCGGGCCTTAGAAAATAGGTAGTTGTGAAAAATAATCATATTACGGTTTTTTATATTTACAAAGTAAAATGCTAAAGTTACATGAATGAGAACAATATTGAACTGATTAGGTATTTACTTACAATCAGCAGAAATTAATGAGAAGCGCTTGAATTTGAGAAACAAGATAATCAATGTTGGCATCAATCCCACTAATACACAAGTGCAGAGTGTTCTCAAAATTTTCATCTGATTAAAATTAAGTCTGATTCGATACTTTGATGTAGGCCAATTGCAGCATTTTTCTAGCGCTGACCGGAAGGAACACCCTCGTAGTTCACATTTTAAGTATTGTTAAGTAGCCTATAGCAGCCAATGTATTGCTCAATGGTGAAATAAATAATAATAATAATTATTATTTTGTTTCCCCCCTCTCACTCTCTAGTTAGCGAGAACCGAAAATATTTACTTTTTCGAGGGCGATTTTAAAAAGTTCCGCGGGCCGGATCAAAAGTCAGGGCGGGCCACATCCGGCCCGCGGGCCAGGCGTTGCCCATATATGTTTTAGATCATTGAATTTTTTTAGTTTTGTATTTTTTAATTTTTTATTTTTATATTTTAGAATTTTATCATTTTGGATATCTATGTTTTAAATTTTGGATATTAAGATTTATTAATTTTGGAATTTTTATTTTTTAAATTTTGGACTTATTAATTTTGGTTCTTTGAATTTTTTGATTTTGAAATTTTAGATTATTTAAATGTTGGATCTTTGATTTTTTATTTTTTGTATATTTTAATTTCGGATTTTTTAACTTTTTAAATTTTGGATTTTTTAATTTTTGGACTTTTTCAGTTTTGGATAAGCCTCATCATTGAGTTGATTGTTTTCTGTGCAGTCCGTTCCGTCACACCTCACTAATTTCGTGACGATTTTGAGCGTTACACAAGCTCTCGATTTAACCCTACCGCGGCTAAAGAAGTTTTACTTAAAAAATTAGCGTTATCATCATCATCTACTATCAAGGTTTAGACCATTACTGATCTGTTCCGGCTCCTTTTATTTTAGCTGCTCCCTCCATCTTTTAGCTGGTCGTCCTCGACTTCTGTGTCCTTGTGGATTATAATTCAAGATCATATGAGGCAGCCTCTCTTCATTCATTCTGCTGATATGCTCAAACCATTTATTTCTATATTCTTCAATTTTTGTTACTATGTTGACTATTTGTAATTCTTTGCGGAATTCATCATTAATTAATTCATCATTTAATTAAGTTAGTTTAGCGGTAGTGTAAATTATGTTATTTCCCGACCTAATTCCTGCATTATCGAGCACAAAAATAAGTTACTGTGTCATCAGGACTTTGAAAAACAAATTTATTTCTGCAGCTATATAGGTTCATTAAGTAGCTTCTGAGACTGCTGCCCATTCCTACTCAACAGATGGCACCTCTGTGCTAGTGGACATTTTGAACAAAGGGAATAGAGTAGAGTGGGCGGTATTCTTATTGAGAGTATTAATAATAATATGTGGGGAATGCACCCAATGGGTATTAGTTGAGTTTATCACTCTTTGCAAAAGTTGGTCAAAGATACATCTCGACGTTTGCAAGTCAGTACGTGGTATCTATCACACTTGCTGGCGCACAGTCTGCATTCGCACTTTTCGTCGGGGTCGTGGTATTTTTCTGTCTTGCACACTCGGTGATGAAAGCCGTGCACGGCGAACCGCGTCATCACATGTCTGAGCTCATACACAGAACAGAAACTTATCCGGCTTGTGTCCATTCTCTATTCATCACTGCGTCCGTGGCGTAGAATTCTGGCCATATTGTTTCCCTCTTCTTATATAGTTCTTCTCGGAGTTCTCTGTAGGCTGTTGTTGTTGGCAGCATCAAGCGGTAGTGAAGTTCCTCTATAAAGAACTGTTCTTTCGCAAGGATATATGTCAAACGGGAAAGCGTGTATTTGGACAGACATAGCGCCCTCTTTAGGAACATTCCTTTTATTCTTTCTATGTCTTGCAGGTTGTTTTTCTTTAGATGTTCCCATATGATCTCTATTCCGTATGCTATAATGGGCGTGATCTTTAACTGGAAGAGTTTCATTGCCGTGGTCAAAGTTAGTTTATGGAGGTTCTTGATTCCATTTATTGCAGTTATTGCAGCTGTCATTCTTTCTTTGATGTGGATGGTGTATATATTTCCTTGTGATTGTAGAGTAATGCCAAGATATTTGAAGTGGGGGACTCTTTTTAGTGGTACGTTCTTGAGCTGGATTAAATCATTGGCTGCTAGTCTTCCTCCTCTTCTGAAAGTCATTTTTACCGTTTTGTTGCTGTTTAGCTGTAACTCGTTTTTCTCAGCCCATGCTGCAAGTTTATTGAATGAGATCTGTAGACTGTCTATTTTTTCTGATACAAGGACCATATCGTCTGCGTACGCGTATATTTTAACATCTTCTGTGTCTATGGCTGAAGGTATCTCTGAGGTAGCTATTATGAAGAGAAGAGGGCTCAGGGGATCGCCTTGCAGCACCCCGTTTGTCTGTTCTATTGGATTTGATGAAGATACTGAATTGTCTATTTCTATGTAGTTGCTTGTTAAAATGTTTCTTATTAGCCTTGTTTCGTGGTTCTTGCCTGCAATTTCCTCTACTTTTCCAATGAGTATATTTCTGTTTAGAAGGTCGAAAGCCTTTGTGTAATCTATAAACACTGCGTGTAGTTTTCCACCTGGGTGTCTTAGGGCATTTTCGACGTCTTCTTGGAGGCATCTTATTGCTTGGATCGTAGATTTTCCTTTCATGAATCCGAACTGTTGTTCGGGCAGTGTTTCTTTGGTCATAAGATAAAGTCTTTTTGTTAGTAGTCCTGTCAGTATTTTTAGTCCAGTACATTCTAGGGCTATGCCTCTGTATGAGTTCGGGTCATTTACCGCACCCTTTCCTTTATATAGGATCTTTAGGGTTGCAGTTCTCCATTTTTGCGGTATCTTTCCTTGTCGTAGGCATTGATTGAAGATATATGTCCATACTTCCTTTAGTAATGGTGCTGTGGCTTTGATGTGTTCATTGTATATACCATCTGGTCCGCATGCTTTTTTATTCATTGTCGTTACTATTGCTTTTTCTACTTCCTCTACTGTAAAGTAGTTGGGTGGTGATTCGGTTTCTTCGTCTCCGTTCATTACCTCAGGTCGTGTTTCTTTTGCCCTCAAGACTTTGCTGAAGTGATCTTCCCATATTTCATGGGATATATCTCTTGGGAAGTGAGGTTGCTTGGGTGTCAGTGCTTTGTACCATTTTTGTTCTGCCTGTTCTATGAGTTGCTTTTCTTCCCTTATCATGTATTCCTCTTTTGCTTTATTCACAGTCTGTTTATATGATGTTCTTTTCCTATTGTATTCCTCTAGGTCTCTTGTTGATTTGGTAATCTTTGCTTTATGCAAGGTTGACAATGCCCCTTTCCTTGCTTCATAGCACTCTTTTGTGAACTATGGTTTTGCTGCTCTATTATTTTCTTCCTTTTTTATTGTAGCAGATTTCATATGATATACGAGTGTATCTACTGCTTCGTCTAAATTGCCTTCTTTTATTGTTTCTGATAATTGTTGGATATCTTCCTTTTTGAATAGGTCCAGGTCCACTCTTCTTGTCGCTGTGTTTTCATGTTTTATTGGAGCTTTTTGTTGGTTGGTGGATGCGACGTTTAGCGTTAGTTCTGTTGGAAGATGCTTTCGTATGCTGATGCTTTGGAGAGTTTTAGTTGAGGATGACAATATGCCTTTAAGGTTACTGAAGAAGATATCTATGGTGCTGCTGCCATTGTGACACAGATATGTTACGTCCTCTTTAGCACTGAGTAATGATATTCCTTCACTTCCTAGGTATCGTATTACTGCTTTGGTTTTTTCCGTTGGCTTGTCAATCCTACAATTTAGATCTCCCCCTATTATTAGAAGCTCGGATTTATTGGCCAGAGATATTGCTTCACTTAGGCAGTCTATAATTTCGTAGTCTGGTTGGAAGTAAACACCTATGAATATGCCATGTGAGGTCTTTATTTCCAGCACATTTGAGGTTTTGAGCATTATATGAAATGGTGCCATTTTTTAGTTTAAAAGACATGATATGCCGCGTTTGGGGCGTCCCAAATTTCCTGATTCTGCGAAACTGTGGATTGAGTACATATTTGGTATAGACCACTCAGACGTAAGGAAGGTCTCTGTTAAAATCGTTATGTCAAATTTTGAGAACAAATCTTGGGTCAGGTAGTTGACTGCACTTTTGATCCCTTCTACGTTCCACGTCAAACATCTGATTTGTCGCGAGCTTTTATTCGAGGGAGGCACCTCTGGGTTGACCTCTCCGAAAAAGAAATCTACGTACCAGTACACCTCTAGGCCAGATCTTAGGATCTTCTACTGTGTCCAGCTGTGTGTAAGGTATTCCCACTTTGAAAGCTTTCATGTATCCCTTGGTAGGCAGTTGCTCCCATTCAACTTCTCTCTCTATTCCGTTTTTGTTGAGATATATTTCCAACGATTCTCCTGTCGTTGATTCTTGTAGTTTTCCTACGTAGAGCCAGGCTTTCTTCATTGCAGCTCTTAGATCCCCTTCTTCTGTAGGCTTTTCACCGTACATAACCTTTCTGGGAGATCTTGTTCGATTTTTCTTTACGACGGTTGTCCAGGTTTGGTTTGCGTCTTCGGTTTCCTGCTCTTCGTCTCCTATATCCACGTTTTCCACGTTACTTTCATCATTCTCTGTCCGGGTGTCCGTATTCTCCACGGTTTTTCGTGGTTCCCCCTCTTGAGCATGTTCTCCATTCCTTGGAGATTTAGGTGCTGGACTTTTTTGCTTCGTTATTACTGTGGGCCTATTTAGATGTCCACCAGTTTGCTTCAATGCGTGTGAAATTTCTTCCCTTGTTTGCTCCTGCATACCGTTTTTGAATGCATCTAGCATGTCTTGAATTTGCTAACTATGTTTGTGAGGGATTCTTCTACTTTCACTTCTTTTCTTATTTTTGGTTTGCATACACTGCAGAGCCATGTCAGCTTGCAGGTTCTCCTGCTGATAATGTCGTATTCTCCTTTAGTTAGCCCGCAACATTCTGCGTGCTGCCATTTGTTGCAACTTTCGCAAGCTTGTCCTCTATCATCGTCTTTGACAGTTTTCTCACAGATGTCGCACTGTTCGACTGCTCCCATTTCTTGCAGTGATTTCTTTCGGGTTCGCTCCTAATTCACGTTCTCTTTGCAAGTCCGTCCCGCGTCTTTTCACTTGTAACCGTTAGCCGCTATTATGTAACTTACTTGTACCTTTTGTAATATATCCTCTCCGAAAATGCTAACACTTCTCGCGAACACTGATGTTATCTGCTTTCGAATTGTATAAATGTTCCTTCTTTTACTCGTATTCTTTCCTTCCAAATAGCTTATTTTCTAACAGCCGATCACGCAGCTACTCTTTCTTCCATCCGGAACCGGATCCCCCAGAGTATTGAGAGTATTTGCTAGAATCAAATACAATCTAGACCTCTATAGTATTTGCTAGAATAGAGATTATAGAGTGGCTGTTGTGTCCTTTACAGCGCTCTGGGTGGTGCCTTCGTGAAACATAGCCGCCATGTTTAAAGCTACCTGTTACTCGTTTCGTCTGCTATATTTTTACAAACCATTATGGATTGTACCGGTCAAGAAAACCACCATTAATGGCCGTGGGTGTCGGCATGCTGACCACATGCCCCCCAATCCTGCCATCTGCCTACGGGAGATGACGCAGCGGTCGGGTGGTAGGCCAAGTCCCTCCAGGGATGTAGCGCCACGGAGTTTAGTTTAGTTTATTATGGATTGTACAGATAAGAGCATAGATGATATTGTTCAGCACATAGAGAAACACCTTAAGGAGGCAATAGAACCAATTAGTTGTAACAGCAGACTTGCCAAACCATGGTTTAATAAAGTATGTTATGAAGCCAGAAGAGCTGCACTCACTGCCAACACAAGTGTCTACGGTCGGACTCCCAAGAGCAAAAACGTGATTATGAGCAAAAGAGAAATTCATATAAAAAGGTGCTTAAGGAGGAGAAAGAAGCATACCAAAAGGGGGAAGAGGAATCCATGGTAGAACAAGTCAAAGAGCGCCCATACAAAGCTCTCATGCCGAGAAGACCGACGTTTACAAGAAACATACCCATGGAGAATTGGGAGAAACACTTCAAGGCTATACTCCAAGCAAAAGAAACCTCACCACCTTTAATTCCAAACCTTGACGATTCGGATGATAATGAGCCCTTGACCACCAAAGAAGTAGAAGCTGCAATTAAGGAACTAAAGAACGGTAAAGCTTGTGGCCCGGACAGAATTTATAATGAGCACCTGAAGCAAGGAAGCTCCATACTAGTAGAACCCTGGACTATGCTACTCAACCAAGTGAAAAGTTCGCTCAACTTTCAGTCCATGAAAATGACATCAGAATCCACTGGAGTGTAAGAAATTAGCACATACGGAATTCTTAAAGAGGTGAGGAAAGTGTTGTATGTACAATGACGTGTTTGTGAAATCAGCGATTTCCAAAATTGTATTTTTTCCCCTTATCTCCATGACTCAAAAAAGATAATGTCAATAAATAAATAAGGATCCTAAGACAAAATGAAAGCTCAGTATTGAAGCCACTACATTTCAGAGTGTATAGCGTACTTCGTGTTTCAATGTTGTCAGCTCTACCTACGAAATTGAACGAAACCTACCGAATGAGGACTAGAGAGCCGAGTGCCCAAGAAATCGCGTGCGGGTAGGACTTCTCAATTAACCATCTTATTATTAACCTAAATACAACCGTCTGTATGGACTTCCACTCTACTTGAAACAATAACCACTTCACTCAAATAACACTCTACAATCAGACAATAAATAAAGTTAAATGCACAAAATTCTTAGGACTATGGATAAAAATAATTTACATTGTGATACTCACATTGATGATGTAAATAAAAATCTCAGTAAATCCACATACTTAATGAGAATATTATCCAACTGTACAAGAAAGGAAACTCTTAGAATTGTTTACGTTGCATACATCCTGTCTGTCCTTGCATATGGGTTAGCAGCTATTAAATGTTTCAGAACCCAAAAGAAAATAATTAGAATTATAGAAGGGCAAAATCCAAACACCTATTCAGAAAACTTGGCATGCTGCCATTACCATGTTTGTACATAGATCAAAGCTTATTGCTAATTACTAAAACAACAATAGCTGGCTACTCTCCATTTTTAAAGAACAATGAAGTACACTCCCACTACACTAGACACTCCCACTACACTAGACACCAATCTGATTTTCAGTACCATTCTATATTATAAAGGAACCTTTTACTCTATACAGGCCATGGAGGCCCAGAGGGTTCCAGGAGGTTGAGGCTCGAAGATTTTGGACATTCGGCACGTGAAGGTGGTAAAGTTGTCAGCCTTACGCACCGGCCGCCTTTACTCCCAGGATTGCTCCTGGTGCTCATTTCTGTTGGAGGCTGATAGGGCCATAGTGCCACCAGAAGAATTAGGCCAATTGAAAAATCTCAACGACCTCAACGGGAATCGAACTCGCGACCTTCCGGTTTGTAGCGCAGCGTCTCAACCACTACTCTACGGCGTACCCCTTTTAAGTAAGTGTAAGTGTTCCCTCTTACCGGCCATGGAGGCCCAGAGGGTTCCAGGAGGTTGAGGCTCCCGGATTTTTAGACAATCGGAACGTGAAGGTGGTAAGGTTGTCAGCCTTACGCACCGGTCGACTTTTACCCCCAGGATTGCTCCTGGTACTCATTTCTGTTAGAGGCTGAGTCAACCCCAGGGCCATAGTGCCACCAGAAGGATTAGACCAATTGAAAAACTCCAATGACCTCATCGGGTACCCCTTTTACTCTGTAATAAAACTATGTAACAATCTTCCAAATCAGCTCAAAATAAACCAACAAAACACGCATTTAAAAAATCCCTTAAGGCATATTTGATGGACAAAAATGCTTTTATTCAGTTGAGGAATATCTTGCATAGGTACATTAGAATCATTGTGTAACTATTATAAACAAAAGTATTTCTTATGATTTTTTAGCTTACTCTAGTTTAATTGTAAGAGAGCTTGTCCAATATCAGTTGTACATTGTACATAGAGCTTATACTGGACCAATAAAGAATATAGAACAGAACCAAGTACACTGCCTTGAGGGTCTCCAGCAGGGATAAATCGTCTAGTTGAGAATCTCCATCAATGTTTACCTAGGTACTTTAAATATTCTGTTTTCCAGATAACTGATAAATAATTTCAGAAGTGAATGAGGGGATAAGATTAGAAAGTTTATACATCAGACCTAGATGCCACACTGTATCAAAAGCCTTGGATATGTCGAGAAAGTCTGCAGCAACATATGACTGAGAATTAAAGTCCTTAGTTGTATCATTTACTAGAGTCAATATTCTATGATTTATTGATTGTCCTTTTTGAAAGCCTGTTTGCCAAGGTGGAATATTTTCTGCTATATAAGTAAGCAGTCATTTCATTATTGCTTTTCCGAGTACCTTTCCACGAGTGTCTAATAAGCTTAGTGGTCTCCTATTTTCTGGATAAGCTGGGTTCTTATGCTGTTTTTGGATGACTACAATATGGATCGTCTTCAGTTTCTGAGAAAAGTACTCTAATTACAGTGCAGAGTTAATGATCTTGGTGATATGGCAAATTGATTTTTTTGGTAGCTTTTTAAGGACAAGATTGTTAATTTTATCAGACCCTGGAGATTTTTATGATTTCATTGCATTGATTAATTTTTTTGTAACTTAATTCGGAAGGGTAGTGTATGTTTTGGTCATGGGTGATTTTTCAGAAAAATATTCTGAATAGATTGCATAAAGGCTTGGTTAACATTTAGATCATCTGTATTTTCAGGAGTTGTGAAGTTAGTTTCTAAATAGTGTTGAAAAGCTTCTGCTTTCTCTTGAGGATGATATTTGACACTATTGTCAGAATAAATAGATAATTGTTTACCATGGCTGCCTTCTTTTATTAGTCTGTTGGTAATTTTCCAGATATTATTTGAAGATGTAGCGTCCCTAATGTCTTTCAAATTTATAAACTTTTAGCTCTAGAGTTTTTCTGTGTAATTTATTTTTAAGGTTATTGTAGATATTTTATCTCTTCGTGTCCTGCTTTTTTCAAATTTTTTTCTGGCCTGTCGTTTCTGTTTGCAAAGTGCTTCTATTTCTAAGTTACAGGAGTGTCCTTCATCAGTGGAATGTTGACTTCCTGTCTTGAGAGCAAATTGAATTGATGAAATGCACGTTTAACTGCTACATATTTCCTGGCATTGATTCATTTAAATAACCCCGTTATATCTGTAATTATTGTACTGGTTCCCAGTTTTATAGAGAAAGGTTTATGATCAAGAATTAAAATTACATGATTATGATCTGTTGTAAGGACTTTAATAGTTTCTATATAAACTGGTGTAAACGTAAAGTTAAGTACAGCAATATCTAGTGCATCAGGTCGGTGTGAATTGTTGTAAGAGTAAGCAGTAGGTTCATTCAGTGCTATGATATTATATTTGCATACAGAAGAGTGAGCTTCTTGTTGCCTCCCTCTATCAGTAGGCTAGTTATGGAAGATCTCCAAGCTATATTCTTTGCATTGAAGACCCTGCACGAATATACTAGTTTAACATCATAAGTAGTAAATGAAGATCTTGATTCAAGAGTTGTAGTTTTGAAGGGAAGTTTATAGAGCCAATGAGAAGACTTGAATTGTTAATCGGCAATTCAATAAATATTTCTTCCATACTTGTAAAATTTGGTGTCATCACATGCCTGTGATATATATTAATATTTAATTGCAATAGCTGATCCGCAGTATGGTGCTCTTGGACTATCTGGTTTATAAATTATATAGTTTCTTAAAGAGAAACAGTGGCGTACCAAGGGGGTGCGAACGGGGCGGCCGCACCGGGCGCCGTAAAGAGGGGGCGCCAAAATTGAAAAACAACTTTTTTTAGTTTAAGAAAAAATAATTTTACTCGGGCAAAATATAAGGTTTTATTGGTCAAATTTTCTTTATTACTTTGTTAAATACTGCAGTAACATTATTTAGAAATGAAATAAACGTTTTATTTTAAACTATTTATAGACAATATGAAATAGATCGTGGGCGCCGAGCACACAGGAAAAGTTTGCGGTGTAATTTAGCAATTTTATCAATTGAACGTGATGTGGCTGCTACTATAGACTTCAACTCTATTATAAAAACGTTTGCATCCATCAAGGCTACGAAGGCACATTTTTAAATGTTTGTTATGACGCTGAAACTTCTTTTCCCTTTATTTTTTCAAACAAACTAACCTTATAATTACAATGGTCAATTTTTTAAACACTTGTAGCTCTACTTACGTCAAAACAGCACCCCGGTTACAAAACTATCAGGAATTTACCAAATGGAATGCCAAGATTGTAACAAAATTTATATTGGGCAGACTAAGAGAAATTAGGATATTAGAATGAAAGAACACTTGAGAAATGTAAAACTCATACAGACAGAAAAATCAGCAGTAGCACACCACTCTTGGACAAGTGACCACCACATCAAAAGAGACATCAAACTTTTGAAACATGTTAAAACACCACAAGAGCTCAATACTTGGAAAAAGATATTCATACTGAAAAACCAAGACAGTGTTATGAAATTCGAAATTCCGCCAGTAGATAACGTCATTAGGATGACCAATAGAAACAAAGAGGGCATCACTAGACAGACCAGCACTACCAACCAGAGCCGCGCGAATTCCAGTCTACCAACTGCCGATGATGGGGATGAGAGTCTTCCCCGAAACTAGTCCAAAAATTGTGACGTAAGTAGAGCTACAAGTGTTTAAAAAATTGACCATTGTAATTAATGAATCAATAGCTTTACTGTTTATACAACTTCTCCCGTTTTATAAATTTATTAAACCTTATAATACTTACAGTTTTTATTTCATTCATATTTTTCTTTTTATAATGTGTTAGAGTAACATACTACTTATTAAAAATAAATAATTGTGAACATTAAACTCATTGAACCTTGAACCTTTTATTGTTAGGGGGCGACTGCCATCTAGTTAGCCCTGGGCGCCAAGTAGCCTTGGTACGCCACTGAAGAGAAACGTTTATTATTGATTAAATGAGCTTCATTAATGAGGAAAATGTCTACATTATGTCCATTTAAAAATTCTTGTAATATGTTCTTGTCCACATTTAATACACTTCAGTTTAACAAAGCAGGCTACAGCTTTGTGGCCAAAGCCTTGGCATTTGTAATATTGAAAAGGGCCTTGTGAGCTGGTGTAATATTCTAAATTTACTTTAAGGTTTCTTATTTATTTGACACAAAAGTTCCCAAGGAGACTGCTCGTAGCAGGGACAATACATAATGAATTTACAAAGAAAATGGCGACAGTAACTTAGGTATAGTACATAGTATAAGTAAAACACAAAAACAAACAAATGGCATATTCACTACTATTAAACACCAATATGTAATAAACAATATAACACACATAAAAATCTATTAAAAATATAATTATAACTAATTTTAAAGTACAATAAGGTAATATAAGGTAAATTAATATAAGGTAAGTAACGTAAGGTTAAATAGTCCCGTTAAACTGTGTGTATCAGGGATATCAGCTGAAACATACGTGGTGACGATCCAAAGAATATTGGTTCTGAAAACATATTTCCAGAGTCATCTACCCTTCTCCGCAACATTTGATTTATTGACTGAGTAACGTACTTCCTTGCCAATAATTAAGATTGAATATCTTCAAGTTTTGTACCTATAGGTAGACCTTTCATTACTATTTTGTGTACTTTAGATATATTAGTAAGTAAAGTGTAGAATTCTAATGCTTCTTTTTGAAAGAATTTATCAATATGTTTCAAATCATCCATGTTGGTGGCAACCAAATTTCGGCCCTTTGGGCAGTATTCAGCCGTTATTTCTTCTTTCGCTAGTTTCTTTGTATTATTTCTTAATTGAAAATAATTAATTTTGGTTACTACAACTATTGGTGGAATCTTCCTTTTCTTAGATTCAGAAGATATGGTAGATGTTGTAGCTATATTATTTGCAGAAGTTGTGGTAGCTTTCATTTGTGAGTTTGTTGCTGTAATTGTATTTATTGTAGTGTTAGTAGTTAATGTTGTTAATACTGAAAACTTTTAGTTAATACTGAACACTTATTTGCTGTTGTGATGTCTAATCCTTTTTGAGTTTGTCTAGTATACGTTTTCAGAGGCCTTTTTGTGAAACAAAATTAGTCTTCTGTATCCCAGGTTCTTTTTTGTTTAGTTGTTGGTTCTGAGAAGATAGTATCATTTTTTGTATATTCATCTTTATATAATTAATTATATCTGTAGCTTCCATGATATTTGTAACAGTAGTAGAAGAATCCTGATCTTTATATATTTTAAGTCCTTGAGAGAAACTGCCATTCAAAAGATTATGTATAGTAAACTGGGTTTGCTTATCATCTGAATTATTCATTAATACGAAGCAAAAATAACTAAATAGTTCTAGGAAGTACACAAATAGGTAATAACTAGTACAAGTTACACAATTATCACTGAATCAGGTCAGATCAGTTTATAATCACTCACGATTATATGAATGACATTTAGCATACACAGTGCCGGACCAATAATGATGATTACACCAGAGGCAATGAAAGTTAAGCCAAACTTTTAGCATATATATCAAGATTTCATTTTCATCACCACGGTTTTGATGTATGTCTACATATTCCGTATTCTCAATCTCCAAGCCTCTCTATCCTCCCTTAGATTTTCGGGAATGATTCTCTCCATCATGTTTTCTTGTAACCCATTTAACCTTGTCTTCTTTGGTCTGCCTCTCTTCTTTCAGCCCGGAGGATTTCATCTGAAGATTTTTGGTAATCTCTCCTCCTCATCCTTCTCACATGACCATACCACACGAGTTGCTTTTCTTTAATGTCATCCAGTATAGTGTGTTGTACTTCCATTTCTTTCCGAATTGCTTCATTTCTAATTCTTTCCATCCTAGAAGTTCTATTTGCTCTTCTCCAAAAATCCATTTCTGTTGCTAATAATTTTCTTTCCTCTCTCTTTTTAATTGCCCAAATTTTTGAACCGTATTGAACTATTTTCTTAACTTTTGAATGATAACTATACTGATTTTCCTTCTCGTGATATGTCTGTCTCACAATACTCAATTTAATAGGGATATCGCTTTTCTGCCCGGAGTGTTTATATTCTGAATTTCTTTCTCCATTCCACCATCTATATGAATCGTTTGCCTAAATATTTGTAGTTCTCTGTGTTTTTTTAATAATCACTTTGTTATTTAACGCCAAATTTTGCTGAATAATTCCTATGCACATATATCTTGTTTTTTTCCTGGTTGATTTTCAAACCACCTTTCTAATACTCTGAAATCAATTTCCTTGACATAAATTCAATATCTTCATAATCCTTTGCCATAATTATTTGGTCATCGGAAAAATGTAATGAATAGATCATAGCATCTTCTATCGGTATTCCCATGGGTTTACAACTGTTTTTCCAATGTATGCTAAATATATTTAGAATAATGTAGGAGAAAGAGTGCACCCTTGTCTCAAACCCTTATTTACATTAATTTTTTCTGTTATTTTTTTTAAACATTACGTCATTTCTTTGTATATTTGTTTGATTTTTGGTATTAAAGCTTGATTATCAATTGTTTCATATAAAGCCTGCCATAGTTTCACTAATGGAATATTATCATATGCTTTTGTTAGATCTATAAATACTATATACATCTCTTGGTTAACCATCATTTTTTTCTATTAACTGTGTCAGACAGAAGACGTTAACCAGAGTACTTCTTCCTGCTCTATAACCTGCCTGTTCTTCTGCTTCCTTTCTGGAATATTCCTTTTCCAATGTGTTTTTCAATATGTTTCCATACAATCTTCCTAACTTACTAATGACCGAAATTGTTCAATAATTTGTAGGTTCTTTCATATTAACTTTCTTATAAATGCTTGATATATATATATGCTACTTTCCAGTCACTTGGTGTATATTCTCCCCGAATATATTTTGTGAATAAATTTGCCAAATGTTCTTGTAATTTTTCCGTTCCATATTTTACCAGTTCCCCTGGTATATTTCCTTTTCCACAGGCTTTCCCATTCCTTATCCTAACTATTGCTTCCTTCATCTCTTCTTTCGTAATAACTTCTATGTTATTCTGAGTATATCAAGATTTAACAGTTTCAAATAAATATTTATTAAATATAACTGGTACAAGTAATACTCATCTCTGAATAACATCTATGAAACACGATTTCAATATGCATCCTCGTTAATTTCTTAATAAAAATAATTACCCAAGCTTTCAGTGAGCATATTAATCTTAAAGTGAAAAGTGACAAGAAAATTCTTCATGCATGGAAGAACAGAACAGGCAGATCACATTGCCATATTTCTGGGTAGTATCACGTAAAGCCATGCGCGTGGATATTTAGTACTAAGTACAACTGTAGCTAAATTTTCTTCTATTCTGTTTTACCCGTAACTTGATTGTTTCAGTAATTAGTTAGAAGAGTTAATATAGTTTAACTATATTTTGAAATAGGAAACAACAGTGACAAATTATCTTTGACAGAAAATTCAATTGGCCCTTGTCCCTTCCTGCCGTGAAAAAATACTGATTGTCGCATTTGACTGGAAGAACGTTTACGGTATCAAACTCCGTCGTTATAATAAAATACCTACACTGCCACATTGTACAGGGTTGTGTTATGTCTGGTTTTTTAGTAATCCTCCACAAGAATGAGTATCAATTAAACTGAAGGTGGAAAAAGAATATCTACAAGGACATTAAAGAAAGTTGCCGTGAATTATCTCATTCTCAAAGCAAGTCGTACAAAACAAACTCAGTGCGATGATTTTAACGGGGGGATAGAGTGAGTATAAAGATAAATGCAATGCATGCAATATTAATTAGGAATGTCATGAATTAAAAATTATTCGAATTCTGAAAACAGGCTTAATTTGAAAAGTTTAAAATCAATAGCAGCTCTAATTGTTTTAATTCAAAAAGCAAGTAGCAAGCAACGAGCTCGTAAAAATCGAAATACAAGTTGAGTTTTGGATTTTGAAACTGAAAGTTTGTGTATTGAACAAATAAATAAATAAATAATAGATATATACATATAACTGTAGGATAATTTCATTGCTTTGAAAAATTGTACGTAATTTTAAATTTTTCAAACGAAAATTGAGAGCCGCAATAAACGAACTGAGTTTACTGAGCTTACCTATACTTGTTCTATTCATTTTATTAATGTTACTTTCGTAGAAATACCACAGAAATAAAGGAATATTAGGCTGATTTCTGTAATATTTGTACTGTACAGATTCTTTATAATTTTATAATAAAGGATTGTTCCCCCAGGGAAATTTAGTGAGGGGTGTTCACACAAGCCCACTTGTTATTTAATATTTAATTAAATCAAAATATTTGAAGTGCGCTCCTTATCCTTAGTCCCGCTCTGAGTATTTGAGTGGTAACATCGCAAGCATCCATCGCTGTAACATGTAGGAAAGCCAGTTTCGCGAGGCTTTAGCGTCAAATAATTAACTACAAGTATGGCGCAGGGTTAGATGGACGTGCGTTATCCATTCCATCTAAGCTTCAAGTTTTCGCCGGTTTTCCGACTAGTCGTTGCTATATCTATTGGAGATGCCTGAGTACCGATTACCCAAGGCTTGTCTGATCTTGCCATTTACCAGCATCATTGTAAATGAGTGTGATTGAACTCCTACAGAGTTATAGCATTAGAGAATAACCAATTCAAAATATTCACCCGAATAATAACCACAAGACTCGAAAATGAAATAGATATGCTTATACCAGAATGTCAGTTCGGATTTCGAAGGAAAAAGAGCACACAACAAGCGATCGGCTGTTTAATGAAACATATCGAAGATGCCCTGAGGATGCCGAAAGGAAAACACTACGCAGTCTTCGTTGACTACCAAAAAGCCTTTGATTTACTAGTGAGAGAAAAACTGATGAAGAAAGTAAAAGACATCATAGGGAAAAGTCATCCAATCGCCAACATACTTGAAGACATACTAAGTTACAATCTGATAGAGATTGATGATGATATCACCATATCTAATAAAATCACACAGACCAATGGGATTCTTAAGGGTGACCCCATAAGCCCGCTGCTATTTAACTTAGTCACTGCATACATAACTAATATCATAAAACAATCACCGAGAACATCACTGATTATGTACGCCGATGGCATGGTCATAGGAAGCCAAAACAAGGCAGAACTGCAAACAACTCTGAAGAAGCTAGAAAATGGGTAGAAGATAATAGGTTCAGAATAAATCTGTTATAAATTATATTATTGGATTAAAATTATCCGCATTCATGACGTGCTGGTGTCATGTGATGCAGAGCCTATAAAAGCTGCTGTGCGAAGGAATTCGTTCTTTTTTGTGACTTTACGGCCATCATGGATGGTATTGCAAAATGTGCCGTAATGGCAAAGGAATTCAAAATGGCTTCTCGCCTCCTGTTTCAAGCTGAGGTGAGCGTTTGTTGATCCTTTTACATCTCTAATTGCTTTGTTAATTTTGTGGTTCTCTTCTGGTATTAAATAAATGTTTTGGTAATACCAAGATTTGAACCACGTTTCTTTAGCGTGGGCTTCAGGGCTTGTAATATTTTTTGGTGGTTTGCTGTGTCTTGATTTAAGTATAAAATGTAGAATTTAATTATTTTTTGTTTGATTAATCCACTAATTTGGTCAAATTTAAATGCCCTAAGCCTTGTAATTTCACCATTTAATTTATTTTTGGGCGGGGTCTTCTTTCTTTTTTTGCTGTATTCATTTTTCAATTGCACTCGACCTCAGTTTGAAATAATGCTTTTTGTGTTTTATTTTATTTAAAATTTAGTCCCAAAAGGATCCCTTTCTCTTGAGGGCCCCAAGAGAATTGTATTTAGGGATGTTAGTAAGTTTGAGCGGAACATTGTGTACAAGGTTAGTATCTTAAATTATTTTATGCTTTTAGTATGTTGAGGAATTTTATTTTGTAAATACAGTCTACTCTGTTGTTATATTAATGAATTAAATGAATTATTGACTGTATTTGCTTAGTGTGTAAATTATTTGTTTTAACATGATAATTGCTGTAGGCCTATTGTAGATGAGAAGAATGTCTTGTTTTAATATGATTTTATATGTGATGTGAACTGCTATTGTCTTTGTGTAAATTAGTGTAATGAAATTTTAAAGTGCAGTTCACTCTATGATCAAAAAGGCTTTTCTTTAAAAAAAAAATATAAATCAAAATTAGTTAAACAAGGGCATTGTAAAAAATATAAATATAAATATAATCAGTATAAATCCTGTTTAAGTTAAGAAATATTTATAATTCTTGTTTCAAAAGCACACAGCATTTTTGGTTCTGTTTGAACCTTTCACATTGTATTCATATATGGAGTAACAATTAAAATACTCTAAACCTTCTTTAGTGTTAAAATAAGTTGTCGTCTGTTTCCACTTTATCGAAGGCACTTGGATTAAATTCCCAGCCTCTTCGTTTAATTTGTCCTTTCCCCAGTACCGTTACCCGTTTTCAGAGCCTCTGCGTGACAGCCTTGCTTCCACATATCCTGATCCATTGTTGTGCTGGAAGAGAGGGGAGAGGAGGTAGCACACTACCTTGAACTCCTGCAGATATGCGTCGAACAGTAGATAATGAGCTTTCCGTTTTCACTTGAAAGCTTCGATCCGACAGGAAGCTATATAGAAGATGAATTGGGCTGTCTTGTACATCAAGATTCTGCATTTTGTGAATGAGCCCAGAATGCCTCTCAGTATCAAAAGCTTGAGGAACATTAAGAAAAAACGGCAATGGTAGGTTCTCCTCTGCTGAAGCCTTCTGTTGTGACAGATGTTGTAAGCCGTTTCAGTTGATGAATAGAAGGATGTTACTTTTTGAAGCCAAATTGTACATTATGAACATTTGATGGTGTATTCAAAATTAAAGCTATTAGTCGTCGATTTTTTTAAGAGGAGGATATTTCTTAGGTTTAGGAAATGTTAGTAATATTTGTTGAGAATCGATGTTCTAGCGAATCGTCTATTACATTTGCTTTATCTTCTGGTTTATAGAGCGCCTGTCTATGTTTATCCAATATTGCTGTATTTTGTGTTTTTGTCTCTTTTGCAAAGAGACGTTTGGAGAATGTTCATACCTCCGTGGGGATTTCTGTGATTTCATTGACAGCTGCCTAAAATGTCTGTATTTTATAAGCATTAATTTCCTTCTGAAATGCTTTGTTGAGTCTGCTGTAGCATTTTTTAGCTTGGGGATTCCCTGTAAGGAACCATCTTTTACGGGCCTGATGTTTGGCTTTTATTAAGTGCCAGTATGGTACTTTATGAGATTGTGTGGGGGACGAAAAAATGTCTGTCCGTCCGTGCGTCTGTACGCACCATAACTCAAATACGCTTTTTTCGGATTTTCATGAAACTTGGAAAAAAACATTTATAATGTCCATGGGAAGAACCCTATTGATATTGAACGAAATCGGTTCACCGGTACCGGAGTAATGCCCAATTTAGTGCCTATTTTAATAGATTATATTAGAAAGGCGCCATAGCTCAAATACGCTGAATCGGACTTCCATAAAACTTGGTATACGCATTTATGACGCCCATGAAAAGTACCCTATTGAATTTGAACCTAATCTGTTGACCGGTACTGGAGTAAAACTCAATTTAGTGTCTATTTTAAAGGCACAATAACTCAAATACGCTTTATCGGATTGTTATGAAACTTCGCATACGCATTTATAATGTCCAAGGGAAGACGTCTGTTCATATTCGACCAAACCGGTAGAGCAGTACCGGAATAATGCCGAATTTAGTGCCTTTTATGTTAATATATAAGAAGTCGCGATAACTCAAATATGCTTTATTGGATTTTCCTGAAACTTTGTATACCCATTTATAATGTACATGGGAAGACGTCTACTGATATTGGACCAAATCGGTAGACCGGTACCGGAGTAAAACCCAATTTAGTGTCTATTTTAAAGACGCGGTAACTCAAATACACTTTACCGGATTTTTATGAAACTTGGTATACACATTTATAATGTCCATGGGAAGACGTCTATTGATATTGGATAAAATCGGTTGAGCTGTTTCAGAGTAATGCTCAATTTAGTGCCTATTTTATGGTAATATACTTATTCGAAAGAATTTATGAAATTCAAATCAGTTATCATGACAACACAGCCTATTGTTTTACTGTGATTTTATAAGGCTTTGGAAATTAAAATGCAGTGAGCTATGACAAAAAACACTATTCCTTTACATGCACTTATCCAACTAGACCGTTTAACTGACCCAGTTGCCGAGTTGGTAACGTCTTGGCCTCACATTCTGAAGTTCCATGGTTCAGATCCCGAAACCGGCCAATTTGACATTTTTTGTATTTTGATGTGAGTGTGCGATTGTCAGGATTTCACAAATCTGTACTGTTCAGCTGATGCTGGAAGATTTTAATCTGATTAAAAAGCTAGACTTTTTTCTTCCGTAAGTCCTGCTTAATGAATAAATCTGAAGCTTAACTTGGAAATCAACTAAAATAAAACGTATTCTGCATATCATAATTGCAATCATGTGTGTTTGTAGATTTCGAATTGTTCAAGTGTGTTTAATTTCTTGCTTTTGTGTGTGATGTGTAGTATTCCCATGTCTTAGTTTATGTTTTAATTGTGGTTTGTTGTGATGATGTGTTCTGCGAAATTTGATTTGTTTTGTGCTTGGTGAATAGCTTTGATGTGCTCTTTGTATCTGCTTCGAAATGGTCTCCCGTTTTGGCCTATGTAGAAACTGGGGCAGTCTTGAATTAAATTCGTCTGTGTGCTTGTTTGTTTGTGATCTGTTTTTTCAGAGTGTTGTTTGTTCTGTATGCAATTTTGTATTTCAGTTTTTTGAATGAGGCAGCAACTTTGTACATTTTATTGCTTTGGTAAGTGAGTGTGATGAACTTATCCTTTTGTGCTTGTTGGGAGTTTTGTGTGTGCCCTTTTCGTTCTGCTTGTTTGAGCATTGAATTGATCATTTCAGGGCTGTATTCATTTTGTTGTGCTAGATATTTGATTGTGTTCAGTTCTTGGTAGTAACCTGTCTTGTCCATTGGTACATTTATTAGTCTGTGAATCATAGAGTGGAAAGGTGCATGTTTGTGATGCATAGGGTGGTTTGATGTGTTATATATGAGAGTTGTTGTGTTATGAGTTTTCTGTATATTTTGAATTTGTGTCTGTTGTCTTTTTTGTTACTGTGTGGTCGAGGAAGTTTATGGAGTTGTTTTCTCCTGTTTCCAATGTGAAATTTAGATTTGGGTGTAAGTTGTTGATGCACTAGTGCAGCTGTTCAGCTTGTCCTGCGAAACGGCCGTCCAGAAGTTTACCAAGGTAAATAAAGTAGTTTCCGGAAAGTATTTCAATTAAAGTATTTTTAATACACCACGCTAAAGTTGGACACAAGAATGAATAATATTTTAATGAATTTAATTAACCTTTTAGAATAGACGGTGAATCGTTTGAACAAGTGGAAAAATTCAAATATCTGGGAGCAATAATTAGATATACAAATAATACTAAGGTAGTAGTCAAGTTTCGACTAAAATGTGAAAATGCCGGTTTTTATGCAGTTTAAAAATTCTTACCTTCTCGTCTTACGTCCATAAATCTAAAAATAAGAATTTATAAGATTGTTACCTTGCCGGTTGTATCATATGGATGTGAGATATGGTCCCTTACTCTTCTGGAAGAACATAATCTGATTGTTCGAAAACAGGGTGCTTAGGAAAATATTTGGGCCTAAGAGAGATGAAAACGGGGACTGGAGAAAACTGCATAAGAACGAGCTTCATGACTTGTACTCTTCACTGGATATAGTAAGGGTAATTAAATAGCAAAGGATGAAATGGGCTGGACGCTTTGCGAGCATGGGTGAGGAAAGACGTATCTCAAACGTATTCCCGAAGGGAAAGACCACGTGGAAGATCTAGACGTAGATGGGATGACAATATTAGGATAGATTTAAGGTAAGTAGGATTTGCAAGGGATGGTTGGATAGACTTAGTACAGAATAGGGTTGAAAGGCGGGCTCGGGTAAGCACAGCAATGAACCTCCGGATTCCATAAGATATATATTCCTTTAGCTTGCTGAGGAATCGTCTATTGGCATTGATTAAGTAAGTAAGTTTATAATAATTAATTAGTGATCTGGTGCTTCTCAGACTCAACTGGTAAGTTCCGTTCTTTCCGTAAGTTTATCAGTGAACTAGTTTCTCTATGGGAATTAAATGCATGTTTCTGACCTAGAGATGTGATGTAAATTTTGGGTTTGGATTTCGTAGCACAGTTAGATTGGAAGTGTCGTCTGCCATATAGATATTTCGTTATGGTAATGTGATTTCATTATCATCGTTAACTGTTCCCTTTCCACGGTACTCTTGAGTCACAGATCTAAGAGCAATCGTATTTGTTTCAAATAGTTCAGTATTTATAGAAGTACCTACGTAAACTTTTATTAGAATAAACTATAAACAGATATGTAACACTAAAATAACTTACCGATCATTAAATTAGTAATTCAATTCGTTTAGATAACTTTGGAAATGGCGGTTGGTATGCACGGCAGCCAGTATGTAGTTGATGCCCGAGTCACGTCATTCTTGGACCTCGTTGGCTTTGCTCTTACTTGTTGGGAGTCGCTGACTGACAAAGTGGCGTCCGTTGCTCCGTGCTCAGTTCAATATCAATAGGGATGTAGTAAACTAGAACCAACAGATGTCTCCACTGCTCTAGCCTGTATGCGCTAGCCGTTCGTCACTTGTTTTTCCAGTTGTCTGCTGGTACCATGCTTTTAAATAGAGTTTCATTTTAGCAGACTGAAAAATACATTCGAACTTTTCTATTTTTGTAGCGGGTAAAGCGCTACTAGGCGCATTTCTTTGTATACTGGACACTTCCAGAATATATTTACGTGAAAAAGCTTAAAGAAAAATTGCAAAAGATAGACGCTATATAAGTCGAAAAGAAGGAAGAATAAGCTAACAAATACTGTGAGAAATGCCCGCTATTAACTACATTACTATGTTCCCGACGTACAAAATGTTATGCAGATATGAATATTTATATACAGTGCTGCTAATTTGGTGATTGGGTATTATTCAAAGTAACTAAAAGAGTATACCTCTAAAGTTCAGACAGTAAAATACTAATTGATATATGTGTTTATCCGAGGCCGTCAATCTAACTTGGCTATTTAGAAATCACAGAATTTATATTTTGATCTCAGATGCAATAGAAGGCTACAGTAACAGTAATATACACATATTTATACAGCATATAAATACACTGCATATAAATATCCATAAATTGACAACAAATTACTGCAAGTCGGGTACAAAATGATGTCGTCTATATCGGAAATATCTCACAATATCTGTTAGTTAATCCTTCCTTTTTTGTGTTATTTAGAGCCTATCTGCTGTAACTTTTCTTTCTTCTTTTTGACACTTAAACATTCTAGAAAAGCCCATTAAACAAGGAAGTACGTATAATAGCCTCGTGTCCTCTATAATAATAGAAAATTACGAACATATTTTTCGGACTGGGAAGATGGAACGCCTTTTAAAAGCATGGTGCCAGCAGACGACATCTAGAAAAACAAGTGACGGACGGCTAGCGCATACCGGCTAGTACACCCACGCTATCTGTCGGAGAAGTTTGGCGAGCTACATCCCTATACAAACAAGACATTACACCAATGTTACTTATGGAGCCGCCATATTGTTTCTTAATATTGGGCGTTCTCAAGCCAGGAATAGTATGATTGTAAGAGTATTTAGGTAACTAGGATTGAAATAGGGATTAACCCTTTAAGACCTGCACATATATTTTTTTAAATTAATAGTTTTAATGGTTTTAGCTCATTCTTAGACTGTAAATGAATTGTAAAAAAATTATTAAAAAAATTTCAGACATCAGGTAAAGTCCAGGTGCCACCTACACAATTGTGTAGGTCCGGTATTTATTCAGTCATTTTTGGACCAAGGATTTTGATTGCAAATTCCAGGAAAAATGGTTTGATCAAGGAAAAGAATTTAAATTTGGCTTACACAGTTTTATTGCTAACAGTGGAACAAGTTTTCTTGCTAACAGTGGAAAACTTTAAAGCAATTCTTGCTTTTTATCAAACATAAATACACGTTACACTTTTCACAACGCACTCTTGTACGGCTCACACATTTCTCAAGACGACACTTTCTGGCTGTTTTTATGTCATCCACCACTGGCCAGTGTCCTACCGCGTCTGACCTTTTTGTTTGTGGCGGCAGTTTGGCTGGTGGATTGTAGAATTTTGATACTGTGCCTTGACCAGTAACAGCAGCATCAGTCGCTTCTCCAGGTTCTTCTTCATCACTGTCACTGAGCACTGCAGATGATCTCTTTTGACTTGGCAGTTGAACCTCCATAAGGTTCTCTGCTGCATCTAACCGAAAAGAAAGGAGATCTTTTTGACGTTTCTCTTCTATTTTGTTAGCCTTGGCTTCTCGTACATAGAGAAACCAAGAATTGACTGCGGCGAGGTCGACAAAATGGAGAGCGACTTTCCAAGTCCACTTGCGAGTCTTGAACCATGTGCGGTATGCCTCCATTTGTTGGTCGCACAGGTCTACTCCTCCCATGCATCTATTATAATTCTTGACAACGGCTGGACAAGGAACATCTATTTTCTTCTTTTCTTGTTTTGACCATCTCTGAACAGTATCCATTGGATGCCGTCCGGCGCATGTAGATGCCATCACAACTTTTCCTGTATCCTTCCATTCAACCACAGCGATCCCCTTGTCTGAAACGTGCTCAATACTCTCTCCCCTTTGAAGAGCAGTAGGCTTGACGAATGGGATGCCTTTCACCCTGTTTGTCTGGATGGTACCTGTCCCTTCTATCTGCAGCGTTTTCAATTCTTCCAAGAGAGGTATTGTCGTGAAATATCGATCGAAGAACACAAAACTCTGACTTGGTAGGGTCTGTACCAAAGTCAGCACTACCGCTGGTCCTAAGCCCAGCTCCTTGCGGATCAAAGGAGTGCTATCACCCTGGTAGACAACAAAATCTAAGACCATGCCAGATGAAGTAGTCATTACAAAGTTTTTGAGCCCTGCAGGACGTGGTGTGTTTTTTACATATTGTTTCACTGGAGCACGTCCAAGGAATGGTATCATCTGCTCGTCGATGGAGTATGTCTTATGATCCCGTGGCAGATTATTGCAAACTGTGCGTACTCTGTCAATGATCGGCTGCACCTTCCACAATCTGTTTTTCTCTGGCGCATCTGGAGGATGTGCTACATCGACAAGATGAAAAACGTTTCTTAACTGTAGAAACCGGTCTCTTGACATGCATCTGACAATAGCTGGAAAACTGTATTCACGTTGCCAATACATTCTGAGTCTAGGATAGCGTATGCAGCCCATTACGAGGTTGATACCAAAAAATCTTTGTAGTTCTGCACTATTGGTATTGAGAGATTTACCAGATGATAATACTGAGTACATGTTTGTGAACATGGCTGCTTTTTCATAGAACTCAGTGTTAAAGTAGTCCTGAAAATACTCAATAGGTGTTCTGACTGTTGGAGGATTCCGAACATCAGCTGGCTTTAGTGGGCTTGGACACGGCTTGCCCTGGAATCTTTTTTTCGTCCACGTACTCTTTCCCCTTTCCTTTTTCTCAGTCGACTCTTGTCCTTCTTCCATCATTTCTTCTTTGTCAGCCATCTGTTGATCCCCTTTTTCTTCTTCATCTTCAACACTTTCTTCATCCAGTTCCTCATCGTCTGCTGCTCTGTCACCATCACCAATGTCTTCAATATCAAACGATTCAGTTGTGTTCAAGTCACCTTCATCAGAAAGGTCACTCAGATCTGACAAATCTTTCTCTAGTAACTCCATAATTTCCTTTTCAGACAAAAAACGTCTTCTACTCATCTAGAATGCAAAGAAAAAAAGACATAAATATCACACATTGAAAAGTCAAATGATGAAATGCATATTTGTTTGACTTTGTAAATGCCTGACCTACACAATTGTGTAGGTCTGTGTTTTTTTGGATATAAATCTTGTTTAATCAACTTTATCAATGCCAAAACTAATATAATTTATTAGTTAAACATATAATAGTCAAAACAAGATCTAAGCAAACACAAATAAATTGCTAATATAAAAAATACGACAGTACTTACTTTTATCTGTTCCCATGCAACCACGTGCTTCACTTATACAAACGAAACTACAGTGTGAGAGTTGCAGCTGAAGACATCTAGCGGTAATATACCGGAACTAGAAGTAGTGCTGGAACCTACACAGAAGAAGTCGTTCGGTATTAACCACAGCCCGGCAATCTGGGTCACGGCGGTGAAGCCTAGCCTTGCGCTATGCCGCCATCTTGCCTCACCTGAAGACACTCATTGAACTACACGTAATTCAAAGGGAAACTATCACGAGAACTTAGATTAAAGTCTATTTTCACAATTTTCTATTGAAAATTTTGTATCCACTAGTGAACACACTGAAACCACATTGAAAAAGCACGTCCTCTTGCTACTTTTCTCAAGTATTGGTTCCTATTACTTGCTAAAAATTAGGTTTTTGATGTGAAACTTCTTTAGCCGCAGTAGGATTAAATCCAGAGCTTGCGTTACGGATAAAATCGTCACGAAATTCGTGACAGAAAACAATCAACTCAATAATTAGGCTTATCCAAAATTTAATAAAACCGAAAATTCCAAAATTTAAAAAATAAAAAATTAAAATTAAAAATCGGAAATCCAAAATTTTAAGTCTAAAAATCCGAAATTTAAAAATAAAAATAAATTAAAAATATAAAATTAAAAAATCAAAAATTCAAAAATTAAAAAATTCAAAGATACAAAATTTAGAAAATCAAAATTTTAAAAAATAATCCAAAGTAAAAAATCCAAATATCCAAAATTTAAAAAATAAAAAATTTAAAAAATTCAAAAAATAAAAAATCCTAAAATTCAAAATTTAAAGAATCCAAAAAAATAAAGAATCCAAAATTAAAAAAAACTCTTAAGGAAGTATGAATAATACAACAAATAGCTATCAATGTATGCTTACAGTTATTTATAAAAATATAAAACATTCCTCGTAACTAAAGCATAATATTATTTACAATGCAAAAAATACGCATAAATTGAGGTTAAGTTTATTTGCAATTTCTAAATGCTAAAGTAATATATGACTATTTACAGTGTATGAAATAGTTAACAATATTAGGTTATGGTTATTTACAACCATATAATACATTCCTAGAAACTAAAGCATGTATAATGCATGAAATGGCTAACCAGAGGTGTTCCCCCCCAAACGTCATGACTCACCCCCAAACTTCACTGCTCACCTCCCAAACTTCATTGCTCACCCTCAACCCAATTGGATGTCGACAAGGGCGCCCATATGATATTTTATAGGGGGGGCAATTTTTTTAATTAATTAATTTTTTGTCGCTTTAACTTCTTGGGCCACTTTGTAACGTTATATTAATAATATAATAAGTGCAACAATGACTTAGCCATAAAATAATTGCGGGGAGGGTCGGAAGTGCCGGGGGGGTTTGGAATACCCCCAAAAAGGGGGTCGGGGGTCCATCCCCAGAAAATTTTTAAATATTGACAACTAATGAAAATCACATTTTACGCTATTTTAGCACAGAAAAACTAGTTAGGAAATTTGTTTACCATACTCGAAGACATGCCAATGTAAATAAGAAATCATTACCTAAGTGGGGGTCCACCCCCGGAAAATTTTTAAGTACTGAACTAATGAAAATCACATTTTACGCTATTTTAGGACTCAAAAACTAGTTAGGAAACTTGTTTATCATACTCTAAGACATGCCAATGTAAACAAAAAAATATTACCTAAGTTGGGTGTCCACCCCCGGGACATTTTTAAATGTTGAACTAATGAAAATCACATTTTACGCTATTTTAACACTGAAAAACTAGTTAGCAAATTTGTTTACTATACTCTAAGACATGGCAACTTAAACAATAAATTGTTACCTAAGTTATAATACTTATTACTATTTATAAGAAAAGTTGAATAACACATGGAACAGTGGACATAATAGGCCTACTCATTATGTTATGAAAAGAAAATAACTGCTATATCATATTTGACACACCAACAAATCTTGTTTAATTAAATAATTTTTTTAATACAAATATAGAAATTTAGGTTTTGACTTTTGGGGGTCCAAACCCCCTGAACCCCCCTTTCCTAATCCACTGTGGATTCTGCTTCCATGTTGTTGATTTGGTAAAACTTCTGCAATTCAAATAATTGTCTTAAAAGAAAAACATCTGACTATAATAATTATTAATATACATTTTTTCCTTGCGCCCCCCCCCGCCCCCGGGTATGGGCGCCCGTGGCTGTCGAAATTCTTCATCTTTATCTTTATAAAGAATTAGAAGAGACCTTTTGAAGTTATAGAACTTGACTGTGTTTATTTTTAACATATAAAACTATAATTTTGCAACAATTTTCAACCCCCTCCCAGAAAATTCATAAATGATAATATTTTGCCCCCCCCCCAGAAATTTCAATGACGCAGTCTGCGTCTTAACCCCCCCCCCCTGTGGGCACCCCTGGGCTAACAATAATAATGAAAGACCTACTTACGAATGTATTGAAACGTGTTCCTTTCCTTGTTTCTTTCTGCCGTAGTAAGAAAAATTACACCCGAATACCACACAGGTATTCACCATTTTAGAAAAAGTATTTATACTCCTCAGTCCAATTACATTATTAGCTAAAATGCTAAAATTCACATCGCTGTAACGCTATTGTGGCTTGTACTCGATAAGCTGCTACAGTGTAGTAATATGGCGGTCCGTGCATCAGCGTGGCTTCACTGCCGCCAATAGTAAAGCATACACCATTGCCGATCTATCTCTATATATCTGTGGTATTAACGCTCACGACCGCGGGAAAACAATTTATTTAATTCTACCATTCACCTACACAATTGTGTAGGTAAGGTCTTAAAGGGTTAAAGAACTGCAATAACTGTTTGTATTATATTTTAAATATTTAATATAACCATAAATGTGCAAAATAATGTTAAACATAGTGTTTTGTTATCAAAGTCAGAGGAAGCATTACATAGTAACGCACTATTTTATTCACAGAAAAATGCTGAACATTAGATTGCTTATTAGATTGTTGTATTTTTCACAAATCATAGAAACCTTATAGTAATTTCTCCGTGGCGTGGCGAAAGGTAAAGTGATCCCTATACAGGCCATGGAGGCCCAGAGGGTTCCAAGAGGTTGAGGCTCCCAGATTTTGGACATTCGGCACATGAAGGTGGTAAGAATGTCAGCCTTACGCACCGGCCGCTTTTACCCCCAGGATTGCTCCTGGTACTCATTTCTGTTAGAGGCTGAGTCGACCCCAGGGCCATAGTGCCACCGGAAGGATTAGGCCAATTGAGAAATCTCAACGACCTCATCGGGAATCGAACCCGCGACCTTCCGGTTTGCAGCGCAGCGCCTCAACCACTACGCTACGGCGTACCCCTTATAGTAATTTAATTACACATAATTTCTTCATTTACTTCAAATTCTGAAGATTCATGTGAAAATAATGTAAACATTCATAGGCCTAAAGTCATATGGTGAGAGTGAAATTACAAGGTCATATGTAGATAAACGTTAAAATGCAACCAAATAAAGGGTGCGGCAAAACATCCTCCCTATTTTAAATTTCAAATAAAAAAACAGATGGATCAAAATATTTTATTTTGTAGTCTTTCTGCACAACGCAGATTGCCTTGCAGACAAAGAATATCTTTCAACAAAGTATACACAAAAATTATAAGCTTTCAGTTAGATCATAAACATAATGACAGGAAAATTCAAATAATTCAAATAATAATAAACTGTATTAATATGAATGATATCTACACAGTGGGAGTTTAGGGTTTTCAGTATAATACATTAGTTCACCTCACTGCGAAGTGTCAGTAGACCTTAATCCTGTCTCCGTGCTCCTAAAGCAGGATTCACCATATCAGTTGTGACAACGTGATTATGAAAATCGTGTGAGGTCAAGTCCAAACATCCTTGAAGCCGTATTAGAAGATGGTGTGGTCCTTTTTAGTAATGAAGCACATTTTCACTTATCTGGATGTGATAATAAGCAAAATTTCCGTTATTGGAGTGGACAGAACCCTCGTGAACTTCATGAGAAACCTCTGCATAGCGACCGTGTTTCTGTATGGTGCGCAGTTGGAAGAGTCGGGATAATTGGTCTTTACGTTTTTTAAGAGGATGGTGCTACTGTGACAGTAATCTCTGAAAAATACACTCACATGATCAACACTTTTTTTACCAAGACTCAATGCACTGCTGACTGAACAGGTATGGTTTCAGCAGCTCGGATTTCTCTCAAAGTGCTGAGACAGATGTTTCCCGGGCGCTTAATTTCTTTACATGGCGACATTTCCTGGCCAGCACGATCACCAGACCTTACACCCCGCGATTATTTTCTGTGAGGATATCTTGAGGGTGAGGCGTTTAAACATCGGCCGAGGACTTTGCCAGCCCTAAGAAATGCAATACTGGAAGAGATTGGTCTTATTCCTCAAGAAATGTAGGTTAGAACGATGGAGAATTTCCGAAGTCGCATTCAACAATGCATTGATAGTGAAAGACACCACTTGAGTGACTCATTGTTCAAAACATGAAACTTCCCACTGTGTAGAATCATTCATGTTAATACAGCTTCTTTAGTTTGATCAATGTGTTTTTTATTTTATCTTTAAAATAGGGAGGATGTTTTGCCGCACCCTGTATTAGACGAATGTCCATTAGGCATAATATAATCTATGGTGCTGATTGGAAAGCCCACTGTAAACCTCTTTTCATCTCATCTGGTATTCTCAGCCTACCATCTATATATATTTTACAGTGTTTGTTATATGTTAAGAGTAATTCTGATAACTTTAAAACTTATTCTGATGTACATACCTTTGGCACCAGAAATTGCTATAACATTTTACAGGATCAATGCTTGTTTGCAACAACCAAACATAATTTTAGGTACATGTCAGTGAAAATGTTTAATTCTCTTCCGGTTGCTACTAGAAATTTAACTTTTAAACACTTTAAAGGCTTAGTACTGATGAAACTAAAACAAATCTGCTTCTACAAAAATGATGAATTTTTTGAGGTAGCCAAAAACTTTAAATAATCTTTCAGTACCTACTATTTGACCTACACATTGCACTTTTTATTTATTTATTTATTGTTTTGTAGTGTTGTATTGATCCTGTATTTCTTTGTATTTCTTTGTATCTCTTTATATTTCAATGTATGTATTTCTAATATTATTCTTGTACCCTTGTACTATAATAGTTTGTTATATTGTTGTTATATTGTATCCTATACCGCAGAACTGCGGTCAAAATGGATTAAATAAATATGAAAATATGAAATATTACCACTTGAGGAAGAATTATTATAAATGTGTGCACGTCTCGTATCAAGCTGTGACTAATACTCATTAAATTTGTGGTTATGGGGTTTTGTTCCATTATACCTTATCCTCCTATTTAGCAAAATAATTTCTTTTATATCACAACAGTGGTACTATTAGAACAATTTAGGCATTGTATTCAATATAGCTATATAAATTTTGTGACGAGCACCCCGATGAGCTAGGAGTGGGTAGGCCTACTGTGATTAAATACTCACCCCATTAATGTTTTGAGATATGGGATTTGATATGAATTAGAATAGTTTTAGAAATTGTAGGAATGGAATTCCATTTCAGTAGTTGTTAGATCAAGAGTCTATAAGTTATAGTGTTTCAAATTAGCCTTTGGTAATTGGCGCGACTGCCATTAATTTCCGCGCTGAGTTAGTCATTTCCTGTGCCGGTGCTGGCTTGTAGCGTTGCCACGCCAGTCAGTGTTAGTTAGTTGAGAAAGAGTTGCAGCCGTATACAGAAGTGCGTCACAATTGCTCCTAGTTGGCGGGACAGTTTTCGCTTTGTATACTTAGGGCTCATCTCTAATTACACACCAATCGGCTCTTGTATTGTTTAGCAGCCTGCGTGTGAAGTTTCAGGAATCACATTGTATTTTTAGTGTAATTTACAAGAATTCCATTGTCTTCGAAGCCTAGCAGACACGTGCATTGAACAGTACTGTGACTAGCGCTTGCATAGATTATCGGGCGGGAGCATTGCTTAGCTCCCAGAATAATAACTGCATTGAATCGCATATATCATATTTGTTAAGTGTTTGTATTAGTGTTTAGTATTCAGATTCAGGCTTCCTGAAAATATATTATTGCAAAATCCTCAGATCTAAATCTCTGTTCCAGCTGGCCTACAGTCCTAGTGCTCCTATGTTTAATCTTAATTGGTGTAAATCACCTGGTCCTCCGAAAAACCTATTAATTGTACCTGAGTTCCCTTCATTTTTGCTCCTCACGGACCGGATCTCCTTCAGTAGTTTTCTTTTATCTGCCTTTCTCTATTGTATTGTATGTATTGTATGTTTATTCATCCTTTGATCATTTTACATGATATAGGACACGTCAGATTCGAATTATTAAATAACATAATTACTAAAGTTTACAGTGCTAGTTTTAAATTAAAACTGAAATGTTGAAAATAATACCTATAAGTTAAAATTAATATTTACAATTCAAACTGAGATTTTTAAAAATGTTGCTAAAATAATACAAAAATAGAAACGAAAATATCATATACACAAATAAATTGTTCATCAATAGCGTGAATGTTGTAATTTATACTTACATAGTACAGAATTGTCTATTGGCTGGCACTTTTCTCATCTACAATATTGTATCCATTGCGCTCTACTCTTCTTTTCTCTTGGAAAACGAAATACTCTAATCCCGTCAGATGAATTATTCTTGCAGTTTGGTGCAGCACAACAACCCGTTTTTTCTTTATGCAAATACCATAAAGTTTTATACGTTATGCAAATTACTAACGTCCATTTTACATTTTATATTATGTATTATTAGGTTATTATTTGTAGATTATTGTATTATTTGGTGTATTATTTGGAGATTATTGCACTTTTTTTTTTTGAGTATCTCGATCTACACTGTCCCATATCAATGTAATAATAATAATAATAATAATAATAATATTTATTCACCATTAGGGATTACAAGAATCCAAAGGCTTCGTCATACTTAAGAACTAAAAAAAAATATTAAACAAAACATACCTATACATACAGTACACACTCATACAAATGCAGACATTAGAACAAAATAATACAGAGTACAATAAGACACGGACATTTAGAATTTTACTTGTGATTCAATTTTGACTTATAGAAATGGAGAGGAAAAGAGAAAGAGGAGAGATCAGGAGAAATCACGTAGCTCCAATTACTCCATAAATTATTTTCCAGTAAAAATAAATTTATAGAGTCAGTAAATTGGCGGAGATGAAATCTTGAGTACTATAGAAAACATGCTCCATAAGAAGATTTCTCACTTTGGTTTTGAAAAGTTTTGGACTGGTGTGCTTAAAAGAGTGGGGAAGTTTATTGTACAGAATTAGACCCGTTTGAATGTATGAAGCAGACAGTCTCTAGAATGAAGATGCAAGGGACAGGAAGAATATTTAATTTTTTGAAAAGAGGCTTGGTATGAGTGCGGTTGGAAACATGCATCATAATTTTGATAATCCTCTTCTGGAGTTTGAGTATCCGAGTTAGATTGGGAGAGGTTCCCCAGAAAGGGATGCCATAGGAAATTACAGAGTTGATATTGCCGAAATAAGGAGTACGGAGCAGTTCAATATTACAGAATCTACTTAAAATTCTCAAAGCATAAGTGATTTTACATACTTTTTCAGCGAGGTGGGAGATATGTGTATTCCAGGATGACTTGTAGTCAACCCAAATACCCAGGAATTTAGAGGAAACAACTTCTTTTAAGCAAACATTATTAAACATAATTGTAAGTTTGCTAGGGAGAAAGGGCAAAAATTTATGTAATTAGTTTTGGAAATATTGAGGTGCAGTGTATTGTAATTTAGCCAAACCTGGAGATTTTCCAAAGTTTTGTTAGCTATAACTTGAAGCTGAGCGCTGTCTATATCAGAAATTAGGATGTTGGTGTCGTCAGCATAAAGAATGTTCTTGGAGAGCGGTAGATAAGCCGGGAGGTCGTTGATGTAAATAAGGAAAAGTAGTGGGCCCAACAAGGATCCTTGAGGGACACCGCAATTCACCTGCAGAAGGTCTGAATTCTGGGAGTCGATTTGGACCATTTGCCGTCTATTACTCAAATAAGAGGAAAACCAGGCATTTGCAGTTCCTCTAATACCATAATTATTCAATTTTTCAAGGAGGATGCTGTGGTTTACTACATCAAAAGCTTTAGTTTGGTCGAGGAAGATACCAATTGTGGGATTTTTATTATCAAGGGCCGAGAGGAGGTGTTCACAAAAGGAGTAAAGGGCATCATTGATAGACTTATTTTTTCTAAAGCCAAATTGTGAATGGGATAATACTTCATGTTTATTTAGGAAGGTCATTACTCTATTGAACATGGCTTTTTCAAGAATTTTTGATATAGCTGATAGGAGAGAGATAGGTCTATAATTTTCTACATTGTCTTTCTTTCCCTTCTTGAATACAGGGACTACTCTTGCTTTCTTAAACGCATCAGGGAAATAACCGGTTGATAAAGAAGCGTTGACAAGGTCAGTTATTGGGTCGAGTAAATACGGACATTGCTTTATTAAAGACATTGGAATGCCGTCAGGTCCTGAAGAGATTTTGTTCTTGAAACCACAAATGATTATACTTATTTCTTCCGAGCTAACAGGACTCAGAAAGATAGTATTGTTGACTGATTTGTCCTTAGTAACTACGGTAGGAGGACTTTTATTTGAATTAAGGTTTGAGGCGATATTCACAAAATATGAGTTAAAAGTGTTAGCGATGTCAAGGGGGTTTTCAATAATATCATTATTCATACTCAATTTGATATGTTCACGATTGTTATCCTTGTGTTGGATTTCTTTTTTAATGATGTATATTATGAATGTTATTTGTAGATTATTGTATTATTTTGTGTATTATTTGTAGATTATTACATTATTTTATTTTGTATTATGTTGAGTATCTCGATCTACACTGTGCCATATCAATGTATATTGATCTCGTATGACGTAAATAAATAAATAAATAAATTTATACTAATACTCTGGATGGTTACGCATCCATTAGAATTTCTTTTAAGACGCAATATGGCCGCCATCAATTAGAATTGTGGTATCGCGACCAGCCTTTTATACAGATCTCAGTTGGCTCAGTTGGTTGGGTATTTGTGACATCTGGTGTCTGCAATGCAAATGTTCAGTTTAAGAAATTATTGGTTCTTTCGTAGCCAATAGAAAGACTGTTGGAGAACAGTATTGCCCCTTGGTTGTGTTGTATTCTGTTCTGGTGTGGGCTGTCAGCCATTATCGTTTTGTTTGCCGGCTGTTAGAGTAGGATTTTTTCATTACTTACTTTAGAGATTGTGTTCGGAATTAGAACATAATTTATATACTTAATTATATACTAATGTTAATGTAAATGCATTACTGCAATTTATTAAACCACAAAGTGAAATTCCTCTCTTTTTTTCCAGGTGTGATTGGTGGCAAGTGACATTTATTCGCACTGTAATTTGTAAATGCTGTATCATGTACAGCAACGGGTTCACAAATAATATGTACGTATGAGAATAGGATTTTCAGTTATTGTTCATATTATTTTTGTTTATGTGTTGGTTCTACATTTACTCATTTTAAATCTTTATATTGCATAAATAAGGATGTCATTTGCTACAGGTATAGGGGCGATCGTGATCAGGTGAAATCACGCTTTTGGGCAAGTCAACCAAGTAGTCAAAATGGACAGAGCGATAAGAGAAAGGGAAAGCAGCCCGGAGAAAATCTAAAAAAACCGCAGTGGGATTTGAGTAATCTGCAGCCATTCTTGAAGAATTTTTATGTTCCACATTCAAATGTAGCAAACAGGTTAGTGTTTTGTTAAGGTTAATTTTGGTCATTTTTTAATATAGTTAGAGGTGGGCAATTTTTATAATGTCCAGCTTTGAAGACTTACCCACCAGTTAGCCTGTTCTCATGAACATGTGCATAGATCCATGAGCTACCGGTACTGTTTAGTTGCAGTTTACGGTGTGAGAGAATACAGGCCGCCTTTTTATGCGGTGGATGTAAATAGTCTACATAGTTGCAATATTTGCTGCAGATGGCAAATAAGAGGAATGGTTTGTTGCACAGTTTATTTAGGGAAAATTGAAGAATAGGTTGCCATTTATATTCCACCCACCCAACTCACTAATGGGACCCGCCTGGGAAGGAGGGGTTTAGGGTGGGGAATATTTTAAATGAGAGACATCTGGGATGCATTGGTGAAACTACTAGCAATGTTGAAAATGGGGAAAAAAAATTTTTGTTCTTCTTCTCTTTCCTTCCTTCTCTTAGGCCTACTTATTCATCACCCTGCCTACTTATTTGGGACCTATTCCTATCCTACAAGTTTACGCACAAAGTAGGATTCAAACACGGGACTGCTAGCATAGCCAGTCTTAAGAACTGTGCCATCGAATGATGGTTGCGATGTGAACGAGAATTCATCTATTTTGAGATTAGAGAGCTACATGAAAATAGCAGAGATTGAGCGAAAACTGAAGAATCTGCTACACTGCATCTTAGCTCCCCACTTTTACTCACTAATGGAAGCCGCCTAGAAGTGCGATTTGGACTACTAGGCATACCGTGCAATGTCATCTAGTAGGCAGAAGGTGAAACTGAGGAAAAAATTTAATATTTTCCGTCTCTTCTCTTCTCATCTTTCTTTTCCTCTTTCCTCTCTTTAACCTCCTCCTACCTATTTGGGGCCTATTCGAAACCTTAAACCCTCCTTCCCAGGCGGGTCCCATTAGAGAGTTGGGAGGAGCCTAGTGCTCGACCTAAAGTTTTCTCCCATTTTTTGTGTCAAAGGTCTAAAACAATTGTAAAATGAGAAGCGGTAGTTAATTTCATGGCATAAACCAAATATCGGGTGCTAAATAGGCTCCGCCCATCCCGCATTCCGTTGCCATGGCGACAGCAGCTGTCGGCCGGCGACCTCTCGCTCGGCTCTCGCACCGATCTTCTTCAGACCGTTCCCGAACGTACTCCCGACCGTGTCCCCGCCTTCACTCGACACTCAACACTACCCCTGCGAGAGTGCCCCTTGTACCAAATATTCAAAATACGAGATGCCCCTTGTACCAAATATACCCACCTAAGTATTTACAAATTATATTTACGAATTACCAAGGCACCATTAGGATATATGTTCACCAGAGCCTCTTTAGCGTCATGTATTACACGTCTCTGTAGTACAAAGGCTAGAAGTTTTCTCGATTTTTATTGCAACGAGCCTCGTGGTGTAGTGGTTAAGGCGATGGACTAGAACGCTGGCGGTCCCCGGATCGAATCCCCGTAGGTGCGAAAATTACTAGGATAGGAATAGGTCCCAAATAGGTAGGTAGGGTGAAGGAGAGAAAGGAGGTAATAGGGAGAAGAGGAGGAGAGGAGGAGAAGATAAAAGGAGAAAATAAAAAAAATTAATTTTCTTGTGTTTCTGCTATTTCCGCCAGATGTCTCTGCACCGCTACTACTAATTCCACCATTACCTACTAGATGTCTCCCACTGTTTCATTTAGTTAGTCCCCGCCCTAAACCCCTCCTTCCCGGGCGGGTCCCGATAGCGAGTATGGGAGGAGCCTATTTGGCACCCGATATTTGGTTTTTCCCCAATTTCATAATCTAGACTTGGCTGCTGGCAATTTAGAATTACAAATGTTGACAGTACAGTGAGTGGCAATCCTATACTTGGCTGGTTCCAACAGGTCCTGAGTCATATTGCCATGAAACTGTCACCTAATGGCATGGATTACTCTAGATTCAGTAGGTTGTGTAACAGTACAAACTACATGCTGTATTGTGGCTCCCCCCCCCCCCCAACACGAGAAACACCATATTTGAGGTTGTAATGTTCGGTAAAGTTGCAATATGAGGGGAACCACTTTTAAAACCAACTTTCTTTTCAAATCACATATAGGCTATTTTGTTATAGATAGACCTAGTTCTCTGGAGAGATGTCTCAAATGATTGGTCCAACCTGCCTGCCCTAAACGATATACTTTTTTAAAAAATATGATCTAGCGAAAAGCAGCGTAAATTCCACCATATTTTTATCTCCATGTGATGAAGAAATCTGTGATTGGTCATTAGAGGTGTGACGTCACACCAGTAGAACACGTAGAATTCTGGGAAACAGTTTCACAAACAACAACCTTGCGGGAGATACAGGGTCAATCCATATGAAATCAACCAATAATAAAATAATTTGTTGCTGACCTATTTTATTTTATTTTTAAGTATATATTTTCTGTTTCTATGTGTATCTGGGAGTACAAAACAATTTTGCCAAATGATAAGGTTGTCTGCATGGTTAAACCTAAATATTTAACTTGATTTACCACATTTAGGGGTGTGTGCAATTTTCAGAGGTTCTTCTGCTTCTAATCTTCCCCCTCTCCAAAATGTCATCTGAACAGTTTTTTTGTGTGTTTATGTGTAATTTATTTTCTGTAACACAATTTTCCAGCTTTTGTAATACTTCTTGTAGTTCTTCTCTGCTCTCGCTTCCCAGCATCATGTCATCTGCATACTTGATGGGAGTTGTGTGTGGATATTTCTCCAGTATTTGAGTTATATCTGCTACAAATACATTAAATAAGATGGGGCTCATTGTGTCATCCTGCTGAACTCCATTGGTTTGAACAATCTTATTTGATTTTGTTATTCCATCATCTGTTTCAGCTTCATTAAATTTTAGTATATCTTCGATTAGTCTATATATGCATAGGCCTATGTATGTGAATCTCCAATGATGTATTTAAGCTTCATGATTAAAATCTCTATCTATTAGGTCGAAAGCTTTCTTATAATCAATGAATATTGCATATTTTCCTTTTGGTTTGTCTAATGCATAACTTACGGTATTCTGTTTTATCCATTAAGTGTTTGATATCCTGCAGTGTACTCCTTCCTCTTCTGAAACCATACTGACAATCTGGAATAATATTTTCTAAGTCTTCTTCGAGTTTGTTTGCCAGTATTCTTGTAAAGATTTTGTACACTATTTTGTAATGGTATTCCTCTGTAAGAATGTGGATTGTCCATGTCACCTTTTCGCTTATATACAATTTTTATCTTTGCATTTCTCCAGCTGCTTGGTATTGACCCTATTTGTAGGCATTTTTCAAAAACCTCTGTCCAGAAGTCAATTAGGTGATCCTGAAATACTTTTATGTGTTCCATACAAATATTATCTGGGCTGGGAGCTTTTTATTCTTTGCCTTTTTCATCGTTTCTTTAATGTCCTGTTCTGTGATTTCTATCTTTTCACTGCACTTAGGTGAATTCTTTATGTCGTACGCTATTTGCTTGTTTCTGTTATTTAAGGTTTCTCTGAAGTGATTTTCCCAAGTTTTTATAGATAATTCTCCTACGTGAGCTGCCTTTTGCCTTTTTCTCAAAGTCACAAACTGATCCAATCTTGCTTCTGCTATTCTTTTAGCTTCCTCCTCTTGCAATGATAATAGTTAATAGTTAATGCTAAAATGGAAATTTTCATCCATAAAACTTTTTCTTTTTTTTTATAACATGATAACATCAAATACCCATGAATTTTATTTGATACTATTGTAGTACGTTTCATCCTCTTTCAAATGAGATCCTTTTCAGCCTGATACCACCAGTCAGAAAAAAAGTTATGAACTTTTACTTATATGACTGCATGGAAGAAAAAAGTTCAGAAGCACAAACTTTGAAGAGTAAAAACAAAGTTTTATGTTAGTCAAATGTTATTTTCAATAAGATATTTGGAATCCTGGTGAAATTTTAAGTAAGTACAGTTGGGTTTCATGACTTAATATTAAGTAACAACTTTACAAATAATTTTTTACCAAAACGTGCCACTTTCAACCTGCACTCCTAGCAACAAATTGTCTAAAAACACGGAATTTTTAAAAAATCGTAAAAAAAAACTAAAGTGAATTTGCACAAAATGAAAAATACGGGTTGTTATATTTGCCCATAGATGATGTAAAAAAAATTTCAAGAAAATCTGTGGGGGTGGGGTGCAAAATGTTGTTTTCTCTGGATTTGATTTGGAATGACCCTGCAGCCGTTTCATAAAATATGGAAATTTTTCCCTCAAAGAGAGATGTTATAAAGCTATTGTAATTGGGTGGTCAAATATAAGTTTAAAACCTCAAGCTCGCTGGATATTAAGGAATTAAGTGCATTTGAAGTTGTTTCATGTGTAAAATCTATTGATTTACTTATTTATTGCATTGTAGTTCTTTTTTCACCATTTTCAGCAAGATTTTAACACTCTTTAATACCATGTAGTCAAGAGTAATCAGTTTTGTCCATTTTGATTTGACATCTTAAGGCACAATTTGGTATAAGATTAACTTCAAGAAGTATGAGTGGTTAATTACTATGTAAAATAACAAACAGCGACTTTTTGTCCCACCCGTAATGTTGATAGTTTTACTAAATTATTATTGATGAGTTAAATAAATGTTCTGACAATCTGGAAACAGTTTATCATTTTTATATCATCCCTCGTATCTTCATTAATAACAACATCAAGATCCTAACAGTTATAGCAGAACAGCAAATGAACTATTTTTGTGCATCATTAAAATCATTGTCCAAATTAAGTCCCACCCGTAATAGATTTTGAAAAACAAATTTAAAATATTTAAAAAAAAAAAAAAAAAGTAAAGTGATCCCTATACAGGCCATGGAGGCCCAGAGGGTTCCAGGAGGTTGAGGCTCCCAGATTTTGGACATTCGGCACATGAAGGTGGTAAGGTTGTCAGCCTTACGCACCGGCCGCCTTTACCCCCAGGATTGCTCCTGGTACTCATTTCTGTTAGAGGCTGAGTCGACCCCAGGGCCATAGTGCCACCAGAAGGATTAGGCCAATTGAAAAACTCCAACGACCTCATCGGGAATCGAACCCGCGACCTTCCGGTCTGTAGCGCAGCGCCTCGACCACTACGCTACGGCGTACCCCTAAAATATTTTAAATAACTTAATACTTTGCATGTAGTGTGGAGGAGAAGGCATTGTAAGTTTTACAGAATGTGAAGAACCAATTCTAGTTTATTATTTATGATTTGTAATAAACAAAAATAGTTTTCATAATATGCTAGAATATCCCATCCGGGTCATTCCATATGAAGTGACCCTCAAGTTTTGGAAAATAAATTGCAAAAATGTATAGGAAACTCCATATCAAAATAAAGATTGTTAATTACTGATTATTAAATTAGTATGAACATTTGAAATGCAGTTCATTTCTTGGTGTAATCAACTTCCAAACTTGAACTTATATACTAAAAAGAAACTGGTGCATTTATGCATAAGTTGACAACTCTGAGATCAGCAGAACTATCAACTGACTTTTTTTTATTGTTGTGTTATCTTGAAGATACTACTTCTCTTGTGTTATTCAAGTGATTATATTTTGGAAAAGTAAGTAGCCTATCTACATTTCCTATTTAGTCAAAATAACATTACTGTTTTCCGTCACACCCGGAACGCAAAAACATGTAAAAGTTTGTTTAATATTGGATATATGTATGACAGCATGTTACTGATTCCCAGAAGTGAGGTTGAACACATGCTCCACAACTTTCAATAACAACTTTTTTTAATATCTGCAATGCAACTAGCTTAAAAATGTGTTCTGGGTGTGACATCTCCAATATATTGGTTGCTTGGCTCTCAACTTCTCATTACAGTATTTTTATATCTTATCACAGAAGAGTTCTAATTAAAAACAAAGAAATTCAGGGACAAAATAAAGCAGAATGAAGATGTTCATGAGGAACATTAAAGGAAATAGCGGCAGAAGAATAAAGAAAGAATACTGAAAGCAAAACGGGCAATAAACCGTGATGAAAAAGCCCTTCAGCTTAAAAGACAGATAGAGACAGCCATGTCACAGGGAGAAAGTGAAGAAATCTAAGTCATCTGATATTGTCTGAACTCCCAAAAAGAGTCCTTCTCAATCTAGTCGCTCTTTAGGAAAAGCAGTTTGTAAAGTTTGCGGCATTAAAAAGGTATTTTATGCTGAAGTAAGAGAAGTCGACTACGAGAATGATAAACTATTGCTCAAATATAGCCTATGCAACCATCAGGAAAACCTTGGATTTGGCCAATTAAAGAAGATCATTCACATAAGAGTATGTCTGTGATCGTTCCCAAAGTCAGAACACAAAAATTACCATAATTAATTACAGAGGTCAATTTGTTTTCGGTTCTTAGGCAAAATTCTGCTTAAACAGTCGTAAAACAGTGACTATGTGGAAACAAATAAAGTATTTCAATAAATAGTTTCAAAGATGAATTTAATTCTCACTTGTCCTTTTTTGTCACACCCAGAACATTTTCAAAAATTCCGTTCTTCTATAAAAAATGTAAATAATATTTAAAACCTTTACATATTCCATGTAAGGAACTTCCACCTTAAAGGAAAAGTAAAATAAAAATTCAGTATAATTTTCTTCATACGGATTGAAAGAAAATGTTTTTAAGAAATGATATTCGCTGTTAGAAATGTTTTACACCTTCACATTTAATCACAAAACGAATATGTTTATTGTAACGCGGTGGGCGCGTGACGTCACACTTGACGAGTGCTTGACTCAGTCTCGCCCGGTGAAAGACATTTCACAGCATTCTGTCTACTGTTACAGTTTTTTTGTGAGTATCTGTTCAAACAATGGTTTATTGTTGTGTTGTGGGGTGTACATACTCATCGTCGAAGAGTGATAACACAATTAAAATATCTTTCCATCGATTTCCCAACAGAGATAAGTCACCCGAACGTTATAAGCAATGACTGATAAAAATAAAAAGAGAAAAATTTGTTCCTAGTAAATACAGTACGGTTTGTTCACAACATTTTGAAGAAAATGATACCGAGCTTTCGGTACAGTTACGAAAACAGTTAACTGGAGAAACCCCGCAATCTGTTTAAAAAGAAGTGCTGTGCCATCACTTCTTTTGCGTGGGAATTCTGAAACACCGCCAATGAAGAAAAGAAAATCGTTGAACTTGAGGAAGAAGGAAATGAGAGAGTTATTGCAAGATTCGAACAGTAATCCATCAGTATCCAGGAATGGACAAATCATGAATGTGGAATCTAGTATTTATGACTAAAATTCAGTTTCTAACAGCGTAGGCGTTCAGTGTGAACTAGGAAATGAAACTTATGTCAATGTTTGCACAGATTCATTGAATGTTTCTTCTAGAAATTGTGATTTAGATAGCTCTTTTAGCATTTCAGACATTTCTACTACCGCAAAAGATGGTTCTGAATCTGAAAGTGACTCTGTTCGTATCTTGAAAAATATTTTGTTTTTGAACTGTATTAGCTCTAAGTATTAACTGATAATGACTGGCAACTAGTGTATCTTTATTTATAATAATGCTATCGAATGAGGCATGTTGTGTTATGCAGTCTACAACCCCCTTCTGTTCACAAATTACTTCACAGTCCCGACAACACACACTCTCGTGGCCCGTTTTCATATGTATACACAGCCCACATTTACACCATTCCGTATTTTCTTTTCTTCCTTGCAATTCTTTCAATAATTCCTTGTCATTTTCTTTTCGTGTGATATTAATTTGTGAATACCGAGATTTGCAGACATCTCTATCAACAACAAACACAAATGAGACTTTGTGGTGCATTAGAAACACACACGCGAGCATTACAGCAACTTTCGTCTTGTCAGCGAGCTAGTCAATCGTGACGTCACACTTAGCTTTTTACTTCACCCGTACAAAGCGTAATATTAGGCGCTTGAAGTTCGTGAGATCAGCATTCGTTTCGTAATTCAAAGCTCCATGCGATGAGATTAAAATAGAAAAATGGTATTTTTTTAGTTTACCCTTCCTTTAACTAAAATAAAATTCTATTTGTCTCTTTGATTAACCACAGAACAGAGTTTTTACTTTTTCTATGTTCATATGTAAAAGTACTGGACAAATAAGTCGCACCCAGAACAGTAAGTATTTTTTTTTTTTATTACTACTTTCTGGATTATGTATAAATCTGAAAATTTGTGAACAAGAATATTAGCAGCTCAGGATCACATAATAAAAATTAGAACACTATAGGTTCATAAACTTTATTAATATAAAATGATAAACTTCTTAAATAAGCTCAAAAGTGTCACACCCAGAACTGTGGAATGACCCATCCGTAATTATGAAATGGCTGGCTGGTCACACATCCACATTAGTTTACAGTTCCTCCTTCTGAGGATGTCAAATTCCCCTGTGGTCATACCAGTGCATTCTTTATGATGCCATTTGCCACATACTCCGTCACATTGTATCGCTGTGTCTTCATCTTTCCCCTTTTTTCACATGATCCACAGTGGTCTGTATTTTCGTTCTTTTCCTTATTGTGGGTATCGTTGTGCTGACCTTGATCTTTCATTAAACTTTTCAAATTGAATACCCTGCTTGTATTAAGCTCTCTGTGGCTGTGCTTCCGGCGCTTAACTACTTCCAATATGGTGTCTATCCTCTCTTCTGTTATAGAGTTTTTTTAACTATCCTGCTAGCACTTAATATTTTGATTTCGCTCTCACTAACATTTGTGCGTGGTCACAGCCCCTACCTGCCGGTTTTTTGACAGAAATCACCACTTGGGAGTGTGTTGCAACTGGGAAAGTCACTCAGATTTTGCAGACACATACACATGCGCATGTTCACTACAGATTAAAAACTGCAAATAAAAATTCTCACAAAAGCGTTTAACCTCAAATTCTTGTATTTAGATAGAAACAAGCCATTTTAAAAATAATTACTTAATCCTAAATTATTGACAAAATAGTTTTCATATGTCATGTTACAGAGAAAGGACAGTTAAATCGGAACCACTACTACTGAAAGATATTTCTGAGAAAATCAAAACACATATATTTATTAAATGTAAACAGTGATAATGACTGATTCCTTTACAAAAATGTAAAACCATTTTTGCAATCATCCATAAAGAAAGAAAATAAATAAATTTTGCTACAATATGCATGTAACTCATGTTACATTTTGTCTGCAAGTATGAATATGCTGTTAATTACATTTTATGAAATGTTTGTTGTTTTAATCTTATGGAAAACATAGATAAACTTATTTCTACCAGGTTACATTTGTTTCATAATGCCCTTTTAATTTTAGAGAATCACAGCATAGCATACATACGCTACTGGTATATGAACTCATGATCATTGTTGCACTAAAAACATGGAATTCAGTAGTTACACTTGGGCCTATTACCCAAATTTGCAGTTCTTTTACATTTAGGCCTATTACACACTTTATTTTTTATTTTTTTTTTTTACGGGGTATGCCGTGGCATAGTGGTTGAGGCACTGCACTACAAGTTGCGGGTTTGATTCCTGATGAGGTCATTGAGATTTTTCAAGTGACATCCTTCTGGTGGAACTATGGCCTTGGGGTTGACTCAGCCTTTAACAGAAATGAGTACCAGGAGCAATCCTGGGGACAAAGGCGGCTGGTGTGTAAGACTGACAACCTTACCCTACATCTTCTCAATGCTGACACTGCAGCTCACTATTGTACCGTTCCTCAGATATGCAAAAATATACAAAATCACAGCGTTACGAAAATGGCCCTTGCATCATATCAAAATTACATAGAATAAAAAAAATTATGAAAATGACCCTTGCACAATATCAAAAATACACAGAATAAAAAAAAATATATAGGTTATTATGAAAATGACCCTTGCACCATATCAGAAATACATAGAATAAAATGTATGTTACAAAAATTACCCTTACAATACAATACAACAATGTTTTATTTTGTCTGACAGAGTTAAGACCATGAGGGGTAAAGAAAAAGATACAAACAACTTAAAATATTACACAAAAGAAATAAAAGAAGTTTTAAGATACATTAATATTTAACTATTTACAATTAATTAACAATTGCATGAAAGTATGTGAACAAAGACGTAATGGGTTACTCACAGTGGATGACTGTCTACACAGTAACACAACGTTTTAACCAAGCCATCTGGTCTTCCTTAGGTGAAACTGTGATACTGTGTAGACTGTCATCCACTGTGAGTAACCCATTACGTCTTTGTTCACATACTATTTTAACAGTGGAAAGTAAGGACTCAAGAGGATGAATTCAATTGTATGAAAAACCCTTACAACTAAAAGTAAAATTAAACAATATATTATGTTATGTGATCAATTAAAATACCAATCTACTTATAAATATTAATCTGGCCTAGTTAAAAATGTATGTCACAGCATTCCATGTTTAGGAAATCATCTACATCAGGGATTTGCATCTCGCCAATATTTGTGGAAGGGCGCACTTGATTGTGGTGTGGAAGTACAGTGCACACAGCATGAACCAGTTATTGTATGGGTGGGGGGAATGAGGATCAGATCAGTGCTGCACTGATAGTATACGTTCAACTTACATACAAATTACATAAAAACAGTTATTCTTGTCCATGTTACGAAAACCTCGTTGAGTAGTGTTCTTAAAGTTCTCTAATTCAAACTATATTTTAAGTACTGGTAGTGAAAAATCACTTTTTTGCACAGCTGCACAAGCACCATCAATGATGCCAGTAAGTCATGCGAAATTAAAAAGTGATGCATTGTATGCAAAAAATTGGTTATTCTTGTAAAAGTTCATTTAATATACTTTGAGAAAATGTTGAATTTATATCAAATAATGAATTTGAAAATTGGAACTTTTGTCCCTATTTTCACAGAATGGCCCAATAGAAAGCATGTATGGAAGGTTGTCTTGTTCGATGTACATGCATATTGAGCACCAGGGATGTGATATCACAGATGCAAGGATTTAAGCAGCTACAAACAATAAATAGCAATTGTGGAAACAAAACTTATTTTGGTAAAATCCCATGACACCGAGATTTTAACCGTTATTTAAAACCTAGATTCACTTCATAAAACACTTAATATCACACATTTTTTTATTCATAGTTCTGTGGAGAGGAGATGATGTCTTGGTGAATGATTTGGTCCAACCCACCTGCCCTAAATGATACACTTTCTTTTATACCACGATCTAGTTAAAACTAGTGAAATCTCCACCATATTAACTTCTTAAAACTGTAAAGATTTTGTGATTGGATGGATGTCAGAACTGAGACTTCACACCACCAAAGCAGCTGAATTTCTGGGTGAACAGGTTGACCAAAATGACAAACCTCGCAGGAGATATAATATGGCACGTTTTGGAAGCATGCTCTACCAAACTAATAGTTCATGTTCATGTCCTAACCTAACTGCCACTAAGGTAGAATACCTGTTAGTACTTACCTTAATGCAGAGGTAGTCATCCTGCTTTGCTCAGAAACAAAAAAAACATCACATCACCCGTACAAACGGCATATTGCATGAATTGGCCCAGTGTCATGGGATTATGCCCTAATTTTTAGTTACAAAAATATATGTTGCCGTAAAGATAGACTACATGTGATCCTACAAGGGGAGTGGAATAATAGATGGTTTCTGCTTATCACTGTCTAAAATGCCAGCACTGATCAGAACGGAATTAAGTTTTATGAAATAATAAGACTTTGAGGCAGACAGTAGGCTACCTTTCAGTATATGAAAAACAAAAGGATCTGGTTTCTCCTGTCTTTTCAAGGATGTACTCTCTGAGAGTTGTGACCTTCAGAAGGGGACTTTTTTGTTTTGTTTTATGTTTTTTGTGAGTGAAACATATTGTTTCGTTGCAGTTACTTGTTTGGTAGTAGGCCTAACTATGGGAGAATGCTTGCAAGACTGAGTTGTTGGTGGAAAAGATAATTATTAGTGTATTTAGAACAGTGCGATATCAACACATGATTTACTCTGTGACAGTGATAATGCTTTATCTGATAGCAGCAGTGACCATACCGATATTATGTAGCTGTAAATAGGCTATAACAGAAACTTAACATATTATCATCATACCTAAATTATGCATATTTACAACTTTTCAGGAGAAAAAAAAAATATTTTAAATTAAAATGAGATTGTCGTACAAATTAGAGAGACATTCTTTTCCATAGAGTAATGACAGATTCTACATCTATAATAATAAGGGCCGATTTCACCAGTCACAACTTAAGTCTCCCTTAGTTAATGCTCTATTATATTTAAGTCTGCTTTTAAAGCGTCAGCATTTCACCATGGAAGTTTGGGGCACTTATAGGGTAGTGTCTGCTGATCTATAGGCATCATTAAATAGGGCAAATTTTGACAGCCACTCTCTGCGACGAGGACACAATTGCCATAGGACCCACCATCAAGCAGTGCTTTGCAGGAACGACTATTAAAAAATGTGCATGTCATGTGCACTGCCTGTCCAGCGAGCTACAACATCCATTATTTCCATATTTGGGTTTGATATAACCTGGGTGTTAATTGAAAAGTAGTTCTTTCTGTTTCTAAATACTAAGGCTTTGTTTTTACCAGGTGAACAGATCTTAAATATGCATGCAGTTAATAGCACCTATACATCGTGGTGTTGTAGAATTCCTTTTGTATTTGGACAGGATCCTCCTCTTTATTTGGGAATTTGACGTATTCATTCCTCAATCCTGCAATTGCCTCAGACACTCTTTGAATTATTCTGTTTGCAGTTGATACACTGATGCCAGAAAAATCAGCGACCGATAACTGAGTTGTTCCTGTGGCGTAGTAACGTAGGGCACAAAGCAGCTGGTTCACTGGAGAAACTGCTTGATTCCTAGAAAGTAAAACAAACTTTATGCATTCACAGTTAAATTATTTGCAAATCATAAGGGATTCCGAGTTACATGGGGCCTACAGTATTGTTATAGGTTATGTAATGTGGTGCATTGAATTTTACTATTGTGTAGTTTACACAGAAACCACTTCCTCATTACATAAATTACTATTTTAAAATAAAAATGTAACATTAGGTCTACTCACCTATTGGTCTCGAACTCTAGGATGTGCTCAGTCTTTCCCAGAATTTTAATGGTTGATGCTTTGCTTAGATGAAAATGTAGTTCAAAATCATAATCTAGATCAGTTAAATCATTACTTCGTTTTCTGAACCATCTTGCTTATCTCTTTTGTGGAGATGGGTCAAGATATTCCTCTCCTTCACTATTTACCTATAATTACAGAGCAATCATGTTCGTAGTGGAGAATTTACCTACTAGTGAAAAATAACCAAATGCATGAATATAACACCAGAGGCAACATGAACTATTACAAGTGTAATATTTCCTAAAATGTATCTGTGAAAGATGTACACTATCAGGGAGTAAGGCTATTTAATAAACTACCATCAGAACTTAAATTAATTGCAGATGTCTCAAAGCAAAACTTTCAATCAATGCTAAAAAGGTATCTAATAACAAAGTGTTTGTTGTATAAATGAATTGTAATAACTACGCATGTCTGAGCATAATGTATTCTCTAAGATTGTATTCAAGATTGACAAATGTTTTCTAAGATTGTACTCTAATTTAGTTTAAATTTAAGCTGAACATATCGAAAATCAATGTATTGATACACTGGATGCAGTAAATATTATTATTATTATTATTAATAATTCATTCCATAGCCATTCTAGCTGCCATTTTGACTACACTTAAATTGTTAACAGGCCAAAATTGAGCTCTTAAGTTTAGCTTAATTAGCTATTAGCTTGCTAATCTGTGATTACGAATGTGGTGAAACTGATTTTAAATGGGCAGTTGAAATTAAGTACGGCTGGTGAAATCGGCCCTAAGATAAATTATTTGTCTGTCTGTGCATGATGCCCAGCTAGAGTAAACACAGAACAACTCTGAACCTGAGGCGGAGCAGGCAGAATCACGTGACGAGTGATAAGCGAATGAGGTTGTTGCGGTGTTGTACAGTTAACGGGCCGTGCTGCCTCGCTCAAGATATGTACTTCACTTCACTTATATGTACTTATTCCTTTGCACGCTCAAGATCTATTACATATAGGTCTTTTCTGAAATCACCATTGGAAAGCTGTATTTATTTGGAAGCCGACTGTCCAAATCCCATATCTGTACGACGCTCCGTTGAGGAGAAAACTGCTTATTTAAAAATAATGAAATACATTAAAACAATGCTTGCTTGTTCCTCTTAGTGAGTAGGCATGCATCTCCCTTCTCTATCTGTTAGACAGAGACAGCTGCACAGTGCTGAATAGTCAACGCAGCACATTGCGTAACATTCTATTGGCTTATCGTATGTTCAGAGTTGATTTGTGTTTATTGCATGCAGAGATCTGAAATTTTAAAAACAGATGGACAAAGGTGACCGGATTTTTAATTTTTGCTTTAGTTCGCAAGATAGGAGTGAAAAACTGTCAGAAAACATGAATTTTTTGCGCTATCGAAGCATCAGTTTTTGGTAATACATTTCAGTTGTCAAATCAATTGCATGTAGTTTTGTCTTTTTTGTCATAACTTGGAAATTAAAGCATCACAATTTTTTCAATATATCGCATATGAAATTATTGATTGCTTGCATATTTTAGAAAGAAAATATCAGATGGTTACCACAAAACTTTCTGGGAATGGAAATTAATGGAATAAGAGAGGAAGAAAATATGTGATTTTTCTTACAATGCATAGATATCCTGGATTTCTGGCTGGAGGGGTAGAAGATGCTGGTGTGAATTAAAGCACCTACAGTACCTCTTACCATTTATTGTGTTATTGATGCAATAATAAGGAAAGCACATAATTTCCTAAAACACTCCATGAGTCTGTAAAAGCTGAATAGCAGGAATGATACACTTTTCCTCTTGCGATAGGATCCTGTTTATTAAGTGCCAGAATGGTACTTTTTGAGATTGTATGGTGGATGGGAAAATGTCTTTCTGTCCATATGGAAACCTAAGCCTCACTTCTTATTAGTTCCTTATAGTAATTTAGTTTACAGATTTATGTGTAAACAAAATTTCCAGAGGGAGGCAGTGGCCCTACCCTGTCCCCTTCTGCATGGTCTTGGGCTCTTGGCACTTGACTGAAATGGTATTTCCCCCACAAGATAAAATTTTACAATAAGCATATAAGTAAAGCATGTGCATTAACTGAAGGGAGTTTTAGGCAAGTCAAACAATTTCCTATCTTTCAAAGCAAAATAAGAATAATGACAGCAAAAGCCCCATCAGTTATACTGTTCTGTTTTGCGCTCCATCTTAATTTAGGTGGGAGGGACTTCTCCATTACCACTTTATAATCTTGTAATATCATAAAGAAAAACAAGGTTGTAAAATGCATTTAAAAACGCTTTATAACTTAAATACCGGGATTTAGACAACTGTGAATTATTTAGAAATGTTAGAATTTTTTACTTAAGATGGTTTCTCGGGTTATCAGCCATGTCAGAATTATTAGGCTCAAGCTTTTGGCCATCTTCATTCTGTGGCCTTCCTCAGGAATGTGTGTATAGAGGAAGTGTGTCCATATTTATAGTGGCTAGACAAATATTAAGAAGGGAATGCTAAATATCGTTGGCTGGAACTGCAGCCACTCAAGTCATGGTAAGATCATTTTGTTGCTCCCTGAAAAGGACTAATTATGTTATAATGTCAACTGTGGGGAGGTTAATAGCCCTGTCTGTTGGTGGTGGTTAGGATGTTTATAAATAAAAGGTCATATCGAGTAAATATTTTAAATAGTGTAAACAGTTGAATTAATTATTAGCTTCAATGGATGATATATTACCTGTTTCAGGTCTCTGGATGATGTAATGAAATACAGAGATAGTAAAGCTATCACTGTCAAGGGCAATAATGTGCCCCATCCAAGTCAGTACTTTGAAGAAGGAAACTTCCCAGATTACGTAATGAGAGAGATCCTGTAAGTATTCAGCCCCCATCTCTTACATTGTCAAGGTATCAATGTTAAAAGCAGTAATGCACCCTGGCCAAGACTGTACTTTGAAGAAGAGAATTTCCCAGACTATGTCATGAGATAGATCCTTTATATATTCCACTCCCATCTGTATGTTGTAAAAAATATGAACAGTCACGCTGCTTAGAAAATGGAAATGAACAGTAGCTTAGCCCATTAATATTCAAAACTTTATACTGTTTGATAAGCGTTCTGGACACACTTTTTTTTCTTCGAAGAAGAGAAGAGAATTAAGGATTGAATGTCCTGATGGTGGGCTTAACTTTTTAATAAGTTCGTCTTTTTGCGGAATATTATAGTTCATAGTGAATGCTCGAGTCAAGTAAATACAACCCATGGTACACCACCTTGAGGTGAGCCGATACGGGTTTCCCTGAGAGAAAAATTTGGCAGTTGATAGTGTAGTTGAAAATGATGAGGTCATACCAAAATATTGGTAATTACTTAACTTATATAATAGATTTATTATAGTCATTTCACTTTGTAATTTCCATAATATCAAATTACGAGGCGTGTTTTTAAAGTAAGTACCGATAATTTAAAAAAAAAAAAAAAAAACTGAACATTATTTTGTAAATACTTGATTATCACTACACCTTACACTACTTCTTCACAGTGTCCAATAAATTCACTACTTCTCCATAGCAGGTATTCAGGCACTGATTGTAACGGGAAGCCAGTTCTTGTATTAATTAATTTCCTCTTTTAAATGAGGAAAAGATTAAAATAATTAATTATTGTATTCTTAGCCTTAAATCCTCATTAATAAGTATATGAACTGTTATACCTATTAAGCAACATACTTTTATTTTAAACTGACAACAATAGTGTTTGAAATCCAGTATGTTACACTAAACTAACTAAACTCCATGGCGCTACGTCCCTCAAGGGGCTAAGCCCATACCTTAAAAATATAGCAAGTGATTATGAAGTAGTCTAAATTGTTGAGAACATGTCAGTTTATTATATGAACTGTTATATTGCATTAATATAGCGAAGTCATGTAGGTCTATTAAAGTTGATAGTTAATATTTTCTTCTACAAGATTTACTTAAAATCTCTTTAATGAAGACAACAGTCAATCATACCACTATATAATTTTGAACATCAGAAGGTTAGTATTAATAATTGTTCGCATTAAAAACAGATTTTGTTTGATAGGCCTAATAATATTAATTGTACACTATTTGCTAAAAGAATAAAATGTCTATATATATGATCATTACATAAATATGTAACCTAGACAATATATGCAGGTAAATTCATTAAATATAGTAATCACTTATTAATACAGATCACTGCAAAAGTACAAATGACTTTTCATATTACCGTATATGCAGTCTTAAAGATCTTATACACTGTTTCATGAAGTAATCTGAGTCCAACAATTTGCCTTGGAAAATATCTTAGGTAGTCCACAGGCTTATGTTGTACTAGCGATGTGTGTAAACGTAAATTAGTCTTTCACTTCTTTAAGTTGCTGTGGTTTTTTTGTACAGATGTACATTCCGATATACGGTATATAATCTTCAGTCTAAAAAAAATGTGAAGAAAATAAAAAAGGAAACTAGTGAAATATGCAAAAAATAGTGAAAACATTTCATTAATTTTTCTTAAAAGAATCTAGTTAATTTATCTGAGGTGTTCATAAATACTTATAAAAGAATAACTAACCTTATATATCAAATTGATTTGTTCATGATGACTGCTGGTTTTGTACCGAAACTTGTGATGCCTACAAACATCACTTGTACAACATAAGCCTGTGGACTATCTAGGATATTTTTCAAGACAAATTGTTGAATTCAGATTATTTAATGAAACAGTGTATTAAGATCTATAAGACTGCATATACGGTAATATGAAAAGTCATTTGTACTTTTGCAGACAGTGATCTGTATTAATAAGGGATTACTATATTTAATGAACTTACCTGCATATATTGCCTAGGTTATATACCGTATTTGTGTTTATGGTCTTAAATGATCGTATATAGACATTTTATTCTTTTAGCAAATAGTGTACACTTAACCTATCGGACATAACCTGTTTTTAATGCAAACAACTATTAATATTAACCTGTTGTTCAAAGTCATATAGTAGTAAGCTTGACAGTTGTCTTAAATAATATGAGGTTTTAAGTAAATCTTTTAGAAGAAAATGTTAGCTTTATCAATTTTAATAGACCTACATGACTTTGCTATATTAATGCATTATAACAGTTTCTGTGAAAAATTGACTGTTTTCAACAATTTAGACTATTTCATGATCACTTGCTATATTTTTAAAGTATATGTTTAAAAAACTTTTAACCTAATTTACTATCACGACATTTTATCTTATAGTGTAACATATTCCACACTTATGTTATTTTTTGCATTGTTGCTGTTTTAATTAATGAGGATTTAAGGCTAAGAATACAACAATTATTTGAATCAGTTTTTGTATGCCTTCGTGAAAGAATGATGCCGCCTGTGAAGAAAGTCAAGTCTGCACTTATTGTTTCACAACATCGTCGTCATTGAAATGTTTTCCCCAAGGAATTCTTCAGAAGACGAAACAGATGAAAATCACTTGGTGCCAAATCTGGACAGTAGAGAGGGTGGTCGAATTGTTCCTAACCAAATGATGCGATCAGGACCAGGTGTGATCAGAGCTAATGGGCCAAGGTTTTTTAACACGATGTTACTACTTCTTTCTCAGTTATGCTTGGGGCTGGCTGTGGGAGCTATTTTACTGTGAAATTTTGGAAAAATTTGTATTAATTTCGGTGTTAATTTTCCATAACAAAATACAATTTCTGCATAATTTCATACTAAAACCAACTAGACTTTTACCACATAGGTGCACATATATTTATACACTTTCAGAAAGCATATCATTTAAGTCTTTTTATAAAAGAAGACCTTTCCAAAACTCGAGATTTCTTTTGAGAAATAAAGTTTTGGTCAGCAATTTTACAATAACACAATTTTGTGATTTTCTGCAGGTGAAAAACAGCATTTCAACCTAGATGTATTTCCATTGTTAATAACACATTTCATGAATCAGTCACTCACAAAACGAAGTACTCTATCTATATGCATTTTAAGTTCTGCGGACTTAGGTATATATGTTGTAACAATGGAATGTTTTGTTCTTGCAGAAAACAAGGTTTTGCAGAGCCTACAGCAATACAAGCCCAAGGCTGGCCTATTGCTCTTAGTGGTAGAGACATGGTGGGAATTGCACAAACTGGGTCTGGAAAGACACTTGCTTATATGCTGCCTGCAACAGTGCATATCAACAATCAACAAAGCTTGAATAGAGGTGATGGACCCATAGTTCTGATTCTAGCTCCAACAAGAGAATTGGCACAGCAGATCCAGACTGTTGCACGTGACTTTGGGACTTCATCTCTTATACGAAACACATGTATTTTTGGTGGTGCTCCCAAGGGTCCTCAGGTATGTCCTTCAGCTTATCATACCAAATCAAATTGAAGTATTATTACAAGATAAATGTGTAAAAATGATATGATAGGATCTACTAAAGTAATTAATACATAGGCCTAATACAGAACATTTGTGCAGTTAGAATCATTCCTAGCCATTGTTGTCTTAAACTGGCTACTCATGGTGTTTCAAATGGATTGGCATGGAGTTTTCCTTTGGGAACGACCTAAAAATGGGGGTGTCATTCATGGACGCTTCGTCAGTCCATTCCAAGCCAGTCAAGTTGGCTTCTTCGCACAGTAGTGTTCGTTGTTTTCAGATCCTCTTATATAATCATAACTTCATATTAAATTGAATTTGGTCTCCAAAAATATGCTATGTTCTGCTAAATTAATGGTGTGTAATTATTCTTATTGCTGTGTATAGGCCTATGCTTGAATATTTTATTATACTCTCTTAAAAAGAATCTAATGTAAATTTTTATATCTATCAATTTTGGGGATTGGTTTGTTATGTAAATTGATGTTTTATATTTTTGCTGAAACATTAAGTGAAGAGAGGAACATCAAACATTGTTAAGAATGCATCCGAAAAAATAATTATTTGCATCTCAAGAACATTTATTAACTCAATTACAAACTAGCTACTGGTGAGACCATATGACTTTGCAGTAATGTGGTTACAGCCTATTCAGATCTATTGATCACCTGGAAAACTGAAACAGAATATAAAAACTTGCAGAAATCAAACATGGGGTTTCTGCTTAAGTCTGCAGAGAATGAGACCATACAGCTACCCTGGAACTAACCAGTTATATTCATGTGCTATAACAAGTTTGTCAATTTATCGGTATTTAAATAGTAGCCTATATTAATTGAATCGAGGAAAGGCTAGAAAACTAGATATATGGCTAGATATTGGACAATAGTGATTTAAATAAATTGTTTTTAATGTTACACTAATTTTAGTTAAAAGATTGACTCAGGGTTGGATGACATTATAGGTAGAAACAATTAATACTAACATACAATACAAGCATTTTACGATAGAACATACAATGATAGAATTCATATTCACAAGTCGAAAATGACTACTAGACTGAGGTTCAACATGTACTAGTCCATATGCAGGTACAAATTTGCCACTGAAGAGCGTGCCATCATTCCATTTGTCTCGAATTACTGTATGAGTTTTCCCATTTACGGAGTGATGGCATTATGGAGTGGAACAATGGAATTCCAACCAGTTGGACATCCGTCTCACCACCAACTCCATTTAAAACTAGACAAATTTCACACTTGTTCTGGAGTGACAGCATTCTGTTTGGTTTGGTGAAACTACCATGAGCAGCCAGCTTTAGAAATAATCACGTTCCATCTGTCAAACAGACATCTGCAGATTGTACGACTAAGATTGATTACCTGGCATACAATATGAACACAGGGTGTGTGTAAATTCGCTTTACAGACTTTGAGGGCTTGTAGTGGGGACCAAGATGGTTAGGTTTATACTTGGATCCAGGGTAGGGACGTAGTGTAGGAGATAGTGATGGGTAACTTGTGAGTGAGTCGTTCAAAATGAACACTTCACTCGTTTGAAGTGTGAATGAGTTACTCATTTTTAGTGAACTAGTAGTTCAAATAGTTCAAACAGTTCAAACAGTTCTCTACTTCACTCATTCGTATACTTCAACACTTCAAACTCCTCAGTGAATGGTTTACTCATTCCGACCTTGCCACTCTACTTCATTCTATGCATGCGCAGCAAGCTAGCGAGAAAGAACAATAATATGACAAGCTTACCTGTGTCAGTAGCAGGAAGTGGAGCAAACGCAGCAGCTGATATCACAAATGAGGGCGGGAATTTAAACACTAAAACACTGCAGTCTTACTACACGTAATACCTGTATATGTTCTTAATAAAACATCGTATGTATTATATTTCTTAAAAATAATGTATTATCTGTAGTGGCTTATTAAAGTCGAAATTTGAATACTAATTAAAACAAACATTGCCTAGCATTTCAATATTAAATAAAATAAACATAGGTAGGCTAAAATAAAATAAACACTTAGGAACTATGGCACGCCATTATTGCACCAACTTCTCACATGTTTCCATTTAGGAATAAGATTTGTTCCACCCTTTTTCCCGTAAGTCGATTTCTTTTTTCGGTTATGAGGTGGCCTGCCTTGGAAAACACTCTTTCACACGGCGTGGATGTAGCAACAATACACATTCGCTTTTTTGCGAGTTCAAAAAGTGCTGGATAAACTAATTGCCGTTCCGACCACCACTTCATGGGATTTCCTTGCCTCTGTAATAAAGGTTCTTGCAAATACTTATCCACTTCTACTATTGAGGCAGCTGTGGGGTTTGTGTTGCTCTCTAGCCTGGAGACAGTTGCATCGAACTCGGCCCAAAGACTAGATCTAGATTCTGATACTGCAGTTGGAGTTTCTGTAGTGACTGTGGATGTGTCCGATACATGGCACTTCTCGCAATGTTTTATAACATTTTGTTTTACTTTCTCGGCAGAACGTTTGTCTGAAAAGCCATGCGCCTTGAATCGGGGATCTAATAGTGTAGCTTCTGCGAAAATGCGGTTTTCTTCTACACTCCGAAATCGTCGGTTTAACTCTTCCAGGAGTTTCTCGGCCATCTCCCGCACATCACTATTGATATCATTTTTACTGATGAATCTAGTACACCAACTTTTTAGAGACTGACTGAGGAGGATCACTTTCGAAGCAGTGACTAACTTTTCGCTGCTCATTTCCACAGTGCAGTCTTTAAACACTTTAAGCAATTCACATGCATCTGTTATTGCTGAAAGGTCCTCGCTCGTTAGATTTTCCAATTCTGGATAATTTATCGTTATTACCGACAACAGTGGATTTTTTACCTCGATAATTCTTTCCATCATATCGTAGGTCGAATTCCACCTTGTCACAACATCCTGCTTAAGGGTGAGAGTTGCTTCACCCAACTGCTCCTGCATCTTCTTCAGCTTAATGCAGGCCTGTGAACTTCTTTTAAAAAATTCGACAATTTTTTTTACCCGCTGTTGTAAGGGTCGAATGTGCTCCAATCCATTCTGAACAATCAAATTCAGTATATGTGCGAAACATGGTACATGCTTCCAGGTAGTGAGTCTTACTGCTGCCACAATGTTAGCTGCATTGTCACTGACAACACACACGATTTTGTCTTCAATTCCCCATTCTCGAGCAACACGCCGCAGCTCTTCAGCCAGATTTTCGGCAGTGTGTCTCTTGTCGTATTTGACGCACTCTAGCAGGGAAGATTCAATCGCAAGGTCCTTGATATAGTGTGCTGTAACTGACAAATAGCTGTCATTTGTGACAGAAGTCCACCCGTCCGTTGTCAGTACTATTGCATCTGCCGAATGAACAATTAGCTTAACTTTTTCTTTCAGCATGGTGTATTGTTGTGGTAGTAGGACGGTGGAAATGGTTTTCCTAGTAGGCATTTTGTAAGACCCATTCAGCTTCTGTATGAAATCTTGAAACTGCTTGCTTTCCACGATACTGAATGGCAAATAATTTTTTACAATTGTATCCAGCAACAAGAAATCCAGCTCTTGATTTCTTTTACTGGATAGAGGCTTCGGAAAATATGATGCCAATGTATTTTGGGCCAGGGGCAGTCTAGATGGTGCAGTTGTGGTGGTTTCTTGACCTGATGATGACGGTTGCTGCGCTCTAATTGGAATAATTGGTGCAGGTTCTGGATCGTCTGGATTAATTTCGGAAGAAAAATCGGCGGCAGGTGCAGGAGGTGCTAATCGCCGGGCAGACAAAGACATTGTCGGATGTACCATGCGAACATGACGTGCCAGATTAAAAATATTCCCCCCTCTGAATGACAAAGATTTTGAACAGAAGTTACATTTAGCTTTTCCGTCACCTAAATCGGCATAAAAACCCCAAATATCACTTTGTTTCCGCGATCGCGAAATGCTAGCCATCCTGTAAGAGGAAACAGACTAAACTAATATTCACCCCGTCACAAATTCTTTACTTCGGGTTACCGTGGAGCTTTCAGGCAATACCAATAGCTAAAAACACATTTTTTTTTTTAAAGATGATAACCAAGTCAGTATGTACATGTTTCTATCAATAATGAAACGAAAATGAAAATTAATTAACTGCCGATTAAGCTATCCTGCAAATTAAATTATTTTATTACAGTAACGTATTATTAAAAAAATATATATGTTTTTTAAAACCATATGAAATTTTAGATTCACGAAGTTGGAAACTGCGATGTTCCCTTTCTACATACCAAATAAGTCATGTGTTCTATGTCAAGTCACATATCTTTATCTCCCCCTTCGGTCTGAAACAACCATGCTCCCAAACCGCGTTGGATGCAAGCCTAAAACCAATGGGACATGCTTACGCCATCTCTTGGTATCGTTACGAAAGTATTTTTCCCCCGGTAAATGTGTGTGAAAGAGAGAGCGTGAGCTTTGTGAACGATGTTATGAGAAAGAACACTTCAAAGAGCACTTCATTTTTGAAGTGTTCATACAGAAGAGTGGCAAAGAAAAAATAGCTTATGGGTAAGGCTGGCCAGGAGGAAAATGTACTTCACGAACGAACTACTTCATTTGAAGCGTTCACAGTGAAGAGTGAGAGATAGTGAAGTAGTTCACACAAATGAACTGGTTCGACCCATCACTAGTAGGAGATGTACCTGCAACTCAACGTTGCAATACACAACCGCTGTCTCACTCACTCCCTTTTATTCTGTAGACAAGGAATGGGGAGAGCCGGCAACTGGTTCTCAGGCAGGTTGCTGCTGTCTCACTCACTCCCTTTTATTCTGTAGACAAGGAATGTGGAGAGCCGGCAACCTGCCTGAGAACCAGTTGCCGGCTCTCCCCATTCCTTGTCTACAGAATAAAAGGGAGTGAGTGAGACAGCGGTTGTGTATTGCAACGTTGAGTTGCAGGTACATCTTCTATACTATGTTCCTACCCTGAATCCGAGTATAGCATAGTAACTCATGTCCAGAAATGTACCATTTTCCCCCTACACGCATCATACCACCACAACACATTGCTAAATTAATTACAGCACACAAAGCTTGATTCTACTGTGAATTTACATGCTAATTAATTTAACTCTCCTATTCTAATGTTGGTCGGCTGCGGTGGTCTAGAGGTAGCGTGCCCGCCTCTAGATCCTAAGGTCGCGGGATCAAACCCGGCCGCAGTCGATGGATTTTTCAGGACATAAAAATCCTGGGCACGGAGTCCTCTGGGAGGGACTTTAAGCTGGGGGGCCTGTGTCGTAAATTTACGGCACATAAAAGAACTCCAAGCCTAAATTAGAGCCTCTGGACAAAATTTCTCATCCCTTTCACGTCCAAGTAATACTTAGTTTCCGGAGGCTGGTTAAGGGGTGATGGGCTTACCACCTGTCCCTCTGCCCTCTCTAGGAAAATAAGCTTAACAAAATTCACATTGGTAAACAGAAACCTCCACTTGGAGGCCCTTCGCCCCAACATGGAGGCATAGGATTCGAGAGAGAGATTCTAATGTTGCCATGACCAGAGCAATCTTCTTCAACCTCCAGCTTGCTGCGATGATCTCTAATAATTAATCGGGTTTTCTTAACTTATTGCACACAAAATTTAATATATTAAATCCAATGTCTTCCTTGGTAGCTTGAAATTTAATATTATTAAGTCTTTGGAGACGGAGTGCATATAATTTATACTAAATGTCATGGGAATCTTCTTTCACACTTCCTGCAGTGAATCCCCTTCATCGCATGATTTCCTCGTGGGTTGCATTAGTCAAGGAAATATAAATTGTTTTGAAGGGCAGTGGTAAATTTTTCTTGCCTCTTTCGTATTTATTTACTGTTTTGGTAGTGAAATGGCATCCAAGAGGGTGTGAAGTGACGAAAAGCTTAACTCTGAAATTGACTCTGTGTTAACAAAACATGGTACTGGCTTTAGTAAGGGTAATAAATTTATACCAGATGACTTTACTGAGAGCAACGTCACAATTGACAGCGATACGGTAAATGCAGGCTTAGCAGTTTCGACTACATAGATATGACTGATTCAGATCCAGGGCCATCCCCATTTACAATACCAACCAAGGTCCCATATTACCATTTCAGTTCAATAGAAACACAAATCTAATAGATTCCTTGATGATTAGATCCTGGAATATAGTGTTTTTATATCTCCTACTTATTCCAGCTGTGAATATTATCTTCAGAACAAGGCAAATGTTTGATATTATGCAATATTGCATATCTTTTGGGAAACATTTCAAAATTGACAGGATTCTTTTTTTATTTCAAGAAGAATCTGCTGTATACACCCATAAAATTTCCCATTTGCAAATGAACTCAATGCCTCTGAGTTTGATCGAGTTGGCCAGAACCTGTGACAGTTTACAATACTTTGATTTCATTGGCTGAGCTATCCATTAAGTTTATGATGTGGAATAATATTCCGTTATAAATTCAAGTTTATGATTTTGCTGGTACATCTGTAGAACATAATGAATAACGATATCTTATCCATGTGAGTTATGTTTAGGGCTGCCTGACCCCAACTTGCAGTGAAGTGTCTACTTGATCCAAATTCCTGAGGAGCTCACAGAGGTTTCTCCTGCAGTTTCTGTGTGATTTTACTGGAATGATTTTACCATTAGAAATTTTATTCGTCATTATTATAATATTTTAGTTAATATTGACTTCATTAATACATTTATTATATACTTGTTCCCTATAATATTCTGATGGGACGTTTGTTTCCTTACAAATGTTTATTATAATATTTCAATTATCATCTTTAATATGGCAATTATTATAATTAACAAGCATTTGGCCTTATTTAACCATTACACATTCCTACCACAAATGTAGATACCTATATGATTACTGTTGCAGGCAAGAGATCTGGAACGTGGAGTGGAAATTGTGATCGCCACTCCTGGCAGATTGATTGATTTCTTGGAAAGAGGAACAACAAATCTGAAGAGGTGCACTTACTTAGTGTTGGATGAGGCTGACAGAATGTTGGATATGGGTTTTGAGCCTCAGATTCGTAAGATTATTGAGCAGATAAGAGTAAGTATTTGAAATGTCTTACAGTTGAACCTTGTTAGCATGTTCTTCATTACCATGTTTTCTCACATAGTATGTCGATTTTTTGAAGTCCCGGTCCCAATCTTAATAGTCACATGTTTAAATGTTTCTTTAACAAGTTTTGGTTTCATGCTTAGTACGTTTCTATTAGGCTCGCCAACCACACATTCCCAAACATAAACCTTGTTTGCGCATCTGATCGGGTAATCTCGATGCCAGAATTCTTGTACTCTCTGGTGTCCAAATCTCAACCTTGGCTCTATGGGACCAAACGTCAGCCATTTTGATCTTTTACAGTTGGTTCTCATTGGTCAGTTCGACTTCGCGCGGATTTTCCTGCATCAGCTGTTTAGCCGCCATTTTTATCATGATCATTTTGTTGTGTTTTCTAGGTAGTGAAATATGTTTTAAATTTCGTACAGTACATGTGGTGTAGAGAAGAAAATACTAGAATCTTGAAGAAACGTAGGCCAAAAAAGAAGATTGTGCTTCTCATGTGTATATTGGATCACATTTCATTAGCAATTTGTGGCTGCAAACATGACTTTGTTTGGCAAAACGGTAATTTATGCCACGCACAGGTTTTCCTTCCACTGAATAATAAAAGACCCTTGCACCAAACATAATATGTCACAACTGTAAACAACCAAATAATATTTCATAATAATAATACCCTTGCACCAAAAATTATATTTCACAATTATAGGAGTGGGAGTGAAAACTCGTGCGTGGCATAAAATACCTTTTTCTCCTTTGTTTACTGAACATTTTGTCACGTGTGAAATTTTTCACAGTAAATTATACTTCCAGTTGTTTTCTGTTTGTTAATAGATTGTGGAATGCAACTTGTTTCATGTGTGATCCTTCAGAATAAAGTGGATGCTTTTTTGTGAATTTCGTCTGGTTTTTCGTTAAATATGGCTCTCATACATTCCTTCAATTTCAGGAAGTTTTGTTTAATTTTTTCAAATCAGATTATTAGGCCTATGTATTCATTTATGTAATATAAATCTCTCGTAACTAATGGCTTGCCATAGAAGTTCCTGTGTGTCACTGTGGGTAATTCTAAGCCATTTGGATGTACTTTAGGCTGTATTGAGCAACTTAGAAAACATATCTACATATTCCCTTCGATTTTTTTATATTTTCAGTAGTACGTTTTCCCGTTTAAGACTTCTATTTTTTTCGGTCCCTAGAAAAACATGTTAACGAGGTTCTACTGTATTTGCATGCGGTTCATTTGACATGAAATTTAATTTGACAAGATTAAAAATAATCAGAATTTTAAAATGTTTTGTTGTGTTGTCAAGATTTGTTAGTTTACTTATTGAGTAAAAAAAATTACAAAAAGATGTCTACTGTTCCATCTTAAAACATGGAAACGCATAAATTTACTAAAATAATAATTAATGGAAGAATATTTCAGAACAAAGAAAAATTAATCAAGTAAAGTATAGTAAATATACTAGGCTATACATATACAGTACAGCAGGGCTGCTAATTCTCGGCACTTGGGTCTTGGTGACTGCCATAGCAAGCGAGCCTAATATTTCCACGCATGCGCAATAAGAACTAACCATCCAGTCTTGCAGTAGCCGCTGAACTTGTGGCTTCATGCTTGACACGTCTCTGCATCACAAGCTGTGATAATAACATTGTCACGTGTAATATAGTTTTATAGAGTCTTTTAGTTTTAATTATCTTTATACGTACTTCTTTAGTATCTTTAGTATTTAGTACTAAATGGCTCCTGCTCAAAATTGTTCCAAAACAATTCACAGCCATGCTTGTGAAGTTATAAACAATGTCCACTGTTTTATGAAGAGAGAGGCCGCTTCGGGAGGTGTGCTGATACCGCTAAAAACGGTGCAGGCAAGAGTGGCTGAAGCAACCGGAGTATATAGGAAAGAAGTGTCAAAAGAATTGTGAAAGCAGGCTCACAGGGCACATCGTTTGGAACTCCTGGTAAAATACATTATGTACCTAAACGGATAACGAATGTGGACCAGTTTTACGCACAACAAAAAACTGTGCCTACTATTAGTAAACTTCTGCCTTTACTTAGAGAAAGTATAGACTTTAAGGGGGGTAAGGCAAGTTTGAAAACAATTTTGCGGGACATTGGATTTCAGTGGAAGAAAACGCGAAACAACAGAGGTGTTTTACTTGAAAGGCATGACATTAGAGCGCTATGGGTGTCATTTTTGCGCTTAATTAAGAAATATAGAGAGGAAGGGCGACCTATAGTGTATCAAGATGAAACCTACATTCATACCAGCCACAGTAGACCTAAAAACTGGAGTGATGACACTACTTCTGGTTTGGTGGCTCCTGTTTCCAAAGGTCAAAAACTAATTAATTATCGTTTACGCAGGAGGTCGTGAAGGTTTTGTTCCTGGCGCATTTCTGATGTTTAAATCAAATAGAAAGACAGGAGATTATCATCATGAAATGAACCAAGAAAATTACAAAAAATGGTTGACTGAAAAGTTAATCCCTAATTTGCCTGCAAAATCAGTCTTAGTAATAGATAACGCTCCTTACCACAATGTGCAGGTAAACAAGGTCCCAACATTTAACAGCACGAAAAGTGTAATGCAGGAGTGGCGTAAAACAAATAACGTACCATTTCACCACCTTACCACTCCGATCTGAATCTAATTGAACTTATTTGGGCAGATATTAAACAATGGGTAGCAGGAGAAAATACCACTTTTAAACTGGACGATGTCATGAAATTGTGGAACAGCGGGTTAATGATATTGGCATAGAAAAGTGGCAAAATGTCTGCTATCATGCTGAAAAAATGGAGAATTAATACATGGAACGCGAGGGATTGATGGAAGATGTTATTGAGAACTTAACAATTCAACTTGGGAGTGACAGCGATAGTGACAGTAACAATCATAGTGATAGTGGCAGTGATGCCTACAGCAGTGACGAAATGTCAGGTGTCTAGTTACTACCAGATTCTCCATAGATTTTGATGGATGTTATTCGGATTTCGGAGATGTGTGTGAGACCGTGAGCTGCTACTAGTCTTTGTGTGTGACGTCATCTTGTCAACAGTCAAAGAGTGGGGCCGAAACTTCACGAAGGCTAAGGGCGAAACAACTGGGCGGGGTCAGATGGTGAGTAGTTGTGTATAAACTCATTTCCAGGGTAGCATTAAACAAATGCTACGGGCCAAGAAATTTCAGCTCAAGTGTTAAAACCCCTTTTTATATTCTTGCCGTTTAAATCATTTTCTGCTGGTCCCTTTTTCTTTTATCCTATTCCAATAACATATAGCTTTCCTGACATTAACAACTTTCAAACAATTGTATTTCTTGCCATTTACATATTTTCCTTGTTGGCAGTATTGATTTTCGATGAACTGCTTTCACTTAACTAAATTTTCCACTATGTTGCCAACTCTCTTAGATGCAGTGTCAGTTGTTATTTGCATTAGTCCAGGTAAAGTTGTTTCTTTTGTGAGGGTGCGATTTACTGCATTTTATTATACTGTACTTATTCATATAGTGTAACTCATCGCAATTTGAAGCAACACCAGTGATTTTATGTTGCATGATTTTTTTATGGTATGGAGGTCAGAAAAACAATAGAAAATGCATTTCTTTGCAAGAAAAGCAAGAAATTCTGCATCCTGTTGATTCACTTGTTGGAACACATGTTCAGTTGGCAAAAGAGCTTGCCCTCTCTGGCTGATAAGCATAAAAGTTATAAAGAAAGTGAGAGCTGCTTCTTGCTGAGATGTAAAGCCACAAGTCGTATGTATAAAAAATTGCGACAAGTTACTCAGAGCAAAGAGTTCCTACGCAGGCTACCCATGCAGAATATCCGTTTGCATAAACAAAGATATGAAAACAAACAGGGATCTTCATAGAGAAGGGCATTTAAATCACAGCCACATCAGCGTAAAGGAAGAGGAGGAAAAATAATTCTATCGGGTCTCATGGAAGTTTTAAAACATAATACATCTTTTCTTTTCAAAATCCCAATAATTGCCAGTAGTTGGAATGTTTTGAATGAGTGGAAGAAAGAAAAATCCTGGAAATAATAGAGCATGAAACAAACCAATCAATTGGCGAAATTCATCAGTACAATTGTAACGAGATAATTATTTTCGTAATATACAAAAATTAGTTTTTAGAAGTTTACGATAATAATCACTATCATACAATTTGTATTCACAAGAAACTTAAAGTGAAGTAATATAATACGTGAAAATATTTATTTCATAATACTTTAGGATTAAATTAGTTTAACAAAAATTCACTATAACATAATTACAATATCAAATATAATGGTATAGGTTAGTGGGCACTAGGCCATTAAGCATGAAAAATATATTAAAAAAGGAGAGGAAGGTGCCAGAGAACTTACCAATTGGCAGGAGAAGGTGATCTTCAATTGGTGCTGGCTCTGGTATCATAGTAACACATAAAAAAGAACATTAAAAACATACCACCATGGCCTTCAAAACCTCAATAAGGTCCTCCATGACGGCTACAATATTTTGCAAGCAAGCCCACACACAAGAGATCTTTCAAAATCCCCTTCTGTGATGTTTAGACAACTCCCTAACTTGAAACAAAAACTGGTTAAACCCAAGCGCTTACAAGAAAGGCCTACATCCAATTCTGAACCTCAAGGCACTTTCCCATGCAATAGACCTACCTGCAAGACCTGCTCTATTCATCATCCAGCTGAAAACTTCAAAGGTTCAATCACCCATAGAGAGTATAAGATCCAGTGTCACCACACATGCAATTCCTCTAACATAGTGTATCAACTACAATGCAATCTATGCCCGGCCCAATACATACGACTAACCACTGAAACTTTAAGAAAAAGAATGAATGGCCATAGGCATGACTGCAAAAGCAAAAATCCAGATAAATAATTAAGGAATCGCGCACAATGTGCATTATCTTAACCTAAGACTTAACCTACCCAGTCCTGAACCCGGGGAGGGGATCTTTCACTACTGAAAAATCCCCCACCCGGCCGGGAATCGAACCCGGGCCGGCGGAGTGGAAGGCAGGCGTGCCACCGACTCACCCACGGCATCCAAACACACCATGGACGATGAGATATCATTTGAGGACTGTTTCACCATCAAAGTAACCAAAAGCCTCCCTGATAGCTGCAACCCCTCCCAACTCAGAAGGTGGGAACTGGCTCACCAGTGGATAACCAAATCCAGAAACCCCCCAACCTCAACATCAGATAACACCTTTTCCCTCCCGGCCAGAGAACATAGGATGCCATTCTTCATCAGTTGGGTAGGTTGGCAACCCTACACTACCTCTTCAAGCTCCATTCTCTAAGTGATTGACAAAGGGCAAAGTTTGTCCGAAAATGTTCGTTTTTAATGATCTTTTTTATGTGTTATTATGATACCAGAGCCAGCACCAATTGAAGATCAGCTTCTCCTGCCAATTGGTAAGTTCTCTGGCACCTTCCTCTCCTTTTTTATATATTTTTCATGCAATATCAAATATAATTAATATATTTTTTAATGTGATATGAAACATAACTTCCTTTACCCTTAATATATTCTAATGTAGAGTACATGGCTGAATTGCAGTAGTACACATTAATTTGTGTGAGTCCCGTTCAAAGTCGCATTATTCGTGAGGCAAGATCAAAAATTCCAAGTTTATGTATGGAATGAATGGCTTATAGAGAATTTAGAGCCTTCAGAGAATTTAGTGGGAGAAAATTTTCAATGAAATAAAATAGATGTGATACCAGCTGTTCATCGAAAATTTATTTTATAAAGTTTTAGCATGGGTGAGTCGGTAGCGCACCTGCCTTCCACTCCAGTGGCCCGGGTTCGATTACTGGTTGGGTTGGGGATTTTTCAGTAGTGAAAAATTCCTTTCCCGGATTCAGGACTGGGTGTATGTTTTCTTGCAAGAAATTGTTTTAGGCTATTTTTTTTTAAGCTGATAAGTTATTGTACCTAATAATATTAAAAAGAAACATTGCACTACCTGGGAGTTATTATTAAAGAAACTTTAATGAATTTATTTATTAAGTATTGTTACTTATACAATTTTGTTTTGTATTACATATTTTCGGCTTAAACTCCCTTGGCTCCTTACACCTGTAAAGAGTGGCAGGCTGTTGGCACTTCGGATATATGAATAAATAGGATCATGGGATAAAAAGGGTGAAAACTGTTTGAAGAGTAGCTAGTAAAGACAACAATTCTATTTCAGTTGCCACAATAAATTTAGTTATATATATATAGGCGAGTTTATCTACACCATACGGCGTCTCTCGCATCCACGTTTCCATCTTTTTCTGTCACTCCAGTCCTCATCTGTCATCTGCCTATCTTCCATGGACTGTCTCACACACTCACTCCACAGTAGTCGTGGTCTTCCTCTTTTCTTTCGGCAAGAAGGCTGCCAATTATATATTTTCAATGGCCATCTTTCAGGTGACATTCTTCTCAAATGACCATACCAGCTTAGACGTCGTCCCTCAATTGCGTCGATGATATTTATTGCTGTCACTTGCATTTGTTCTTGTATCGTTTCATTTTTTATTTTCTGAAGTTTAGAGACACAGCAGCTTCTTCTCCAATAATCCATTTCAATTGCTTTTAATTTGTTTTCATTTCTCTTTGAAACCTCCCATAGCTCAGCCCCATACAACATAATACTTTCAACTGTTGTTTTATAGATTCTTCTCTTTATATCTGTTTGTATGGTATTGTTCCAAACTATAGAATGTAGCTGTCTAATGGCAAATCTTCCTTTTTGTAGTCTGTGTCTAATTTCCATCTCGCTACTTCCTTCGTCTGATACCGTTGTTCCTGGGAACTTATAAGTTTTACAGCACTTAATAATAGAGCCATCTTCCAATACTATGTCTCTTCCTACACTTCCAACAACCATGTATTCAGTTTTAGACAAATTTATTTCTAAGCCCCAGCATCTATATTCGTCCTGTAATTTTCTAATCATATAGTTTGTGTCACTTTCATCTTCAGCTAAAATTATTTGATCATCTGCAAAACTAAGTGAATACAGTACATCATCATTTATCTGTATACCCATGGGGCCACATTTACTTCTCCAATTCTTTAGAGCCTCGGATAGGAAGATTTTAAACAATGTTGGTGCTAGGCAACAACCCTGACGAAGGCCTTTGTCAACAATGAAGCTATTCGAGAGCGTGTTTCCAATTTTGACACAGCTCGTGTTTCCTGAGTACAAATCTCTGACAGCATTTATGTATACTTGTTTTACGCCTTGTCTTTTCATAGCTTCCCACATTTTTATCAATGGAACGCTGTCATACGCCTTATGGAGGTCAATGTACACTAAGTGGGTTTCTAGATTGTGTGCTAGCCTTTTATCAGTCAATTGTCTTAACGTAAAAATATTGTCGATACAAGATCGACCAGCACGGAAGCCACTCTGCTCTTCTAGATCAACAAAATCTTTTTCAATTCTCGCCTTTAACACTTTGCCATACAGGCGCCCAATGGTACTGAGGACAGTGATGACACGGTAATTAGAGCAATCGTCTCTGCTACCTTTTTTAAAGACTCAGGTACTCATTGAGCACCTTAGGTGCTGATTTTAACAGCATAAATTTAGTACGGTGTGATAAATAGCAAGTATTGTAGAGAGTGACCATTGTTATTTGAAAAAGGCACCCAACAGTTGTGTGCAGACACCTGTTAGATGGCAAGGTGTTTGGGCGAAGGAGCAGGGGATCAGCTATGGGCTTGACTCCAGACTCACATCCAACCTTTCCGTAACAGATTCCATAGACGTTACGAAAGTGATTTACCTCTAACTCTGGTCTATATATGAGATATAGTTTCATTTGTGCTTCTAACGATTGTTTTCTTTTTCCTTTCTTTTTTTTAGCCTGATCGTCAAGTGTTGATGTGGTCTGCTACATGGCCTAAAGAAGTACAGACTTTGGCTGAAGATTTTTTAAATGATTATATTCAGGTGAATATTGGATCACTGCAACTTGCTGCCAATCACAACATTATGCAGATTGTAGATGTTTGCCAGGAGCAGGAGAAGGAACCCAAGTAAGTGATGGAATTCAGTCAGTTGGTCTCATGGAGTAGAATAAAATGAATTTTGACAAACAATTATCAATAATTTAATTAATTCATGAGACACATCTATTGAAGTGGAATTACATTAAATAGATGTTAAGAAAACATTCACTACTTCAGTATTGCCTAGAACATGTTTCAAGGAGATTTTGCCCCATTTCAGTTAAGTTTCAACTGCTAACCTTCTGTCTTGTATCACCCATGTTTACTGCTGTGGATTTATTAGTTTTACAATTAGTCCTAGAGATGTTGAAATTTAGATGTATGTAAGTCAATTGAACTGGATAAACATTACTGCTTTATTCTTTATTTCACTGTGCTTGGGATTGAACACACACCATTGCATTTTCATAATTTTCATGATTGTAATATGTAAGAAAATGTTATAAGTTTGTATGAAAAAAGATAAGCCCTTTTAAATACGTTGTGTGTTCATGGTTCCATTATTTACCCCCTTGCCATTCTCCCTAAATTGTGTTAATTCAATTCAAACTAATTGAGACTAAGGCCCGTTCTTACAATGTTCAGTTAAGTAGGAGTAAATGTTAACGCCAGTTTATTTTACGGTCAGAGTAAAGTTCCAGTAAACGCTTCTTTGTTCTTATCATCTTCTAGTTAAAGTTTATGCTCAGTTAACGCAATCAGACAAAAGTCATAGCATTTGGTACGAGCGTTTCTCAGTTGTTTGCAGCAGTTTTTCGTCTGTTTTCATTGTTTGATTTGATTTTGTAGTGGATAATGAGGTTATGGCTGATATCAAAAAATAAAGAGACACGACAATTTCTTTTCAAGTGAAGAACAATTTTTCCTGAACATTATCAACGAAAAAGTCATATAATTCAAAATAAATAAACACACAGTAATGTGTGGCCATAAGAGCAAAGCTCGGAAAGACTTATCAGAAAAAACTTCTTGTGAAACACACAACTTCCTCTGAATTTAATTATAGTATACAGTACACAGTATGGACAGTAGAGCGCATTCAGTTGTCTTAGCCTAAAAAGGTTGCATAATTTGCAAGGCAAGACCTAAAACCTAATAAGTTTGTGTATGAAATGTGTAGCTAATTAACAACAGGATACATTACGAGATGTTTTGAAATGAAATTATTAGCTCGTAGCATAACATATTAAAATACATTAAGCTGAGTCTCCATTGATATACATTTAGCACCAACATGTTGCAGTTAACATATGTTAAATGTTTATCATCAACTTGTTGACGTATACAAGTCAAGTGGTTTGCCAATTAACAACTGTCTCCACTACAATGTTGGCACCGGGTTCCCACTGTTATTGTACGGTCACAAAAATCACTAATTAGTGTGCCTCACAGTACTGCATATGACATAACTTGTCTGTCTGTGAGGTAGACCATTAGGGCAATCAGTCATAGGAGAGAGGTTCCATCCGGTGCTGTGAATTTAACTCCGGCTTAGCTCAGGTCCTGGGTTCAATTCCCAGTGTCGGAGGAATTTTTCTCCTATAATATTCTCATGTAATGTCCAACGGAGACAATGATCTGTGGTTCATGAAAGCTTATATATCTATCTTTTAGTGAAAGAAACACGTATTACAAGATGTGCCAGCTAATGATCGATAGCAATTGAAATGTAGTGGCCACGACTAATTTATATATTGATTGTATTGCACATGTGATGATCGATTGATGGTAGTTGCATAAACAGACAAACATGCACCTTTCACTCAGACACTGTAAATTCTCATCCAGCTGCTCCGTTACCTTGTTCTTTTACTAATTAGATAACTTTCAACCTAACTTGAATATTTTGGTGAGTTCTTATCCATTGTCCAAACACAAGTTTTCACCGCAACTGTCGCCTGCAGATGTCTTAAGAATACTGCATTATTAATGGACAATTGTTGAGTCTACGAGTATTAGGGTGTTAATAAGGACCAGTCTCAGTTACTGTTCCCATGCATTGTTGTTTGAAAACTTGATTTTTTCTCTTTCTTTTTGTTTATTTCTCCAACTGTTTAAACCCTATTGCACCAAATGGCATGTTAGGGTTATAAACACACGTACAACATCATACAAATAAATTAATTAACTTATGACATAATCAAATAGAAGAATAAATACTAGAAATAAACAATATAAAAGTAGAGGTGCAACATTTTTAGTAAATAATTTAGACAATGGCTGGAAATAATTGATAAAGGAAGGTTGAGATGTCCTAGTAGAATGTATCTTCTGTTGTGTTGTGTTGTGTTTCTGTTTCTTGAATTTCTTCTTCTTATTATTATTATTATTATTTTTTTTTTTTTTTTTTTATATATATAGCTGTTTATTGAACCCGTTCAATTCGACTAGTTTCCTTATAATCTGCTTTTCCACCTGTTTGTTCCAAAGTCAGTTTCATATTTACAGGCTCTCTAAACTTCTGCGTGAACTTGGAATTGAGAGGGGAAATAAAACGATAATCTTTGTGGAAACCAAAAAAAAGGTTGATGATATCACCAAAGCAATTCGACGGGAAGGGTAAGTTTATCCACAGTTTACTTGATAACTAATAAATAAAAGGTGGCTTAAAACCCTTGAACACTTCTGACTTTTTATTACGTACATTGGAATTATAGAAGTATTATTGAAGTTTGGGGGGTATGCCGTGGTGTAGTGGTTAAGGCACTGTGATCCAAGCTGGAAGGTAGCATGCGGATTTAATCGCTGATGAGGTTGGGATTTTTCAGTTTGCATAATTCTTCTGGTATAACTATCCACTAACAGAAATGAGTACCAGGAGCAATCCTGGGGGTAGAGGTGGCCGGTGGATAAGGCAGACAACCTTATGCTCTGATTGTCTAAAATCTGGTAACCCCAATCTCGTGGAACCCTTAGGGCTTCCATGGCGTGCATAGGGAACACTTAACTTTAATTTACTTTATTGAAAATTTAAATAACAAAACGGGTAGCAGTGCACTACCCCATCCTAAAGAACATGGTGAGAACAGAGTGAGCCTAACTTTTCAAGTATTGTCTCAAACCCTTCAGGAGTTAGTGACAATCCCACAGGGAATATCTTGCACTGGTAACTTCACATTGACATGACCAATAAAATCTTGAGTCAGCCATACTAGGAGCTTTGAGACTTTGAACAAGGGCCATTCAATAATTAAAGAGACAAATTGACCTGGAGAAAAAACCGTTTATTTTTACAAAACAAGACTTTTCCTACTTTTCAACATTATCCCCATCAACATTTATGCACTTGTCCCGACGGGTTACTAGCTTTTTTATACCGGCTGCAATGAACTCTTTGTCTTGGTGTCAGAGCCATTTTCCCACAAATTTCTTGACATCATCGTTATCCTGGAACTTCTTCCCACGAAATGCCTCCTTCAGTGGACCAAACAAATGGAAATCAGAGGGTGCTAAATCGCAACTTCAACAGGCTGGCCAGATTGGTGTTCGTCAGTCACTGATTCTCGTCCACTTTTGAACTGTTCTACCCACTTGTAAAATTTCCACGGTTCATACAACTTTCACCATACACTTTAGTAATTCTAGAGTATATATTAGCTGGTTTTTCACCTTCAGCAATCAAAATACGAATCACAGAACATTGTTCAACTAGCGTTGCCACCTGTCCCGAATTTGGCGGGACATCCCGCATTTTGAGAACATTTTCAGCGTCCCGAATTATGACTAAGAGGGACGCATTGTATATTTTTTATTGTTTTGCTAGCCTTTTCTTTTCTAATGTTAGTGTTACTGTTACATAGCCTATTCAGTTTTGGCTTTGTAACGAATAAATTATTAATACGAATTATTAATAAATTCTTCCATGTACAAATTTAGGTAAGAAGATCGGCGATATGCATATATTCGATAAGTGTCCCTCCTTAGCCTTACCAAAAAGTGGCAACCCTATGTTCAACCAATGTGGAATATTCAAGAAGACCTGACATCGTTAAACTTAATTTTGAGGTTATAAACAGAGCATTGTTGATCCATCAGCTGATTAGAACTCATCCCAGTGATGCCAACTTAAAATCCTAAATGTATCAAACTTGTACTAGACGTCTCTTTAATTATTATTGAATGACCCTCGTATAATGCATATCCTTAAAATAAAATCATCAGTGGAAGACAACTTTGATATCACCGTGGACGAAAAACTGGGGTGCGGGTATTATTTGGATAATGGACTCTTCTTATCTGAATTTCGACATTTTATACCATATCGGCTCAATATAACACGGTGCTTTAGTAGCCTCACAGTTTAGTATGACTTATAGTAAGCTGGAATGAAAGGTAAATGAAACAAAGAAGAGTCTTTCTTATGCACATGGTTCGCCAGTCTAGTGGTGAAACAAAGCTTTACATGTAGAGACACCAAGCAACCAGTGTAGTTACAAGGAGAACCACTAATTCAGGAAAAGTTTGGTAAAGTTCAGTGAATTTCCACACGACTGAATTCCCGCTGAACAGCTGAATTCACTAATTGGGTGGTGGTGGTGATGGTGATGGTGTTGTTGTTGTTGTTGTTGAAAGTGTATGCTGTGCGTATAAGACGGCAAGATTTTGGCTGGCTGTTACCATGCATGTTATTTTAACCTATCTTTTATGATATGTAATGCTAATTATAACTGTTTAATTAAGAATAAAAGTGGTAAAATTATTTTATATATGAGCCTATATATATATTTTTCTTTCTTTCTTTCTTTATTTTTATTTTTTCCAAATTTTCTTTTGAAAAATTTGTGTGCGTGTATTATTTGGGGGCAGGTAGTATTCAGGTATATATGGTAGATAAAAATATGCGCATTTTAACTTAAACGGTTACAATCTATTGATGTATTATAATTTTTGTCTCTTATGTGGGCAAGTTTAGGCAAATTTTACCCCATTAACAGTGATGGCAATCACAGTTAGAGGTTAAACACTTGTTTTTGCCCAGGTATTTTTAATTTTGAAGGCTATGAGTGTAATGTTTATGTATTCTATTATTTAAAAAGAGATAATAACTGTCAAAGTATGCTTATAAAGGCAGAATATTTATTATAAGTTAGTGTTTTCAAATGTTAAAGTATCCTGAACACAAGAGAAAATACATGAACATTAGTGTGTTAAATGGAATACGCAGTCAAGTCTTCAACAATAAACACTGTAGGAGAGGTAGGAAAACCACAAATTTATAATTGAATACACACTTAAAACAAACTGTATTGCACATTCAGATAAACCATATTTGGAAAAGTGAACACATTTAACTTTTTTTTTTAAATTAGGATACATTGAACACTGCTTAATGTAATCGTGGATAATGTTATCAGTCTGGTAATGTTATCATTTTTATGAAGTCCTATACAGATTAATACTGATGCATTAAAAAAATATTGTTTATTATGATCAAAGATTTGCTTTATGTTATCACATCTTCCTTTTTTGCGGTTTTATTTCAAAGTACTGTACGTTATTCAAAATGTTGTTTTTAAGGGTTTAATTTCTAACTCAGCTGTATTGTGTTGTCCTGGAGGTAGCAATTCTGTTCCCAGCTCACATGGTTACCAGTGTACTTTCTCTTTTTAAGCAATAAAACATGTTTGATTCCTCAGTTAAGCTGCAGCTTTTGATTTATGAAGATAAAAGTGTTGACATGCAGTGATGGCTAGTGTAAAATGGAAAGACTTGGAAACAGACAGGTGTTAGATGTTTTGCTACGTGGTGTTCACCACAGATCAGTATAGACTTCAAAAAACACTCATAACTGAGTATGGAGTATTGGTTAATGGACTCCTAAAGGAAAATAAAAAACAGTTAAAAACTTTGTTACTGGTTGAAAACATATTTGCTTGCAGTCTATTACTGTATTAGCCTATGAAGGGTTCAGTGATTCACGGTTAGGTATTATTTTATGAATAAAAAGCTTTTAATTCTGTTTTGTAGTGAATTAAACCTTCATTTAATTCCTTCGGCTACTGTTATCAGTCGGTTAATATTATCAGATTAGCTGCATCCCAAAGTGATCACAAAGTGATCCACTGTATTCTACAATACTATAGTTTCCTAATCTTAATAAAAAAAAATACAGTTGGCCATTAACTGAAGGTGGAAAGGAATATCCGAAACTAGTCTCAAAAAGTTATTTTAAGTGAAATAAGAGTTAATAATTCAGACTCATTATATTACAGACGTGCCAAATCTCGTGCACTGAGCGTGAGAGACACACATTCAATGTTGGTCTCTTGCACTCGAGCTAGAATCTCACGCATTTTATAAATTAAAAAGTTAAGATTTCATTTTGAATTTCACTTTGTGTGTTAACTTCTTTTTAGTGTTACGTAGTCCCTGCTGAATACCGTAATTTCAGTGTTGATATCGCAGGATAAGTTCATAGATTGCGATAGTCATTACAGATGGCAGGAGCGTCTTGCCAGCTTTCAGAAAACGTGTGTGTACAGGATTTCATTGTTTCTTGTCTTGTCGGTTCCGTTGTTTCTCGGAAGATTGAAGTGTGTTATCTTGAAATTCTGAAAGGATGATGACCCTTCTCTAGGAGGAACTTCCCCCCAAAAGATACTAATCCCAGATCTTTTATAAGAGCTGCGAAATTTAAAACCCTCTTCATCGTTGCCTGCAGTATCCTATATCTGCAGTTGAAGATGCAATGATTTTGAGATCTTGCTAGGCAATAACGCCTTACTAATTACCCTATCTTCAAACACTTCTTCAATGAAATTTGCTTTTTTCCAACAAGACTCCACTACAGCACATACTACAGATCTCTCATCAGTTTTAATTGAAGTTTTTTTTTGGGGGGGGGGACTTAAAAATTAAGTATAGAAGAATAACCCTCATACAGTACAATCAAAGAACTGAAAGAGAACTTAAGAATAGAAATTGCAGCAATTTTGCAAGAATTAATCCGTGTGAATGCAAACTTTCTTAAAAGAAATGAGAAATGTGTGTCATTTTCATTGTCTTCTATGACAAAGGTAGGTGATTATTCTAACAGTAGCCCTAATTCGGAAATATGGTTGCTTGGATTTATTAGCCGACAACTTGCTTCCAGGCCACTACAGGTACTGTGCATTTCCGGCACAACACAAAAATAATCTCTCTGTATTATAATCTACATTTATTTATTAAAAAAAAATACAAACTTAATGCCATTTGCTTATGTATGCTCCCTATTGTGGACAAACTTGTTGGGATAGCTCTGTTGGAATCTATGTATTTTTTAACTGGAACATCAATTTTTTCTGTCAATTTTTTGTGCTGATATGTGGTAATGGATATGTAGTTTAGGTGCTAGTAGTCAAAATTGCATTGATTAGGCTAGTTTACATGATGACACTACATTTCAAAACTTCTTTCGTAAAACTAACTACCCATATTTCCTTTTAAAAAAATTGCAGTGCATTTGCATCTTTCACCTTATTTTTTTAAAGTCATTCCATTGGGACTGCTTATAAATACAGACTTTTCACAATTTCCTCATTTTCTGACTTCAGTTTCAAAATCATAAAAGGTGAACATTATATAATCTTGAAGTCATCATGTAAAGTAGTTTTATTGGTAACTTGGAGAAGTCAAATCGCCTACTGAGAATATAATATTGAGTTTTAGTAAGTTTGATGATTCAGATATCTCACTAGAACTATGTAAATGCACGTATGATGTCACATCTTTGCAAAAATAGCTGTCTCTCTACGCTCAGAAACACAATTTTCCTATGATCCAATGATTTTATGATGTGAGCTTTCTTCCACATTAATATTGTCTAAACGTGTGCCCAAATATAATTTTAAATCCTAAGTGTTTATTGTAGGTAGGGTTGCCAACTCTTGAAAGTGGAGATAAGGGATAATAGGGTATAACAGAAGTGAAAATAAGGGATAAATGCCAAAAATAGGGACCCAAAGTTTACTACTCGTACAGCATAACAAATGGTCATTTGTATTGTATTGATATTCTTTATTTAAAAAATTATCACTTTACTCTACATGAACAATACAAATCTTCCTGCCAATACAAAAAATGAACACATAAGGACAGGGGTTTAACACTTGAGAAATTATAGTGATTAACAAACTGTTATCTTTTAAATTATTGCTGACTTGCTGGTATTTGACAACAGATTGTGCCTCTTTCTGTGTACCTTTATCAGTTTTTACAGAAGTGAAAAATTCTTTACAATTTTAATCAGAATTTACAGTAACCTGATCTACGCTGTTCTTCTTTCAACTACCAATCATATTTCATATATGACCATTATGGAAATAACATACCAGATGAATTTAAAAGAGTGAATGGCAGGAATTCTGGAAGTGTGGGATATATATTAAAAAACACGGGACCTGGAATTTTTGTCTAAATTATGTGACTGGATTCCCTGGGAAATATGGGGTAGTTGGCAATGGGTGGTATGAATAAAAGTAAGCAATTTCTCCAGAGAAATCTCTTTTGAGTAAAAAGGAATTTACTCAACCTAAGAGCAATTTCTCCATTTGGTATCATTAAAAGTTGCCTGTGACGGCTGACTAATTACTCCTCGATGGGAGTAATTACCTCCCCTCACCACCAGTTCTTTTACAGCTAAACATGACTAAGATAAACAAACAAAGGAGCTCTTCATTCATCAACACACATCACATGCACAAAATAAATGTGTTATGCTAGGTCATACGTTTTCAAACACATCCCTGCCCTTCAGGAAAAGTAACTATTACTATTTCTAATTAATTCAAGGTTGTCTAAATACCAGCATTTAAGTTATAACGCATTTTTAAATGATTTTACAATCTTGTTTTTCTATATAATATTAAATAATTTTTAAAGATCATCAAGTTGTAGGCCTACTGGAGAAGTCCACCCCACCTAAATTTAGATGGAGAACAAAAACTGCACATCATAACTGACGGAACTTTTGCTATTGTTATTCTTCTTTTGCTTTGAAAAATAGGAAATTGTTTGACTTGCTTAAAACTCTTTTCAGTTGTTAAACTTGCATTACTTAGTCTGTACATTTATTATAAAATTTATCTTGTGGGGAAATTCTATTTCGGCGAATACCACGAGGCCATGGCCGTGCGTAATGGGTGGGGCCGCAGCCCCCTCTGGAAATTTTATTTATACATAAATCTGTAAACTAAATTATTATAACTATTACAACTAATATGAAGTGAGGCCTAGGTATCCACATCTATATTAATAAAAGGAAGTGTCTGTCCTCCGTCTGTCTGTCTGTCCTCCGTCTGTCTGTCTGTCTGTCCGCGATGCCCAGCGAAATCTACTCAACGCAGAGATCTGAAATTTTATACATAGGCGGACTAAAGGGTCGGAATGTGCACCTCGAAGCCGGAATTTTAATTTTCGCTTTCGTTCGTGAGTTATGAGTGAAAAACGGGCAGAAAACGTGTATTTTTTTGCGATTTCGAAGCATCAGTTTCAGTAATATATTTCAAATGTTAAATCAATTACAGTTTTGGCTATTTTTGTCATCATACCTCATAGCCTACCTTGAGAATAAAAGCATCGCGATCGCTTGATTTTGTAAGTCCATCGTGGACGATTCATTTGTTTAGAGTGTCAAGGCCCGCAGATATATGAAATTTTCAACCTACACGTAAGAAGGATATCAACATAGGCTTAATTATGGTCAAACATTGTTCGATTTGAACGAAACTCACTATACAGGGGTTTTCTGAGCCAAGGAACTGGAACCTGAGGTAGCTTTTTCTACCAGGGAACGCTACCTAATCGTGGAATACACTCCACGTGATTTAGGTGTTAATAAATATAATGATTTAACTATTATGCACTTAAGTTTTGAAATAATTATCGCGGGGGAAGCCGCGGGCACATGTTATCTTATAATAATAAAAGGACGTGTTTGTCTGTCTGTCCGCGATGCCCAGCGAAATCTACTGAACGCAGAGATCTGAAATTTTAAACATAGGTGGGCTGAAAGGTGGGCGAATGCACCTCAAAGCCGGATTTTTAATTTTAGCTTTCGTTCGCGAATTATGAGTGAAAAACTGGCAGAAAACGTGATTTTAGCGCTGTCGAAGCATCAGATTTCAGTAATACATTTCAATGTCAAATCAATTGCATTTGGCTTTGGCTATTTTTGTCATACCGTGGAAATAAAAGCATCGCAATCGCTTGAATGTTGTAAGCCCACGCTGGTTCAATTGTTTAGAATGTCAAGGCCCGTAGACATACGAAATCTTCAACCTACACGGAACAGGGATAATCAACATAGACCTAAATATGATTAAACATTGTTCGATTTGGACGAAATTCACTATACAGGGATTTTCTGGGTCAAGGAACTCGAATCTGAGATCGCTTTTGCCAGGCGACGCTATCTAATCGTGGTAAGTAGTCCACGTGGTTTAGGTGTTAATAAATATAATGTTTTAACTATTAAGCTCTTAATTTTTTATTTGTTATTTTTGAAATACCTAGGTAATTATCGCCGGCGAAGCCGCGGGCACATGCTAGTACTATAATATGAGTTGTTTGGACAAAATCAAGAAAAACGAGTGGTAACAGCTGACTTCTCAGATATGAATCTGGAAATTGATATGATTGATATGAACATTTAGGAATAATTAATCCCACTAAACTTGAAATAATTTCCTGCCAAGCAATTTATTGCAATGAAGGTAAAGCAATGGATGTAGTCTGACCCATTTTATGTGAATAGTAGGTCAATCTGTGAAATTGTAAGGGGTAGATAATATATTAAATTTGTATTGTGTATCCATACTCATGGGCCAACTACATTAAATCAAGGATGTGGATGATGATGATGATGATGTGGATAATAATAATAATAATAATAATACTAATAATAATAATAATAATAATAATAATAATAATTATTATTATTATTACTATTGTTATTATTAGTCTATAGTAGCATAGTGTTGGTGGGGGTGGCAATAATTTCTTCATTTCCCCCCCTTGACAAAATTTCTGTGGACGTCCATGCATGAGCTGAAAAGGTATTGCATCGCCCAGAAAATATGCATTTGTTCGATTTTCATCGTTAATTTATACACATCAGAATTTTCCAAATGCGCAAATCATGTACTGAACCTGGCCAAGTAGTGTCAATACTAGTGAATAGTTCTTTAGAATTACAAATAGGTTGTACATTACTGGCCACCACTTTTCGGTTAAAATACCTAGGTCCCACAAGCTTAAAGTACACAAGAGCGAAAAGTAGAGCAATAGAACACAAGCGCCGAAAAGTTGTTGGGACCGGAGTATGGCCTATGGTCGAGGCTCCGGGGGCGGTGGAGGGGAAAAAAAGTCGTCTGCATGAATGCTAGGCTTCTATGTGGATAGGTACATGAGTACAATAAATAGATCCTATTGCAGCAGGAAAAGTAGACTATATCGTTGCTGCTATTCAGCTTTTGCAGATTCAGATTAATGGAGATTTTTTGGAAATTGTGTACTTTTCTTATTATTGCATCAATAACACAATAAATTATCAGAAGTACTGCACTTTGATTCACACCGACATCTTCTACTACTACAGTCAGAATTACTGGATCGTCTATGCATTGTAAGAAAATTCACATCGTTTCTTCCTCTCTTATTTCACTAATTTCCAGACCCAGAAAGTTTTGTTGTAGCCATCTGATATTTTCTTTCCAAAATGTGCGTAGACATTTATAATTAGGGTTCGGATGTTTATGAACTGTCATATTTTTATTCTGACCTCCATTCTCGCCGCAAAAACAAATTAAACATGAATTGCACATTTGTTATCCTAATAGGACCATTTTCATTTTGCATGTAGTGTCATATTTTTGTCATTTTCATGGTCTTGGTCATATTTGTAATTTAACGTCATATTGCAGTTATAAACGCGGTAGAAGAGCACAGTTATGCAGTATGCGCACTCAATTGTCGACTTAAATTTTTTCCAAAAAAGAATAAAATATTTTGGTTTTACTGTAACTGAAATGTGAAGGGACAACAACATGTAATAGAACAAATACCTCTTCCTCCTTGTAGTTAAAAACTTCTAATATACATATTTTAAAAATATTAACAGTTCACATTTGCAGTGGCATCTAGAAACACTAACAGATTAGAAGTTTTTACAAGCAAAACTGTAAATCACCTGTAAAATTGTTAAAAAGTGATTATCTGATTGAATTAATGTGATATAATAATTTAGTGTCATTAAACGTTTAAATGTGGAACATTTATTTTTAGAAAATATGTTCCTTTATGAGGTCATATTTAGTCACTTTTAAGGTCATATTTGCAGTCATATTTTCCATTTTTTTTCATAAACATCGGAACCCTATTTATAATCAATCACCGATGAGTTTCTGCAAGTTTTTTTACATCTAAACTATCAAATACGTTGCCATTGCAGTAAACTAGTGTTGCTCAGTTTATTTGAAGTCACCTATTGAGGTTACTCCAAAATTTGTGAGCAATTTCTCCAACCTGTGAGTAAAAAGTAATTTTTAATGATACCAAAGTGAGCAAATTGCGCAACGCTGAATGTTGTTGATCAAATTCTCTTAGCCAGAGAAATTGCTCTTAAGATGAGTCAGTTTTAATGATACGGATGAGAGAATTTTCTCTTTACTCGGAGTAAAAAGTAATTTCTCATCTTTATTCATACGACCCAATGAGTCAGAAAAGAAAGTGTCAGCTATGTAAGCATATGAGTGGAGGCTTAATACACTGAACTTCACTAAATTTGTACTAACCTGGACCGGTTTCGGGATTATAACTTTACCTCATTTTCAACGTACTCCGACTGATGTTTGTGTTGTATGGTTACCCTCCCGCGGGCGTTCTATGAACTTCCTGACCAGGTCATCTTCCGTTGTATTTCAAAGTTCATTAGGTTATCTGCATTCTTCTGGATAAATATCGTCTCCCAGACTGTCAGTTCACTATGTCCGTGGGCGCACTTAACCAACTTAGGTTCTTGTTCAACTTCATGGTTCATGTTCCAGACATGGGCTGTTACTGCGGACTTTTCAATTTGTGCATATTTGACGTGTCGGTGTTCCTTCATCTTGGTCTCTATATTTCTTTTTGTTTTGCCTATGTATTTTTGTGGACAGTTTTTGCAACTAAACTGGTAGTTGCCCGATTTTTTCAGGTGTTGTACTCTCTCTATGTTGGTTGACCTTAACATATAGGGATTGACATATAGGTCAACCAACATAGAGAGAGTACAACACCTGAAAAAATCGGGCTTCTACCAGTTTAGTTGCAAAAACTGTCCACAAAAATACATAGGCAAAACAAAAAGAAATATAGAGACCAGGATGAAGGAACACCAACACGTCAAATATGCACAAATTGAAAAGTCCGCAGTAGCAGCCCATGTCTGGAACATGAACCATGCAGTTGAACAAGAACCTAAGTTGGTTAAGTGCACCCACGGACATAGTGAACTGACAGTCTGGGAGAAGATATTTATCCAGAAGAATGCAGATAACCTAATGAACTTTGAAATACCAACGGAAGATGACCTGGTCAGGAAGTTCATAGGACGTCCACGGGAGGGTGCCCATACAACACAAACATCAGTTGGAGTACATTGAAAATGGGGTAAAGTTATAATCCCGGAACCGGTCCAGGTTAGTACAAATTTAGTGAAGTTCAGTGTATTAAGTCTCCACTCATATGCTTACATATTTAATAACTTCACTGTGTAAACTTCCTTCATTAATTAAATAAAGTATCAGCTATTTTGAGGTAAATATTTATTTTTTGGGATTAAAGCATTTTAAGAAAATTACCATAATGGAATTTTCATTTTGTTTAGTTGGCCAGCTCTCTGTATTCATGGTGACAAATCTCAGTTTGAAAGGGATTATGTTCTGACAGAATTCCGCAACGGAAAGTCTCCTATTCTGGTTGCTACTGATGTTGCTGCTCGTGGTTTGGGTAAGTAGCATTGTACTGTATTGATGCATACTCCATGGGGGGGAAAAATTGTTTTTTACGTAGTATCTGCATGTAACATGTGTGTGCTATGTGTTTTGCAGATGTTGAAGATGTGAAGTATGTTATCAATTTTGATTATCCTAATACATCAGAAGATTACATTCATCGCATTGGACGCACAGGACGTTGCAACTTGAGTGGAACAGCATATGCATTCTTTACACCAAACAATGCACGTCAAGCTAAAGAATTGATTGCAGTTCTTGAAGAGGCAAATCAGAGCATAAATCCAAAGTTGGCTGAGCTGGCAAATATCGCAAGATCTGCACTTGGAGGAAAAGGTTAGTTTTTGTGTCAGTTCAAAGGTGGATTTTTGGGTATGATTCAGTTATTCATTTTTGTCTGCTTATGGTTTACTATTTTTAGGTTTATGTCCATTACGTAGAAGTCTGGAGCCTAAAACTTCTCCCTCTGCATTGTTGTTGTAAAGAATTGTAATCATAAACCTAATTTCCCATTGAGGTGCTAACACTACTCTAGTGGTAGGGGACTTAGCGTAATAACAAAACCAAAAAAATAAACGTTAATTAAGTGAGTCAACCATCTCACTTAAATAACATGGTATATTGCTTCACATTATAAGGTCCCAGCAAGGGTACCTCAAACCTGTATTATCAAGTGCAGCTGGCCATACTGTCAACGGTGAAGCAATTTTGAGGGAAAGTGATCTAAAGGACACAGCTCTGCAGCGCAAAATGCTCAGTCCTGTTTGATTTGAGATTTTGCAGCAATTCACGGGATGGGAAGTCGGGAACTAACTACATTGTAAGAGCAAATTCTACTGTCGAAGGTGCAAACTTGAATATTCCTGTGGAATGATAGAGAGAATGACAATTTATGGCACTCTTGTTCATAATTAATTAATTTTTTGCCTTGTAGTCTCCCACATGTGTAGATTTACTATATACACCTCTCATGTTAAAATATTATCTTATTTTCCACTTATGCTGTGTTTTAGTTGTCACAAAATATTTACAGAAACTCGCTTCCTTAAATGCCATTTTTATATTATTTCATATTTTAAATTATCAAACATTACAAAATAATAATAATAATAATACACTTATTTTGCGCAATGTTTTATAGTAATAATAAGTGAGATTATTATTATTATTATAATTCTAAATTATTCTCTGGACTTTCCTCTTTAAAGTGGCGTATCATACATAAATGTATTATAATTCTATCCTTTAAACTTTTTCTATGTAGAATGCATCAGCTTCTACGTAACATACAAGCTGGAAAATTTCAGGATTTGTTTATTTAGATGTCTTACACACAACGAAAAAAAAAGTTTTTTAATTGGTTGATGTATGAACTATTTACAGGTCGCATGTTACTAAAAAATGTTGATAAAAAAACTAAAAAAAAAAACATATTTCTGTAAGTAATTATATTATTGAGAACTTGATTTTTCAGTACCAACACACGTAGGTATCTAAAACTTCCTATCTTTAATAATTTTTTAGAAAAGGTACATTGTATTTAAAATTGTAAATTTAGGCTTTTCTGTTTTAAAATCTATTTGGAAATGTCATTAGTTCTCCATACAAATGTTAAAATTCCCCATTGTCTATTAATTGAATGAATCCCAAATTCTTTCCTATTTCTATTCGGACCTCTTGTATTTAGAACAAATTTGGATAAGAAACCCTTTTGAGCGCTGTGATCTATCTTACGACACACTGTGCCGCTAGCCTGTATGGACACAACAATGCTTCCCACTCTCCAATTTTTGGTGAGCGGCAACATGCTGTTCACCACTTGCTGTGTGGCCAAGCCATTGCAGTTTCATTATTTTTTATGGTGTTTCAAAAAATAAGTATACTGATGAAAAATTAAGAATACCTCGTTACTGTGAGTGAGGTTGAATTTCAAATTCATGTTCTCAGTTCTTAGTGTTCAAATTTCTTGTTCTCACTGCAAAGATTTATTTACATTGGTTCTTAATCAACCAAAATTACAGATGATTCTACATTGTTGATTTTATGAAACCTCCTATGTGGCAGTGTAAGGGGCAAGAGTGATAGTGGGAGGCTGGAAAAAGTGGACTGTATGGTTTGAACCTGCTTACACTGAAATTAGACAAGAAATCTGCAGAGATGATGGAACATTTAGATTTATTAATAATTCACTAAGAAATAACACTGAATAGCTGAAGGCTAATGATAAAGAAAATACATAGTTCTTGAAGTTGAAAATCTTGAGATGTTGAAGTCTTGATAGATTCTTGAAGTTAATCTTGTTAGTTATATAATAATGTTCAGTTCAAATTGAAGTTGAATGAATATGTGCTATAAGAATTTTGAAGCTTGAGATTGATGTTGGGGATTTACTTCACTACAAAGTCTTGCAATACCACATTCAGATGCATAAGTGTCTATTAACTATCTGATGTGGTTCCAATATAAGACCTATAATGAATTTTAAAGTAAGCAATTTACTGCACAGCGATTTAACAAATACAGTACTTAGCTGTAGTGTGGTTGATTGGTGCACGGCACCCTCGCTAAACACAAATTAGCTTTTCTGAGATGTAGGCTTCGCTAATGCAGCATGTCGTAAGATAGTTGTGAGTTCCAGAGAATTTACCAGAAGTTATGAGTTGATTTCAGAAATTATAAGTTGGTTATGAGTCGTGAGAATTACTCCCAGAGGTTGTGAGTTGTAAGTTTCTAGAGATTTCCCTAGAAATATGGAGAACTATGGACGAACACGTCCAACTATGAACAGCGACTATTGCAGAGTGAATAACGGTTAGGTTTAAGACCACCAAAGAACAGTTATGCTGACAACATAACGGCCCATAAAATCCCATGTTTGAAATTTCATAAAATTAAATTAATTAAACTTGATATGCTATACTCAAGCATAATAAATAATTATAAGATAAATCTGAAGCACAAATCAACTATAATTAAGGTAGTAGATTGTAAGAATTAGTATTACAATAAATATTTAGTAGTGTGACATAATAATTTTTTGCTATACAGTGGCATCCCTGTAGAGTGTATCGAGAGGTCTCGCGAAGAATATGAAATCCTGGATGTCCAAGGAGAAAACAAATAAGACTTTCACAATAACATGTCTGAATAATTAAATTAATATTACAATATTATTCAATTTATGACTTAAATTAAAGCATTAGCGCTTAAAAACATATATGTGATAATATATACTTGAAAGGTTAAATAATAAACTGTATTTAAGAGAAATAACTAAAAGTGGGTGTGGCCTAAATTTCACACGCCTTCGTGTATAAAAGGGCTTAAAACAGGCTTTTAGGCTATATATGCAATGAAATAAGAATGAAAATGTAAACTGCACATAACATTACACCTGTGGTAATGTTTGTGAGTCGAAATCTTACGAAATCGTTGCAATTCAATAATAACATGTAGGCCTACTGAACATGACATATTTGCAATAGACTGCAAGCTTACGAAATGGAACAGGCAGAATGGCAAAACTGAGAGTATGATATCATAGGATTCTGGTCTTCAAGCTGTACAATGTGGAAATTTCTACAGTTAATTGCCATTAAGTTTTTTCTACATAGGAGGTTTCCACAGAGTGGAGCTTTAAGAGCAGAATCCTATGATATATTCATAATTTACCCAATTCCGCCACATATGAGGTTTCATAAAATCAATGACAGTATTCCGTATTTAGTTCTTCTCTGCAAAAAAACCACCAAGCATTCAGCATTAAATTGAATAACAATTCATATTAGTATTTATTTATCATAAATAGGGCCCGGATTTTTATGTGCTAAAAAACTTTAAAATGTTTATTTTTTATGTTCTAAAAATGTTAAAAATATGTGCTAAAACTAAAAAAGAAAAATTCTGAAAAAGAAACAAAAACACCAGAATGTTCGTAACTTACTAGAATAAATTATATTGAAACTCACCAATTGCAGTTGAAAATCAGATGTAAAATGCTGACTGGAGTTGCAGTGCACAACAAATGTCGTCTCCAGATTATGGATCACGAATCCTTGCCTATAATCGAGAATAATGCCTTATATTGAGAAAAGATAACGTTGTACATCACATGATGTTAACCTTGCATATTTGAAGAGGGGTATGTCACTAGCACACACACGATCAAGTTCACTTACGTTTTGGCCTTCCAAAACTTGAGCGACTTTGCAGAGGGTTTGGTAGCCACCATTTTTCTCAAACATACCTTTAAATTTTGTTCTTAGAACTTCTATTTTCGAACCTGAGATAGTGTTAAGTTGCCTTTCAACATATTGTATTTCTTTAACCGAATTACGCAATATTGAGATTGGGTTATGTTCTTCCCTGATAAGCAAGTGCAAGTGAATCACTCTCACCTCATTGCAAGGTGAAGCATTTGTGTTGAATTCTTTCGAGATACAAATTTTTGTTGTAAAATGTTAAAAGAGAATGAGGAAAAGTACTAAAATATTTATTTATGGAGAATATATTGAAAATATTTTTTCACATAACTTTTTTGTAAAAACATATATGTGTTTTTATGTAAAATAAAATTTGGAATTTGCTGTTGTCGGACCTTGATATGAGCACCAGGGAAAAAAATTACATAAAAAAATCTGGAAAATTACTAAAATATGTATTTATGGAGAAAATATCAAAAATATTTATTCACATAACGTTTTTTGTAAAATATGTGTTTTTATGTGGAATAAAATTTGGAATTTTCGTTTGTTGGACCTCAATTTGGATATTAATCTTTGTTTTAGGAATGTACGCATCAGGAAAAAGAAAGAAAGAAAAAAAAAACCTTTTTTACATACAAATCTGGGCCCTAGTTATAAAGTATTAACATTAATGACCATAGGCACCATTCTCGACAAAAATTTTACCATGGTATAAAGTTGCAGTTAACCACGTTCATGTATATGGTGCATCAGTCATGATTAAACTTATAAACGTAGTAATTGTAAATTGTATCAGGAGTTTCAGTTACCGGTATATAACAGTTTGTTACCAGTGGATCCTCATTAAGTACTTTCCCCATTATCATGTTTTCCTGTATAGTACAAGAAATTTTTAAGTCAAACTCCAATCTTACTGAATCATGTTAAAATGTTTGATTAACTTATGTCAAAATAATAGAATCAGGTAAACCGAACAAAGTGCCAGAATGCTTTTGTTTAATCAGTGATAATTGCAATTATGATATGCAGAAAATAAGTTATTTTTGTAATCTATCTCCGAGTTAAGCTCCAGATCAAGTCATTAAGCAGGGTTTGTAGAAGAACAAAGGTCTAGGGGCTGAATCTGGAGAAGGCCTTCAACTCTCCTTACATAGCCATTCATACTCTGGAACCTTCCTTGTTTCGATTTAGGAAGGAAGGCTCCTTAAAGATTAAAGGGGGCCTGTGATGTCCCTTAAACAGCACTTTTTCTCATTCACGAACCTCTATGTTAATTTAAAGGAGCAAGTAAAGGAGTTTCCTTACCTTAAATACTGAAGGGAGTCGAGTGGTCACCTTTTTCCATCTTCTATAGTTTTCATGCGTCAGTTTTCTTACTTCTGTGATATATGGTGGATTTATTGAGTTTATGCATCTTATATCAAATTTCAGAATACAGCTATGTATGGTCAACGATAATGTTACGAAATAATTATTATATCTAGAAGTAATAAATAAAAATATAACTATATAAATACGACACAAACAAAACTTGTTATTCTGGGGAAAAAAGCCCTGAATTTCAAAATACCAGCTGATGGTACATAAAATACCTATGAAATAAGCTACATAAATAACTATTTATTCAAAGTAGTCGAACGTTTGAAACACTTTTAGCTCACTTACGTACCTAAAAGTGTTTCAAACGTTCGACTACTTTGAATAATTAGTATAGTTTCACTGTCAAAAAAACTTCATTCCTAAACTTTGTACATAAATAACTATTTTGGAAAAGAGTAGAGTACTGTTTTTAGTTCATTACTGTCTTAATTGTTTAAAAATTTTAGAATGAATATAGTATAAAGTGATCAATGTAACAATAATAATATTGCCATTTGAAGTGTGGATATAAAAGACAAATTTTAAACATAACTCTTACATATCCATATAACAAAGAAACAAAGTACTGTCTAATTAACATATACAACCAAAAAGTTGTCAGCTTTCTGTATTATGTATTATTTCAGTAATTTTAGTTAGTACACCCTCTAAACCTTAAAAAATTATTTCTGGGAAAAAAAAGAATCCTCAATACAGTCTCCCATTTACGGCTGTGATATATTTATGAGAGTGAATACAAAAAAGAACATCATTTCTAGAGAGAGGAAGTTTCAGTCTTCATGGCTAAGTAATTAATTATTTTGTAATACAAATTGTATATTTTTAAAAAATCACAAAAACAGAAGAAAACGCCCGGTTCACAGGGTGACAACTAAAAAATGGCACAGTGTGGAAAGTGTTAATATATGAGCAAGGTGTACAAAAAGCAAACACAAATATCTTGAATTTTTGTGTTGATAGTATGGCAATCCTAAATGAACAAAACAATTTATTATTATGGAATTCAAAAGTGAATAGCACCAGTAATTTTTGTCCAAATCATAAAACATTAACACATTTGGGATTACTGTTCATTTTTATGTTTTCCAATTTTCATGACCCATCCAGCTATAAATACTATCAAGTAATGCATGACAACAACAATGCACAAGATAACAGCTCAACCACATGTACAACTGCGGAAGTAGCACTTTCTAACCGATCAGTTTGTAATAAGAAGTGTTCTGTCTGTATGGACATGTAACATATCACATACCACAGTCTAAATTTTTCAAATAACCAGTTACTTTGTCAGGTACGTTATTTTTATTAGGGGAATGAGAACAGTGTCTCTTTCTTTTATTTTCTGAGAAAAAAAAAATTATACTATACTTTCTATTCAGCAACATTCCTTAAAGTGTAAGTGGTATTTTATATTTTTTAAGTTATACTTATTCCTGTGTAAGGTGTTTACATCCATAGGAAAATTCTTACTATAGAAATGTTCTTTTACTTACAGGTCGAAATCGCTGGAATAATCGTAACAAAGAAAATGGTATGACAGGAACAAACCAGAATGCTTCTAGAGGTGGTACTTCAACTTGGAATGGCGATAGATCACCCCAGAATAGCAGCCCTCAAGAATATCATTCTGGTACGACTACCAGATATTCTGCTTCTAACGGAATTGGTACAAGGGTTGGGTCAGAAAATTACAGAAACAATGGATACTGTCAACAACAGAACAGCTATAGCCAACAGAATGGTTATGCGCAGCAGAATGGCTATGGAGGTCAGCAGAATGGATATGGTATCCAGAATGGGTATGGAGGGCAGCAACAGAATGGGTATGCTCAGCAGAATGGATGTACTGGGCAGCGCTCTTATGGAGGTCAGGGTCCTCGAAGCTATCAGGGCCAAAGATTTAACAACAGATCTCAGAACTACAGTGGGCCTCAGGCTTCCACACAAGGCATGTATTCTGTACCCCCTCCTTTCATGCTACCCAATACTGCCACAGATGCGAATATGCAGAGCATACTAAGCAGTAAATTCTTCCAATCAACTCGCCCACCTCCCCAGGCTAACCCATGTGCTTACCAGAGCATGGCTGCAAATGCATTCAATCAGTATCAGCCCATACCATATGCATATGGTTATGGACAACCAACAGCCGTACAACAGTAAGCCCCCAACCCCTCCACCTAGGGTGATCATGCTTGGTTTATATTCATTATCGCTTTTTGAAATGTATAACTTTTTTTTTTTAATCTTTCACTATAGCAAAGATTCCAGTTTATCTTAAATATTTAATCTTAATATTTATCGGTGTGTGGGAATATAAATTTCCTTTTAATTTCAGTATTGACTGTTATGGCCACATTCCACTTTGATTTTGTTTTGTCACTCTTAACTGTACGTAGAGGTCCATAATATTTCTGTATGCTGTGGAGATGCACGAAACATTCAGAAGGGGGGTGGGTTGGGGGCAAATATTTTAATTTTTTGTAATAATAGACTGTATTATGGTTCTGGCAAAGAGCACAGATCGTGTATAAACAATGTATATAAGAGCCTAAATATGGCAAATTTTATTATCTGCGTTGTCTATTTGTGTTGGAGCAGTAGTCCTTCATGGTAAAATAATTGTGTGTGTATGAAATAAAAGTGCTCTGCGTTCTTTCCAGTGCCAGTAACATTATTTATTAACTTCCTCTTAAGGCATCGCCAAATAAAATATAGTAGTAATAGTTTATTTGCAGCTGAAGTGCTGTGAAGTACAGCAAAAGTGCTGTAAAAATGATGTGTGTGTCGATGCTATTCTTTGTTAATTTTTGTGCTTTGCAATGAAAGGTTTTCCATGTTCCTTAACCCCCTCAAGATCTGTCCACCCTCAAGGGTCGTGTACATAGTAGTCTTTAAGAGTTCAAATATTGTATAAATTATATGTAATGTAAGACCATGCAAATGTATGGTTAATAACTCAATTACACTTTGTACTGTGATATGTAAAATGTAGCAGATAATTTTAATCTTAAGCTGCGAGTCCAAGAGAAAGGTCGGTAGAACCACACACAACAACGATGCACAGCAGTATTTTGATATGGGAACATAATCTTTTTAAGTGTAGTCTATAGTATGTGATATTTTCCTCAAAGACTGATAACTCTGAAAGGGATATATTTTAAATCAATTCTACCTTAAGATTTTTACAAACTTAGTTGGAGCCAAAGCTCTTCAACGAGATTTTTGTATGGACTTTGCTTTCTACCAAATTGCATTGATACCTTGTGATTTGTTTTGTCTTGCTCTTATATTTTCTGTTTGATAAAGTGAACATAATCTAGATAATGTTAGTGAAGTATAAAAGTGAGTGAATGGTTCGTGGTGAACTGGAGAAATTTTCTCCACCAACCTTTCTCATTGGAAGAGATAAGCAAAATATTTGAGAGTGCAATCTAATAATAGATTGTGCATTAGTGTATATTCACTGTACTTTTGGATACAAAGATGCTGTATGGGAGAATGGTGAAAATTAGCAGTTGCTGCTGGTATTTCCTTTTTTTTTTAATACTGACAGCATATACATATTATAGTGCGACCCTTGTGCACGAGATAGATATATCTTCCTGGGTGTCAAGGAAGTAACCAACTCTTCTGTAGGTTTCCTTAAAAGTGCATTTCTTGTGTGTAATACAGTATTATGATAGTAAAATTAATTGCAGAATGTGGAAAATTTTATTTTATGTACATTAATACCAGAGGTGTACAGAACTCGCTTTTAGCTTGCCCATACCCGCTTGCATGCCAGACAAGCAAGTTGCCAGTGTTGCAGCTAGCAAGCAGGCAGGCTTCTTTGGACCTGGATGGGCTGGGTTGAACCCAACCCATGCAAGTCTGAATAAGCTTGCGACATTCCGGTGAGCTATTCATCAGTCGTTTAGTTGCTAAGTGTGGGTAGCTCCTCCTTACTTTTTTACAAGATAAGACTTTGTCACCTTAGATTAATAGGGGGTGGGATATAGTAACGCGCATTAATATTATTTCCATTATTGTTATTAATATTGCTATTATTAATTAATATTATATGGAAAGTTGATTTAGGGTGGTATTCCTTAAACATATCTGTATGCTTTGATTGATTTTTACCGAACTTTGCACTTAGACACTCTTTTACAAGGAAATTATAAATTCAAATTCAAAGAAACTATCCCTTCCCTTATTATCAAAACCTGTCCCAATGTTTTCCCTATTAAAATCTACTTACTTTGACTGTTGTACTCCAAATTTACACACAGATAATGTAGAACCAGGTTGAAGTTGTAGGCGACAGTAATACTGGAACAAGCCCCCCAGACTTATTTTCAACCCCTATTTTGTGATCTCTATACAATTCTACATTCTTTGACAGATTTTTACCAAACTGCACACACAGAGCTTGAGAACCAGGAGAAAATTGTAGGCAATAATCATACTGGAAAAAACAGTCCCTTTAGCAAGATTGAGCTCAGAAATATACACATTAAACTTCACTAAAAGGTATATTTACCCAGGATGATCATTTCAGCGGGTCTTCCTGCCATCAGCTGATTCCGAATGGTCCTCTAGCGGCGGGTGAATTTTTTAGTGAAGTTTAGTATGTATATATTGAAATCTGTAGCAAGATTGAGATCGGAAATATACACACTAAACTTCACTTAAAAGGTATATTTACCCAGGATGATCATTTCAACGGGTATTCCCGCCATCATCAGCTGATTCCGACTGGCCCTCTGGCGGCGGATGAATGAACTTGTAGATCAAGGTTCCTTGAACTAGAAAACTAGAACTAGACCCATTGAAATGATCATCCTGGGTAAATATACCTTTTAAGTGAAGTTTAGAGTGTATATTTCAGATCTCATCTTGCTACAAACTAACTCTTCTCACTTCAAACTAGTGATGGGAACCATTTGAATGAATTCATTCGGAATATTCGATTGTTAAAATCATTCGAAATGTTCGAGATGTTAAAAAAATCATTCGAATGATTTTGCTCTGCTCCAGACTAGCATTAGAGCGCTTCGCTTACTGAACTGATGTGTGAAAGCGAATGAATTCGTTCGAATGCTTCTTCAACCTCTCGGAATCTGGCATCTCGGCTCGTTCATTCGATTGTTTTCGTGTTCCATCGTGTCCCCGTTAGCAAAGCGTTCGGTAACTTCAGTCTCCCCCATTCCAAGCGGGGATGGCATGACGCAGACCTAGAGCGAAGATTTATTTTCATGAGTTTCAACCTCAGGCTACAAAATATATTTCGACAGTAAAATACCCGTTCTCTCGAATATTAAAAAGTTCAATTTTTTAAAGATTGTTCCTGTTTTACATCCATCATTAGCTTCTACATGAAACATATGCATTTTCAAATGAATTATTTATTTGATTAATTACCGTATATTGTGAATTATGATATTAAATACAGCCATTCAAATTTTTATATTTGATACAAGTATAAGATTAAGCAATTTATATTTGTAGGACGTCAAGAAATTTCATGTTAGGCCTAATTTACTGTACTTACTACAGCACTTGTTCAGGACTACATGACTAAAATAATAAACATCTCTGGAGGCCGCACTAAATTTAAATCTACCCGCTTTCGAATGCCAATGAAGTGAAGTGAGAACTGAAGATTTCATTCGAAGAATATTGGAGCTAGCGAACGAACATCTTGTAGTTGCATGTCCCTCTATGAATAAAACACTTCGAATGATTTCATTCGAAATGTTTAGTTCTGTATTCGAATGTTCATTCGATTGTTAAAATCATCCGATTTTTCCCATCACTACTTCAAACCCTATTATCAATTCTCTCTACATATCTGTATGCTTTCCTTTTCATCCGCTATTTGTATTTTCTCGATACCAATCTAAATCCTTTGGATGATATTTGCAAAAGCTTACACATAGACCTCTACACCCATGAAAAAAATCTAGGCGAGATTATAATGCTATCAAAACACTAAGTTGTATTCATCCCCTATAGGATTGTTTCAAGTTTTGAGAACAGGTGCTCTAAATACAGGTGAATCTATTCTTTGTGTTATACATGCCAGATTCAAGCGAGCTTAAAGTAAGCAAAAGGAGAATGAAAAAGTCTGCAGTACAATAAGTTAATTTACTTGCGCTTGCACACTGCTCTCCAGTGCTCAGTCAGGCCTAGCAGTTCACTAGGTCCCGTCAAACCCACCAGGTTATAGAAGGCTTGTGACTCATAGTGATGACATTTTAGACAGCCACTGCGATCCAAGCCTGTTATCTCGGCAAGCAAGCTAAGATCAGAATATGTACACCTCTGATTAATACCCCCTTCCAGCTCACCCGCAAGTACTAACTTCAAGAGAGTAAAATTAATTGAAGAATGTGGAAAATTTTATTTTATGTACATTAATACTCTTTCCAGCTCACCCGTAAATACTAACTTTAAGAGAAAGAAATTTCTTGCAGGAAGCTTGAATTGGGATGTAGCTTGCCTGAGTTTCCAGTCAGATTTCTTTGCGTTTCTTGGCGTTTTTTTTTTTTAAATCCCTCAGTGACATTTCATCTGCCTAGTTTGAAAAATATCTTTAATTATTTTTATAGCAGGGTTATTCCATGCCAAATCATCCAACAGTGGTTGCATGACCATTTTAGAAAAAAATAATTTTTTGTATATGAGTTCATACATGTTTCAAGATATCAAAACAAGTTTTCAAAAAAATCTTGTGTTCTTGGTTTCCCAGGGGTGTCCATTTTTCAATCCTGGTGTAACACATTTTTTGCGAATATAGCTGATTACGAATATTTTCATAACTCAACAACCATAAGAGTTAGAAATTTGAATTATGAACCATTTTGTAACTATTGAAGCGTACATTCAGAAATACTTTGTTTTCTTCAACACAAAATTTTTCATATGAAAATATGGGTTTGAAATTCGGGTAAATTTTTCCAAAAAAATCACTTTTTGGACCAAATTTTACATGAGAAGGAAGTGATTGTAAACATTCAATATTTTTTTATATTTAAACCTGCATGTGATTTGACTGTGAGGAAAAAATCAGGGTCTATAAATACATCTCTTATTTCTAAACTGGCCTCGAATATTAGCGTTTTTCAGATTTTGACTATTATCGGGCTCAAATATCTCTGATGGGTACCCTTCAAAAAATCACATAAACGAAGCCTTTCATGTGCCTAACACACAGTTAAAATTTCTATTTCTAGAAACGACTCCTATTAATTTTATAGAACTGAAATATCACACTTTTTAGGGTAGCGTATTTGGGAGAAACTACATAATATGTGATAGTGTGATATTTCAACTCTATAAAATTAATAGGAAGAGTTGTTTCTAGACATAGAAATTTTAACTATGAGTTAGGCACATGCAATTATGCAATTTTTCAGATCTTTTGAAGGTTATCCATCAGAGATATTTAAGCCCAAAAATAGTCAAATTCTGAAAAACGATAATATTTGAGGTCAGTTTAGAAATAAGGGATGTATTTTTAGACCCTGATTTTTCCCCACATACAAATCACATGCAGGTTTGCACATAAAATGTTTTTGAATGTTTACAATCACTTCCTTCTCATATAAAATTTGATCCAAAAAGTGAGTTTTTTGGAAAAATTTACCCGAATTTCAAACTCATATTTTCATATAAAAAATTTTGTGTTGAAGAAAACAATAAAATATTTCGGAAAGCAAGCTTCAATAGTTATAAAATTATTCATAATTCAAATTTCTAATCTTATGGTTGTTGAGTTATATGTAGATCCTCCCAAATACGCTACCCTAAAAAGTGTGATATTTCAGTTCTATAAAATTAATAGAAGGAGTTGAATCAAGAAATAGAAATTTTAACTGTAAGTTAGGGACATGAAAGGCTTCTTTTATGCAATTTTTCAGATTTTTTGAAGGGTACCCACCAGAGATATTTAAGCCCAAAAGTAGTCAAAATCTGAAAAACGCTAATATTCGAGGCCAGTTTAGAAATAAGGGATGTATTTTTAGACCATGATTTTTTCCTCACAGACAAATCACATGTAGGTTTGAACATTTACAATCACTTCCTTCTCATATAAAATTTGGTCCAAAAAGTGATTTTTTTGGAAAAATTTACCCGAATTTCAAACTCATATTTTCATATGAAAAATTTTGTGTTGAAGAAAACAAAGTATTTCTGAAAGTACGCTTCAATAGTTACAAAATGGTTCATAATTCAAATTTCTAACTCTTATGGTTGTTGAGTTATGAAAATATTCGTAATCAGCTATATTCGCAAAAAATGTGTTACACCAGGATTGAAAAATGGACACCCCTGGGAAACCAAGAACACGAGATTTTTTTGATATCTTGAAACATGTATGAACTCGTATACAAAAAATTATTTTTTTCTAAAATGGTCATGCAACCATTTTTTAAAAATTTGGATGATTTCAAAGTGGCAAAGTGCCAGTAGGAAAAAAAAATTGACAGTGTAAGAAATTTCCAGTGTAGACTTATTTTATTCTCAGCATTCTGTAAGATGAAATTCACAAGGCAGAATAATTCATATTGCTTTCAATTCGACAAATATTTGCAAAATTTCATTTTACTGCTGACTATAACCCCAAAATCAGCTCTTACTGAATTTTGAAATAACACAAATTGCACATAACATGCATTTCACATAATGCAAAAAATAAACATAATTCCAGTTTTTAGACTGATTTTGGCAACAATATTGTTTTATTTGGATAAATTAATCCATTTTTAAACAATACCGGTACTTATCGTAATTTCCATCATTTGCTCGTGATGTGAACAGGAAATGAATACAATAGCCATGATGGCATAAAAAAATATTTTCTCATGTAGATGTAGAGCAACAATTTTTCACTCCAAATGAACAGTTCACTGAGAAAGCCAGAGAGGGTAGGCTATATGGTCTATTTTTTAAACTCTGCTTCACCTGTCTTTTATCATGAACCATGGTGTCAGTCAGCATCCTGATCATCCTCAGCTTGTGTCTTTTGAATTGCTGTTACTGGTCCTGGTGATGGTGGAGGGACGGGTGTGTTGTAGCAGGTAGAAGTTTTGAATGAGGGTGCTCTCTATATTTGTGATGGTTCATTAGTTTGTTTTTGGATGAAGATATTCTTTGTTTCTTGACTTATGCTGTGGCCCTCGTTATCATAGTCTGCTCCATCAAGTCTAGGGTATTTGCCAATGCTATTTTTTTAAGTGGAATATAAATTTAAATATATATATAAGGTTTGTTCGCAAAGCAGTCAGAAACCAGGACCATATCGTTCGCGCATGCGCTCTTTCTCCACACGCGTTCGCAAAGCGAGAATCCGTGATTCTGATTTCAATCTTCTGTTCGCAAAGCTCTCACGGACAGTTTCTGTACTATAAGAAAAGTTTGCAGGCTCTAGCATGAATTGTTATCAGAGACATGCGCAGTAACCTATTTTCACGCGCCTGACTCCTCTCTCCTATAACATTGCGCCAGATTTATAAACATAGGCTACTTATATGTATGAATAATGGAAGATAATTTAAAGTTTCCCAAAATATAGATTATATTGTCGATGTATATTGCATTTATAACATGTCAAAAGGAAATATATATTTTATTTATATATCATATCGATTAAACGCAGAAACTATCGATTCCAAATTCTTGTAACCATTCGCAAAGTGCAAATCACGGGTAAGTTACAGACTGGACATGCGCAGTACAACAAATTCTCAAGCGGTCACGGATTTGCTTTGCGAACAAACCTATACATACACACACACATATAGAGGGTTCCCACAAATGTACTTTCAGGTTTTGAACACTTGTCTCATTTAGTGAAACTCGCTGCTGGTATTGATAGAAAGAGAAACTCAAGTTTTGTTCAATTACCTCACAGCTGTTCGATGTGAGCCCTGTTGGTAACATGGCACACATCAAGCCTATAGTCCATTTTCCATCCAGGTATGTTAAAATCTGGGGTTACAAAATCCCTGTACTTACATGCAACATATCTGGGACTCTCCTAAGGTTAATGTGTTTTGTGCTTTAAGCCATGAGAATATCTATGGCCCGTTCTTTTTTCAAGAGCAAACAATCTCAGGATGTGTGTACCTGGATATGTTGAAACTAGGGCTCCTATCTCAGCTGGAGGATGACATACATGCCCTGTTCCACCTTTTTCACAATGAAGTCAGAATGGAGTTCAACACCAGACTACCAAACAAATGGATTGGCTGTGCTGATGATGACGACTATAGACAACTTCTTCATTGGCCTTCACATTTACCTGGCCTGACATCCCTTGGCTTTTTTGTGGAGGAATGTTAAAGATAGTGTACAAGCCAACCTTCCATAGTTTGTCCATGGCCTGAAAAAGCACATCATCTCAGCAGCCATCGCTATCGCTTCAGTTGACTGTCAAATTCTACAACGTTCCTGGACGGAAATGGACTATAGGCGTGATATGTGCCATGTTACCAACTGGGCTCACATTGAACATCTGAGAGGTAATTGAACAGTACTTGTTGAGTTTCTCTTTCTGTCGATACCAGTTTTGAGTTTGTGTTTTTCGCTAAATGTGACGAGTGTCTGAAACCAGGAAGTACATTTGTGGGAACTTTGTATGTATCAGTTTTGTAAAAACTCCGAAATATTATTTTAAAACTAATTTTCCATATAAATGAAACCACTTTCATGGGCCTGTAATAATATGTTACGAAACCATGCATTTATGTATATTCTACTCCCTTTAAGACAGTTGGCTACAATTTATGGTAATTAAAGAAATTAAGTGCACTGAAATTACATTTTTAGACAGTCTGAGGTGAAAGAAGCACTTTTAATGTAGACAATATTAATTAAAAGGAGGAAATTATGCCACTGAGTGTTATAAAATATGAGACTCAAGGGTGACCAACTTTGATTGCTTCACATGGAAAAAAATACTCTTTTAGTTGAGTACAATTGCATACATATGATTATTATATAAATCGAAAATGTTAAAATTCATTACACCTTTTTAAATGCTAAATTTCTCAAGTCACTATAAAACTTCATCATTTGTTAGAAATGTTCCTATTAAAGTAAATTATACATTGTTGTCATTTTTATTGTAATTATGTGTAGAATTGATATACGAGGGCTGTTCAATAAGTAATGCAACACATTTTTTTTCTTAAAGCAGGTTGGTTTTATTCAGGATTCAAATACAACATATTATTCCCCAATCTTTTGGCTACAAAACCCTACTTTTCAACATAATCTCCGTTCAATGCTACAGCCTTACGCCACCTTAATGAGAGGGCCTGTATGCCTGCATGGTACCACTCTACTGGTCTATGTCTTGCTGCATCATCCACGAAGTGCTTCCCGTGGAGTGAATCCTTCATCGGGGCAAACAGGTGGAAGTCAGAAGGTGCGAGATCCGGGCTGTAGGGTGGATAACAATCTACTGAAGTTTTGTGTGCTCCTCTCGAGTGCGCAGACTTGTGTGAGGCCTTGCGTTATCATGGAGAATGAGAAGTTCGTTTGCATTTTGTGGCGACGAACACACTGAAGTCGTTTCTTCAGTTTCCTTAGAGTAGCACAATACTCTTCAGAGTTGATCGTTTCACCATGAGGAAGGACATCGAACAGAATAACCCCTTCAGAGTGCCAGAAGACCGTAGCCATGGCTTTACCAGCTGAGGGTATGGCTTTGAACTTTTTCTTCAAAGGATAGATGGTGTGGTGCCACTCCATGGATTGCCGTTTTGTTTCTGGTTCGAAGTGATGAACCCATGTTTCATCGCCTGTGACAATGTTTGACAAGAAATTTTCACCAACAGCCTCATAACGAGCAAGCAATTCCGCACAGATGAGAGTGGCACCATGCAGTCATACAGGCCATTCCATTAAAATGGCGTAAGGCTGTAGCATTGAACGGAGATGATGTTGAAAGTAGGGTTTTGTAGCCAAAAGATTGGGGAATAATATGTTGTATTTGAATCCTGAATAAAACCAACCTGCTTTAAGAAAAAAAAAAATGTGTTGTATTACTTATTGAACGACCCTCGTATAACAAACATTTTAAGATAAAATGACATATTAAAAAATCTAAGATTGACTGGTTGAAGTAGACAAGGTGACTCATGGGGTGGAAATTACGGTTGCTTCTAAACTCCTGCGCTTGTAAATGTGAGGTTGCTTGCTGGTGAAGGAACCTACCTGGCCTCAACCGCCATCCCTGTTTGCTAAGGGTATAATCTTGGATAGGCCTACTTCACTTCAAATAGACACATGCATGTTTTGTTCGATCATACCATAATACGCTTATTACATGTGACGTATCTGTATCACAATGCTACTAATTTTTAAACTGATTTTTGTTATAACATTGGTGTGGTGTCGCTTATCATCGAACACTGAACAATCTTGAAGTAGCAGCTGAAAACTGCGTAATAAATCAACTTTTTTAAAATAAAGTCAGTTCTGTTCGTGTTCATTTTAATATCATGCTAAAACGGGGTAAATAAAAAAACGGGTCGCACCTTCCGATGATTCGGTCCCGCCCTAAAAGATGCGAATTCTTATGTCCTCGTATTATGAAGAAACTCGTGATTGGACGTTGGAGGCGTGACGTCATACCGCTAGACGATCGGTGACAGGCTGACAAACCTCGCGGGAGATATAATATGGCACATTTTCGAAACCTACAAACAGTGTATCTTACATTATTCGAAAATGCTGCCGCCTCCGCTTCGCGCACTTAACTATGTGGTTAGTTTTATGCATTGCTTAGATTATATGCAGAGGTGTGTACAAGGCACTTGTGACAATATACAAGGACAGTGGGTACAAGGCACTTGGGACAATATTCAAGGACAGTTGGTCACCCTGCTTCGCTCAGAAAAAAAATACATCACAGTCCGTGCAAATGTAGGCGGAGCTTAAGGGGCGACCTGTTTTTGGATTTCGTGTTGTCTAGCAGTGGCGGACGCAGGGGGGGGAATGGGGGGATAGATCCCCCCCGAAATTTGAAAAAAAGGCTATATATGCACTCTAAGTGGCCAGTTTTATAAACTAATTGTATAATATGTAAGTTAATTATTTTTTTTAGTATTCAAATCCCCCCGAAAAAATTCTGCATCCGCCACTGTAATGTCTAGATCCGTTGGTTTCAAGAAATCGACCGAAAAGAAGCTTCGATTTGACCGACGTCATGAGATGCCATCTGTCGCAAAAGACAAGAACTACAACTAGCTGATGCGAAGGGCATCGTAGCCGTTTTATTGAGTGTACCTAAAATCTCAAAACTTAAACTAATCATGGTCGAACAAAAACAGTCGTGTGCAACTTGCCTATAATGGTAATTAAGTTACTCATATGAAAATTATGAAACTCGCTTTGCTCGTTTCATAAACATACTCGTATATTAATAAACTAGCGGCTTCGCGATTATTTACTCAACTGCTAGATCAGTGGTCACCAATTACTTTTGTTGTAGGTCCGTTTCAAAACATTGTCGAACTTTCGCGGTCCACCATGTTACCAACTACTGTACTACAGTAACTTAGGCTACTTGCTGTGCAAAGCTTTTCTTTGGAATCAGTTGTTATCTTACGTGCAAAAAACAATTGATATCGATGAAATGAAGTGCATAAATATCAAATCAAGTTTTTATTATGATATTTAGAATACAAGAAAATCAATTTAAAGTACATATAAATTCAAAAAGACTTCTTACAAAGTTCATCGTGGTTAATTTTCAATGGAAAAATTGCCACGTTTTATTTTGAACAATCTGCTTGAAATGCATTAGACGTTTATTTATTAGAGACTGTTTTAAGTTTTTCAGTACTGTCGGGTGTTACAGGAAAAATGGGTTGTAGAATGAAACATTTTCTGAGAATGAATCATTATTATTTTCTGAAAATACATAATTTCATTACGGTCCGTACAAGACTTGCCTGCGGTCCGGATATGGGCCGCGTTCCTCCATTTGGTAACCACTGTGCTAGATTTTTGTTTAAATAATTTGTTTAACAGAAAAATAATTAAAACATATTTATTAACACTGACAAATTTTTTAGATAAATTTAAGGAATTACATAATTTTATTCTTAATTGTATTGTTTTACGTAATAAATGTAGGTAATTAAAAGAACAAAACGAATCTTGTGCTGGCATATGGGCATTCAGATTCGAAATGAAACGACACAGATTCATGAACCATACCGAAATCATGCATAAAGAATAATAAAACTATTGATAACTAAAAAGCGAAACACCCGGCTTCGAGGTGCATTTCACAATTAATGGTAAATCACTTCCGTAACATCTCTGGGATCTGTTATGGGTAGGATGAGTGCGAGTCTGGAGTCTGGCCCTCTGCTAATCCCCCGCTCCTTCCCCCAAACACTTCACCAATGAACAGGTGTCAGCGCACAAGAGGCGCCTATTTCAAATAGCAATGGTCACTCTCTACAATACTTATTTCTCTTACCGTACTTAATCTGTTGTCACAACTGAAATAAAATTGTCGTCTTTGCTAGCAGTTCTTCAAACAGTAAGTCGAAAATACGAAATACGAAAAAAAATTGAATAATTAACGATACTTATTAAATTAATTCATTAAAGTTTATTTAATAATAATGCCCAGATAGTGCAATGCTTCTTCTTAATATTATTATATACGGTAACTTAACATCGGCTTTAAAATAGCAATTTTTTTTTGTATAGAAAATATATTTCGTACTTTCAGCTTAAATATTTGGTATTTAAAATGAAATACTTAAAATAAAGAAGTATTTTCTAAAACAAATAACATGCATTAATATTGTAAATGTTAAATTAATTAACATTACAGCATATACAACAATAAGGTGCAACAGATTAAAATATCAACACTTTAAGAGGTAAACCTATTCACAAAATAGCTTAAATGAAGATTTGAAATATTGTTATGAACATATTCTATTGAACTGAACATGTTAAAATTGTTCACACTCAAGATTTATCTTTCTAATATTAAAAACACTGTTAATGAATTTACTAATGAACTTAAACCGAGCGTAAAAAAATAAAGGCATCCTCAGGAAAGGAAAGTTATGCAAGAGTTCGCGCACTTATGGGCACCGATCTGTGAAATATTTAGATTTTTTGTTTTGTTTTTTCATTTTTCACCTCGGAAGCATTTAGGATAACCCCTAAAATTTTGAGAGCTGTAAATTCATTTAGGGTAATCTTGAAAAAATTTACATTAATTTTGTGATTTATTGGGTTACATGGCAAAAGATCCTTGCAGTTCAATTTTTAAAATTTTGGGACCGAATTGCAAATTTGCATATTTGATCTCTACATGCGTCAAATAAAAAAAGCTGATAGTTTATTATACCTTTTAGAAATAAAACTTAAACATTATTTTACTTAATTTTGTTGAGTTTAAATCATAAACAGTATGTTATAAAGGCATTAATAGCTAACTGTTTTTAATTAACTATTCGTTTAAGTTTAGTTAGTTTTATTACTGATAAGTCAGGATTTGGTTGAACATTTCGAAGCAATCGATTAAATATTGCTACGCGAGGAATAATTTTAAATATTTACTCACATAATTTGAGCACTTTTTTTACCCAGTTTTGGTTACCGAAAAAAGGGAGATGCTTAAAACATGCGAACTTTTTAAAAAGAGGTCTTATCGTTTCTCAGTTCTACAACCTAAGTAGAAGCTCTTCATCTCTTATAATGGGATATTTCCCACCTTCCAGACCACGAAATGCCCTACTGTAAGTTTTTGCATTTTTAGAGCGTCTTTATGTTTTCTCCAATAACGTAGGCCTACTAAAATGCGAACCGTTCCGCGAAACATTAAACTTTTTCTTTGTATTTTTGTACTTTTAATTTGTACAGCGCTGTGTAATTCTTCTTCTCCCCTGTCTTGAAATTTAAGCCCAAGTGCACTGTATTGTTAAGAATCAACTACCTGTGAAGCAGGTAGAGCAGTTTTGTGAATGAACAATACCTATCATGGAATGCGAGAATTGACAACAAATCCCAAACACAGGTTTGTAACACTTCAGCAGGCAACCATAGACTGACTACTGAGCATCTACCCCTGCACATCCCCCACCCTTCGCTGTATTGCTAGGATCGCTCACTGTTCAGCTAGAGAAATCCAGAGATGTTACGAAAATGATTTACCTCTAAAGAGGGCCGTCCGTTGGAAAAAAATGTCTAATATTCTGAGTTCCTTAGCCCAAAAGACTCCCGCATAGTGAGTTTAGTCCAAATCATTCAATGTTTTCACATTTAGGCATGCTTTCACGATCCCCTTCAGTGCACCTAAGTAATAATAAAAAAAAATTTAAAAAAAGATAGATCTCTGCGAGTCAGAATAAATGAATCAAGATAGCAACAGGACAAGGCCACCTGCAATTCATTTTACAATTGAATACGGTCTTGTTAATAGGTGGCGTTTGATTTACACGGAAACACGTCTTCTTCTTCTTTATCTTAGTTTTACTTCTTCCTTTTAGAGTTTAAGCGACCCACGCCGCCCGGGGCTTACAGGGCAGCGACCTGTCGGGAGAGGAATTATCTATGGATCACATACATACTTTTTAGACCACACAAGGACGTGGAGGGCCTCCCCGGATGAGTGATCAGCCCAATGCCGGGGCCACCGCCGAGACAACACGAACACATTGGACGAGACACACCATTCACACACACACACTCCAAACAAGGCGAGGATGGGATGAAGATGATAATGACGGCCAGATGATATTTGGGGACTACAAGGGCCTAAAGTTACCCGACATTTGTCTCACAGGTGAGGAAAACCCCCGGAAAAACCCACCTAGGTAACTTTTCCCGATCAGGATACGAATCCGGGCCCGCTGCGTGAGAGGAGACACAAGCTCCAATATTATACTGTAGTAGATCACTGCTATTATAGGCTTGTTGCACAACGAACTGTTGCAACACGATAATATTTATGAACACAGCATCAGACAACAAATTATTTCTCTAAAAAATAGACTCTACCCTGTAAATACACTTCTCCTGTATTGATTAATAGCCGTACTCAATTCCACGCGTATTGTGATTGTAACAATATCAGACAAGAAGAAATGGAAGTTCGCGTAAGAATCTTAATGAAATTATCTGTCATTCTTAAGTTAAGTTCTTAACTTAAGAATGACAGGATTAGGACCTAAAGGTTTCACCACCTGCCCCTCACATCAGAAGCATTGCACAGAGTTCGGACTCCCTGCTTCTTGATGCTGAGGATACTTTAGTACGGCAACTTGGAAAACGCTTCAAGTCGTCAACATTTTTTAGGCCTTCAGCCTGAACAAACCCCATCCCACTACGTATAAGCCTTCAGCTGACACGTATCCCAACTGGTCGGTTCAACTCCAACCAGGCATTACAGAATGGAGGACCATGACCAAATCCCCTTTGCAAGTTTCGATCAGGGTTTTCCCTGGTTGTAAGGTGAATATCGGAAGTATATTAAAAAAGGGACATGGCCCAAACCCCAACTCGTTGCACTTGCCCTGCATAGGTTCAAGTCCTATGCGTTAGCGTAAGCAAATTTTTTAAGTTATAAGATATGAACCCGTTTTCATTTCCAGCAGTGCATTTCGTATGCAGGTATGGATTCGGAGTCGAGGTCGTTATGTATTGTACAGTAGTATTATTTCTGTCTGACCCCGACGAAACGCGAGTGAGGAGAAGAGAATCCAACGGTGTGGGTTAATTCAGAGACCTTCCCATCCCGCCGATCATGACAGTAGTAGCTTATATATCTTTAGTCAGCGTTTGTGTTTACAAACAAATCCCTATCCAAGTACAGCTCTGGCAGATATTTTTACCTCATTCATTAAATGTTATAACACTAACATTAAATGTTTTAACTCTAACATACAGTATGGAACTTTAATATATTTACTCTACATACCAAGTGTGGTGTTACCGCTGTGCTCAATTACAGGACTGGATATTATTCCATAGGAGTGACACCAGAGACTGAGAGTCTTTCCCCTTTACCATTACTATCAGCATCATCATCACCATCACCACCAACATTATTAGCATCCGAATCACTCTCACTAGAAGCATCACTATCACCACCCAAATGAATGACCAATTCTTGAGCCGCATCCAGGAGTCCCTCCCTTTCCAGATATTCCTGTTCAATATTCTTCACGTGCTGGCATCTCAGTTTCCACTCCTCTGCAGATATTGAGGAAAACTTCTCATCCGTAATCTTCATGACATCTTCCATTTTAAATGTCACATTGTTTTCGGCTACCCAATTTTTTACAGTAGCCCATATGAGTTCTATCGGATTGAGCTCAGGGTGATAAGGGGGGAGCCTTAAAACATCGTGGCCATGTTGCTGGAGAAGATGATCGATTTTGTAGCTTCGGTGTTGTGGCTTAAGTGTCAGTATTAGTTCATAAATTTCAGCTTTTGTCTTACTATGAAAGTTTTGTTTCTCAAAATTATCGTTTTCAAGGTGGGACTGCAACCAAGATATCATCACGTCTTTTCGAGAATTCGATGTGGGAGGCTTATTCAGCTGCACGTTATGGTAAGGGGCATTATCAATAACCAAGACTGAGTGAGGAGAAAGATTTGGAATTAGTCTTTCCTTTAGCCACTGCTCGTAGTTATTGAAATCCATGTCCCCATGATAGTCCCCTGTTTTTCTGTGTGAAATGAATCTCAAATAAGCATTGGGCACAAAGCCATGCTCTCCTCCAGCGTGAATTATAATAAGCCGTTGTCCTTTCGAAACTGGCGAGAAGAGTCCACTCAGCGATTCGTCACTCCAGGCACATGGTGTAGTATGTGTTGTGTGAAGGTAGGTTTCATCCATGTACACTATTGAACGCCCTTCAGTCCTATACTGATGAATAGACCTTAAATAGGCACATCTGAGGGACTTTATTCTCTGTTGTTCCACAAGAATTTTTCTATTATTTCTTGTTTTCCTCCACCGAAAACCAATATGTAAAATAATTTTCCTGAGTGTAGAGATGCTACCCTGAAAGTCAATTTTTTCTTTTAGTCTTGAGTGTATTTTTTTTAAAGTCGGTCTCTGCTTTTCTTCAATATAGAAATTATTAATTGTTCGTCGGACTACTTCTCCGTTAAAATTGTCAGGAGATGATTTCTTCGAGGTACGTATTCTTTCTTTATCAGGGGTAGAAAAAGAATTAGAAGCTCCTTCTTCAATACTTTTGGCCTCTTTCACGATTCGCTTCACAGTACTAATGGATACAACTGTAGCTGTTGAAACCCTTTTATATACAGATGCACGCTGACCCCTCACATCCCGAAAATATTTATATACATTATATACTACTTCTCTTGTCTGCGAATGAATAACTTTACTCCCTCCCAGTTTACTATGAATCGGAGGCAAGTTGCAAAAGTCTTGCGCACAACTGCACTCACCTGAAGCACTGTCTGTTAGGCACCGCAACAAGAGATGTTCCTTCTTCCGAGACCTGTGTACTAATAAACAACCACCCCTTAACATGACAATTTTTCTATAGTGGACTCGTCTGTCTACGGCGCATCTTTCTGAGCAGTGTCAGACAGAAATAATACTACTGTACTTGCATACGTATCAGATATACATACATATAGGCGTACATATTCTTACAGTCTTTATAATGTAATTTAAGTGAAAGTTAATTTTAAATATGCATCCCTTAAGACGTTTAAAATTAAGCTTACAAACTACATCCTTTTTAGAAATGTTACGCTTTAACTGCTCAGGCGCGGGGGTTCAGAAAATGTATTTGATCAGTAAGTGTTACATACTATGTCACTTTACAAAGGCAAAGTTACATCACTTATAAGTACTGTAAACCCTAATCATCATTGATAATCCCACGAGTGATTACGAGTAGGATTTATTAAGACTATTCCTTGAATGAAATGTAACGGATTATATATATATAACTTCTTTGTCAATATTCTGTCAGCTGTTAGATCAAAGCACACTAAATGAATTGATTCGATTCGAGTTCCCAATGGTCCTAATAGTGCGTACCACAAGATGGACAGCGTCGTCGTAGTTGCTTAAATCAGAACGTTATAAAAGCACACGAACTGGCTTGCATCGAATCGAAATACTGTTTTTAATCAATGGAAAATTATAAATATCCATACTAGTTATGTTGTATGTTGTGTGTTTTATTCTGTTCACTGGCAGCGTGTGACGTATTAATCACTGCACTTGATGCCTTACATGTCTAGTAACGAGTTGACGTTTTCCTTATGATCCTAGGTAGGAAGCATGATAAACGATCGTGATTTATACATGGCATTGCTAAACGTTATTGGTCAAATCAAACACGCAGCGTATGAGTGGAATAGCCTTCAAAAATACAGAATGGGCAGAATGGACTCCCTAGTTTCGAAAATTCACTGGAGGTGTTCCAGAGCAGGTAGAGGGGTGGGACAGGTGCCATTAAGTTGGAGTGACAATGCAGTTTTCAGTAGTCACCATCACAGAACAGAAACTTGGTCACCATGTGGTGGACACGTGAGCAACGGGGCTTTGTTGTGGAGACTTCTTTTAAGAACGGGGAAAGTGTAGTGACGCATTTTCACCTTAGCGGTACAGTAAACAAGCAACATTTTTGTTACTGGGCAACTGAAAACCCTCGTGAATTGCACCAAAGACCACTTCACAGCCCTAAAGTGACAGTTTGATGTGCTATGTCATCGATAGGCATAATTGGACCTTATTTTTTTGAAGAAGATGGCTTAACTGTGACAGTGAATTTAGCATGCTATTGTGACATGCTAGAGAACTTTTACGCCCCAAAGTGGAAGAGTTTGGTAGGGAATATGACTTAGAAGACTTCTGGTTTCAACAGGATCGAGCCAAGGCCCATACTACCCGTCGTTCACACGAAGTTTTGAAATAAATGTTTCCCGGCCGCCTGATCTCCTTACGAGAGGATGTTCCATGGCCCCATAGGCGTAGCGAGGGGGGGGTTTTGGGGGTTTGAACCCCCCCCCCCCCATTGATTAAAAAAAGGAAAATTGTATAATTTTTTTAAGTCTGCCCATAAATTGCTTAATACAAGTATAAAGCGTGGGAAGCTTAAAACTCGTTATTTTGCGTCTTAATTTTTAAAATTTTCCGGGGAAGGACCCCCGGAAGCTTAAAACTTGTTATTTTGCATCTTAATTTTTAAAATTTTCCGTGGGAGAACCCCCGGAAGCTTAAAACTCGTTATTTTGCATCTTAATTTTTAAAATTTTCCGGGGGAGGGCCCCCGGACCCCCTTCTCCTTCCATACTCGCCAGACCCCGCGGATGTTATAACCCCCCCCCATATGGTCGGCCTGGCTACGCCTATGCATGGCCCCCTTGCTCCCCGGATTTGAGCCCCTGTGATTTTTTCCTATGGGACTACCTGAAAGCTTCAGTTTATAAAGTTCGACCTCGAACCCTGGAAGCTCTGAAAGAGGCAATTGAGGATGTAATCACCGGAATTCCACAGGATATTCTGGCAAAACTGGGTGAAAACTTTGTTTTTTAAAAAGGGTCTCCACAACAAAGCCCCGTTGCTCACCTGTCCACCGCATGGTAACTACTGAAAACTGCATTGTCACTTCAACCTAATGGCACCTGTCCCACCTTTCTACCTTCTCTGGAGTACCTCCAGAGAATTTTCGAAACTAGGGAGTCCATTCTGCCCCACCTTGTACTTCTGTACAGTTTTTAAAGTTTTATAGTTAAGAATGAAATAACATGCAGTAATGCTTTATGTTTAAGAGTCAATCCTATCCGTCCCGTCCCAATTCTCCTTCATTTCCTATCAGTGCGGCCCATTCTAACAAAACAGCGACCGGCCTCTGATTCAAACGGTAGAGCCCTTTGTCTGCGGAGGAAGCTAATGTATCTTTGAGGATGGATAGGAAGCAGCTGAGGGAGGTAATGACCTTGACCCACAGTTCGTGTGACGTCACAGAACCTGTCACTTCCTCATGTCTATTGCATAACCTGCTCTAACTTTCACTACTAGGCTTTGGTTATGCAAACAGTAGTTCATGATTTTCTTTTATTGTAAAATTAAATGGCGCTACATAAAGAAAGCAATAGGAAAATACAAATCAAATTTGAGAACGCGTTTGATTACCGATTGTATGCTTATACAAGCAGGATTTGTATGCACTAAAATCCTTAGAAATAACCCTTAAATATGCACTACAATTAAAGATTGTTACTCTATTGGACGCTTTAGGGCACTTTAATTCTAAAGTTTAAGCCCGTGTATGTATGTAGGACAACCTGGACTCGGCGCAAGTAATATAGATAAGATCAGATTTATTTAGTCTAGTTGAACTTGTACAGGTAGAGAAACAAAAAGCGGACCGACTCTTCTAGCTGATTTCAGAGCCTTGTGATACGTAAATAAATGTAAGAAATGTAACGGAAACGTTTGTTTTCACAAGCAATGAAAATGACGTGAAATTATTTCTCAATTGATTGTCTATATTGTCCAGAACAAATTTCAATGCATTCCCTGCTATCCTGTGAATGTCACTAGGCATGCGTAGTGGCTCAAATTGGCAAAAACAATTGCAAACGAAAATATACATTACATGTTTACATTTATAAAATTAATTTAAAAACAGAATGACAGTATGCAATTAGGAATATAATTTAAATAGTTTTGTCTACAATATTAGGTTAACAATAATTTATCCCAGCAGAACTTGTAGATGCCCTGGAAACCTGGAACAAGGAAACAGAAATTACTGTTTGAATAACTCTATGTTGTAAATTGTAGGCATTCATTTTACAAAATCATTATTAGTATTAAAGCAGTGTTCCAACCAAAAATATAGTAAGCCCCTTTTAAATTTACGGAGCACAGATTTTTCTTCGAGGTAACCTGGCACAGAGTTATAGATTTGGAGACTAGTATAAAAGAAACTGTTTTGACACAAAGTGGAGGTTTATAAATATCATTTGTTCTCCTTGTATGATAAGAATGGACATCTGCATTCACTAATAAAGAATTAAAAATAGTCTTTATGTGACATATTGATTCATAAATATGTAGGCTATACGTGGTAAAGGTAGCACTTCCAAAAGTTTAAAGTACTGTCGACAGCTAGTAGTTTTATTTCTTTTTACAGTGATGATCCTTGTAGCTCTTTCCTGTAGTTTAAATATATCTTTGGCAAGTGGTGAATTTCCCCAAAAAATTATGCCATATGTTAAGAATAAATGCAAGTAGGCCTAGGCATAGTATGTACTGCGGGTAGTTTCTAAAGATGACACCTTTCTGATTTTCGTAAAGCGAAGCATGTTTTACTTAGTTCTTTTTATAGCTTATATATTGAATATGATTGAACCATTTTTTTAAAGTTTTCGTTGAGCCACGCCCCAGGAATGTTGTTTTGTTTGTATATCTAATTTATTTGTCTCAGAATTCTTTAGGTAATTAACGTTCAGGAAATATATTCTGTTTATCGTGAAATTTAATTGCTGTTGTTTTCTCTTTATTGATTATCAAGCGGTTCTTCTGAAACCAATCAAACAGATTGTCTTACTATTTCATTTATATTAACTATCGCAGCCAGGGCCGTCACATGGGGGGACCCAAGGGACCGGCTGGGTCCCGGTGATGTGGTGTAATTTTATGGAAAACTGGAAAAGTTTGATCAATTAATGTTCTGTTACACGAGTAACGAGAAGGAAGCTCCACGGAGAAGGGAAGAGAGAACTGAATGAGGATGGTCGGCGATCCTAGGCTCGACCCCGAGTTATCGCGGCCTGTTATGAAGACACTAGTGTCATCTTGAAAACATGATTAATGTGTGATTGTAGATCGTTAATGTAATTATAAATAATACTGGTCCAAGAACGGAACCTTGTGGAACTCCAGACTTTGCATTTTTTATTGGACAGATGTAGCAACACCTGTCTAAGTTGACCACCGTTGGTTCCGGTCAGATCTGGTCAACATATAGAGATGGTCATGTTACAAAGATTTTCACTGATCTATCAGAAGTTTAATTATACAGATATATCTAATACAGTAAAGCAGACAGAACTCAGTAAGACATAAAAATGCAGTTAAACTAATCTTAACTTATTAAAATTTAACACCAATACGTGTATTACTAAGCTATCACCATCATCGTCATCGGCCACGAGTGTCAAAAATTATCCTAGTCAAGATTTGTTTGATATTACAGTACTGTTGTAGTTACTTTGAAAAATAGTTTTCAGTATGTTTCAAGTTCGTTTGAGATTTGATCATCCTCATTTCAATGTCTGTATATAAATTAAATAGCCCTCTTTAGAGCGTTTGAATTATTTGCATTTAATCAATTTATTAACATGTTTTAATGCTTCACTGTGTTGGAATCGGATTCTCTATTTCTTTTTCCGTGACATCAAACCCGGCCACGGTCGATGGATTTTTCAGGGCGTAAAAACCCTGGAGTATACATTTTAGGTAGATTTCCAAGAAAAATCTACCTATTGCAATCGATACCATGTCATGACTTTCGAAAAGTTCTTTCATATCTTTACGTTTCATGCCTCCCTAAGTACGAAACCACCGCCCGTTAAAAAAAAAAAAATTGTGAATATGTATATGTATATATATATATATATTTAGCGGCCGTAATTTTGAAGATACTTGAACAGAATTTTATTATGTTATTTCTAGGCCTAATAGTTCGGACAAGTTCGTTAATGAGCAAAATTGACCCAAGGGGAGGGTCGGGGGAGGGGGTTGAAATTTTTAAAAAATTATATCTCGGCCCCTATGAAGTATAGAGGGAAACTTTGTTTGAATAAATTAGAGCACTCCCTATGGAGTACACAGTGACATCAACGATTCGAGGGTTGGGGGTACGAGTGGGGGTGGTTGGTGGGGGATGGAAATTCGAAATTTTTGAAACCACGTTTTATGGGGTATCGTAGAAAAGCTGTTCATGAGTACTCTACAAATCAATAACTGGTTTCTCGATAGCTCTTATATAAGGCGTGATTTAGCACTTCGAAATCTACCTCAGCTTGTAGGCCTGCCTAAAGGAATTTTTTTTACTTGTGTTTTGAGTATATCATTCTAAAATTTGTGAATAGTCAGAAAATCTTGTTATTAATAGGCCTACATGAAAGTTATATTCCCATAAATTTATATTTGGTATTATTTGATCTGTAGCTGACTATTTGGTTGCACCTAGTCTTGTTGGATCGCATAGTTGCCTTTAAGCCATATGAGTCCAAAATTGATGGAAATGCATATTTATATTGTGATTTAAGAAGTCTATCCATTATAATAACTTGTTTGCCTTTATTCAGTAAACTGTTTACTATTATGTCAAGGTTTCTAATCTAATATATAAAATCGAAAGTGTGTATGTATGTATGTATGTATGTATGTTTGTTCCTTATACAAATCTTCATTTCTTTACCAATTTACACGACATTTTGCACACATACCCAGTTAAGCCCGGGAAGTATAGCTGTCGACATTAAAATTCAAACAAAATACTCCTTCCCTTGAAAATTATATAATTTCTGAGAATTTTATACTGAAAAAATGAATTGCTGTTTAGTTCACATGGCAACAGAAAATTGTTTACTATGATTACATAGGGCCTTGGCAAGTATATAGCCTAATGCTTTAACGAATTATGATTCCATCGATGTAATATATTGGCGAAAATAATGACTGAAAATGAAATCCACGAAAATAAAGCACAGTGTGATGTAGTCACATAACTTTCTCTACCCTCGACATAAGAAATATTTACTCACTTCACATTTTGATGTAGAATAAGAGGGACAACTTAAGTGTGTGAGTATGCTATATCAAAAGTCTATAAATAATCCTTTCCGCTGATAAGTTATCCATACCTGTAGGCTTTGTATTAGTTGAGAAATAGGGATGTTTATCATAGGCCCTAAGCATGGGATGGAACATTTTGAGTCCTATGCTCGCAGTATATTATGTCCCGGGTTCTAGGGGAGGAAAGTATGAAAGTGATACTGCATTTCTCTTTTATTTCAGCTCCGAAACGATTGTATAGTAACATGAGAATGAGAAATAAAATTTTCCGTCAAGTCAGTACAATCTTATGTAATTTGTGTTTCTTCTTATTTCAACCCCTCCCAAGCATGATGTGTAGAAGCAACGGAATGCAGCATTCCACATCCTCTATGAGCCATAAAAAGCTATATCCAGCGTTTTCTGATGCAATAGTTTGAGTGTGATAAATCTTTTTCTTCATTTCAAGTTCTACATACATAAAGTCCTTCATAAGTTAATTTCAAATTAAAAAATACAAAGCCCGGGCGACGCCGGGCCTTTTCAGCTAGTAAATATATAAATGTCACTGCTAGAAGTTCTACAAATACAGATTATACTCAGTTTTAACAACGAAAGTTCCATCAATGTTCTTCGGTATTCATGTTTTCAAAAGCTGTGTAAGGACCTGCTTCCAAACCAGATTTAACAAACATACAAGACCCACCAAGCAAAATGAATAATTAACCGCACTTTCACATCAGTGACCATCCGATACGTATTACACACACCACTAAATACCTGGGTGTGCACTTTACGCACAATCTTAAATGGAATGTCCATTTTCGGCACACCTGCGGCTCTTCAATCGGCTAGTCCGTATGCTTCACTTATACCAGAACCTCACTGAATTCACACTCGGATATGGCAACTTAATAATCACAAGTCCCTCCAAATTTTGGCATAGCAAAATTCAATCACAAATTTATAAAATTTCCAAACATATCCTTGGTGTATCAGGCAACCCCAAAATGACAAAGCTCTTTCATGAACTACATTTACACCCTTATACTTGTAGACAACAACTCACCACCATGAAAACCATTGAATATCTTTTCCATGAAACGCCAACTCCACTATACGACAAATTGTTGCAGTTGCATCATCGCAAACGCACGCAACATCTCCTTTTTGTATCTCAGCCACTACCCTCTTTCCTCTATATTTTTTCTCATTTCTATGATAGACGAAGCATCACAAGCAATTATTATAAAATTGCTTGAGAATGTTGTAAGGTTGGAGGCAATGTAACTGAACATTCATTGCACTGGCAATTCTTTGATCTAGTTATGGAACATACTTTCATGATTATTTAGTTACTAGCTGACCCATCAATGCTTCGCATTGTTAGATTTATGTATATATAGGTTAAGTGAACACAATTTAAAGTCGATTCGATGTACTTCTATAAATCATCAGCCGTCCAGCCAACACGGTGGACGTATTTATATTCCACATAACATACTCCTTCACCCGTAGTTTACTCTGATTATGTCTTAAAAAATTTAATCTTTCTCTTTCAATTTTGGCAAACATACAGTAAATAGCTGGGCGTAGGGGATGCGTTCGCTCGTCTCACGCAGCGGGCTCCGATCGAATACTGGTCGGAACAAGTTGCCTAGGTAGAGTTTTTTCCGGGATTTTTCCTCACCTGTGAGACAAATGACTGGTAATTTTAGGCTCTGGTAACTTTAGGCCCTAGTGGTCTCCGAATATCATCTGGCAGCCATTATCAACCTCATCCCATCCTCGCCTTGTTCAGAGTGAGTGTGTGAATGTTGTATCTCGTCTTACATGTTTGTGTTGTCTCGGAGGTGGCCCCGGCATTTGGCTGATCACCCATCCGGGAGGCCCTCCATGTCCTTGTCTGGTCAAAAAGTATGTATGTGAGCCATAGATAATCCCTCTCCCGACAGGTTGCGGCCCTGTAAGGCCCGGGCAATGTGGGTCGCTTAAATGACCCCAAAAGGGAGGTGTAAAAACTAAGGTACAGATACATAGATAATTTGGAAAATAGAAATTAATCATGAAATTATATCTATTGATACTGTATGAACTACCTGGGGCTAAAGGCGGTCGGTTCGTAACGCTGACAACCTTACCACGTTCACGTTCCGAGTGTATAAAAATCCGGGAGCCTACACTTCTTGGAACCCTCTGGGCCCCATGGCCTGTAATAGGAAACACTTTAGGCCTACTTATTATCTCTTGCAATGCAGTCCTAGGCTAGCTATAAGAAAAGAGTTCAACTCTTAAGAATAGAACCCAGGACCTTTTAAATTTACTTCGTGTCAAAAAATAGTTAATAATAATCTATAGGAATTCTATTGATAGCCTTTCTCATAATTTTATATCTATTAGGTCTACATGAAATCATAGTGTCATGCAAAGCCACCTGTGTAGTTTAAAAAAATAATGTTGTCATGGGGATTGTATGCATGCAGTATGAATTCCTTTTGGTGAATATCATAACTTTACAACCCTATTTTGGCCCTTATAGGCCCTTAGAGGCCAAAGATTTTGAAATCCTTTCTTAGTGCGCATCTAGAGCCTAGTAGCAATATGTGTACCAAGTTTCACGTTCCTAGGCTGTATGGTTTTTGAGAAACTGTGATCAGTCAGTGAGTGAGTGAGTGAGTGGGTTTTGGCTTTTATATATAGAGAAGAAGAAGATGAATAATCACGTTTAATGATTATTTAGGTAGCTTTGTTTCTCACGATAGTTTTTCATTATGCTGTATTAATGCAAGAAGTTTGTGTAACAAGTTGAGGATTTAGAAATTCTCGCAAATAGATTAAATTCTCTAGAAGTTATTGTAATATCCGAAAATTGGTTACGCCCTGGTGATGAAAGGTTTTATGACCTTCCTAAGTAGAATGCACATTGTATTATTCGAAATCCAGAAGAGGGGGTGATTCAATATATGTGCCACAGTGACGTTATACAGTCTTTTAATGCTTCGTGCAGCATAATTCATATTATGTTTAAAGGGAATACTACTTATAATACAATAAGAGTCTGCAATCCTCATGAATTAAAATATAATAAGAGTCAACAATCCTCATAAATTAATGTATGAAAACTTCCTAAATGATTTAGAATCAATTTTAATGAAAGCAAATAGAGGTTCAGTAATACTTGCATGTTATATATATATATATATATATATATATTTTTTTTTTTTCAGCAAAGCAACTGCACTCTGCGATTCATTAACAGAAAGCTTTAGTTTAATAATAATAATAATAATAATAATAATAATAATAATAATAATAATAATAATAATAATAATAATAATAATAATAAACTTACCTTCAGTAAGTATAAGAACTAATTTTGCTTGACATCGTTACTTTTTAATTACCATCTGCTCCCTTTTTGTGTTAAACAAATTATAATATAATAGGCTAGGTCTGTATATAAAATAATTTCCATAACTATGTCATACTTCATCTCTTTCTATTTCCTGAACTATTAATCTTACATAAATATGATTCAGATTAATTTATGGAAAACTGAGAAAACGACATAAACGTGCCCCTACCCCCGCTCATCCCCCATCCATGGGGACTTTTAGTATGTTGTTTAAGACATTTTACTCCACATCTCTGCCAAATTTCAAGACTACATGGTTTTTTTCACCCTACTTTTCCTTTGTTGCCGCCTGGACTATAAGGTATTTTCCATTACATGTACTGTGCTTGTACCGTAACCGGATTTTTAATAAATGCAACTTTAATGGTTGTGTAATATTTCTCCACTAGGTTTACGATGTAATTACACAATATACAGCTTATATAAAAATATATAATAATATCTAAATATAGAGAAAGTGCGTTGGCCGGTTTTCTTCCGAAATCTCGAAACTTAAAATTGTTATAACTTTTGAAAATATGAAGAAGAAATAACAAATGACCACACATTTTAAAGGGAATTTATTTCCCTACATAATTTGCTATTTTCGCTGGCGGATATCTCGAAAGCTATTGGGAATAGAAAAAAATATATTATAGCATCAAACTTGTAGGGAATTTTATCAGCTTAAATTTTGTATAGAATAACGTTTCCTCTACGATGCATCGTTAATTAGATATAAGCGAAAATCCAATAAAAGGGTCTTTCTACTGCCCCCTTCAGCCCCCGCTCACCACCACCCTCGGGGACTTTTAGTATGTTGTTCAGGACACTTCCCTGGACAACTCTGCCAAATTTCAAACCTACACGATTCATTTTTTCTATTTTTCTTTCGTTGCCTGGACTATAGCTATTTAGTTCAATCCCGTGCCTCCCTCTTTATTGAATTCCCCTGGCCACTATAGGTAGGCTATAAACACGACCTATTGCAACGACGGCCACAGCCTGCAAGCTTTAATGTAGGCTACTATTATAGATTTATCACATACAGTACTTATTCTTACTTTTCTTTGTTACAAGTAACAACAATATGTTTTTAAGGTGTCAACTGCCATAGATAGTCAGCCGCCTTTAATAAGAGAGAACCTTGTTCATAATTCCTTTCATAAGTTCTGCTATTTAAAGAGATGAATGAATTCTTTTGAGATAAATTTTCGACGGCTTGAAAGCACATAAATTCATTTATAGGGAACAAGTTTCTCATTAAATATTTTTGTGACATGAATGTGTATTTTACGTTATTTGTGTAACTTTTTTTTCCACCTTCATGCATTGCAATGCTTTATGTGCTTTTTAAAATGTGAAAATAATCACAGAAGAAAGACGTAACGATCGAAATCAGGCAGAAAATACTTTAATCCTTAAAAGGCAACAGAAGCCAAAATAGGCAAAAGTGGCAAAATAAACACTGGCTCTAACGTCCCTAAATGTACGGAAACGGGTTTATCTCTTTTTAACTCTGAAAGGCATTTTGCCTAACTTCCGGGCCCTAATTATTACAAAACACGATACCATTTTCTGCAGAGAAGTAATGTTTGAAATCACTATGATACCTACGAAAACTAGTAATTCTAACATCTGTTTGCATCTTTGCATCTAACAACTTTATTTGAGTCTGGAAGTTAAAACTTGCAGATTGCTGTTTAGACAGATTTAAATTCCAAATGAGGTCGTTAAGGTCTTGTTAATTTGGAAACTAAGGTTTTCATGTACCACTGGCTTCACGTAGGATCACTTCTATTTTCATATGAAACATTTTCCTGTCAACATCAGAGTAACTTAAGGTCATATCTGCGTAATATATTGGTACAGGATATGTCACTGTGTGAGACAGGCCTCATTGCAGATGGCAAATTCGTATACTTAACTGTATATTTTGTTATAGATGTGATTCCCTTAATGTTAATTAAACAAAAATAACAATCGGTTAAATGATCGCTAGGTTCCCTCCAAATCACGGGAATTGGAAATGGTATAGGCTATGATTTGTAGGCTACCGTGTTGATACATGAACATTCCTGCACAATGTTGCCTTTCTTGCTTCTGCCTTCTGCCTAATACAGCATATCACTTCTTTAAATATATCTTGAGTAAAATCGCTAAATATAAGTTAAATATTCCTATGAGAAGTCAAAGAGAACGCTAAAATCAGATTTTGAAAAGTAGCTGCCACAAGGAAACTGCCTGATGGGGAAAGTCTGATTACATATTAGGCTACCTGAATTCGGGATCACAAAATGCACGAGATTCACCATTTAGTTATTTTGTGAAAAAAAAATCATATCAATCAATATAATGTTTAGGGCAAGGCATTTAATTAACTTAATATATTGAAAAAATGCAAAATTAAAAAAGTATATAGTCTAAAAATAGTGAAAAAATAACACGAAATCAAAAAAAGACCAACAAATTTACCATTATTGCTTGTAATTAGTTTTTAAGTAATCAATTGCTAAACGCAATTTAATGGATGACAGTGCGTTATATATGAATTTACACGTAGTTTGTTACTTAAGAAGTAAGTAAATTTATACTACTTGGACACCCTTTGCGAATTTTTTTTTTCTGAAATGGCATGCTCATCAAATTGCCCCTAGCAAATATGTGACATTTAAAAAGGAAGGAAAAACATTCTTTAGTGCTACAACACAAACTGCTGCGGTGTTTACAATAAACCTGAAGTAAAATGCAGTATGAACACTTGGCGGAGATTCTAAAATAAAACGAAAGTCTGAAAGTAACGATTTGTACATGGAAAAGCTCCTCTGTACCCCAACAGAAACATGACCTAAAAATTGTAAAAACAAATTACCTAACTCATGAAAATGACAAAAAATGCAAGGAAAAAAATGCAAAAATAAATTGCCTTTATTTAATCAACTATCTCACGATACACATTTATATATAATATATTAACCTTCATATAAAAAGATGCAAAATCATCAAAAGCCTTGCCCTAGTAATTATACATATCTTATTTTGCCCATATGCAGCTTATAATTATATACCCAGTTACTCTGTTGAATTATTGTGTAAAATGTGTTTGATTAAAGAAGATACCGATGTGAAGACGTTTCAGTGTTCAGTTCTTGGGGATTTACATAAAAAAGTGAACCCAGGCGCAATAAAATGAAAGTGAATAAAATAAAACGATAAAATTATGACGATAGTCTGTTTTGAACGTAATCTTATACTGGATTGAGCTAAATAGTCAAGTTCTTTCTTTGTCTTAGTTTCACCCCTCCCTTTTAGGATTTAAGCGACCCAATCCGCCCGGGCCTTACAGGGCCGCGATCTGTCGGGAGAGGGATTATCTTTGAATCACATACGAGTACATACTTTTTTGACCAGACAAGGAGATGGAGGGCCTCGCCGGATGAGTGATCAACCAAATGCCGGGGCCACCTCCGAAACAACACGAATACAAAGGACGAGGCACACCATTCACACACTCACACTCGCAACAAACAAGGCGAGGATGGGGTGAAGATGATAATGACGGCCAGATGATATCTGGGACCACAAGGGCCTAAAGTTACCCGACATTTGTCTCACAGGAGAGGAAAACCCCCAGAAAAAAACCCACCTAGGTAACTTGTCCCGACCAGGAATCGAACCCGGGCCCGCCGGGTGAGAAGAGCGAACGCATCCCCCCCTATGCCACTGTACAGCGGTGGACAAATAGTCAAGTTACTGCTATCATTTTATTTTTATTTTACATTTATTGCACTTTTCAATGCAACATAATGAATTTTTATTACTCATGAGCAGTTTCAGCATAAACAAAAAATAGATTCAAATAATATATACAGCACATCTGATAGTCTAATAATATTACTGAGGAAGTTATGGTGGCTGCTGCTTTAGTTTAGAGGTGGATTTTTGCAAAATTGTACATCAGTTTCGCCGTACTGTTAGTGTTGATAATTTAGCAGTAGAATTATATTTTGTACTTTATACTTCTATTTGTTATTAATCTATTTCTCCATTCGAAATATGAACAGATATGTACAAAACAAAATAAAACGAAGTAACAATTTGATATAAGTTAAATAACTAAATTACATAAAGGCAAGTTATGTATCAATCTGTCAATTTTATTTTTATGTTGTTTATTTTAATCTTGTAATAAATAATACAAACAATTTTCATTAAATTATGTTGAAAAGTGCAACAAACGTACAAACTGAACAGAAAAATTGAGATAATTTTAAACACAATATAAATTTCACATTACAATAAAATCAGGTAAACTGTTGTAACCAAGTGCCAGAATGCTTTTGTTTAATCATTGATAATTGCAGTTATGATACGCAGAAAATAAGTTATTTTTTAATCAATTTCAGAGTTAAGCTCCAGTGCCAGAATGCTTTTGTTTAATCATTGATAATTGCAGTTATGATACGCAGAAAATAAGTTATTTTTTAATCAATTTCAGAGTTAAGCTCCAGATCGATTCATTAAGCAGGGCTTACGGAAGAACAAAGGTCTAGTTTGATAAGCATAGGCTATGTGAAGGAATATGTGGGTAGTGTTATTTGTCATAGCTAACTGTAGTCATAGCTAACTGTATTTCAGCTTCCAAAGCCGTATATGAACACTGTAAAACAATATGTTGTCATGAGAACTGATTTGCACTTGATAAATTCTTTCTAGTATATTACCATAAAAAAGGCACTAAATTGTGCATTACTCCGGTTCCAGTCAACAGTCCAATATCAATAGACTTCTTCCCGTGGATGTTATAAATGCGTATACCAAGTTTCATGAAAATCCGATAAAGTGTATTTGAGTTATCGCGCGTAGACACATGGATAGACAGACTGACAGATTTTTCCCGTTCACCACAAAATCTCATGAAGTACCACTCTGGCACATAATAATCAATGAAAAATTGCGTCCAATGTGGTTCCACGCCTTAGTAAAACCTTGCCGCAATACTCTCTACCTCTTTAAAGTAGTGAAAGTGCACTTCCATTTCACTTAAGTTCAATTGAATCGGTGATATACAGTTGTCTTATAAGTTAGGTTTGAAATCCACAATCTTAGGTTTTACATCTTGAGGACAACTGGCTGCTTTGAGTGAGTAGGAAACAACTGAATGCGCACTTACTCCGAGAAGCGAGAAAATAGCAAGATCCACAGTTAGGTTAGAGAAAGTGATGAGAGTGCTTGAACCTGGACAACTATTTAACCGTAAATATACGGAACTGGATCCTTACGCAACCCCCCCCCCCCCAGACAACTGCAACACTCGCTCGCACTTTCCATCGAGTCCTGTTTAACTCGCAGTCACTCTCGAGGTGCATTGTTGTGAGCACGTGGGCGCGTGAGTATTATTATTATTATTATTATTATTATTATTATTATTATTATTATTATTATTATTATTATTATTATTATTATCATTATCATTATCATTTTCATCATCATCATCATCATCATCGTTACCCCTGAGCATGAGCACCACCAGAGGGATGCTTTAAATTAACAGCATTCTGCAACAGGGCATGTTTAGGTTGATTTACGCTACACATTTAAATCTCTTTTATTAGTTTGCAAACTAGGTAAACATTTTGAGTAGATTATTCAGTGTAAATTTAATAATGATAAGCAAGTAAAAAAAAAAATGAAAGAAAATAATTCAGAAATGATATTTCACGTCTAAGACTAGGGTAAATGTGAAAAGTTCACTTTTAGTTTTAGTTAAACAAACATTTCAGAAGAAATGCACAATGAAAAGCTCAACATCTTTAAATTAACAGCATTCTGCAACAGGGCATGTTTAGGTTGATTTATGTATTTCTTAGCCATGTTGCTATAGCCTATAATATAAAATACGTCATCATTGCATGAAACATTTAGAAAATTATCTATGTAATATAACATGAAGATTTCACTATAGACTAATATTAGGGACATTCTGTACTTTTCGTCTGCATGGAATCAGTAAGGACGTTTAAAAGTGTTAGTCCGGTCAATCCAAACCCAATAACATCAAACTATGAATACTATAATACTATCAGAGAAAAAATCTCCCTGGAGCCCCCTGAAAGGTTAAAAATGACTTTACTTATGGAATAGCCATTATCTCCTTTACTAATAATCGAATCAAATTCAACCTTTTAGGGTCTTGTTTATTATTTAATGCGCTACAGTATTATTTCTCCTCATACTTACGTTAAACCTAGGCCTAATAGTTTTTTTTAATATAAATTCAATATAACGTGTGGAAAAAGTAGTTTATTACTTGGACACTTGCTTTTTGAGCTATGTATTTTTTGTATGTAAAATCCTTTTCTATAAAAGTTTAGTCTACACATTTTTAAATCTACAAATACAACTTACACTTTAACTTTTTAAGTAACTTACATTGCTAACGCTACGGAGGGAAAAGAAAGCAAGAAGGTTCGGCTTGCGACGTGACCAATGTGACCTACTATTATAGCCTACTAATACTTGAATAGTTGTGAATCAGTGAATGAAGTTTATGTAATGGAATTACATCTATCACAAGTTTTAAATCAGATAATGGGTTTATGAGTACCAGAATGGTACTTTATGAGATTGTGTGGCGGACAGGAAAATATCTGTCCGTCTGCCTGTACGTGCGGTAACTCAAATACGCTTTATAGGATTTTCATGAAACTTGGCATACGCATTTATAACGTCCATGGAAAGAAGCCTATCGATATTGGACGAAATCGGTTGACCGGTACCGGAGTAATGCCCAATTTAGTGCTATTTTATTATATATTAGACAGAATTTATCAAACGCAATCATGCAATTTATCTCATGACAACATGTTGTTTTACAGTGTTCATATACGGCTTTGGAAGTTGCAATACAGTTAGCTTTGACAAATAACACTACCTTCACATATGCTTATCAAACTAGACATTTGTTCTTCCGTAAGCCCTGCTAAATGAATTGATCCGGAAATCGATTTAAAAAATAACTTAATTTCTGCATATCATAATTACAATTATCACTGATTAATCAAAAGTATTCTGGCACTTTTTTGCATCAGTTTACCTGATTTTACCAATTCTGCATCTTAAATTGGTTTAACCGAGGAAATAATATGCAATACTATTTTATGCTTACGCCAGTTTTGATTCAGGACGTTTCCCCTAACTCTTCTCGCTAAGGCATTTTATTAACCACCACGTGTGGACCCGCCGTGTCTCAGACTGGCAAAACCGGCGGCTGTTTAAAAACACTGGTGTCATTTTTACTATCAGCGTATTCCTATTCTCAACGCAATCACACCGCTGTGACATCAATTGCAGCAATTTTGTTTCAAAGTTTAGCAATGACGTCATTGCTATCTCAGCACTTAGGCATCAGACCCATCCTCTTGTGGAGTTGGTTCTTGATCCATCAAAGATCTTTAAGCGAAAGTGACTGGCTTACGTAAAATCGCAGTCGATTGGCTTCGCTCACTCCTGTTCACGATTCTACTGTGTGTGGCCTGATGATAAAGGAGCGGGACAACGAATTACAAAATGTTTAGGAAAAGTTCAACGAAAATATTGTATCAGCACCGAAAACAATATTAGATGAATTGCCCACCGGTACCTCTTTTCTGTTCAAATTATATCAAATAATTTTCTGTAAGTAGGTGTCATGTTTAAAATTGATTCTATAGGCCAGCGTTTCTCAACCTTTTTTGGACCCGAGGACCTCTAAAATGTCTAAAAAAATGTACGAACCCCTAATTTTACATCCCATTTTTAAAAGAAGGCCTGTATTCTTAATATTTTGGGTATTAATTATAGGTCATTATAACGAACTATGTGAAAAAATTTTACTTCTTTACTTTCCGTTTGCTTTATTAGGCCTATATATTTTTAATATTGTCCGAAGATCATCTGCACCATCTTCGCGGACCACCAGTGGTCCGGGGACCATAGGTTGAGAAACGCTGCTGTAGGCAATCCTGACTGAAAGCAATATTTTATATTACAAATTAATTTTAACAGCGTTGTGTTTGGTGTTTGTGCTTGAATTGGTATATGGATAATTTTTTCCGGTAGTTTTAGGTTAGACGTGACGAGTACAACCAAGGGAGAATCTGTTCAGTTATGAATTGAAATGTTTACATACATACGAGGCGCGTCCATAAAGTAACTTTCCTTAGGGCAGTTTACAGAAACAAAACACAATTTCATGGACATATATATTCCAACAGACACAGCAAGTGTTAATCTATTTTCCAACATATCGCCACCGGAACTGAAACATTTGTCATACTATGGAACCAACTTTTGAACACCTGTGTCGTAGAAGTCTGCCGCCAGGGATTTGAAACACTGTGTGACAAACTTCTCCGCCTCTCTGTCATTCTCTGTCATTCCTTGTCATTTCTTTAGGTGTAGGAAAAGATGGAAATCACTGGGAGCGAAGTCCGGGCTGTAGGGTGGTGGATGTTTAAACGCCTCCTAGCGAATCTCCTGCAGAAGTTCGGCTGGGAGGTGTTTAAACATTCACCCTAAAGCCCGGACCTCGCTCCCAGTGATTTTCATCGTTTCCTACACATCACGAAATGACAAAGAATGACAGAGAATGACTGAGAGGTGAAGGTGGTTGTCACACGGTGGTTCAAATCCCAGGCGGCACACTTCTACGACACAGGTATTCAAAAGTTGGTGCAACGGTAAAACAAATGTTTCAATTCCGGTGGCGAATATGTTGAAAAATAGCTGAAGACTGGCTGTGTCTGTTGCAATAAATATTTCCTTGAAATTATGTTTTGTTTCTGTAAACAGCCCAAGGGAAACTTACTTTGTGTACGCGCCTCGTAAATAATAGGTATAAAATTTATAAGATGATAAATGTTATTTTGAAACCATTTAAATATCAATGCTCTTTATAACAAGATATTAGAATTATTTAAGTTAACATTTTCAGTCGCCATGATGTTGGCAGATATGCAGCAGTTTTGATCCTATTCCGCTGTAGCTTAACGTCATAGATTACCACCGGCCCGTTGTCACAGGACTGAGAATAGGAATACGCTCTGTAAGTACTTTATAGCATCACGGACCACCCACCCACCACTGACATGTTATGTAGGCTACTTTGTTCTCTTTTATCATACAGTTCTTCCTTGTTTACATTTTATTTACTTCTAAGATCGACGACAATTCACTGTTTCTATCTTGGATTGAAATTTCCTCGAGATTATCATTCATATTTTCACAAACATTTCATAAATACTAGTTCGTATGCATTATTGTTTACAAAAAGCTACCCATATTTAATGCATCTATACAGCATTTCGTATTGGTACAGTACGTACGGTTCATTGTTGTTCTGCGATTCGAGTGGCTACGAGAATAATGCGATGTCAACGAATGGCTGTCTACCTTTCATTATAATTAATTATACGGTATTTTTGTTTCATTTCATATAATATAGAGAGCTTTTACTAAAAAAATATTGTATGCACCACGTACGCAAAAACTTTATCGGACTCAACCAGTATTTACTAGATTCGTCCGCTAAAGCGTTATTTGCGTACTTGATATATAAATAGCTATTTTCCATATAAACATTCAACGCACTTATGACCCCTTAGGGTTGAATTTTAAGAAACGTTTAAATGCTTTTTCATTAAACTGGAGTATAAGGATGTTATTTTCAAAACAGTATATACATTTTAAGTAGGGCTGAGAGTCGATTAAAATTTCTAATCGAGTTAACGCTTGACTTTAATCGATTAATCGACCGATTAATCGACTGATTAATCGACAAACAGGTCGGTATTTTAAACGAAACCAAAGTGTACATTTAATATTGTTTTACACGTTTAATAACTACTACACTACAGATAATGAGAAGAAATCCTGAATTATTAGTTAACTAATGAAAAAATATGTACAAAACTTACATTTCCGGTTACTTTTTCAGTCAAGACTTAAGACACACGAGTTTGTTGACTAAACTACCCTTCAGGTTTCTGAATAACGGGAATTTTTTGGACACAACAGGCTGAATGACACATGATGTGCAACGGCCGGAGAAGCGAGAGAAAGGAGTTTGGTCATTTGACCCATTTCTCGAAAAACGTTTTTCAGAATTCGACTAAACCGATTAATCGGAAAATGTAATTGACCGACGATTAAAAGTTTAATCGATTAATCGATTAATCGGTACAGCCCTAATTTTAAGTATAAATACCTTGTGTAGGTAATCGTTAGATGCATAACCTATTATAAATTCAAATATTGTACATTTCAGATGCCCTGAATGAATGGAAGGCCTAGGCACAAAATAAAGTTCGTTGGGCTGATGGTATCAATTATCCATTTTATTTTATTTTTCGTAAAACCTGTTCTAGCTTTAATGTGCATTTATCATTATTTTCTCAAGTTGTAGACCATAAACGCCTATCATTGACTACCCGCCAAGATTGACATAAGCTACGCTTATGCTGTCGCCGATACATTATATAATTATCTTGCCCAACAGATCTCACTCACTTTTAATTCTTATGGCAGCATATGCTAAGAAAGACTTTTGCTTGTTAGTTTTGTGACTTGTTTATGCGAAATGGACTCTGCGAATCCCACATGCTAGCTAACATGAGAAAGTAGTCTGAAGCGACGCATACCTTTCATTTTTTTTTTAGTTATAAGCGGACTTAAGAACAGACCGTGGTTAACACATAATGAACGAAGGTGTATCCCGAATTTGAACATTTTAAAAATAATTATCCTCAGGAGAGGGAGTGACTGTTACTAGGATGTTCAGTCGTTCTGTTTATCTGTCTCTGTCATCATTTGAGTCATTTCCAAACTTTTTACTCTGAACTGTTACAGTCCAAGGGAAAGTTTAGGTGATGAATCGTTTGTATGGTGATTTATTGGAGAATTGCAAGAGACAAGAGATTTGTTTTAATATAAATATTTTTTTAACGAGGTATACATCTTTATTCTATTAATGATTACAAGTTATGCTTTCATAGCATGGTATTGCTTGTAATGTAATGTGTGACTGGACAAGTGGACCAGTAGCACGATCTCGAGACCTGGTTTGTTGACCTTCACAAGCAACCATCCAGTCATTTTCATAGGAGACTAAGCAAGCCCATAGCCACAGTGAATCGAGCAATAATTAATTTCAGAGTAGTAAAAGTACATTAGCAATAAGTGTATCCATACAACTATGATTATTAAAATCCAGGATAATCTGATAAACAACACATATAAACACATATAAAATAATACTGTATATTTATAAACATGACCTGAATAGTAAAAGAAAGTAGACTACACACACACACACACACACCCACATATGTATTAATGAATTTCATATTGGTCCTTTAGGGCAAATTTATATTATCAAGTTCAAAATTACCACCTTATTCCCTCAATAAGTCATGACTTATTCAGGGAATAAGGTGGCAATTTTGAACTTGATAATATATATATATACTATAATTAAGTATGTACAGTATACATTATATATATATATATATCTGTGTGTGCATGTGTTTATATGTATACAGTACGTATATCATAGGCGTAACCAGGCCGACCATATGGGGGGGGGTTATAACATCTGAAGAGGGGGGTTTCGGGATCCTCCCCCCGGAAAATTTTAAAAATTAAGATGCACAATAACAAGTTTTAAGCTTCCCACGATTTAAACTCATATTAAGTAATTTGTAAGCAGATTTTTAAAAATGGTGATACAGTATATCACAATAATGAAATAAATAGTACAATTTTCCCTATTTTAATCAATGGCTGGGGTTCAAACCCCCAAACCCCCCCTCGTTACGCCTATGCAGTATATAGGCCTACAGGGGTGCCCACCTTCCGTCGTCATGACTCCCCCCCGTTTCATGAAAAGTACCCCCCACCAACTTCGTATCACCCCAATCTCATGGAAATTAACCCCCTTACAAGTAGTGGAATAACAGTAGACCTATTCTAAAACTTCTTCACAAAGGAAAGGTATTACTGTTTCTATAAAATAAGTGTTTGTCTGTCTGTGTGCGATACCAAGCTAAATCTAGGGAACGCAAAGGAACTGAACTTTTTAACATAGATGGACTGAAGCAAGGTTCTTAAAATGACTGAATGGTGTCCTAATGAACCTCGAAGTCGGATTTTAATTTTCACTTTCGTTCGCGAGTTATGAGTAAACAAATTGCAAAAAACGTGAATTTTTCTTTTTAGAATTACCAGTTTTCGCTAAAATATTTCAATTGTAAAAGGAATAGCAGGTGGCCTTACTTTGCAGCCATAACAACCGGGAAAGAAGAGCATCGCCATACTTTTTTTTCAACATAACACATCAATTTGTTGATTGCTTCGATTTTGTTAGCCCGCTGTTCATTTGTTTATAACATAACGGTACACAGAGAGTTAATCTTTTTTACATAGGTCGACGGACGGGGGATAGTGAAAGAATGCCTAAATGGGAAAACATTCAGTGATTTGAACGGGGGATTTTGGGGCTAAGGAATTCTAATCTGAGGTCGTTTCTTTCCCGGACGGGGCATTTTAGTCGTGAAACGTATCTCGAAGCCGAATTTTTAGCTTTGTAATTTATCAATAATTTTAATTGTTTATGCATTGTTTGCATATAAGGGTATGGTTCATGAATCGTTGTTTGTTTTAATCGTTTCATTTCGAATCTGTATGCCAATATGACAGCACAAGATTAGTTTTAGTCGTTTTAATTACTGTATTTATTGACTGCGTCTAACAACAGCGGCGTACCAAGAAGGGGCGGGTTTGAACATAGGCCCCAAAATTTTATTTATCTTATCTTATTTTACTTTATTATTTATTTCTCTCTCTCTCTCTCTCTCTCTCTCTCTCTCTCTCTCTCTCTCTATATATATATATATATATATATATATATATATATATAAAAGATAAGATTAAAGTATAAATAATTCAGATAACCTATGTAATTATAAATTAGTAAACTACAAAATGTATAATGCATTTAGAGGCCTCTGATAGGAATCAAGGACAGAGCCAATAAATATTAAAGTATAAATAAATAAAATAGACCAGTGACGAGTCTTGGTTAGGGTGAATAAACAGTTATCTATTAAACAACATTAAAGATTTTTAAATCAACTAAATAAAAAACAGGTCGGAAACTACTGCGTAGGAAGCACCGTAGGCCCACTCTAATATAAGCTCATCAAGCAAGAGAAGAGAGGGCAATTTTTCGTCAAGCTTATCTCTATGCAAAACGAGTCACTTTTGATGACGTGTTAACAAAAGTTGCAGAGACAAAAACTCGCAAGAAAGATTTTTGATTTATGTACTGTTTAGTTTATTATTGATCTACTTTTAAAATTTTTACTGTTTGGGGTTTCTTTTTTTGTACATAAAATAATATATATATTTTTTTTTATCAGTTAATAATCGCCCAGCAACATCAGTGCTTTACAGATTACTGTTAACTTAACAATCACACACATGCACACATAAAACAAACAAACAAACAAGACCTGAGGTCAGCCAATGGCCCCTCTGTAACAATTTACATATTTCTGGTTTAAAGATAAAGTGATGCTTCGGGTACTCTCTTCGTCCGATGTTTCTGGTGTTGAAAGGAGATTGTCTTGAGGTAGTCTGCTTTTAATTCTAGTTTGTTGAGATGTTCTATGGCCAAGATTGAAGTGTACTGCTCCTGGAAAAATAATATTGTGAAATCACAACTAAAAGTAAAGTGTTCCCTATTATAGGCCATGGAGGCCCAGAGGGTTCCAGGAGGATGTGGCTCCCAGATTTTTAGACAATCGGCACATTAAGGTGGTAAGGTTGTCAGCCTTACGCACCGGCCGCCTTTACCCCCAGGATTGCTCCTGGTACTCATTTCTGTTGGAGGCTGAGTCGACCCCAGGGCCATAGTGTCACCAGAAGGATTAGGACAATTGAAAAACTCCAATAACCTCATCGGGGGTCGAACCCGCGACCTTCCGGTTTGAAGCGCAGCGCCTTAACCACTACGCTACTGCATACCCCGTGAAATCACAACTATTTAGTTGAAATACCTATACAATACTATGGCCGAAGGAATTGCACAATAACGTGGATTTCCTCCAGCCATACGTCAGTCTTGGTACTGGTATTCTAAGCAAACTTACAGTAAAAACGTTAGTACAGTATATGGTTATTTAACGACGTGGATGTACTACGACTAATTGCTGTGACTGTCGCCGGTGTGCCGGAATTTTGTGCTTCAGGAGTTCTTTTACATGCCAGTTAATCTACTGACATGACATGGGTCTGTCATTTTTATGCACACATAAATGCCATCGACCTGGGCCGATATCGAACCCACACACACAATCGTGGGCACAGAAATCCAGCGCGATACTAACTGCGCCACCCAGGCCGACTATAGTACAAACGTAAACTTGCCTAATGCATAAGAACACGTGAATCCAAAATGAAAAAAGTAATTTATTATTAAATTGTTTGTTCAGGATAGATAGAAGTATTCTGGGTAGGCCCCCATAATGATTAGCGCCCCATGCCCCCATCAGTGTTGGCACGTCACTGTTTAACAATATAATTCAAAATAAAAATATGTAAAAATGATGTAATGCAATGTTCTAATTACGTTTCTGTTACAGCCTATAAATAATTTAAATAAAACATAGGCTATAGCGGTTGAGCAAATAATCTCGTGTGAAGCCGCGGGCGCCTGCTAGTCTAAATACGAGGCGCGCCCATCGTCCATAAAGTAAGTTTCCCTGGGGTCGACTACAGAAACAAAACACTATTTCGTGGACATAATATATATTCCAACAGATACAGAAAGTATTCAGCTATTATTCAACATATTTGTCACTGGAATTGCAACATTTGTCATACCGTGGAACCAACTTTTGAATACTTGTGTCGTAGAAGTCTGCCGCCAGGGATTTGAACCACTGTGTGACAAACATCTCCTCCTCTCTGTTATTCTCTGTAATTCCCTGTCATTTTTTGAGGTGTAGGAAAAAATGGAAATCACTGGGAGCATGGTCCGGGCTGTAGGGTGGATGTTTAAACACCTCCTAGCAGGTCACCTGCAGAAACATATTTTATCAAATATAATTCCTTACCCTAATATTACTTTACATCCTGGAAACCATAATCCTTACTAAAAACTCAACACATGATCAAAGACAAGACCAACATTCATACAATACACGAAACAAAAACGACATAGACCTCCCACAACACAGATTACAAAAATATAGTTACACTCCACGGTATTCAGGGTCATATTTTTTTTAATCTCTTACCAGTAAACATAAAGATTGTTATAAAAACAAACAGGTTCAACAACAAACTTAAACTGTATCTGTTAAGTAGACCCTATTACTCGATATCTAAGTATGTAGACGAGCACACACTACAACACATTACGTGAGTGCAATTTGAAGAACTGACCCTGTGGAGGGAGGAAGATTGACGATTCCCAGATCCAATGGATTGTGGAGAAGACATTATGATAATGATGATGATGATGAAGTTCGGCTGGGAGGTGTTTAAACATTCACCCTATAACCGTCTGTTCTTACACCTCAAGAGGTTTCTGTTAGGTCAGCATCAGCATTTTCAGAATGACAGAGAGGCGGAGGTGGTTGCCAAACAGTGGTTCTAATCCTAAGCGGCAGACTTCTATGATGCAGGGATACAAAAGTTGGTTCATGGTGTGTCAAACATCTGAATTCCGGTGGAGAATATGTTGAAAAATAGCTCAATACATCCTGTCTTGTTTCCATTAGTAGCTTTTGGGGGGGGGGGGGCCCGCCTTCCACCCCCGTAATACTTGAACCATAGGCTATATCTCTAGTCCAACAACCGATTTCGCGTTTGTTCTAAGATCGTCGCGTTACTTCTCTTGATCATAGAATACAAGGAAAATGTTTGATGTAGGAAAGTGTCAATCACTCCACATGCACTTTATTTCAACTCTTTTCTTGCTTGGGATTTTTTTAAGAAAAAAAAATTAAAACGCCAAGCCAGGAAAATTAAACAATAGTTTCAGTTTAGCCTCAGCATCTTTTAAGAGCCGCGTGAAAATTTTAGACAAGCCGCATTCGGCTCACGGGCTAGGGATTGGGTTCCATGGGCTACATTATAGTAATAATACCTAATGAGACAAAGAGTGGAACTCTCATTTGCATTTAAGAATATTAAAAATATTAAACTACATCCGGCATCAGTTTTTTCTTCTTTTAAAATTACTTAACTTTACATCACTTTACTACACAATCATGTATATAGCAAGATTATAAAGTCATGCGAAAGTTCTCAGTCGCGAGAAAATAGTGATTTCAATGTTTAAGTTAGAGAAAGTTGTGTGAGTGTTCTAAGAGGTGAAATAAGACGCGAGAAACTAGTTACTTTAATGCTTAAGCCACAGAACGTTGTATGAGTTTTCCAAGAAGAAAAATAAGACGAAAGAAAATATCAAAAGTATTATTAAGGTAAAGAAAGTCGTGTGGAAGCTCCCTGTGATTGAATAAGACATGAGAAAATAGTAATTTCAGTGCCTAAGGTAGAGAAAGTTGTGTGAGTTTTTAAAGAGAAGGAATAAGACGAGAGAAAATAGAAAAAAGTAATTAGGGCAGCATAAGTCGTGTGAGAGCTCCCCGAGATGGAATAAGTCGCGAGAAATTAATTATTTCAATGTTTATGGTACAAAAGTTGCATGACGCTTTTTCAAGAGGTAGAATAAGGCGAGAGAAAATACCAACAATTTTATTTGGGTAGAAAAAGTCGCGTGAGAGTTCCCCGAGGTGGAGCGAGGAAATTTTAATTTCAATGCTTAGGTGTTGTGCTTTGTAAGAGCTGGAATCAGACGAGCAGATATTTCATTAAGGTAGAGAAAATCGCGTGAGTAGGCCTATTCCAAGAGCGGCAGAACACATGCTTGGGGTTGTGGAATCCCGTTTTTGTGAATTTAACATTCGAATTTGGTGGCGTGATGCAGGAAGTGACATCATAGCCCAGTGCTGCCGAACAGTGGTAGTGGGCTAGTGGCTCTCCAGTGTTTTTTTTTCTAGACACCAAGTCGCGGCATGTCTCTTGTCCCTTTACTATTTGAGTATTTTCCATTCTTGAGACATAAACACAAGATCTGCGCGTGGGGAATGACCTGTCAAGATGTGAAATAGTTAACATTTTTATTTCATTAAATTATGAAAGACGAACTAGTATATTTGGTGTGTAATACGCCAGCTATATGGTTAAATGCCATAAACAGCACCACAACAGACAAGTTTAGGCTAACCTTTTCATGTCAATCTAAAAAAACTAAACTCCGTGTCTTTACATCCCTGGAGCGACTAGGCCTACCATCCGACCGCTGTGCCATCTACCGTAGGCAGATGGCAGGATTGAGGGGCATGTGGTCAGCATGCCGACACCCATGGCCGTTAATGATGGTTTCCGTGACCAGAGCCGCTACTTTTCAATTAAGTAGCTCCTCAGTTTGTATCTTGAGACGAGAGCATCCAGTTCCAGACCTTACCCCAGAAAAATCCGAGGTACCAGGGAACGAACCAGGGCCTGCTGATCCGTAGCCAGTGATGCCAACCATGAGACCATGCAAGTAGTCTTTTATGTTAATCTACACTTAACGAAATACTGTAGTTATAATATGTGCAGGTCCCTACTGTAAATAAAAAATGTTCAAAGGTATTTCCCAGTTCCCCCCCCCCCCTGGCCATTTTGAGGATTGCCTATGGAATTTGCTTATCCATGGGTGCTGCTCCATCCATTCTATGGAAAATTAATTTGGAGTTTACTGGTGTATGGAATCACCATCTTCGCTATCGCTTGAAATACACGATTCAAATATAATATCTGTAATCATACAACAGGTACAAAAAACATAAACTGATGAGCCTCACAAAGGATGTTATATTATACCTTTTTTAAATAAGTGAAGTATCCACAAGTACAGCAGAAACTGTCTGGGTTGTTTATACATTGATGTCTCCTTGTAGCTATGGTTAAATAAAAAATGGATCAGAACAAAAATGGAAACAATTTTCGGGAATCTTCATATCTAAACAATATTCAATTACCTTATTACATACTGATGCCATAACTTATTCATAAACAACTGGAATGGAAAAGCTAGAATTGCATAAACCTAAAGCATGGAGGAAAAAACCACTTTCAGATTTGAAATCAGCACGTCATAAATATGCAAGTCTCATGCAAGTGAGATTTCAAAAGAAATTGTTGACAGTACAATAGACAAAGATACACTACTTACTGAGAAAGGGTGCAGAACACTGAAAGGATAACCTCCTTGGTATGTTCACCCCATCACCGATGTAGATTGCGATATAAATCTCGACTGCAACTGCAAGACATCTTCAGCTTGTCACCCTTACATAATACTTCAGTACATCTATAAGCAATGTGGTGATTGGTAGCTGCATATGTAGCAGCGCCTTCCATGTGCCATACACATCTTTTAAACAATACCTTTTGTCTATGTGTTCGTATATAGGGTGTCCGGCTTCTAGGTTTAACATTTTAAGAGAGTATATATTTTAAAGTGAGCCATATTTATTTTAAAAACTGATATTGCCTGATGCAGAAAGCCATGCCATTTACCATACACATCTTTTAAACAATTTCAACATGTGCATCCACAATGACCCAGCAGGTCCAACCTATATGGTACTCCATCTCCATCCAGGTATTTAGCAACATTTGTGATGTGACATTGCTGACGGCTTGATAAATTTTTCAACTCAAATGCTATGTTCTCCACAGGAGTGCTGTACACTTGGTCCTTCGAAAAAATCCAGTGGGGTCATATTGAGGGGAGTGGGGTCATATTGAGGGGAGTGTGGAGGCCAAGTGAATCGTTCAGCCCCTCTTCCAATCTATTGACAGGGAAACTCCTTATCCAAAAATTCTCGCACCTGGATCACAAAATAGGTGGGGTCCCATCTTATTGGAAAATGGTTGTAAGAGGTAATTAAGAGACAGCATAATTTTGCAACATATCCAAGTAATTTGTTCCTCTCACTTTTTTCAGCAAAGAAAAATGATATGCTACACAATAAATTTTGGTGAGTCCCTTTCAACCTCATGAAGCTCATGTGGATTTTCACTGCCCCAGATACGACAATTACATATGTTAACTTTTCCACACTTGTGCATAGATTTAATGATGTAACTGAATCTTGTAGCCCTGTAGACGTAATCTTTTGTGGACTACATCATGAACCTTGGACTGTGAAATGCTGAGCTCCGCACTAGCGCATCTAATTGACTTCTTTGGACTTTTTACGAAGGAAGTACGAATTCTTTTCACATTTTCTGCAGACACGTTCCTTGCTATGCTTCCCATGATTAGACAAAAGGCTACCAGTTTCTTGTAACTGTCACATAGGAAGGAACCTCATCATGATGCCCAAGGTTAAATTCGCGGCAAAAATTTAATTGTACTAGCTTGACAGATTTTGTTTCAGCCAGTGTAAGAACACAAAACTTTTTGTTATGGTGTTCACATCGCCATTTTTGATATGGTATCTTTATTGTCATTGTTGCAAGCTCTTTTCATAAATGGCCAGAGGTCTGCTAATCATATATGAAAGAATTTTTCATCAGAAACTGATATAACAAAAATTATAAAAGTTTGTAATGTTAAACCTATAAGCCAAACACGGTATATATACGTATATTATATATGTTTTATGTTGGATGTGTTTATGTGTATATAACTTAGCCTATAGTTTATATGTGTATATATGTGGTACATATGTATACGATTATATACATAGGCACCAACTTTGAGGGGGCAAGGTACTTTCTGTCGCCCTACTTTTACGTTTTTATCATATAAGCCTGATGCATAACTACTAAAAATCCAAATTCTTGCCCCCAACAATATTTTTTAGTTGGTGCCTCTGAGTACATAGCCTACAATATACGTCATGTGTAAGTCTACATATTATGCTCAATGTCCAAAACCGTACTACCGACGTGTGCTCGTGTGTATGTGTGTGTGCGTGCGCACACCCATGCACATGAATATGGATCTAAATGGAATGTGCTTTGAATTTTTCCTGGTGCTGGTAATATAGGATATTTTCCCGGGCTACTAGCCAGGTGGTGAATTGGATTAATTCCGACGTTTCAAAGCCAATCTGAGGCTCCATTGTCAAGGAGAATGAAATGCTGAGTCAAGATGGGGTGTATTTATATAGGACTGCTGTAACTGGGGACATCCGGATTGGAGAAAAGACTTATTGGTTGTTTCCTGATTGGTTGGTCTCCAATAATTTATCGTAATATTAATTTTTAATTTATTGTAATATTGTAAACAAATCTTAACATATGGAGCTCACTAGATTTAGGCAGTACGCACAAGACTTTCATGTATCCTGTGGCTGCATCCTGATATAGGCTACCTGAGTTTTAAAAAAATTATTTTGAGCTGTAAATCTTAGGTATGAGTAATTGGAAATATATAGCCTATATATGGTAGATTGATTTGCAGGGAAAAATATAAGTACATAATTATTAGGTTTTTAAAATAACCTACTTTTAGGAACACATTTAAATATGTGTTATGTGTGCATTAAAAAAGTAATTGAGGGGCTTAATATTTTTGCAGAGGGCCCCACAACAATAATTTACACCTCCAGGTGAAAGGTACAAGATGCCAAGGACAAAAAAAATGAAAATGTTGTCGCATTCACAGTGGATTTTATGTTGAATATGTCATTACTCTTCTATCTCCGTCAGCTCATAGTATATAATTTTGTATCCATGATGTGAAGAAAAATACCGCTGTGCTGTACATTTTCCGTGAAGGGACGACTCATAAAAGACCAGACGAAGTTTGTCCTTTTCCACACCTCTACCTACAGTCTGTTAGACCAGAGTGTGATGAGTTACAACTGTACTAGTGAGAATAAGATCCATACTCTTCCTACATTCCTGATGTCACTCACAGACAAAAGAAGGTTCAACAGGATTCGGCAGCTATTTCCTGTCTATGAACACAATTTTATAGTATATAAAATAATAATTAATACAATTTTATACCCTGCGATTTTGCAATGATCAAAAGAAACCTACAGAGGAATGATAGGATTTATAGTATTTACTACTTAAATGAATTGATAACCACAAGCATCTCAAGACAACAGTTCATCTGTGTTGAACAGGAAACATCTGGGAATGTAGGCCTATTAGATTTTTAACAAATCTGGTGGCCTCCACTTTACAAGAAATACCCTACATCCCAAGATACTGCCAAAAACCAAAGAATGAAATGTTGTCTTTGTTTGTTTGTTTTATTGTTTTTTTTGGGGGGGGGGGGAAGCAACCTGTATACTTTCTTTATAAATAAGATAATCATGGATTTCAACGGGATAGTGCAACACATTCACTGAGGTAAACATCAAGGCAGTTTGTTGAAGCAGTATCCTTTCCTAATACTGCCTAATACCAATAGTTAAGACTAAGCTTGAGGATCCTGCCAAGGCTTTCCAGTATGTTCCAGACAGGGCCTTAGTGGAGGGTGGATGCCACAGATGGATGCCTTCCCCCCACTTTTTCGGAGGTGGAATGTTGTCCCCTTATTACATATTTTTCACGTTAAATTTAAGTAGACCTAATTAAATACAAATTAAAAGAACCAATATTATAAATAATAATAATAATATAACTTATTGTCATTCGGCCATTACAGCAGACTTATATACTAGAAAATGACAACAAATAATACAACTAGATTTAAAGCCAAGAAATAGAGCTAAAAATTGAATGTACAGAAAGAGACATTTGCAACTTTATCCTAATAAATTAAAGCACAATACAAACTTTAAAAATTACCAATGTTATAACTTATAATAATATAAGCCTATGAATAAATCTTTCCCGGGTAGACAGCCAGGTTTGAAGATCAAGTGTCTCCGACGTTTCAGAGGCCCACGCTGCCTCCATCCTCAGGGATACTGAAGTGTCGAGTCTGTCATGCCGAGGTGGTATATATACAGATCGCGAGTTGCGAGGAGTCGACCAATCAGGCGCCAGTTCATTTTTCCATCGTCTTTTTTTCGGCCAATCGGCTTCTACTGTCTTTTAGTTGTTTGAGACAGTGATTCCAGGCAGGGTTGATGCTGAGGCCTCCGTCTCTATTGAAATTGTTAGCCTCAAGCTTAATTTCGATCGCTTCCTTGATTAATCTGTCCCAGAACCTTGAAGTCTTCGCAAGGATTGTAGTGTTTGCGAAATCAATCCTGTGCCCGGATCCCAAGTTGATGGTATGTTCTGCCACCGCAGATTTATCGGGATAGAAGAGTCTGATGCAGCGGGCATGCTCAGAACAGCGCTGGTCAATAGTCCGTGAAGTCTGCCCGATGTAAGCCCTGCCACATTCACAGGGGATGCGGTACACACCCGGTGTTCTGAGTCCTAAGTCGTCTTTCACCTGTCTCAAGAGGCTTCTGGTCTTCATAGGTGGTTTGAAGACTGTTCTGATCTTCCATTTCCTCAGGATTCGGGCTAATCTCTGTGATAAGTTACCGAAATACGGCAGTACTGCAGTGCTTTTAGTGTCGTCAGGGTCTCGTGTTGGAGGTGTTGCCTGACGAACGGTCCTTTTCAGGGCCAATCGAATTTCCCTTTCATGGAATCCATTTTGTAAGAATGTCCTCCTCAGGTGGTTCAGTTCATCAGGCAGGTTTTCTTTGTCCGAAATGGAGATTGCTCTGTTGATGAGGGTGTTAAGTACTCCTCTACGTTGCGCTGTACGGACTCCCGAAAATTCACAAAGAAGGAGTCCCTCTACGACCGATAGTCAGTGCAATAGGAGCTCCAACATACAGACTCGCGAAACATCTGTCCAAGCTACTGCAGCCTTTAGTGGGGAGATGTATACATCATGTGAGGAACTCAACTGAGTTTGTCAACACTCTCAAAGACATCACAGTCAATAACGGTGACTTGCTGGTCAGCTTCGACGTAGTCTCGCTGTTCACACGGGTGCCTGTAGAAGATTCACTGGAACTACTTGAACCACACTTCAGCCATGATATAATACAGCTATTCCGACACACCCTGACTTCCACATACTTTCTCTACGGCGGGAAATATTATGAACAGACCGACGGGGTAGCTATGGGATCTCCGCTCTCTCCGGCCATAGCTAATCTATACATGGAGCATTTTGAGCAGAAGGCGCTTGAAACAGCACCCTATAAACCCACCTGCTTCTACAGGTACGTGGATGACACCTTTGTAATCTGGCCTCATGGACAGGAGAAGCTCCAAGAATTCCTCGACCACCTCAACAACATACACCAGAGTATCACTTTCACGATGGAGATAGAAAAAGATGGCTGTCTTCCATTCCTTGACATATTAATACAACGTAAGACCAATGGCACACTAGGTCATAGGGTGTATAGAAAGAAGACTCACACCGACCTTTATCTCAACGGCAATAGTCATCACCACCCAGCGCAACGTAGAGGAGTACTTAACACCCTCATCAACAGAGCAATCTCCATTTCGGACAAAGAAAACCTGCCTGATGAACTGAACCACCTGAGGAGGACATTCTTACAAAATGGATTCCATGAAAGGGAAATTCGATTGGCCCTGAAAAGGACCGTTCGTCAGGCAACACCTCCAACACGAGACCCTGACGACACTAAAAGCACTGCAGTACTGCCGTATTTCGGTAACTTATCACAGAGATTAGCCCGAATCCTGAGGAAATGGAAGATCAGAACAGTCTTCAAACCACCTATGAAGACCAGAAGCCTCTTGAGACAGGTGAAAGACGACTTAGGACTCAGAACACCGGGTGTGTACCGCATCCCCTGTGAATGTGGCAGGGCTTACATCGGGCAGACTTCACGGACTATTGACCAGCGCTGTTCTGAGCATGCCCGCTGCATCAGACTCTTCTATCCCGATAAATCTGCGGTGGCAGAACATACCATCAACTTGGGATCCGGGCACAGGATTGATTTCGCAAACACTACAATCCTTGCGAAGACTTCAAGGTTCTGGGACAGATTAATCAAGGAAGCGATCGAAATTAAGCTTGAGGCTAACAATTTCAATAGAGACGGAGGCCTCAGCATCAACCCTGCCTGGAATCACTGTCTCAAACAACTAAAAGACAGTAGAAGCCGATTGGCCGAAAAAAAGACGATGGAAAAATGAACTGGCGCCTGATTGGTCGACTCCTCGCAACTCGCGATCTGTATATATACCACCTCGGCATGACAGACTCGACACTTCAGTATCCCTGAGGATGGAGGCAGCGTGGGCCTCTGAAACGTCGGAGACACTTGATCTTCAAACCTGGCTGTCTACCCGGGAAAGATTTATTCATACTCTTCGCCAGGAAAATCTAAAATCTTACAATATAAGCCTATGTTAGTAAAAAATTATTGTTCGCTCTCTAAGGATATAGGTAATAGTTTCAAGAGACAGTGGTGCTAAGAGAGAAGGAAGTAAGGAATACATAATTGTCGAGTGCTTGGCGACTTTCACTAAGCTGTAGAAATGTAATAGGTTATATAAAAATATTTTAGTAGGTCCAAAAAATAACTTGTCATTTCAGGTGAATCAAATTGTGGTCCCAGCTCCGAAGGGAACCAATAGACTTATTGTTGAAGATAAATCTATATGTGAAACTCCTGCTTATGGCATCTTTTAGGTGCGTCTCCCCCACTTTTATATTAGGAATTAAGCCCTGGTTCCAGAAGAACATAAGTATATGGAATGGCCCATATCTGCAAATACTAATCAATGGAGAATGACCCAGAAGTCGATGTGAAAAGAGATGAGACACTAAACCATGAAGAAGAACTAGAAGAAACCATATGTGCATTATTTGTAATAAATAGTTACGGGTTTAAGACAAAAATTGTATATTTTATGTTTCTTCAGTTCATTGACTTCATTTTTTGTTAAAAGGCCATACTAAAGTAGATTTTGGAATATGATTATTTTGAAGACAGAAGACTTAATGAGAATGTATTTGATGGAACCATTATCTGTTAATCAAATTCATTTTTCTTTTGTTTAGAGGTGAATATTCTTTTTTGCACGACGTAACAATATTGTTGCTGTGGATCGTAACTTGACATTCCCGCATGCAATCTGGTTGCTATGAAAGCAAAAGAAATATCTGTGCCGTAAAAATTACAAAAAGCACAAGTGCCATAAGTAAAATCATCATAATACAAGCCTTTATGGAAGACCGGAACCAAGGCCCTTAGTTTGTGGCGACTTTAACAGGACAAATATTCAGTCCCCATTACAACCAACACATGTGAATTACTTTCTGAAATAAACATCTGTCTTCAATAATGTATATATACATAATATTTTCAGCTAATATCTCAATTAATATAATTAAATTGATATAAATAATCATCGGGCAAAAAATAGCATGCAATACTCATGCCGGAAATTGAAAAAACTCGGCGCAAGTGCCTCGTTTTTTCAAACTCTTTCCTCAGTCCGTATGCACCGCTTACAGCACTTGTATCACAATATACTATTTGTGTATTCCCACAAAATTGGTTTTATGGAAATATGCTCTTATAAAAAATTAACATTCATTTAGACTGCGGTTTCTGGATCCACATGGCTCAATTCATACCAACACACACGATAGTCTGTGTAGAGTATGCAAGACTCTTTATTCTTAGTTGTATGAATGGAATATTATTATTTAGGATGTGTTTTGGGATCCACATATTCTGATTTTTACTAATTGTATTGTAACTTTACCGTAGTTGTTAATTATTTTAGAATGTATTGTCTTTTATTTCAGATCATGTTTGTCTGAAGATGGCCACATATCATTTGTTGATTTTGCTAGTCTGTACACTGGTGTCTGCCAACCGTCAGACGTTGAGGCGTCAACCACAGGGATTTAAAGTGTCCGTGGTGGAGATCCAGACCCCTAATGGTGTCATTTCTCTTAATGCTTCTGATCACGAGGAGTCATGGGAACCTCTCGAAGATCTCCCCACGGAGCTCCAAACTGTGGTGTCGGCCAGTGGTGTCCATTGGCTTCACAACGTGTACAACCCTCAGCGCTGGGGGCCAAAGCCCCCTGCAGGTCTAGGACCAGACTGTGAAAATCATCTGGAGGTTTATCTCAGGGCGCTTCTTAATGGCACTGGTTGGGCTGCAAAGAGTGAGTAGTCTCAACTTGTAACATTCAGACAATATTGTTGTTATTAAGCTAGATTTTATTTGGGGAATAGGTGCTAAATACATTTTAGCAGGCTTTGATTTGTATTTTTGGCTTTATAGGCTATAAACATGTCAGAGAAATTATTTGTAAAGCAAGATCTCAATTATCTAAAGAACAGAAAAATTGGACTGTAATTTTAAGAGTCTTTATTTTTGTTTTAAACGTTTCATTTATGTAATTATTTGCGACTTCCACCATAAATGAAATTTACCACATGAGATGAAGCTTAGTTTTCTTCTATATGCTAGATTCTTTGGGGTAGTCCACTTCCATTTAAACTCTAGTTGGGTCCATGAAATTTTAAATTTCCCGTTGTTGATATCAACGGATTACCCAACCTTTCCCTACTTTCGAAAGTCTGTCTTAACTGAGACAATTCTTAAAATACTGTAGGATCGCTCGCTTCAGTTTACTGCGATAAATGAGCTGAAAATGTAAGAACTGCACATACTCATAGACATAATAATAATAATAATAATAATAATTATATAATAACTGTAAATTGAATGTAAATTTTCAAGCTATGATTGACATATTTATTTCATATTTTATTTATCCAGATTGACCACAGTTATGTGGTATATGATACATCATAACTTAAATTATTAAGGTACAATGGTACAAGAATAATACCAGAAAAACATACAATACAAAGAAATTCAGGATAAAAAAACATTACAACACTACAAAAACAATAAATTAAAAAGTGCAATGTGTCAAGTAGGCCAAATAGTAGGTTCTGAAAGATTATTTAAAATTTTGACTGCCTCAGAAAATTCATCATTATTGTAGAAGCAGATTTGTTTTAATTTCATCAGTACTAAGCCTTTAAAGTGTTTAAAAGTTAAATTTCTAGTAGGAACTGGAAGAGAATTAAACATTTTCACTGACATGTACCTAAAATTATGTTTGGTTTTTGCAAACAAGCACTGTTCCTGTAAAATGTTATTGCAATTTTTGGTGTCAAAGGTATGTACATACGAATAAGTTTTAAAGTTAGCAGAATTACGCTTCACATATAACAAACACTATAAAATACAGGGTGTCCGACCTGACGAAAAAGAAATAATTATATATCTGAAACTATTGCATTTATTGACGTGATGTTTTCACGGTTACAAAGAGAAACACGATGAGTTTTAATAAGCCTCTATGTGAGCACCATTTGTGGCCCGATACTCAATTTCATGCCACACACGCGAAAACATCTCTGGTGTAACTAGTGCTATTGCATCGTAGATTCGGCCACGCAAATCTGCATTATTGGTCACAGGTAGGGTGACCAGATGAAAATTTTCAAAAGCAGGACATTTGAAGGAAAAAAGCAGGACATTTTGAGAAAAAGCCTGACAACACGTTAAATTCCTTTTCAATCAAATTAAAATCCAACAAATACAATAACCAAGTGGATTTAACAATATTTCTGTGAAGAGGAAATGTCTTTCAGCAGTTCTGGGGATTTCAACAAATAGGCATGAAATTCCTTGCACGTAAAATGTTTCAAATTATACTGTACTGTTACAATCCCCTTTACTGATTCTACTGATAGTCTGTTTCTTTCTTCTGACCATTGGGCATTTATTAATGAAAATACCCTTTCAACATTGGCATTATGGGCAATTATTGAAAAAAAGAATTGACATATATGCAGCAATGATTGAAAACACTTAACATTCACAGCCTGCTCAAAAAACTTACTCCATTGAAAATCTATTGATTCCAGGAAAAATGCTTCATCTTGCTTCAAAACAAATTCTTTTAGAGCACAAAATTCGTCAAACAATATCACATCATCCAAAACAATACATTTCTGTTTTTCATTAATGTACTTTACAGAAGGAATAATATCACTGAAAGTACAGTCTTTCTCTTTCAAATATTTCATGTTCAACCAATAAAAGCACTCAAATTCATCACACTGAACAGTTCATTTATCTAAATAGTCCTTACACGACTGGTACAGACACAGGGCAGAGTTTATGAAATTGTTTACTTCTGTTTCTAATCCATCTTCCCTTAGACTGTCAAGCTTTTGGGAAATATTCATTGGCATAAACTTATTTTGCAACCTGTTTTCCAGACACTTTGAAACAGAGTTCTGAATCCGAACTATATCCAATAAACAGTTGTGTTCCTTTTCCAGATCATTAATTGTAGTATGAAATACATTCATGAGTGAATGAACTAGAGAAAGATACAGTTCAGAAAACTCATCTTTGAAGAAATCTTTCAAGATTCTTGCTCACAAAATACCAAAAAAGCAGGACATGTCCGGCGAAATCTGGACGTCTGGTCACCCTAGTCACAGGCATGCGATACACTTTGTCTTTCACAAAACCCCAGAGAAAGAAATCCAGTGGGGTCATGTCAGGTGACCTTGGTGGCCATGGTGTAGGTCCTTCTCTCCCATGGACTGTGGATTTTGGCCTTTGCAGTTGTCTTGCCACCTCACGAATGGATTTCCTCGGGCTTCTTACAAAAGCAGCCTGTATCCTTTCAATGTCATTGTCGTTTATGCGTGATTTCTTTGCCTTTCCCTGCTGTGACTCAACATTACCTATCTCCAGAAATTGCTTGTGCCAATGAAGGATGCTGTTTCTGGCGGGAGGATTTCGGTCTTTGTCTGTTTGGAAATGACGTTGTAGCCTATGCACAACTTGCATTCCCAGTTCTCAGAATAAGACTGACTACACACGTTGCGCAGAACAAGCTTTTTCTCGTTTCTCCTCGTGCAACAACAATGTGCATGCTCATGCGCATTATGGGATGCTACAAAACAAAACTTTTTGAGTTTGTCTTTCTAACTGTGAAAATACTGAGGTAGTAACTATAATAGTTTCTGATGTATAATTATTTCTTTTTCGTCAGGTCTTTCCCGGACACAGTGTATATACAGATGGTAGACTGAGAATACGAGATGAGATGAAAAGAGGTTTGCAATGGGTTTTCCAATCAGCACCAAAGATTATCCTTAAAGCCTTCTTCTGTAATTTGAAGATGTTAAGTACTAAACCACAATTACCCCAAAGTAGAGTAATTTCTATAATCTTTATAGATAATGTAACAAGTAATTTTGTTAAAGTGGGCATTGCAGTCGTGAGAGTATTTTATCTAGGGATTTTTGAAAATATGAGTTGTATTTAAATGATTATTTCAGTAATAAAATGAGAGAAATAATTAGTACAGTATATTCATAGGCTATTATTTAATTCTATATTATTAAAATATACTCACGATGTACATTCGAAGAAGTTCCTGTGAACAGAACATGACAATAAGCATTGCTGCAAGAGTTAGCAGTAAAAGTGTAAACAAAGAATCCACCCCCCCCCCCAGCAGTATTTATATATCAGTTCAGGTTCTGTGTGTATACCAGTAGGCAATGGAACTATTGATTCTCAACTATTTTCTATTATTAATGTATTTTTATGGCATCAAGAATTTCAACTGATATTAATTTCAATGAATATGATATAGGATGAAGTAGCAAGGATGAGTCATAGTAAATAAACATCTAATTCGACATTTGCCTTTATGACTGGCAAAACAATGAAAAACCCATGTTAAATAGGCTGGCCACAGGATCTGAACTGGGACAACTCGAGTGCGAGTTCAAGATCTCGGCCATCTTGCTCTGTAAAGAATTCTTGAAATATCATTACTGCCATTTCACTATACCATCACTATTAACTATAAATTGGTGGGTTTTATACCTTGAAAGATAACATATTATGCAGGTACGAATGCATTTCATGCTTTGTTGGTCAATTGGTGGATAGGCTTTCTCTTCTAAATCATCTTCACACATGTTTCCCCTAGTTAGAAGGCTTGTTTGCTCAACTATTAATTTAGTTTGATTCCTCCCCTAACCTTACAGTAGATAATCTTGTTTAATTCAGTGCTTTAGTTTGGACGACGCTGTCACCCAGCAAAATATATGGGGTTTTAAATTGTTAAAATTACAATTCTATAATATTAATTACAAAGAATGCTATTATAAATTAATGTAGGTCCCCTAAATACGAGGGGCATTCGGAAATGATTTACAATTGCGTTGTTTTAAAAATACCGCTCAATCTATGAGCACATCCTCTTGTAGGACGATAACCTGATACAAGTACACCATGCAGATGCTAGATGGCAGTTGTGAACACAGTGTAGCCTATAGTGTTTGTTGTTAAGTAGAGAAAGTCATGGACAAGATGGAAGGTGACTATCATGGACAAAGGTGGATTGCATGGTTTTTGTGGAAGGAAGGAGTCTAAACAGCAGATATTCATAAACGTTTACCCGTGGAGAAGCACTCCTTTCAACCAGCACAACAATGCGTGGTCCGCACACCAGCAATGCAACGACTGCAAAGTTAACATCACTGGGGCTCATTGTTGTGCTACATCCACCATAATATTCACCAGATCTTGCTCCATCTGATTATTCTCTATTCAACAGCATGAAGGACGCACTGCGAGGGAAAAGGTTCGGCAACAATGAGGTATTGCAGGCAGTTGTCCACGAGTGGGTGCATAGTATCCCCAAACAGTGGTTCCGTGATGCAATAATGAAGTTGCCAGGAAGGTGGCAGCAGTGTATTGACTCAGTGGAGAGTATATTGAGAGATCCCATGTACAATGATTCATGTTCATTAATAAATAATGTACAAAAACTGCTATTGTAAATAATTTCCAAAGGCCCCTCGTATTTCCTTCTAAATTAAAACACTGTTGCTTATAATACAGCCTCTCCTCGCTACTGTCAAGTTGTTCCTTGCACCTGTTAATGAAAATATAGCACCATGATTGGTTGATTTCAGACATAATCTTATATGTTGTTGATCCAGAACAAACAAGTGACCTCTTGTATATACTGTAATTGAAATACAATAATCAATATCAATATCAACTTTACTGGTGTTTTATTGTTTCAGTGTCGGATGCCAGTGGTCGCTACTCATCAGAATTCTTCTTTGGCAATGACTTCTGGTTGGGGTCTTATAAACTTTGCAGAGAAATGGAAGAGTTTGATTCTCCGCCCTTTGCAGTGGCTTTTCATGTGGCCAAACTCCAAATATCTCTAGCAAAAAACCTAACTCCAATGGTGAGTAAACAAGCTACAAAAATTAACATTTCACCCAAACTTTCAGCAAAAACTGTTGCATGCAATAATAATTTAATTTAAGGTTTTTCTTCATTTAAATATACAGGTTTAGCACAAATGCTTTGCCCAATTTCGTTGCTTTATATTATGAAAAGTAAGAGGCTTACAGTATTGAATCATATACCATATTGAATCATAAAGAGAAATACACCAAGTTTTTAACCTGCAGCTACTACATGTGATCAATGTGCCCTTCCCACATCATGGGACAAATATACACATGCTAGTCCTACAGCATCCTTGGAGCGTATCATGGTCAACTCTAGACACAAGCCACACGTATCCGATTCTTCAGTTCATCAAGATTAACTGGTAAGGGTGGTAAACTTGATCTTTGACAAACCCCCACAGAAAAAATAACACAGGTTCAGATCAGGCGATCAGGGAGGCCAGTGGAGTGGCTTTCTTTTTACAAAGACATCCTATGACTGTAAATCTCGGATAACAACCATGTATAGTCTTTTTATTTGGTATATCCTTATGATATCATGTACAAAATGTCTTTATGCAATGTTACTGATTTTGTTGTGTGAAATTCAAGTATGCAATATGCCTGTTCTGCACCTATCACAGCCATTTTTCATACAAAGCCTCCTAATTGTCAAACAGGTATACTGAGATATTCCTGTGAATTTAAACAAATTTTAAACCGAACTTGACAAGTTTCTCTTTTCATTGGTATATGATTTAAAATTATTAGCCTCATACTTTTCATATTACACAGCAACGAAATTGGGTAAATCAATTGTGCTAGCCTTGTATATTATGATGAGAATTTGTGTAGATATGAGTTCATTTTTAATATGTATGATGGTACCTCTATTTTTATAAACATTCCCAAGTTTAAAGCAATATAGATAGAACGCGTTTCTTAGTCAGTTTTCCATAATTTGTTTTTAAACTTTCTGCAGTTTGTTTTCCAGCTTGTTCATTCTCTTAGTTCATTCTCTCCCATTGTAGGGACTTTTATACTGCCCACTGGCTTACAGGATCACGTCCTGTCAGAAAAAGGATTATCTTTGGATCATATACCAGACAAGGCTGTGAAGAGCCTCACCGGATAGTTGATAAGCCCAATGCTGAGGCCACCTTCAAGAGATCATGAACACATAGGACAAGACACACCAGTCACACACACACTCATTCCCAACAAGACATGGATGGGATGAGGATAATGACAGCTATTTGATATTCAGGGAACACAAGGGCCTAAAGCTACCTGAAATTCATCTCACAAACGAGGAAAACCCCATAAAATAACACCACCTAGGTAACTTTGTTCCCACCAGAAATCGAACCTGGGTCTGCTGATAAACAGGAATGACCCTCCTGTACAACAGTTAACTGGACCATCTTTCGCCGCTATTCTTGATATCACTCCTCTTTTGGTTCTATTCTGGTGTTTTTTTCTTCTTCTCATTGCTTTGGGGTCATACGTGTAGCCACTGGATTGTACATTAATGCTTCTATTTTTATATGATCCTTCTGGCCAGTATATGTTTCCCACAATGGTTCATTCAGCGTTCACCAACTGTCGATATAATAGCTTCAGGGCCTGACTAGCCCTTCAGGATTATCAGTAATTTTCCCAGTGGGTTGGTGCTATAAGCAGGCCTGCAGCCAGAACGAAAAATGAGGGGTTATGTTATGGAAGAATATTGAATTTGGGCCTGATATGGAATAAAAATCATTAACTACAGAGTTAATAGTAATTAAAAGTTTTTTGTCATGTGGGCTATGGCTCTGATATAGGCCTATTTCAATTAAAAACACAAAAATTGTTTAAAAGCACAAGAGGTGTCCTTAAGTGTTAATTTAAAACAGGTCTATGTCCAAAAAATTCTGAATCCATGTCCCTTTCAAAAGATTGCATTTTCTCAGAACCTTTCCTACTTGCATGTCCTTCTTTTCTGCTCTTCTCAAACGATAAGTACACTAAACTAGCCATTCTTGAGTAAGTCATGGTAAGTTTTGAGGTACTTTAGGCCTACTACATGAAAAAGTTCTTACTTCTCTTAACATGTTATTACAGTGAGTCTCAGACAGATTGGTGCCGCTTGTCGCGCGCGCCGTGTTTCTCTTGTGATGACTCAACACTACCCGCGTCGCGGCCAGCTGTGGCCCCGCAGATAAGTAAACAATTCCTGCATAGCCTGCAGTTGAGCATTGTTCTCGTGCTGTATAGACGTGAAAGTGTTATTCTATAGTTTGTCACAACTAAAAGAAAACATTAGGATAGAAACAAACTCAACAACGGAAGAACAATTAATGCGGATAAATCGGAATTTCCTATCACGACGCCAAAAATGTGTGGATGTAGGAGGAGGACACTTCCAGCATCTCCTGTAATAAGGTAGGTGCCTATTTTCGTTATTTTCAAACTTATTTCATTTATTTTCATTGTCACGCACGGACAAGTCAGTCAACTGCCGGGGAGTTCCTTTGCCGCATACCGGGGATAGGAGCGTCATCTGGGGGAACACAACGAGCGGCGCGGCGGCACCAATCTGCCTGAGACTCACTGTACAATCCTCAAAGGTATTCCTATTCTTATTTCCTCAAAGTGAAGAGATTTTTCAATGCTTTTTTTATGTAAGAAGTTTTTGCAACTTTCATATCTTCTACACTTGGAATGTTAGTAAACCTGCTGAATGAACTGAATTGGGCAGACTAAGGGCCTGGCTGCAAGTGAACAATTAAAAAAAATACCATCCACTGTACTCAAGTGATTATAACTTATGGTATTTTATACGAGGGTCATCCAGAAAGTAAGTTCCGATCGCTGATAAAGAACACAAAAACATTAATAAGTAAGAAATATTTATTGTAATATTTACAGATTCATTGGCTACCTCTCTACATAGTCGGCACCGTTATCGAGGAATTTATCTTAGTGATGTACCAACAATTGTATGCCTTTGTATGCTGCCAGCGGTTTTCAGAGAAAGGTGATGAGTTTCTTGACATTATTGTCACAGGGGATAAAACATGGGTGTCGCATGCCACACCAGAAACAAAACAACAATCTATGCATTGGCAGGATAGTGGTTCACCTGTGAAGATCAAATTCAATCAGACAATCTCTGTCAGAGAAATCTGGGATCAACATGCTGTCCTCTTGTGCGAGTTTTTGCTGCGAGGGGAGACTGTAAATGCTGATCTTTATTGTCAAACATTGAAAAATCTGAGGAGGGCGATCCAAAACAAGAGATGTGGAATGCTGAATGCAGTGATTTCATGGCTCCAGATGATGGCGGCAGAGTCCTATGACATGGGCATACAAATGTTGGTGCAGTGGTACGATAAATGCCTCAGTAACGGTGCTGACTATGTAGAGAAGTAACCATTGAATCTCTGTAAATATTACAGTAAATATTTTTTGCTTATTGATGGTTTTGCTTTCTTTATTGGCGATTGGAACTTACTTTCTGGATAGCCCTCGTAACATCCACCAAGTGGGATCCTACAATACAATAGGTATTCACCGGATACATTAAAACCCCCTTTTTATATTCCTGTCTTTTACATTTTCCTGCAATTTGCATCATTTTCCACTGGTCCCATCTTTTATCCTATACCAACAATACATAGTGTTCCTGTGATTAGTAACTTTTAAACAGTTGTATTTCCTGCCATTTACATATTTTTCCCATCGGCACGGTGTCAGTTGCTATTTGCGTTAGTCCTGGTGAAGTTGGTTTCTTTTGTGCGAGTGCGATTACTGCATTTTATTTTACTGTTATTCATATAGTGTATCTCATCATCGTGATTTAAAGCAACACCAGTGTTTTTGTGTTGCATGATTTTTTTAGTATCTCGGAGTTGAAGAAAAACAGTAGAAAATGCATTTCTTTGCAAGAAAAGTATGAAATTCTAAGTTGTATTGATTCACATTCAGAACACATGTTCAATTGGCGAAAGTGCTTGGACTCACTGTGTCAACTTTATTTATTTATATAATATGTGTGATGCTACAAGGAGAATGTTATATGAAAAATGTGACGAAATCCCTAAATCTAATTAACTGGGAGGTTGCACATACTTATTTCTTTCGTTAATCTTGATACCCAATATCACAAAACAAAACATTTATTTTGCACCATATTTTAAATAGATAATGTAAGTGTACATAGGTTACCTATTTTTATTTTCATGCATTATATTTTCCAATGTATAGAATTACAGTTTTTACACTTCCTGCAATTTACACTTTCCTGTAATTTACACTTTTTTGCATCAGTCCCTTGAAATGTGTAAAAAGGAGGTTTTACTGTAAATATACAGGCAACAGTGTGTTGGTGTGCTCCGTAAAGCTCATAGTTCAGCTCAAAGGTTTTAAAGGCACCACTTTTCTCAACTAAAAGCAGAAAAATGAAGAAATGTTAAAAAATGATACAAAATTGCAGTACAGTGAAAAGAATTAGTATCAAACTCCAAAGACAAAAGCGTCAGTATCGAAGACATTGTCATGGAAGAAATTATGATCTACTCAGTCAGCTTAAGTCCTTGGGAAATTCTTTATAAGATTTATAGAAAACCTTAAATTTTTAACAAAACGATACATCAGTTAAAACAGATGAAGGGCCTTCGTTTGAACATTGTGCAAAATCCTAGTTTTTGCAATAAGTGATTCCTAAGGTCATTGGCAGATCCTGGATGTAGAAACAGGTTGTTGCACTATTTTGCAGGAATTAAAAACATAGGTGGATATATATGCATTCATGAACCACAGATTATTATAATATAAGATCGTAGATTATTATCTCTGATGGACAATATTCTCATTAAATACATAGGCCTAATTGAAGTGGGTGCCACCAAGGTTGCTAAGATTACTTGTAAGTTGATAATATATAAATATATGAGAGTGTCTAATAGTCTGCATGATCTCATGGTTATCATTGCTGGCTGCGGATCCACAGGTGTGGGTACGATCCACGGTACCTACTACAATTTTTCTGAGGTAGAGAGGTTTGAAACGGTATGTACTTAGCCTTGTGATACAAACTGATTAGCTACTTGATTGAGAAGTAGCAGCTCCGGTCATGGAAACCATTATTAATGGCCAATCCTGCCATCTGCCTATGCAGCCATTTCATAAAATAATGGAATTTTTCCCTCAAAGAGAGAAGTTATAAAATTATTGCAATTGGGTGGTCAAAAATAAGTTTAAAGCCTCAAATTCTCTGAATTTTAAGGACTTAGGTGTATCTGAAGTGGTTTCATGTGTAAAATCTGTCGATTTACTTATTTATTGCATTGAGTTACTTTTTTTTGCCATTTTTAGCATGATTTTAACACTCTTTAATACCAAGTAGTCAAGAGTAATCAGCTATGTCCATTTTCATTTGAGAAAATATACATCTTAAGGTACAATTTGGTATAAGATTAACTTCAAAAAATATGTGTGGTTAATTACTATGTAAAATAACAAACAAGGGAATTTTTGTCCCACCCGTAACGTCCCACCCGTAACCGTGATAGTTTTGTTAAATTATTATTAATGAGTTAAATAAATGTTTTGACAACCTGGAAACAGTTTATAATTTGTATTTAATCCCTCATACCTTCATTAATAACAACATTAAGACCCTAACAGTAATAGCAGAATAGAAAATGAGCTTTTGTTTTGCATCATTAAAATCAGTGTCCAAATTATGTCCCACCCGTAACAGATTTTGAAAAACAAATTTAAAATATTCAGAAGAAATTTTAAATAATGCTTTGCATGTAGTGTGAAGGAGAAGGCTTTGTAAATTTTACAGAATGTGATGAACCAATTCTAGTTTATTATTTATGATATGTAATAAACAAAAATAGCTTCTATAATTTGTCAGAATGTCCCACCCGTATTTATGAAATGGCTGTATGGTGGATGACTCAGTGGTTAGATGGTAGACTTGGTCTCTCTAAAGATGTAGAGCCATGGAGCTTAGTTTAATGTCTAATAGAATGTTGAAAAGAGCAATATTGATCTCGCCACATAGTGATTACATTTGCAATTGACTTCTGTGAGGGACTTCAAAGCTCGAGCTCTTGGAGAAAAGAAATCTCGCTTGTAGACAGCTCATGTGCTTCAAAGTGCTCTAGCGGCGACGACAAAAATCATGCCTTGTTGCTGCAATCCTCTTGCGATGACCAAAATGTGTCAATCCTAGGAGTATTACCACAAAGTCAAGCATCTTGCATACCCTTCTTGCCTGCAGGACAAGACAGGAAGTCGTGGCAACTGGATTGCAACAACCAACACGGGTTTACCTGTTTAAATTATTTAAAATTGTTAAATCTCATGTGAGGTATGTTTTCAGTCAATGAGAACCTATCACAAAGAAGATTCGGAAGTAGTATAGTATACTTACTTACTTACTCAGACAATTCCTAAGCAAACTAAAGGAATATTACCTATTTTATGGAACCCGAAGGTGCTTACCTGAGCCCGCTATTAAAGCATCCCTCACAAATCATACTTCCCTTAAATCTATCCTTATATTGTCCTGCCACCTAGTCTAGGTCTTCCAAGTGGTCTTTTCCCTTCGGGTCTCCCAGTCAATACTTTTGAGATATGTCTTTCCTCCACCATGCACACAACATGTCCAGCCCCATTTCATCCTCCATTATTTATTTACCCTTACTATATCCGGTGACAAGTACAGGTTATGAAGCTCATCGTTATGCAGCTTTCTCCAGTCCCCATTTATAATTTAGTACATATTCTATTGTATAATTAGGAATGCACTTATTCCTGTTTGGAGGCGGATTGCACACGAACTGAGCTGCCCACTGCCCGCTAAGGAAACACACAATGACATCTAACACTGCAAGAGTTCAGCTCATGGTGGAGCTGTTTGGGTTTCCTACCTGCTCACAAGGCAGACTCGTTAAAGGTCTCTAATGGGTTAAGAATAGAGCAACACTATAGTTCACAGGGATTAATTCCATCAATAATAACCATAGCTCAAATGTTTATGTTTAAGAAAAAAAAAACAGACCAGAATCACTACTGTGCATTGCAATAACGATTAGTTGAAGTCAGGAGCAAAGGATTTGTGGGTTGTAAGCCTGACCACTTACATCCACTTTCTTCTCATAGGAAATACATCTTACAGTGCAATAATCATATGTAGCATTTTATATAACTGAAGAATTACACCTTTATCTGCCGTCACAGTGGCTCATGCTTAGTGCGTGGGGCTAGCATGCAAGTGGTCCTGGGTAAACATACCGAGGCAGGCAGGCGTGTCATTCATGGTGGACGAAGCCATGAATTTGGGGGTTTTTCTCAGGGATCCTCCGTTCCCCCCTGAGCCGCATTCATTCACTGCCTACACCTTTATCACCATAAAATAAAAAGGACATTTTGCATCTCGACAGAGGTACACAAAATTCTGGGACAGCTGTCTAAAAAAAGGATTGTCCCGACCAAATCTAGTTTTGCCACTGATACATTGTTTGTTGGTTGTGTTTACAGAGTCGTCGCATATTACTAGGCCTGTGTCTCCCTCAGTCCTGTACAGCATCAGATATAACTTCTATCCTACATCCAGGTGAGTATGGAGAAAATACCCTGCAAGTCCTGCACGTGCGCTCAGTTCCAGGAGAATACAATGTCCTGCTGGATGTCAAACTGCACATTCTAGGGTGAGTCACATAAACCAACAGCCTTATGAAAAATGTGTAAAGCCGGTTATGTCAACAGATTTTGTCATGTACTGGTAACTAAAAATTCTTTCCTTGTATGTAATCAGCAGGGCCCGGATTCTAATGACATGTCATCTTTTTATTGATGCTGCATAGACATTGCCAACTTGTAGATAAATACTAATCATGGCCTCTAGATTATAGAAATACATTTTTATTAGGTCATTTTTTGTCATTTTATGCAATTTTATATTTTTAGGGCATTTATTTCAATTTTAGGTCAATATTTTGTCATTTTTGTGTCATTTGTTTCCTTATTTAGTAATTTTCATGTATTTACATTGAGTGTATTAACTATTTTTTCGTCGCTAGCGGTGCTGTCTTTGAAGTTTGTTTAATGCAAGAAGGAAAAATTTGGTGTTAAAGTGTTGACATGTCTCAGTCGGAAGTGAGAATCAAAGAAACGCCAAAATTTTGTATTATATTACTATTGTTATTAGATTGACTTGGCATCGGAGTCTGCCACCTGCTTGCATTTGAGAGTGCAAACTACTGTTTACCCTCAATTAAACAACAATATAATCCAGCAGACCACAAAAGGAAATACCGAATTTTGATTCACCGTGAGAAAAGAACATTCACAACATTAAAGTTATTTATAGTTCTTACAATTATGTACAAACTAGTCTATAACTTTGTGTGTACAGTAATATTTTTTTATAAATAAAATATAAGATTTTAGGTCATTTTTTATAGTTATTAAGTCATATTCTTTAAAATTTAGGGTGATTTTATAGGACATTTTTCAAATGATTTTAGGTCATCAGAATCCGGGCCCTGGTAATCAGCTAAGTCTTATCCTTACATTGAGGCAGATATAGAACTGTGCATGTACAGAGATATCTAATGAGATTCAAAAGCTCGCTGTGTAAAGAAGGTCAAGTCAGAATTCCTTTGACTTATCAGGTTTTACATTCCAATGAAAATACAGTGAACGCCACTTAATGTGATCGCGGATAATGTTAGTCAAGTAAAGTTATCACTTTCATGAAATTCCATAAGGATTAATACTGATACATTGAAAAAAATGCTGTTTATTGTGATCAAAGATTCGGTTTATGTTATCACATTTTCCTTCTTGTGACATTTTTTCTAAATACTATACATTTTAGAAAGTTTTATTTTTGAGTGTTTGTTTCCGACTCAACAGTGTGTTTAAAGGAAATACATTAATGGCATGTTCTCAGCTCAAAGGATGACTCGTTCGAGGGGGTGACATTCCCTAACTTCTCTTTTAAGCAATAAAACATGTTTTGTCCCTCAGTTTAGCTGCAGCTTTTGAATTGTGAAGATGACAGCATTGAGGTGCAGTGATAGGTAGTGTAAAATGAAAAGACTTGGACAGGTGTTAGATGTTTTTGCGAATTGCTGTTGACCAAAGATAAGTAGACTTCAAAAATATTATGAGTTAGAAAGATTGGTTAATAGAATCCTGCAAGAAAAAACAGAAACAACATTTAAAAACTTTTTTACTGATTGAAAATATATTGCTTGCAGTTTCTAATACTGTATTATGAGAGGTTCAATGAATCATAGTATGAATAAATAACTTTCAATTAATCTTTTTGGCTACTGTTATCAGTCGGTTAATATTATCAAATTAGCTGTGACAGCAAATTAGTGATCATAATAAGCGACGTGCACTGTATGTACAAGTAGTAAGTCTTTGAGGAAGAAAACCTCATTCCTTGTTATGGGGATGTCTTTGAGTTTTCATCAATCCTAAAGAAAAATCTTATTTTACAAAAAAAGTGACATAAAAGGAGAGTCGATTTTGTGGAGAGACATTCAGTGGTTACACTTTGAGAAGGGGAATGTTGCAACTTTCGACTTCAAAATCAATTTCTACTTTTTTAGAGTCTCTTGTATTTAGTTGTTTTTTGGTTATAATGTTTTGGATTCAGTGTGTATTAATTTGTTTCAGAGGTGTTCTTGCTGTTCTGACTGTACTCATCACTGCTGGGACATGTTATGAGATGCTGCAATCTAGAGACCATGATGATAACCAGACACCAGAAACAGAGAAGCCATCATCTCCTGGTAAGTCATCTTGATGATAGTAGTCAGGGCGGGATCTAACACTAGGCCCAGGCCAAGGGGTATGCAATGCCAGGGGGCGCACTCTAAAAGTTGTTTAAATAACAAAGGAAATGTTTATGAAAAGTCTTCATTTAGTTTCCTTTTATACAGTTTATTGGTGTATGTAATTATTGTTGATTGAAGTCTGTAGTTTTGCAATGAGTTATAGTAGGCATAGACGCACAGACAGTGTCATAGAGCATGTGACTCAGGTCTTTCTACAAACTCTTTAATATTCATATTTGAAGAAAACTTCAATATTTAATTTAATATCAGTTTAATTTTAATATGTCAATAATATATAATGTACCACATGTATTTATATGTTTATAGCAATCGAAGAGATTAAACTTATTTCCAATACCTTGTTGGACATTTAATCTACTTAATACACCCAAAATACAAAAATTTGATTCTCAAATTATTTTCATAAGTGATGTTATTATGCTATATCATAAAGATTATTTTGTTGTGGAAAATTATCCAACTGACCCTCCCTTCGATAGCATGAAGAGGGAGCAGCAAAAACTCTTGAGCCTTTAAATCCAGCCCTGTTGGTAGTATTATGTGGAGATATTCTTTAGTGAAATTGGCTGAAGCACTGTGTTACAAACTGGAATGACTTGCGTTCAATTCCCAATGAGGACAAGGATTTTGCAATTTGCCTAATCCATCTGGTGGTACTATGACCCTGAGATCTTCTCAGCCTGTAACAGAATTACCATAATGTGTGCGGGTGCATATGACTATAAACTGTACTACTAAAAGTAAAAGAAAAGTAAATTGATCCCTATACAAGCCATGGATGCCCTTAAGGTTCCTGGAAATTGAGGCTCCCAGATTTTTAGATATTCAGCACATGATGGTGGTAAGGTTGTCAGCTTTATGCACTGGGCACCTGTATCCCTGGGATTGCTCCTGGTACCGGTACTTATTTCTGTTAAGAGGCGAGTCGACCTCAGTGGCACCAGAAGGATTAGGCCAAAAAAGTCTCAACAACCTCATCGAGGATTGAACCCACGACTTTTCAGTTAGTAGTGTATTGCCTCAACCAACTACATCACCCAACTTTACTATTATCATGTGCCAATTAGTCTAAAATGTCTAAAATGAGCTTGAATGTTCAGGAAGCACCACATCATGATTATGATCAGAATCCCATACATGTGCAGCTACTGCGGACTTTTCAATTTCCCCCTGTCTAATATTTCTGAAATGCTCTTTCCATCTCTTATTGAGATTCCTCTCTGCACTCTTGAAAAAGTTGGACATAGCTAACGATGAGAGGTTACTAGTAAGTATAATGAAGTAGTGAGTGTTCTCCAAGAGTGTTAGTGTTTGGACATGCCGAAATTTTTTTAAAGGAAGCTTGGAGTGCAACCTAAATAAAACTATGGCCTTAAAAGATGCTAGAGGAGACTATTAGTTCTGTCAAGGCAGGTAAAATGACTTACTGCAAGGTTTCTGATTGGTACCAGATACCACACAGCACAATAGAAAACAGGTTGAATAAAAAACTTTTTTCAGCATGGCTTTCTAATTGCTGCCCATTGGGGTTTCCTCTTCACTTGTGGGGATGTAAGATACATAGCAAAGGGTTTTAGACAAGTGTGGGTGCAAGGAAAAAAAGATTTTAAATCATCTGCCAGGGGCTGAATGGGCGAAGCCATTAATATGATTCCCTCTCAGTCACACTGAGTAAAATTAATAAGTGGTCTTACTACATATGTTATATGTTAGATATCTTCCACTTATTTGAGTTAAATATGTTGTTTAAAAATAAGTTATTTTGTCAAAAATAGGCCTACTATTTTTTGTCCAAAGTCATCACATAGCAAATTAAAATCGGACTACAATGATAATTAACTAGAGCCCAAAATCACCCCACCATTTGGGGTGATTCTGACAAACTTTTTTGTTTTTAAAAACTCTATCTAGTGGCTTGGAAAAAATGGTTCCTAGGATTTTAGATTTCTCAAATATATTATGCCCCTTGATATCTTCCTTTGAAAATTGTATAACATTTGAGGAGCATCGTTTCAAAACGTATTAAGTGCACTCTTGGTCAAAATACAGTTTGATACGATTTCGCCCTATTTCTTAAGTGCTCTTTAATGCTATCAATTCAGAATGGAACATTTCATGTTCTATCCCGTGTTAATTCACTGTCAAAGTTGACGTATCGGATCAAATCGTATTATGTGCACAGGAATGAACGGTTCAAAGCGTATTATGAACAACTTTATTTTAATGCACTTAATACGTTTTGAAACGATGCTCCTCATTTATTCTTTATGATCAGGGCAATGAAACAAACAAAACTGTTCGATCTCACCCCTATTATGGTAGTAAATATAACATAGTGTTAAAAAAACTCAAAACATAATAATAATAATAATAATAATAACAACAACAACAACAACAACAATAATAATAATAATAATAATAATAATAATAATAATAATAATAATAATAATAATATGTTTTATTTTGCCTGGCAGAGTTAAGGCCATAGGGCCTTATCTTTCACTCAACGATAAATACAAAATACATTAAAAGATATATACAAAAAACAAATACAATAGATGTCATACATATCATGCTAGCAATAGAATAATAATACAATTGATCTGCCTATATTAAAACATAAGACAAAAATGCATCCAATAATCTGCAGAGAAAACGAACTGAATTAAAAATTATATATAATTGGGTGTGTGTATAATTATAATATTTTACTATAATATACACTAAAATTGAAACTTAAAACTAAGAAATTAAGAAATTTAACCAATATATGATATACTCAATATTTTGGTGTTGTTTTATTAGCTTTACAATCTTTTTGTTCATGTTCATCATTTTCCATGTATAATATAGTTTTTTCTTCTTTCTTTTTTAAATATAATTGTGGTCGATCGGCAATACTACTTTACAGACATCTGTAATGAGCCCTATGATGAATGCCTTTAATGGTCTACCTCACAGACAGACAAGTTATGTCATATGCAGTACTGTGAGGCACACTAATTAGTGATTTTTGTGACCGGGCTCCCACTGTTATTGCACAGTTAACATTTGAGATGGATATATATGTAAGTATTCATGAACCACAGATTATTGTCTCTGTTGGACATTACATGAGAATGTTATAGGAGGAAGGTTCCATCTGGCACTGTGAATTGAACTCCGGCTTAGCTCAGTTGGTAGAACATTGGCGCAAATAGCCAAAGGTCCTGGGTTCAAGTCCCAGGGTCATAGTAATTTTTCTCCTATAATATTCTCGTGTAATGTCCAACAGAGACAATAATCTGTGGTTTGTGAATACTTACATATATCCATCTAATCTAATCCAATCTAATCCATTAAATATAAGTCTAGTATGACTTAACCTCTAAAGTGAAACATGGTGAAACAACCAAAATAGAGTGTACTTTACTTTATTGTTACAGGACTGGTGTCACAGCTCTTGCTGAGTTTCTCAGCTCTGAAGAATGGGCGCAAGATACTGCACTGTGGAACTCCAGAAGAATCACTCACTTCTGTGCATGGGCTCCGATTCCTATCTCTGGCTTGGGTGATTCTGGTACACACATATCTTCAGGTGTTTGCTATTGCCGAGAACAAAACCCTGCGTACACTCACTGAGCGCAACTTCATGTTTCAGACAGTCAGCAATGCCACTTTCTCTGTGGATACATTTTTCTTCATCAGGTAGTGTATATGAAAGGTTCCTACAAGCTATATGCCTATTTATGTAGGCCTACCTCTCTGGTAACCATAGATGCCATACTAAGCTGATGACAATTTGTACTGAAAATAAATTAGAATGACCACCAAACCCTATATGATTTTTCTACAGAATAATAAAATAGTGGGCCTATTGTTCTCTAATCCAAAATTTGCACTGATCATATACATATACTAATCAATCCTTAGTGATGACAGTTTCTGACCATTCGCCATCTAGCCAGTACACAAGCATTTTTGTGAAGTATGTCAAAATTTTACTTTCAAATTGAAATAGTAACAAAAAATTGACATTATAGTATTATCAAGACGTCAACAAAATATCATGTATCTTGTATGGTATAGGTCTACCGTACAAGGATTTAAATACATTTTTTGACACCATTTTCACATTTGAATGCACTTTTTTTTTCTGTCCATTCATCACTTGCAGTGGCGTAGCTTGACATGGTGTTCTGGGATAATTTAGGTTTTTAAAATGAATATATAATTGTTAGGGCAAGCATTTAATGACCATAAAATAGCGAAAAAATTCAAAATGAAAAATGCATTTATGTCCTAAAAATAGTGAAAAAATGACCCAAAATTTAAAAAAAAATCACCAATAAATTTACCATTATTACTTATAATTAGTTTTTTAAATAATGGAATGCTAAAAACAATTTAATGGATTACAGTACCTTATATTTGTACTTACAATATAAAACACTTATTTTGTTATGAACAAATGTAAGTAAATTTATATGATATGATGTGATATGATATTTATTGTACTAAGAAAATTACAAAAGAGTCTAACCTTATATTTGTACTTACAATATAAAACACTTATTTTGTTATGAACAAATGTAAGTAAATTTATATGATATGATGTGATATGATATTTATTGTACTAAGAAAATTACAAAAGAGTCTAACGGATTCGACGTTTGTCATTTTACCGGTAGACATCTTAAAACACAATTACACATTTTTCGTGGAAATGTGTGTGCAAACATAAAGGGCTACTAAACAAAATAAACAGGAAACTTTAGAAATTCTTTTTAAAATAAAAATAAAAATAAAAGAAATGGCGTAAGTTTGTGCTTCCGTTAAAGCTAAGTTCGTATGTCTTTTTTCTGTTCACATCATGTAACCATTTTATATTCTTATTACTCTTGCCTAAGCCATAAAAAAATCACCAAACAAATAAGCTGCATTTTTATGGGATTCAAAAACAATGACCTGGTTTTCTAAATAAACCTTACCATACTGATAGTGTATATATTAGAAAATTAGCCTTTTTTGAGAAACTCCAAATCTTTATGCATAGCGCACTGAACCAAGTTACCTTACATTACACATAATATTGTACTAAGAAAATTACAAAAGAGTCTAACGGATTCGACGTTTGTCATTTTACCGGTAGACATCTTAAAACACAATTACACATTTTTCGTGGAAATGTGTGTGCAAACATAAAGGGCTACTAAACAAAATAAACAGGAAACTTTAGAAATTCTTTTTAAAATAAAAATAAAAATAAAAGAAATGGCGTAAGTTTGTGCTTCCGTTAAAGCTAAGTTCGTATGTCTTTTTTCTGTTCACATCATGTAACCATTTTATATTCTTATTACTCTTGCCTAAGCCATAAAAAAATCACCAAACAAATAAGCTGCATTTTTATGGGATTCAAAAACAATGACCTGGTTTTCTAAATAAACCTTACCATACTGATAGTGTATATATTAGAAAATTAGCCTTTTTTGAGAAACCCCAAATCTTTATGCATAGCGCACTGAACCAAGTTACCTTACATTACACATAATATTGGCATTAGCTAGCACTTTTTTCTTTGTTTTAAATTTAAATTAATTTTCTGGGCTGTGTTCGCACTGCTTTAATTGCACTGAATGTTGTACAATGTTCATTCTCCGTTATTGAAACAGGACATAGGCTATAATTATTTCTTTGTGATAATTTTTACTTCTTTCGTTGATCTCCCTGCTTATTGTCGATTAGTAACCAAGTTAAAAGACTGCAAACGTCGTCTGGTTCTCGTTCCAATGCCTGTTGTTTTGTCTGCATTTTCTTCTCCCGCACTCTCTGTATCAAACATCACCCATGGATCCTCAGCTGTTCTCACGTTCATTCGTGTTATCTTCGCTCCTATGTCATCGGATTGTGTCTGCATCATCACCTGGGATGGTCTATGAGCTATTTTTCCCCTATGAGGCGACATCACGACTCTGGAATCGTTTTCTTCTGACCCGTCCACGCGCAGGCTGGCTGCCCCTTCTTCACATATCTGCTGACGTTTTTTCTGTTTGCCGTCACTTAATCCATTTTTGTCTTTGAGCTTGACTTCATCCACATACAATTCCAGGTTCCGGATGATAGCCTTTTATCCAACTTTTCTTAATTCTTTCATTTGTTGTACCAGTTGTCTCCTGATGCATCTTTCCTGTTCTGTTCCTTTGTTGATGTAAATATCCATACCCCTTAATTTAGGTGTCATCTTCAATGTCATGTGAGCAATCTGTATCGTGGCAAATCGCGTGGCAAAAAGGCACGTAATTTCCGTAATCTCCATTCTAGGCATGATTCCTTTTCTCTCTTCTATCCCCGTGAAAACTAAATTGAATTCTCAATTTTTCTTCTCTAATCTTTGTATCCTGCTCCTCAGTTCTTCCACTTCCTTCTTCATATACTTAATATCTTCTCGGATCTTCTGCTTTACTTCTTTCGAAGTAAATATACTACTTGACGAAAAATAAATTCTTTCTGAACTGGCATGCCCATCAAATTACCCCTAGCAAAGTATATGTGCCATTTAAAAAGAAAGAAAAAAATTTCCTTATTGCTACAAGACAAAGTGCTGTGGTGTTTACAATAAACCTGAATTAAAATGAACTAACTTATGAACACTTGGCGGATATTCTCAAATAAAAACAATTCTCTGTTATCTGAAAGCAACGATTTGTACATTGAAAAGCTCCTCTCTACCTCCACTGAAACATGACCTAAAAATTGCTTAAAAATGACCTATGTCTTGAAAATAACGAAAAATGCAAAATAAAGCAAAAAAAAAAAATGCAAAATCAAGTTGCCCTTATCTACTAAATTATTTCATGATACACATTTATATATATTCAAGCTATATTTTAACCTTCATATAAAAAAGATGCAAAATCATCAAATGCCTTGCCCTAATAATTATTGTTTAAATGGTAGGCTACACAAATTCTATATATTAGCATTTTAAATAGTAAAATAATGGGAATATATGCACATGGATCTGATTTCATAGGCTATATATGTATATAAAACATTATTATTATTATTATTATTATTATTATTATTATTATTATTATTATTATTATTATTATTATTATAATAATTATAATATGTCGACTCTTTAACAATTTCTGATCTAGTATTTAAGTTTTCACATAAGAAAGTTTAACTCACAAAATAATATTCAATTCATATTTGAATTACTGTATTTATAATTACAATAATAATTGATTAACCCTTCAGAACTCGCACCTGTAAATACTATACATGGACTCGCCTAGGGTAATTTTTTGCCATTTACATAGTTTGCATAGTAAACGCTGTTTTTTTCACTGGCACTTAATTTATACCGTAAAGTAGACCTAAACTGAGAATATTTTAGCAGAAAAATTTCTCTGACACTGGGATTCGGTGTGACCACGTCTCACTGTCACAATGTTTTGAGCAGGTGTTCTACCTTCTTCTACCTTTGGCGGTTTTTTTTACCAGATTGTGCTGTCATTTATTTTATAAGAAGAAGTAATGCCAAAGGAATTTCCTCCTTAGAAACAATAATTGCTGAAACTGAATAATCAACAGCTTCTGACATATTTTCATCTTGATCACTTTCAGCGCTCTTTACTGAGATGGTATCATGATCAGTGTTTTCTGTTGATCCTTATCTCATGAAAATGATACATCGCCAACTATTTCATCATCTGAAACCCCTACAAGATGGTTATAATTTTGGCATAGGTCAAAGATCTTTTCATTCTAAACATTTCTACTCTCATGTAAAGCAAAGAACACAAGAAGGTATAGAAATCCTTACTAGGAGTCATTGGAGGTTTGTAGGGTAAATAATTTCCACATACGCAACAATGAAACAAATTACTCAGTTAAATATCAAAGTTATTTAAAATACAGAAAAACATGTGCCGGACAAGTTCACTTGAGAATAGATGAGTTGCTGGGCTTTTCAGAAGTAAACTCATTGTATAATGGATCCATCTTTCTTGTTCCTGGAAAATATTATCCTACACATATTCTGAAGGGTTAAGGTAAGTTACCTGAAATACTGTGTTCTAAAGTAAATTTGTTGTATTAAGCATAAAATATATCCAAGATCAACCTTGGAAATGACACCATAGTAGCATCTAACAGAGCAGGTGCTGATTAGAATGTGTTTCTTGAATCTTTGTACTTATCCTCAGTTGTTAGTCAACTGCTGAATTTTTCCTGAAGTGTGTCTGGTGTTTGTTTTATGAACTTCCTAATAACTTTCTTTTTGCGGTATTTCACAATATTATGAACCATTAGCCTACCTTCAAATTTTGCAGGTAAATTTTGTTTCCAGATCTTTTGTACTGATTTTAATAATTCGACGTCCCTAGAAAGTAATTTAACATATTTTCCCTGTCTTTCAGTGAGATTGACCAATAAGGACAATCAAAGCAGAAGAATTCCATCTGCTGCCATGTCCCAAACTCTGGCTAGGTTAGTTGGTATAGCATCAGCACATGCAGCTGAAGTCTTTGGTTCGAGTCCTGGTGTCAGCAGAATTTTTCTCCTCATTATTCTCATATAATAAACTGGGGAAATGTGAATATGTGTAACTCAGTCACAGAGTCACTATAGACTAGTTTGCCTCATAATGTATAATTTATGTCATATAATGTATTCTGATACCAGTACTGGTATATAATGTGTAAACACATATGGTATAAGCCTATTATATCATATCGTCATATACCGTAATGGTTAATGTCTGTAATGATTTGATGCAAAAGCTTCTTAAACTGATAGAGCTGAAATTTTGCATAAGCATAAGCTTAGTTTTTATATGCGGAAATAACACAAAATATAGTTGTTGATTTACCTCTGCTATTCCACCTACAATCACAATCATTAAAATTCAATATCAGTTGAAACAAACACAAGCCACAACAAATGAATAGATCTGCATAACTATTTTATTGCATACTGATAAATAAAAAAATCATAGTTTAAAGTGTTTTGTTTTGGAGAATAGAAGTAAATAAGAATACTTGGTTACAGCACTTTAATGCTCTTCCAGTATCTAATTAGAGCACTGGGCAATATGCCTTCCAGCATTTAATTCTAGTTTCTGTTGCTGGGCCTGATCCGATCCATTTTCTTACACAAATGACATTGGTATGGCTATTTGATATAGCCTATGCATATACACATAGGTCAGATATTGAAATAACACAAGTAACAAATAAACTGATTTGCAAGGAGTTAGATGTAGACAGATGTCATTCTCAAACTCCAGAAGAATGTAAGGTGCACTAAAAGCAAAGAATGGTTACTTTCTTGTGATGTTTCCCGGGTAAGACTAAAAACTATGAAAAATACTTCTTCACCCATACACAGGATGATTTCAAACCCCATGGCCAGTCAATCTGAGTTCCTTACCTGTTTCGTGTAGGCCTACATGTTTATGTTGTCATTGGGCTGGTTACACATCAGTAGGGCCTATGTCCTATCTGAGTATATGTGTGATTCGTAGATTTGTTCCCTTCCCTACAAGCATCAGCATGTAAGACCCTTGAAGGAAAGGTAAATTGGTTAAAGAAAAATCTACCTTAAGGGCTTATTCAGACACTCCACCCCATTCCAAAGATACGAGGCATGTCCATAAAGTAACTTACCAAAACAAAACACAATTTCAAGTAAATAGTTATTACAACAGACACAGCCTGTGTTCAATTATTTTTCAACACATTTACCACTGGAACTGAGACATTTGTTATACCGTGGGACCAAGTTTTGAATACCTGTGTCGTAGAAGTCTGCCGCTTGGGATTTGAACCACTGTGTGACAACCATCTTTGCCTCTCTGTCATTATTTGTCATTTCGTGAGGTGTAGGAAAAATGGAAATCACTGGGAGCGAGGTCCATGCTAAGGGTGAATGTTTAAACACCTCCTAGCAAGTCTCCTGCAGAAGTTTGGCTGGGAAGTGTTTAAACTTTCACCCTAAAGCCTGGACCTTACTCCAAGTGATTTCCATCTTTTCCTACATCTCAAGAAATGACAGGGTACAACAGAGAGGGGATGTTTGTCACACAATGTTTCAAATCCCTGGTGGCAGACTTGTATGACACAAGTGTTCAAAAGTTAGTTCCACGGTATGACAAACGTTTCAATTCCGATGGTGAATATGTTGAAAAATAGCTGAACACTTGCTGAATCTGTTGGAATAGCTATGTCCATGAAATTGTGTTTTGTTTCTGTTAACAGCCCTAGGGAAACTTACTTTGTGGATGTGCCTAATATTTTGGCTTATGGGAAAGCATTATGGGAACCAGAATGCCTATTAAGTGGCATGGTGTGGATAGTCTGAAAGAACCCTAAAGGGAATCACAGGGTAACCATAGGATGAAGATTCCAGCTGCTCCTGTGTTCCAAACTCTGTCTAGTGCAGTTGCTAGAGCATCAGCAGAGACAGCTGCAGGTGCCTGGTTCTATTCCTGGTCAGAGAAATTGATCTCCTAATTACTCTTTAGTACAAAGTCAATATAACCTGCACCATAGTGTATTAGTTGGCCTATCTTCTACAGATAATTTTGGCAGCTGAATATAGGTGAGAATATGAAACCAGCATTTGCTAAGTAAATTGTAATATCTCAATAGATTACCATATATAACTTTACTGTATGGTTGTTGTTACATTATTGCAGTGGTCTTCTCGTCACCTTTCTATACTTCCGTACCTCCAAGAAGTCGTCTCATGAAGTAAAAACATGCAACTTGATGCAGAGCACTCTCAAGTTTCTTCAGTTGATGCTATACCGGTTTATCAGGTAAAAACATATTCATATTCACATTTATGTTAGGGGTGTGAATGTTTTTTTGATATAGGAATTTCTATAGCTCAGGGGAAACATGCTACACCTCTTTCTGAAGCATTAACACTAGAGTGGGCCCACGCTGTACTGTTATGCGAGCAGGCGCATGTTGTATTCTGTACAGAGTGCAGATAAATGACAATTTGTTGCTATTCCTTTATTTATTACACTATTACAAGTAACATCTAAGTTAAAGCTTAACAATAGTTTCAAAAATGATTACAAACTGGTTACAAATTGTAAGTTAGTCCACTTCATCCTCATGTGACCACACGCTGCATTTCTCACTAAGGACTGCTGTTTGGGAGTGATTTTTGCAAACAAAGATCTTGATAATATTTTTTTTCATAATGCACAAAAGGTTTTTATGCATATCAGTTTTACTCCATTCTGTTTGTTGTATACATGACTGGGCACATGGTGTAGGCTTTAACTTCCTGCCTTAGTTATTAACAAGGGAACCGGGCGGGTTGTCATGTCAAAACCGTACCCTTAAATTTTGCACATTGGTAGGTTATCATTGAAGATAGACACATGCCAAAAATTAGCTGCTCATATGAACTTTTAGTGGGTGAAAATTAATTGCGAATCTGGAAATTAGAAATACTGAGTAGCTTCGCACAGCTGTTGGGACCTTCTTTACCTAGATCCCGTGCTGGTGCATTGGCTGTTGACAGTTTTGCAGAGCAGAGATCTTGCTCTTTGTAAAGGCGTACACACTTATAGCTTTATATCTCCCTGTCCTTATCACTATGAAAGCGGATAATATTAAAATAATGAATAATACCCTCCTCTGATACACATGTTTGCAATCCAGTAGGTCTCGTGAAGTAATTAGTACCAGTTTAAGTGTTTACGATTAGCTAAGTGAATCTCGTGTACTGTTGGCATTAGTTTTTTTTTTTGGCCTCTAATGACAAGTACAATTATTATGTAGTATGCGAGTCCGAGTTCTTAACACTTGACTTGTGTCTGAACAGTAAATGTGAACATTGAGAATAAGTTGATGAAAGCACTGGTATTGTGATTCGATGTGCACGGTAAATATTTTCAAATATCATGCAAATTGAGTGGCCACACTGCTATTAACACCTAAATACACTAGCAGTTATAAACAACCCCTCAGTGTCTTTACAGATTATATAGTTTTAAAATGCGGAAATGGTAAGAAATGATTATCTAAAAGTTATCTAGTGAGACACATTCAACGAGTAACAAGGTAGCTCCTTCCCTCTATCGCACACCCCGACCCCACTATCATGTGAACCCAGCATGCAGGCTACTCAAGTTAGCTTTACAAGTGCCCGCCATTGATTCTTTATGGAATCAACATGTTTTTGCAAACTATAGTATAGTATCATTATTAATGAATTTCATCTTCAGACAGGGTTAAAATAGTTATAAAATTGAAAAAGTGTCCACCTTAAAACCCTTGTCGTAACACTTATCTGGGGCCATTTATATAATATAAAATAAAAATAATACAGAAGGCACATGCACACATTAAAAACAATGTTGTCATAATATTAAAATCTTCTTCTTGGTCCCAGATGCATCCATTATTTGAATATGCATTTCGGTGCAAGTTGCATATTCAAATAATGGACGCATCTTGGACCAAGAAGAAGATTTTAATATTATGACAACATTGCTTTTAATGTGTGCGTGTGCCTTCTGTATTATTTTTATTTTGTATTATATAAGTGGCCCCAGATAAGTGTTACGACAAGGGTTTTAAGGTGGACACTCTTTCAATTTTATAAATATAGTATAGTATGTTTTTGCAAACTATAGTATAGTAGCGACCATCCCACATAGGCATGACCTGGAAAGAGACTCATGTATCAATGCAGCAATCCGTCAAACCAATGATAAAATAAGAAAACTGTGCAAACTATTCAGTAATGTTAGCCTACTAGAGATGAGTAATCTGGATAGACACCTACACACAAGACATGGAATGCACCTTAACGCCTCAGGTAAAACTATCATTGGTGCTAAAATTAGTAGCATGATTATCCTTTCTAATAAGAAAGGTATGGCAAGCAGCAAAATCCCCCTTACATATATAGAACATGCTGAACTGGTAACACCCCTGCAAGAAGTTCAGACCACAGAACATTCTGAATCAGTAATACCCCTGCAAGAAGTTCAGACCTTAAGTCAGGAAAATACACCACTCCAGAGAAGTGAAGAGCTGATGCCAATAGAAGAAACTGTTTAGATAACATATGCAACAAGGGAGATAAGGAACCAGAAATTCGATCATCAGGAAGAAGCAGACGACCCCCAGTAACACGAAAAGAAGATTTTTTATGGGGAGGAAAGATAGATCTCCAATCATCAATGTAAAATCTAAGGATATCTGGCACACTGGTACAGCACAATCAGAGCAATCAGAGCAAACAGAATCCATTGAGCCTCTACATGGGGATAATACTGAAAGCAAGTACATAGCTAGATCAAATAAATCTTTTAATTTCATGTTTCTAAACATCCAAGGCCTACTTGGTAAATCTGATCTGTTAGGCATAATAGCATGCGAAAATAATCTAGAAATTATTGGTATTGCTGAAAATTGGCTGGACCTAGAGAGCCTAAATTTATACTGCATTCCTAATTATAAAATAGCTTCTCACTTCTGTCGCAGATACAAAAAAAGAGGGGGCTCGGCAATTCTGATTAAGAATCACTATTCATGCAAACAAATACCTGAAATTACTAACTTGGCTGTAGAAGAAATCTTTGAAGTATCAGCATGCTATGTTGAGTTTTTCAATACTATATTCATTTGTATATATAGAATCCCACTACAAAATAATAAAATGAAATTTATCGAGAGGCTGAACACACTGCTGAGTATACTGAGCTCTAAGGAAATCAACAGTCATAATGGCTGATTTTAACATTGACTTCAATTGTAATGATTCAACAACATTTGAACTCAGCAACCTAATTGAAAGTTTCGGGATGAATGTCGTGCTTAAAAATACCATTACTAGACCAGGCAGCTTAGATATGGGTACCGGTACATGTATCGATAATGTAGTTATGACTTTTCAACCTCATAAATATCATTCTGAAGTCATCGACACATTCTTCTCAGATCATTACGCAGTAATATTTTGCATACACATAGATGTAGAAACTAGCATAAAGTAAAATCTCCTGCTGAATACAGGGTACAACGGTACATCAGCGAGTACAATACTTCCTCATTCTTATATTGTTTAAGTTTGATCAATTGGTTATGTGTATATGCAAACTCAACTGTTGAAACTCAGTTTACTATGTTCTTTGAATTATTTATTAGGGCTGTTAATACCTGCTTCCCTTTAAGGAAGAGAATTTGTAGAAGGAGCATAATTGTTGGGAAAAATAGACCTAAACCAAATTTACCTAATAAGTGGTACTCTGCAGAATTAAAAGAACTCAAATCACAATGCAGCAAACTTTCTTCTATGGCTAAAATTTCTTCCTCCATACTGATAAGAAACAGATATAAGGAAACTAAATATCTATATAGAAAGGCTATTAACCAAGCCAAACTGGAATACAACAATAAGTTGGTTACACAGGCCTTAAATAAACCTAAACGGATGTGGGAAATTATAAAAGGGAATTTTACTAGTGATAATAAGGATTCAGAACTTGGTACTAAATTAAGTGCCAACAGCTTCAATAACTTTTTTATAAACAGCGTAGATAACATTGTCCAAAATATTCCTTGTAGTAAGATCACTCCTACTCATTATGTAAATGTTGCATACACCGATCCCAATGTGACACCCAATGCCTTCCTTTTTCAACATGTCTCGGTGGAAGATGTACATACTGCTATTCTCTCTCTTAACAATAGCAATTCGCTAGATATTTACAATATCAATTCATCAATACTGAAACTTAGTAATCAGAATATTTCTGAAGTATTATGTCATATTATCAATGGTTGCATTGACGAAGGTTGCTTCCCTGGAAAGTTAAAAATATCTAAAATTGTACCTATTCATTAAAAGAATGACACAAATTTACTTAGCAACTACAGACCGGTATCCTTAGTTCCAACTATTTCGAAAGTATTCGAGAAGTTAATGTACATACAAATGATTAAATATCTTGATTCAAATCAGCTGCTATCAGAGAGTCAATATGGATTCAGAAAGAAAATGTCTACATGTGATGCAGTTATGAGTTTCATACAAAATTGTATGGATGGCAAAGAAAAGAAATCATCTGTTGATGTTAGGCTATTTGATTTATCCAAAGCATTTGATACGATCAAACACAACACATTACTGCTTAAACTAAAAGCTATTGGTTTTGCACCAGCGGCTATTAAAATAATCAATTCATACTTATCCAATAGATTCCAAACTGTTTATTACAATAATATTTTCTCACATCTCCTGCCAGTAAAACATGGTGTCCCACGAGGATCCATATTAGGTCCACTTTTGTTCATTATATACATTAACGATTTGCCTCATAATGAAAATTCTAGGACCTTAAACTGTTACTTATATGCTGATGACATTTGTCTAAGTTGTACTTCTAAGACACTTAATAGTGAACTGGATAATTCTCACAAAATTGATATTCTGCATGACTGGTGTCTAGCTAATAACCTGTCTATCAATAATTAAGTGGAAGGAAAGGAAATAGACATTAAATCCATGTCTGGGATATTAATACAAGTAAGAATCAGCTTGAAAAATTTCATGTCATAACCGGGATTTGAACACGGATTCAAATCCCGGTTATGACATGAAATTTTTCAAGCTGATTCTTACTTGTATTAATATCCCAGACATGGATTTAATGTCTATTTCCTTTCCTTCCACTTAATTAATAGTATATAAATAATAACTAGGCTTCAAAGTACCTACAAGGGTAGGACGCCATTTGGATGTGTGTTCTCAATGGAGAGAAACCTCCCGTGGTTTGCCTTGTCTTCTGAATCAGTTGAGGAATTTGATGTCAGACTGGCATGTTGTCATGGTAGCTCAATGGTAGAGCATCAGCGCGTTAAGCTGAAGATCCGTGTTCAAATCCCGGTTATGACATGACATTTTTCAAGCTGATTCTTACTTGTACTGTCTATCAATCTAGAGAAAACACAAACTTTAAAAATTTCTTATAATAATAATGATCAAGAAAGGGTTGAACCAATTAAATTTTTAGGAATAATGTTACAAAGTAATTTAAAGTGGCAAGCCCATGTGAAACACATAGCATCTAAAATTACTAAAGGGCTTTACTTGATAAGAAAGCTACAATTCACTGTAAGTAGGGAGATCTTGATTGCGGTTTATTATGGATATATTCACTCCTATATTTCCTATGGGACGACATTATGGGGGAATAGCTGCCACTCTAAAAGTCTTTTTATTCTTCAAAAACAAGCAATTAGATTAATCTGTAAACTACCCAACAGAGCTCATTGCAGAAATATATTTACTAGACTTAATATTATGTCGCTACCCTGCTTGTATATCTTTCAGTGTCTACTATATATTAATATATATATATATATATAGTATAGCCCTTGTTTGTCCCCTCGGGGCACGGGCCTCTTCCTTTGAGGGAAGGTGGCTTGTTTAGGGCAATCCCGGTTAGCCATGCTGAGAAGGATCCCCTATGAGTCTTAATACTCTTCGTTTTAACGAGTTCCTTATTCGCTGATGTTCTGAGCTGCTTCTCTCATACTCCGCTTCCATGCCTCTCTCTCTTTGGCCCCCGTTGTCCAACGATTCCCAAAGGTCTTCTTGATGTCGTCGGCCCATCTCGTCTTTTGGCGTCCTACATCCCTTTTACCAAATCTTGGGTCCCAGACTGTTGCCCTGTACGTCCATCTATTGGGGTTGAGTCGCATGATGTGGCCCGCCCAGCTCCATTTCATAGTTGTGCTGGTGATTACTGCATCCGTAACTTTTGTTTTCCGTCTTATGGTCTCGTTTCTTATTCTGTCTTTCCATGTGACTCCCAACATCTTTCTTTCCATTCTGTTCTGGCACACTTGTAGCATTTTTCTGTCCCTCTTTGTAGTGCTCCAGGTTTGCGAGCCATACAGCAGTGTTGGTAGAATACATGTGTTCATGATATGTCTTTTTATCTGTAGGTTGTATGATCTTTCCATTAATATGACCTTCAATGACCAGAATTTTTCCCATGCTGCTTTTACGCATCTGCTTATTTCCTTGCTTGTGTTCCGTGAGAATGACATGGTTTGTCCCAAGTACAATATTTCTTGAACATAGTCCAATGGGTGGTTGGGTGTAAGCTCTATAATCTCTTCCAGGTGGTTAGTCATGAGTTTTGTTTTTTTGGCATTCATTTTGAGGCCCACTTTTTCACTGTTCTCTTTCACTTCTCTTAAGTATTCTTGCAACTCCTCTTTGTTGTTGGTAAGTAACACGATGTCGTCAGCAAATCTCAAGTTGGATAGTTTGACTCCATCCACACTAATGCCGTAGCTCCCTTTTATATTTCTGAATATTTCTTCCAAGACACATATAAAGAGTTTGGGTGATATTACGTCTCCTTGCCTAACTCCTCTTTGTACTTGGAATTCTCTTCCTTGTTTGTCCAATTGTATGTGGGCCATGGTGCCACTGTATATTTTCGCTAGTAGTCTGATGTATTTTTCCTCTGCTCCCTGTGATTGTAGCGCTGATAGCAATGGCACATGTTCCACTGTGTCAAATGCCTTTTGAAAGTCAATGAAGGCCAAGTATATCTTTTGGTTGAATTCCTCAAACTTTTCCATTATCTGGGTTAAGGTCACTATATATTAAAAACAACCTCAAATATTTTCATTTAAATTCTGATTCACATACTTATTATACTCGACATAGTAATGATATTAAAAAAGACTTCTGCTATTTTTCCACTACTCAAAACAGTTTTAAGTCTACCTCTGCTAAATTATTCAACAAACTACCACCCTCCATCAGAACTTTAGAACCTGTGAAATACAGGAGAATCTTAAAGAAACTGCTTACTCGAAATTGCTTCTATACTACAGAAGAGTTCCTGAATTATACTTTCTAGACTGGCTTATAGAATAATTTTGACCTTTTGTACATGTTGTAGTGTCTGTTAAGGTATTTATACACTATTTATTGTATACAGGTTTTATTTTCAACATCTTATGTATAGTAACCTATTGTATATCAATGTATTTTTTTATATTAATTCTTGTATACTTGTCTATACAAACATTACACTGTAATTGTATTGTGAAAAGACAATAAAATTCTATTCTATTCTATTCTATTCTATGTTTTTGCAAACTAAAAGTTTATATGAGCAGTTAATATTTTGCATGTATCCATCTATAATGAAGACCTATCGCTATGCTAAATTTGAGGGTAGGTTTCATCATGACAACCTGTACAGATCCCTTGTAAGTTGTGATATAACTCTAATATTGTAATATAACTCTAATATTGTAATATAATCTATTGTAGGCCTACTTATCCTCGCGTTTGTATTAATTTTAATTAGTCATAAGTAATTATTAGCTATTAGGTTTAGAATTAACTCTTTTACGAAGTCATTATTTCTATATAGAAATTTATGATAAATAAATCTTATCTTATCTTATGGCCTTGGTTTACAGTTTCTGATTACATGTTGAATCTAGACTTTAGCCTTGAGGTTCACTTGCGAAAAGAAGTCCTGTGCTGAGTTCATGGGTATACAATTTTGGTCTCAGGGACCCAATTATTAAGAAATAATGTTCTTTAGATTATACTTTCAATGTTTTATACCATTATAATATATGGGAGTTTTCTTCTTCCTAGTTTATTCCAGTAATGGGTAATAATTATATATGATAATTATGTCACTGTCAATTTTGATTATCTAGTAGAAGGACGTTTTCCCAGGACCCAAGAACACGATAGAACTGTCCACAGTATGTCACAGGCTTTCACATGGAATATTTATAATCTTGTTGTACTTACATTCTTTTCTCCGGGATTTAGGCGCCACCATGGAATCTGTTGAATTTATACTGCTTCATCGTTGTACCTGTACCTTGTACCCTGTTAGCAAGCAGACTCTTAACCTCAAGGCAGGACTGGAATTCACTCGCATTTGTTATTCATAATCTATTTATTTTGGAATCATACATAGTTATTTCACTGTTTACTACAAGTACATTAGTGGTCATACCTTACACACTGTTTCTAGTTAGACGAACGTAAATATACTGAACACTGACTATTACTAAAATATATCTACATATCGAACTGCACTCTTCAAAAAATGCGTACTGTACTCTTTACTTCACTTGGTTCTTACTGAAACATACTGAATTGTGATACACACTACAACGAACTGATCTCGGCTCCTATTGCAAAGTTACTGAATTTGTGATACTCCCTACAACGAACTGTATAACGAACTGTCTTGTGATATTCCCTACATCGAACTGACTTGTGATATTTTACTTCTTTTTATACATGCTGTATGTTACATGAAGACATTCACAATTATTACTAATGTTTCAATGACCTGATTGGCTAAAATGCTGCTCCCACTATCATGAAGATTGCAATTGGTTACTTATTTTAAGGGGTGGTTTGTCAACCTGGAGGCCAGTGTCCTCTCTGTGAGTTCAAGGTACCGTTATAAGCTGTGGAGGGTGAGAATATGACAAAAGAGCTAAACTTGGGTTTTACCACGAATTCTAAGTTTTGCAAAACAAGGTTGTAAATGATTTTTTGATGAGTTTTCTGTCAAGTTTGTATTGAAAATATTCACACTGTAATAAAGTTTATGGCTAGCTTCCGTCCTTTCCAAAATTGGATATGTTTTCCTTAATGCATAACTGGCTTATTCATTCTACTAGTATATTCAATGTTATACTTAATATCTACCTTATATCTATATTAATCTCAGTCTCCTTACATTATTTTCCTTACACACTAAAAATCCTCATATAATGCCCAATTGATATTAGTTCAAATCTCATATAATTATTTATGATGATTTTAAATAATAGTAATTTTTGTCCTCCTATTTAATGTTCATTGCATCTCTTTCACACATTTCTCACACAAGTCCTGTTTCATACACCATTCACCTAATTATAATGTTATTCTAGTTGATACCATTAATAATATTCTGTTATCTTTTTCATTCACTGAGTTCTAATATCTTTTTAAAATTGTTTTTCAGTTTCTTTTTCATTTCATTTGTCACTGATGACATCAAACACTTAACACTTTTCACTTGTTTAATTTTTGTACAGTGATATAATTCCACTATCGTCTTATTAATCGTTCATGAATTATTCATTGTCTTCACACTACATTCATTAATTACATATTCTCCTCAGACATTTTATACTTTATGAATACCTAGTTTCTTTTACAACTATTAAATAATACAGTAAGTATTTACTTGCATGTGATATCAATTGATTACATATTTATTTATTCATCTACTTTAAACTGCTTCAACTGGCATTTATTATAGCGGCCTATAATTTTCTGTTTAACTGGGTCATACAACTCAAAGCACACATTGTTGAAAATGTCATTTATGACGTAAGGACCTCTGAAAAGTAATAATAACCTAACATTTATTTTCTTTACAGCATTTGACAGAGTCTTATTTCTTAGTAATACAGCCTCGCCAATTTTAGGATTCCAAATGGTCTTACAACTCTGCTTTTTCAATCGCCTTTTTTCTGCTTTCTTTCTTATTCTAGCGATAGCTTTTCTGCATGACTCCTCAATACTTTCATCTGTTTCTTGTTCAACTACAGGTTCGGGTAATTCTTTTATTAGCCTTTCTGGTTCACATTCTAACATTAGCCTGAATGGTTCTATTCCTAATATCGGATGGACTGAGTAGTTCACTACATCCTCTATTTTCTTGCAATATTGGACCCATTTTGTATGCCTATTGTGGCACAATACTCTTAGGTAGATTCCAATGTTTCGTAATTCTCTTTCTGCTGAGTTTGCTTTACTATTATAGCTAGCAATCTTATAGGTTTTAATGTTCAAGGCATGCATCCTATTCATAAATCTCTCACATCTGAAGATACTTGCATTGTCACTGATCAAGTTAATTATTGGCCCATAATTTTCATGCCAATGTATTATTTTCTTTATGCATTCTGAAGTTACCGCCTTTCTGACTGGGTACAACTTCACGAAGTGAGTAAAAACATCAAACATAATAAATATGTACTTCATCCCAAACTGTCCTACGGGTAATGGCCCGTGCAAGTCAATACATACAAGATCATTCTTTTTCTCCCTTGTAATTGTAAGCGTGTCATAGTTATATTTAGTATTTATTGGTTTAGCCTTTTGGCATAATTCACAACAACTTAATATCCGCCTGACTTTCTTGCCCAAGTTCTTAACATATACCGCCTTTTGGATGTATAGTTTAACTCTTTCTGTACCTGCATGACATAGCTTTTCATGTACCGTATTTATTAACCTTTTCTCCATGGATTCAGGGATATATACCTGCCAATTTTTCACGTCTTTTCCACATAGTTTATAAACAATGTCGTTTATTATTTTATATTTTAGGCTCTGCATATCGCCACCCTCTTCTTCTAATTCTCTTATCTGATTGTATATTATCAGTATTTCAGGATCTTCCTGTTGCATCCTTCCTATATCCCGAAACATACATCTTAGCGTCGGTTCCTTAACCAATTTTACCTGCATTATATTTATACATTGTCCCCTGTCATTATTTGATTCTGGCCTACCATTCTTTAACCTTGATAAGAAGTCACATAATTTGTTCTGACTTCCGGGTATGTGTTTTATTTCAACTTGGTACTGTGATATCTCGTAGATATATCTAGATATCTTAGAATTATTTAGCTTTATTTTGTTTATGAAAGATAAGCTTAAGTGATCTGACATAATAATAATTGGCTTATTGTAGATGTACTGATGGAACTTTACTAATCCAAACCAGACTGCGCATATTTCTAAGTAGGTAGCTGATCCACGACTTTCTATTGGAGTTACAGCACGTGATGCTAGAGCAATTATTTTATAAGTGTTATCACTTTGCAATTGTGTGAGTGCAACACCGAGCCCTGTGCTAGATGCGTCACTAAAAAGCACATATTGATTGCATTCTTCTGGCTTTTCCAGTAAGATAGAATTTTCAAACATGTGTTTGACCTTCTTAAATGCATTCTCTGCTTCCTCCGTCCAAACAAACTTATTTTTCCCTCTAAGTAGTTGGGTTAGGGGTGCAACAACTTCTGCATAATTAGGAATAAATCGTGACTGGTAATTCATGATTCCTAATACTTTTCTCAATTGCCTTAATGTTTTAGGTGGTTTTAACTCTTGGATTGCACTTATTCTATTTGGATCAGCTTTTATTCCGTCCTTGTTTACCACATATCCTACAAAGTTAATTTCATCTTTCAACAGCGAGATCTTAGATGGGTTCACAGTCATTGAATACTTCTTAAATGTATTTAAAATATAATCAATCTTCTCTATGTGTTCTTCAAATGTTTTTGAATAGACAAGATAATCGTCTACAAAAACGGCTATTCCATCTCTAAGTCCTTCCGGAAACATTACATTCAACGCACGTAACAGCGCACTATTTGAGGTCTTTACTCCAAAAGGGGTGCGGGTATATGAATATGTTTTTCCTTCATGATTAAAGCTTACATACTTTCTATCTTCAGGTCTCAGGCCTATTTGCCAAAAACTACTCGTAAGATCAAAACTTGATAAAAATTTTGCCTCTTTTATTTCAGCTAAAATCTGGTTAATGGGTTGCGTTCGAAAGTTATCAGGCGCCATATACGAATTAATTTTTCGTGCATCTAATACCATACGTAATTTTGATGGTTTCTTGGCTATCCAACAGACAGGATTTAAATATTCAGATGTTGAAAGTTCAATAATTCCATCTGATTGCATTTGACAAATTATTTTGTTTGCCTGCTCACGAATTGACAGTGGTAATATTCTGCTTTTATAATGTATAGGTGGTACTTCCTCTTTCATGTTATATGAGTGAGTATATGCCGTGGAAAGGCCTGGCTTTGAGCTGAGCGCCTCCCGGTTCCTCAATAATACTTCCAACAATTGCGATTTTTGATTTTGATCAATAGATTCGATACCTTGTACTTTTTCTGTTACTAAAGTTACAATATCCTCAATATTCTCAGTACAGCACATTTTTACATTTTCGTCTAATTCATAATACCCATCCATTTCAAGATTTCTTTGCATCTGCTCAATAGTTGCACTACTACTTTCATGAAAATTATTAAATTCATACGTTTCCTCCCATTCCTCGTCGTCATTATAGGTTACATGGATAGGCCTATTTTCGCCCCCACTACCCGTAAAATTCTGGTCAAGATTTGGTTTATTATGTGTTCCATATCTTTCATGGTCACTAAACTCAATATTCTCGATGATAAAATCCTCGTCCAACAATACCTTCTCTCGTAAGTCACGTGCATCAACAAATGCCACATTTTCATCCTGATTAAATGGTATATAAATTCTATTATTCTCCTTATTAATCTCTATTTTGCTTGTACTGAAATTTATTATTGAATTGTGATCATCCAAGAAATTACACCCTAATATTAGGTCATGTTGTAATCCTTTTACAGTGAAAAAGTACAATTCGATCTCCTGACCTCCCATAACAACTTTCATCATGCACTGATGGTTTATTCTGTGCTGGCGTGCGCCAATTGCAGTATTACAATAAAGTCCTATCGCATCCAATTGTTGTACATTTAATTTATTTTTAACCATCCTGTCAAACAAATCCTCCGAGCAAATTGTATGACTGCAGCCTGTATCAATAACCGCATTAACTATCTCCTTTCCAATACATACTTCAATAATTGGTGGGTAAATATTCATCATTCCCCTTTCGTTATTTTCATTATTCAAATTATTTATTGGCATTCCTTTTATGCCTACTGAATTTGCCTCACAATCTACGTGCCCTTCGTTACGTACCGTTGAATCGTAAATGAGTCCTTCTGGGAACCTAGACATGGTAATTGCAGTATTTGGACTCGCAATACTACAATTTAACAGTTTAAATTTTGTCCGCCCCTAGGAATGTCATCTCCATTCCTTGTACTTGAAAATTCTTCTACATTGGGATTTAAGCTTGCTTGAGTACTCTGTTCAATTATTGAATTCTCGGAACTCCTGTTGCCACCCCTACTGTGTGTTTGTTGACAAGTTCGGTCATTACCTCGTTCGTCCCTATACGAACTATTATTTACTTGTAAGGAATTTACCTGAGGTAGATTTTCCCTTTCATAGTGTCTGTTATTGTTTTGATAAGGTCTTCTGCCTTGTGAATTATAATTATCTGCCCGTCCTCCATTCTGATAATTATGATTATCTCGCTGTGAATAATTATTATTTCTTTGCTCAGTTCTAGGCCTATCTTCAGTACGCCTATTCTGATAATTTTGATTATCCCGCTGTGAATAATTATTATTTCTTTGCTCAGTTCTAGGCCTATCTTCAGTACGCCTACCACTTCCACTGTTTTCATTACTCATACTATTTTGATCATAGCTATCGTACATTTCCATATTGGTTAGTAATTCGAGTGCATCTCTTACTGAAGTTATCTTCGCCACTAACAATATATTACGTACATCCTGAGAAAAGTGCTTACTTATCAATGTCACGATCTCGTTATCTGGTATTGCTGGTTGTAGCATTCTACCTGTTTTGACTTGCGTTAGAAAATAATCTGCCATTGTTCTATTAGGTTTTGCAATGTATTTTCCACTATATAAGTCCATTCGAGCTTTCAGCTGTTTACCCGAATTCCAAAAGTGTTGTAAGAATTGTTCGCAGAAGCTTTCATACGTACAATTATTTCCTATCGACACATCATACCATTGTTTAGCTCTACTTTTTAAGGCTTTCCCTGCAATCATTACTTTCAAATGTTCTGGTACAGATCTCAATTTGAAGTACTCTGTCAAATCTCTAAGGAAAATCTGTGGGCTACTATGATCATTATCACTGAAAGAAGGCAGAGTGACTTCATTACCAATATAACTTGAAATGCCATGCAAAGTCTGGGTACTTACTGCGTTATTTTTATCAGTTGTCTCCAAAGCTTCAGGGATAATATTGTTCACAGAGCTAACATTTATACATGAACTGGAACTTCCTGGATTTGAACTAGTTTCTATCATCATCTCATTATTTAGTGAACAACGCTCGTTAATAATATTTTCCCTTCCACCTCCTGTAAGCATACATCCATTAGTTTTACACTTATGCAGTATTTCATTTACTTCCTTGGACAAGTCCACCACTTTCTTACTTACGTCCTCAGTAATTTTACTTACTTTATCATTAACATCTTTAGTTAATTTTATGTGATTATTTTTAGTTTGTGACTCTATATCCTTAACCAATGCTTCTACCGCTTTTTCTTTAGATTGTAAGCTATTTATTTTACTATCTAACTGACTCACAGACTCTTGGGTTTCAGTTCTTACTTTGTTAACTTCTACCTGGATTGCATTGTTTATGCTACTGTTTCCTAAGTTAATTTTTCCTTCAACTTCTTTAATTTGATTTTCTACAAAATTAATGACATTACTAGTTTTCTCAACAAAGTTTTTCTCACATTTACTAATTTTCTGATTTACTTTATTTTCAGTATCATTAATCTTTTGATCAAATTTTACTGTTAACTCATCACTACTAGCTTTTATTTTATTTGATAGTTCTTCTAACCTTTTATTTATTAATTCATTATTTTCTTTGTTTTCTTTTGAAATTTGATCTATCCTTTCGCCATTTCTTTTAGCATGTTCACCATTTTTCTTAATCTGATCACCATTTATTTTAATCTGTTCGCCGTTTTTCTTAGCAAGTTCACCATTATTTTTAACTTCCTCACCTATTTTCTTAACATTTTCCTCATTTTTCTTTAGTTCACCTAACAGGGTCGTAAACATTAGTTCAATATTGCTAGTTGAAAGGCTATCCTTCTTTACTTCTTTCTCATTTGCATTTTTTTCAACAATTTCTTTACTAACACTTTCATTAGTGTTGTCAATTTCAACATCAGACATGTTATTTACCTCTACTATTTCAGAATTTTGATCTACAATATTATTATCTGTCCTAACAACATTGTTTTCTACTGACATTTGTTCATTACGCAAACTACTTTCATTTTCTACAATAGATAAATCTAATAATTCACTCTCAACATTTTCAGGTTGTGAAAAGAAATCCTGTGCATTCTGTTCCTTCTCCATTTTAACAATTAATTTACCTGACCGTAATTTCATTAATTTGCAATTCATTTATTTTTATCTTTACCTATTCTTTCAATTCTGTTATTTTATTTAGTATCATTGGATAGTTTATTTTTATTATCAATTTATTTGATTTTGATTTACTTATTTAACACTTTTTAACAAACATTTTGTTTAAACTCTTATCTGTTTATTGGTGAATCCCTCGTTGCTGTAGTCCACTGCATACTTCTGCCCGTCCTCAGATTCTTGCATCTTCATTTTTCTTTGTTCTTTTTCGTCGGATCTGTCCCTCGATGTCCCGCGCTGAGTGAAATCCATGATGTCCTGGGGTGATGAAGTATTCTTCTTCTCGTCGTTTCCTTCTTCTTCTTAATTATGCTGATCAAGCCAGTATATAACTTGTTTTAGTCGAGCCTCACGTTGGTCGTACCAGTATATGGGAGTTTTCTTCTTCCTAGTTTATTCCAGTAATGGGTAATAATTATATATGATAATTATGTCACTGTCAATTTTGATTATCTAGTAGAAGGACGTTTTCCCAGGACCCAAGAACACGATAGAACTGTCCACAGTATGTCACAGGCTTTCACATGGAATATTTATAATCTTGTTGTACTTACATTCTTTTCTCCGGGATTTAGGCGCCACCATGGAATCTGTTGAATTTATACTGCTTCATCGTTGTACCTGTACCTTGTACCCTGTTAGCAAGCAGACTCTTAACCTCAAGGCAGGACTGGAATTCACTCGCATTTGTTATTCATAATCTATTTATTTTGGAATCATACATAGTTATTTCACTGTTTACTACAAGTACATTAGTGGTCATACCTTACACACTGTTTCTAGTTAGACGAACGTAAATATACTGAACACTGACTATTACTAAAATATATCTACATATCGAACTGCACTCTTCAAAAAATGCGTACTGTACTCTTTACTTCACTTGGTTCTTACTGAAACATACTGAATTGTGATACACACTACAACGAACTGATCTCGGCTCCTATTGCAAAGTTACTGAATTTGTGATACTCCCTACAACGAACTGTATAACGAACTGTCTTGTGATATTCCCTACATCGAACTGACTTGTGATATTTTACTTCTTTTTATACATGCTGTATGTTACATGAAGACATTCACAATTATTACTAATGTTTCAATGACCTGATTGGCTAAAATGCTGCTCCCACTATCATGAAGATTGCAATTGGTTACTTATTTTAAGGGGTGGTTTGTCAACCTGGAGGCCAGTGTCCTCTCTGTGAGTTCAAGGTACCGTTATAAGCTGTGGAGGGTGAGAATATGACAAAAGAGCTAAACTTGGGTTTTACCACGAATTCTAAGTTTTGCAAAACAAGGTTGTAAATGATTTTTTGATGAGTTTTCTGTCAAGTTTGTATTGAAAATATTCACACTGTAATAAAGTTTATGGCTAGCTTCCGTCCTTTCCAAAATTGGATATGTTTTCCTTAATGCATAACTGGCTTATTCATTCTACTAGTATATTCAATGTTATACTTAATATCTACCTTATATCTATATTAATCTCAGTCTCCTTACATTATTTTCCTTACACACTAAAAATCCTCATAAATATATTCATTTGGACTACTATTACAAAAAACTTGGTACATAAAAACGAATCCTGTTTCTCACATGGTCAGCTCTACATTGCTTTTTCACGTGTAGAACAAGCAGAAAATCTATTTGTGCATGTGCCAGGCAACAAGACATCAAAAGTAGTGTAAGAATGCACTTTGATGAAATTACTTGGTACGTAAGATATTTGTGAACACCAAAAAAGAATAAAAATAAAAGAAGAAAGAATAAAAAGGAAAGTCTTTTAACGCATGTCTTCTATATTAGATATAGAAAAAACTGCACAGATGTACCAAAAGGAAACCCAGCTAGTGCAAAAATACAGTATTGTAAAAATAGAATCATCTTGACTTCCAAGTATCTGCTGTGTCATATTTAAGATGTCAGGAACCCGGAAACCAAGAAGATTCTATTGTCAACTCAGGCCGTGGAAGTATACGATCTCATATGATATTGTAACAATGTTATTCCTAATATTTTATTTGGTTATGTGTGAAATACAAGGTATTATAATGTACAGTAAGATGGTGTTTTGCCCCCCAAAATCCAACCTCAGTATCCACGTCGCAAGGGGTGGGCAACGTCAAGTAGGGGATTGCTTGTTGGGGTGATGTACGGCAGGGACCTCGAGAGCCCCGGGACCGCTACGGTAGCCGAGAAGGCCCAACAGGAACCCTGAAAACGACGGCGAATGAGGCAATGGTTGCAACTGGAGTGACTGATCCAGAGTGGACGGCTCCAGCCAAGGTTAGGGAGGGGCAGATCAGGCTCCGGAGCTGTGGAGGAAGCAGCTGATCTAGGGGAAGAAAACCCCGAAATAAAATAACCTGGCCCTCCAGGTTGGGGGTTGGGCTTAGGGTTAACACCCCTATCTCGGAAAACAAACCTGTTCAGAAAGCTAAACAAAATGAAGCTGGACTGTCAATCAGGAATAGACCCAAGCAAAAGAATAATGGACATGAGATATGGATGGCAACATGGAATGTAAGAAGTTTGTTTGAAGCAGGAGCTTTGAGAAACTTAACGGATATTATGGGGAAATACAAAATAGGAATTATAGCTATCCAAGAAATGAGATGGAAGGGAGAAGGTATTTTTAGGTCTGGCAATTTTACTGTATTTTACAAAGGGGGACCAAATAACATGTTCGGAACAGATTTTTTTAGTAAATGAGCGTTTTAAGAGTTCAGTTATAGGTTTTAAAGGTTTTAATGAAAGAATTAGTGTTTTAAGAATTAGAGGGAGAATTTTTAACACAACTTTAATCAATATCCACGCACCATCAGAAGACAAAGAAGTGGAGATTAAAGAAAACTTCTATGACAATCTGGATGTTATCTACAACGAAATCCCAAGGAATGATGTTAAGATTATTTTAGGAGATTGTAATGCAAAATTGGGAAGAGAAAGAGAGTATATAGGTACGATTGGAGTACATAGCTTGCATGAATGTAGTAATGATAATGGCAGCAGGCTTATTGACTTTGCAAGTGAGAGAAACATGGTAATTAAAAGTACTATGTTCCCACACAAAGATATACATAAACAGACCTGGATATCACCTGATGAGAGGACAATTAATCAGATTGACCATGTGTTAATCGAGAAAAGGCATGCATCGGATATAATTGATGTGAAAAGTAGAAGGGGGGCAGATATTAATTCTGACCACTTTCTAGTACAGATTAAATATAAACAGAAAATAGTAAAGGATAATCTCTCAAAAGGAAACAAAAGGATTAGATTTGATGTAGATAAATTAAAGAATGAGGAGATAGCAGATAAATACCAGACGGAATTAAGTAAGAGATTACAAGCAGAAACAACAGAGGAAGGTATCGGGGTTGAAGACCAATGGAATCGCCTAAAATCTGTAATAACCGAAGTGGCGGATGGTATACTCGGAAAGAAAGAAAAGGCTGAGAGTAAAGTGTGGTTTGATGGAGAATGTGAAAGAAAGGTAGTTGAAAGAAACGAAGCTAGACTGAATTGGCTCGTAAAGAAAACAAGAGCTAGTTCAGAGATCTACAAGGAGAAAAGAAGAGAAGCTAAAGCAACATGCAGGAGAAGGAAACAAGAATATGAGAAAAATTTAATTTCAGACTTAAATGAATGGGATAAAGGGGACATAAGAAGATTCTACGCTAGAGTTAAACTGTATAAGAAAAAATACCAACCGAGATTGGATTTTTGTAAGGATAATGAAGGAAATTTGATAGGAGATAAGAAAGGGATCCAGAAAAGATGGACTGAACACTTTAGTAATGTTTGAGAAGTCAGGTATTGAATTTGAAAATGTGAATCAGGACATAGTTATGCCTAGGTATATGGGAGAGCAACAACTTTTGCCTCAGGAAGACGAGATCTTATCTGCTCTACAGTCTTTAAAGAAGAATAAGGCACCAGGAGAAGACGGAATCACGGCTGAACTACTCAAGTATGGGGGAGAAGAGATAAAGCAAAGGATTGTGGCACTTATACAAGAGGTATGGAAGAAAGAAGAAATGCCGGAAAGTTGGAAGATGGCCATATTTCAGCCACTGCACAAAAAGGGAGATAAGACAGAATGTGGAAATTATAGAGGGATCGCATTGCTGAGTACAGTATATAAAATTTTGTCAATGCTTATTGCCAAAAGAATGTCTAAAATTATGGAAAACTCGGTTGGAGAATATCAGGCAGGATTTATGAAGGGGAAGTCAACTACCCACCAAATTTTTCAGCTCAGGACTATTTTGGAGAAATGTTATGAATTCAATGTAGACCTCCATATCCTATTTATAGACTTTGAAAAAGCTTACGATAGCATTAATAGGAGAGTACTCATTGGAACACTGGTAGAGTTTTTTGTCCCTAGAAAATTGATAAGACTGATCCACATGACACTCACGGACAATAAAGGAAAGGTTGCTATTCAAGGAGAGACAACTCAAGAGTTTGATATAGGTAAGGGGGTGAGACAAGGAGATGCTCTCTCCACAATATTCTTTAATATTGTGCTGGAGAGAATAAGGAAGATAGATATTAACCCGGGTGGCATCATTTACAATAGAATGATCCAAATACTAGCTTATGCTGATGATGTCGTGGTGATAAGTAGATCTGTGCAAGATATGAGGATAGCAGTACAACAACTCATGGAAGAAGGAAACAAAGTAGGATTGAAGATCAATGAAGGGAAATCCAAGTATATGATAGCAACTAGAGATAATAATAGATGAAGGAATGTGGATAATATTCAGATTGACACCTATCGTTTTTAAAAGGAGGGTAGATTTAAATATTTAGATTCAGTTATAACAGAAAATGGTACAACCACAGAAGAAATAAATGAAAGATTGAAGAAGGGAAATAAATGTTACTGGGGACTTTTACCATTGATGAAATCCAGGGATCTCTCCAAAAACTGTAAAAAGAAGATATATAGAACTGTAATTAGACCCATAGTCACATATGCATCTGAGACTTGGTGCATGTTAAAGGGTGATGAGAGGAAAATAGCTGCATGGGAAAGAAAAATATTGGGAAGGATTTACGGCCCAAAGAAAGAAAATGGTGAGTGGAGAATTAGGACAAATGAGGAAATATATGGCTTGTATAATAATCCACAAATTATTGGGCACATTAAAAGTTCTAGATTCAGACGGCTGGGTCACGTGGAGAGATACAACAAGGGATCCCTAGTAAGTAGAATTCATAAAGGAACCCCAGGAGGGAGGAGGCGTATCGGAAGACCTAGGAAGAAGTGGTTGGAGGATGTGGTAGAGGACCTTCAAGAGATGGGAATCAGAACCTGGAGGAGGTGTATACCAGATAGGAAAGAATGGTCTTCAATCGTGCGGCAGGCTCTGGTTCTACAAGGACCGTAACGTCAATGGGATGGAAGGAAGATGGTGTTTTACTGTGTAAATTGAGAACAAATTGCAATAACATGTTTAGTTTATTTCTATATAAAATGACTAAGTCTTTGTTGCATTGGAAAAGGAAAATTACTTGGTAAGAGAATAAATTATTGAGAAGATATATTGAAGAAAATATTACTGTAGTAAAGGAAAATAATTGGATCATACATTAAAATATGTTCTGTAATGTAAAATACATGTTCTCTTTTTTTAATTCAATAAAATATATTGAAACGATTATGTTTCCCAAAACCATAAATTATGAAAACAACTTGAAGTACAGCTGTCGTTTTATATCTTTGCCTCTCGCCGACCGTTGGAATTTTGTTACAAGTGCTTGTGTGGGAGCAGGTAGTCCGTGTATGCCAATACAAAAAACATCCAGTTCCCTTTCTAGTCAGTGCTTGTCAGAGCTCAAATCTGTTCACATCTGCTGCCCATTGTAAATTTAAGAAATGTTTTGTGCACGCTAGTAGAATCGAGCCTCTCTCCCTTCTCCTGTAACGCTGTTTAAAATTGCCGCGATTCCATCCCCTCCGCCTACACTCTCTCTCTGACGTAAGTAGTGCACGACTTCGCCGCTGCATACCGAGCCGTAATGGTGGCTTTGGTTCTTGCAGTCAACCAGACTGTATTTGGCAACTGCCTAGTTAGTGTGGGAGCTGCGAGGACGAGTCGGACCCTCCGGTTGTCTGTGTGAGTAGCGATGTCGTCACTATTTATTATCTAAATCTAATTTCAAGTGCCTTCAGCACATTATGCCTATATTCATATTTTGGTGTTAAGATAACTGAGGTAGGAAAGGACAGAGAAAGATGTATTTTCAGAGTTAGTTTAACTTAAGCCCTTATAGTCATGGACCGTGTGGATATGGAACAAGTTTGGTATCAAGTTTATTATTTCAAGACATCATGAAAATGCCCATGTTAGAATGTGTCCGTTTGAGATCAGTAACTCTGTAGTGTTAGATCCCTCTTGTTCATGAAATGCTAGTTTTCCACTAAGAATTATTTCATACATTTTCTAAATACCCATATTTTGCTATATCATTGTTTGAAGTTTCTCTGATAGAAATATTAGTATTTCCATTTCATTTATGCTTGCTAAAAGAATTTTTCTAGTGGGCGTATCGTCGCCATTTGCTTACCCCGTTGCATCTTGGGTAGATCTTGGTAATGTAATTGCTGGCCCAGATGATATATGTATTTACATTATTCCTTAACTTGAAATTTTCATTGTCTCAAATTTAATGTTAAATTTCACTTCCCTATATTAATAAAATTTAATTAAATTGTTATTGGTATGGCATTTGTTAACTTGTGATTTTGCCTGTAAAAATTGTATTGCTTATAAATTTTACTGGCTCCCTTCTTTAGTCAGCATGGTGAGAAAGATGTTAGCACCCTGATGTTTGAATTTATATAAGTGTTATAGATTTACATGTAAATTATTATTCAGCTACTTATGAGGTGGAGTTAGTTAATATATTGTTCTGGTCCATATAGTTACTTCACGTAATATATTTTCTGGTTGCAAGTTATATATTGTGTAGCTAATTTGCATAATTATGTGGAACATTCTGGGGCGTTCAAAGTTCACCATGTTAGGTCACGCCAGGCATTTCTTGTATATTTATGGACATTAGCCTCCCTTCTTGTATAGTCATACATACCAGTTAGATTTGCCTTATTTTTCTTTTGAGATTTTGTAATTATTAATATCTTTCCTTTTTTTTCACAAGCTAGTTTCTTCCATTGTACATTCCTATCAAAGTACTCGATTAATTTTGGTACAAGTAGTTCAGCCCCTTTTCTAAGAAATATATTTTCTATATTTTCTGCTCTCATTGTTTCATAAAATTTTCTAGACTGTTCTTTCAGGCTATATTCCGTGTAGCTGACTTGCTTATATTCTCTGTATTTTGTATTTGACATTTTTCTGTTATTTGCTAATTTGAAATTGCATTTATATTTTTGGCTGTTTGCTGGCTGATTGTCTTAACTTACCTTGTCTGGTTTTTGCTTTCTTTACATTACTATTCTCTAATATCATATTCCTTTTTCTAACGTAATCTTCTGATTATTTAGTTTATCTTTGATTTTATATTTGTCCTTCTTGTTATTTAATTACTCTCGCGTTTTGGATTTTGCTTACCGTTTTCATTTTTCTTTTCATTCCAAATTATTATTATTATTTTCTATTGCAAATTAGACCGACCAGATTACCCTTCTTCTGTAGTATTTCTTAAGCATATTCTAAATAAATTCTCAGTCTCACTTCCCTTCTGTATATTCTAAAATAACTTAAAATATATTACCTTCTATTGGGTATTGGATAGGCCTAATTATAGTTCATGAGTAAATTTTTCTAAAGTTATTTCTAGTCTTTTGGTGATTCTAAATTACTTTAATATATATATATTCCCTTCTATTGGTAATTAGGTAGGCCTAATTAGTATTTACATAGTTGTGAACTTTGATTTTCTTTTGGCATTCTATTATTCTAAATTACTCTGCCTGGCATTGACCTTTGATCGGCCTAGTCTTTATTAGTGATCCATGCATATTTATTTAAAGTATACCAACTTAACTTTTGGAGTTTATTGGATTTGCAATTTGAATTATTCTTGGTACATGAAAGATAGCTTAATAGTTAGAGATCTTGGGCATTTAATAATCAATTTCTAGTCATTACTATTTATTGTCATTTATTTAAGGTAGACCTTATACTGTACATTGTTATATTATACATTAAATCTCATTGTTGGAATTTTGCGAATTTATGATCAAGTGCGATTGCCCTCTTGCTCTCCCATCCTTCTTAACCTGTATTGGAGATGGATCTTCGGCCTTGCTGGGAATTGTCCACATGCTCTTCCAAGTTATATTAAAGTGAGATATTATTAGTATGGAAGTTTTTGGTACCTGCAAATAAGTATCAGTTATTACATAATATATATATATATTGGATATCAGATTAATTCCATTTGTAGGAGTCTCTTCATTTAACCTAGTGACCCCTTTTATTAAACTATTCTATTATTATTAAATTAACTCTAGCAACATTTCATTCTTAAGCAACATTATAATTTATCACATAACCTAAATCTTTGTCGTTGCACTCCTACCAGGAAATAGTCACGTGACAGACCGGCAGAGATATAATACGATGTCTGTAACTGAGGGATTGGGTGGAAGAAGGGCATAAGTCGTTACGCCCTTTTTCCGGAGATTCCTTACTAGCACTCTCTACCAGCAGATCTTTAATATAGCAAAGTTAGAACCAAAAATCTCCAACGAACGGCTTGTTATGATGCATTCTGTGTAGCGCCCTTCTTCCAAATATCGCCCTGCCACACATATTATGGCCTGTGCATGCACATAGACTGTTAAGATGGTGGTTGGTACAAAGGAAGTTTGCATTATGGAAAAGCAATGTTCATAACCATGCTGATTCCACTCTTGTGCTCCTGTGTCACATGTAGGGATAAAACCATCTAAAGCGAAAGATGTTACAGATTTGCTGAAATTTTAAAATAAGGATGCACAAGAATGGCATATGAGCACAGCCTGGTGACGAAACATTAAATTAAACTGACTCTGAAGGATAACTGATGTTATCTGTATGGTATTTTGTGACTTTTTTGTGCTGTACAGTGTATTATTTCAGTCAGTCAGCAGGCACGTTCATGGTTACTTTGAAAATTTATGATTCAGAAAGCTATGGGCTAATAATAACTTTATAATACAATAATTTAGTTTCCTGATCCTCTTTGTATGTTACAACTTAGGCTTATACTCGTACATTTAGGCAATGTTCATTCAATTAAAGATAAATGCAAAATATGATGTTTAATTATCATTATTCATGTGATCTTTCTTTTAAACCACGGATATCTGGAATTTTCTTAGGATTCTTTCTTCACCACAGGTGTAATTGAATTGAACATTAGAATCAAGCATATAGTTAGTTAATCAAATATCTAACACATAAATATTTATTGGATTCGTAGTACAAAACCTGTGACTTGAAAATAGTTTTCTTTGTTTATCTCAAAACTATGTTTTTTGAGTTACACCCTTCTTCCATCCACTCCCTCAATTGTTGAATAACAATATATAGATAGGATGATGATGATCAATATTATGTGGCCCTGGACTCACATGTCGACTAACGGCAGGTCACAGTGGTCAAAGTGAACAACTACTAGGCTACACCTGTGAGGAAATAATGAACATAAACCCAACCTGTGTTCTAGCAGGTTAAGATATTGTAAATTAGACTACATACTTTTCTATAATTCAGTACATTTTTGTTAATTTGAAAGATGCTTCCTTTTAAGGATCCCCCATTTAAGTAAACAAAATTCAGTATCCCTGAGTTTTGTTAAAACAGAGGTTTTCTGTATCATATATCTAACTTAAAATAGTGAAAGACATTTAGGATGGAGAGCTACATTTTACTCAGCCAAACAGAATTAATGAAATAGAATGTGACACATTACTGAAAGCAAACCCTATACTCATAGAATTTGTAACATAAACTCTACATTTAAAATTCGCAAACTTGTTAAATGCGTTATCACATTGCAGACTCACTCCAGCTTACCTTTATGTGCTTGGGATGGTGGAGGTGGCCATGAGGTATCTACACAACAGATCTGTTTTTGAGCCCAAGATCATGGATCATCTCAACTGTGAGAACTACTGGTGGAGAAATGCTTTGTACATCAACAGTCTATTCCCTCGCAAAGAGATGGTAAGTGAACAATTTACACTTGTGTTGTTAGCTTGCATCCTGTAGTTGATGCTGTTACTGTGCCAATATATCAACTGTCTTTGTAGTCTCAGCATAGGTTCAGTTGTTTGCTTGTTATTGATAGAATATTTATAGAGAGAATATTATAATAATAATTATAGCTGCACTGTCCAGGGTTACCAGAAGATACAACCTAGCTAGATCAGTCTGTTAAAGACAATTTTACAAATACATTATCTAAGAGTTTTAAAACAAAAATTGCATATATGCATAACAATGAGACGGCGGAGAAAAATCACGTTAATTGAAAATTAGAAGGATAATCATTAACAGACCTCTTGGACAGAGACGGCCATAACCATTATTAAAAGTTTATTTATATCTACTGATCATACAGACAGGTAAATAAATATACAGTCACAAAAACAGGGTCCAACAGAAACAATCTACCACTTTCAACAGTTGGTAGCACGTACAACCTGGCCATGAGGATGAAACCGAGGAAGGTAGGTAGTAGCAGGAAAGTTGCCATTTAGTAAAAATGGAGTATTGGAATCCTATTCATCTTGAGCGCTTTGTACTCACTTTCAACTGTCAGGATATGCCGTTAAGCAGAACATGAATTACTGGCGTGCTGATATTCCATGTGAACCATTATACAGTTCAAAAGTCACGGTTTGGGATGGCAGTCAGTTCACAGCAATACATACACCTACTGATGACTTTCCGAAATTCCAGAAACACAGAGTCATGGCATTGATTTTGCTTCAGTTTACTTCCAGCAGAACAGAGCAACTGCTCATACCATTTAACGTTCAATGACAACATTACATACTATATCCAATGACAGAATCATCTCTCGTTTTGGAAACTTTCCATGGCCAGTCAGATCACCCGATTTGATTGCCTGCAATTTCTTTTTGTGGGGGTACCTCAAGAGCTGAGTGTATCGCACATGTGTCTACAATGTTGACACTCTAAAGACGCTTCAGTGAAGAAGTCCGAGAAATTCCATCTGCAATGATGGTGTTGCTTATGGATAGTTTGGTTCGTTGACTCCATGAGTGCAGCACACAAGATGGTGGATACCTACTTGGTGTAATTTTCAAGTCATAAAATATACATAGTGTTGTGTTATTAGCATATGTTAAAATAGTATTCTGTTGTCTAACAATTACTACTTCTATTTGAAATATTAGCTGTATAGTGTTTCTCCGGGGCTGAAAAAGATGAAAGTCACTCGGCACAGAGATGAGTTTTTGAAATCCATCATGACAGGGGATGAAACGTGGATTCATTGCGACAATCCAAACAATGGATGCACACAAATTTCCCAAACAAACCCAAGAGCTGGGAGGACAACGCTTCCACACCAATGAAGAACTTCAAGATGGCCCGGAGACCTATCTCAATATGCTGGCGGCAAACTTCTATGAAGAGGGTATTGGGAAGCCCGTCCACCAAAATGACAAATGTCTTAATCTTTGCGGTGACTCTGTGGAAAAGTAACTGTCATTGTAGTTTAGTTTAGTTTAGTTTAGTTTATTTCATCCTCTGGATCATTACAAAATGATATGGGACACAATTTGATGGAGTTATACAATAAGTACTGTTGAAGTGGACAGGAAAATACAATACAATACAATGCAAATTAATAAAATATAGATGATTACAATACAATACAATACAAATGAATAAAACATAGATGATTACAATAAAAAACAAATGAATAAAACATAGATGATTACAATGAAAATTATTAATTACTACAGGATTTAGCTTGCTTACATTGACTAGTCGAGACTATGAATGGAGTTGTTTTAGTTAAAACGTTGAGTCTAAATAATCTTTAATACTAAGGAACTTGCCATTCAGGAGTATATCTTTTAGTTTTCCCTTGAAAGTTTTGATGTTGGATTTTGTTATTTCTGGTGGCAGTTTATTGTACTTGACTCCTGGTAATAAAACCATTTTGTGATTCACACTTGTCTTTGTTTTAAGCCCCATTGGAGGTTGAAAAAAATAGCCCTCGTAATTTAAAAACGTGACATCATAGTTTTCAACTGTAAAGTAATAACACCTAATTTTTGTGTTGCAGTGCATGCTCTGGAGCTGGTACATGGCGAATGACACCCAGTTCTATGTGGTAGGAATCCTTTTGCTTCTGATCTCAGTGAAGCATTTGAAAGCTGTGGCTGCAGTTTGGGGACTATTCCTGGTCAGCTCCTGGGGCACTACTGCTTTCATCTCCTACAAGTACAACTATCTAGCAAGGATACAGGAGCCATTTGCTCAATTTGATGCCCTGTATGACAAACCCTGGACCAGACTGGGACCCTACCTGGTGGGCATGGGTACAGGATGGCTGCTGCACTACACAAAGTGCAAAATCAAGATGCCAATTGTAAGTAATTGAGCCATACTCCAGTTGCTGTAGCCACTAATGTGCAGAAATATTGGTACACCACTCCTTGATGTTTTAAGCACTTTTCAATATATGCATGAATATTAGGACACCACTGCCAATAAATTAATAAAGTATTGGGAAATTCATAAAATATTGGGACATTAATCCTTGTTGCCACAGTTAATTCCCATTATATTAAAAAGAATAATATTGAAACATCACTTCTTGTTACTGTAGCCATTTCCATGCACATGCATGAGTACTGTGACACCACACCTTGTTGCTGCAGTTACTTCCAACATAATATGTAGAATATTGGGATTCCATTCCTCATACTGTAGCTACTTCCAGTGTACATAAATGAACATGTTATTTGAGAAACCTCTCATGCCCAAATTATTCAGTTTTTTCATAATTGTTTAGTACGGTTGTAGGAACAAGAGGTGCACATTGTTCACAAGTAGAGAAGTGAAATGAGTAAAATAAGTAATTATTTTGTACCGGTGCGTAATAAAAGAAAGCATGACGATGTTTTTGAAGTATCTCATAAACCTGTCAACTGTGAATAAACTGAATCTGAAGAGTACTTCGCAAGTACTGGTAATTTTACTGCAATTCTGGGGAGAAACATTTATTGCCATGATAGGCTCGATTGTTGGACATTAACTATTGTTGGACATAAAATGACGTCTGGGAGAAGTGTGGGAGCTCCCGTGAGATTCAGTTAAAAAGTTTCTGTGAGTACCACCACCTTTTTAGTTAGAAAAAAAGCACTGGTTACATATGAGAATTTCGCTGACACATGAAGTGTAGAGATTACTGAACATGATTCACAGTAATTAGACTTTAACGCAACTAGAAATAGCCAGAAATTTAGGCACATGAGTCTATGAGAGGAGCAACAGATACGTGACATCGCATAGGCAGCCATACTGAGGGAGCAAGCGTGGTGTGTGATGAAGCGTCTGCCCACATGACTGCACATGGCACTATGATGGATGCTATGAAACTCCCAAATCTTGAACCGAACGGCCCACTGCTGATATGGCATGCGCTTTGAAAACATTGAATTAATATTTGAACATTAAGATAACTTGGATCCCAACATCCTTTAACATTGATATATTAGATACTTTTTAGAAGGCAGTTATAAGTGCTTGTCTTCCATGTACACTGATATATTACTTTCTGGAAGACAGTTCCAAGTGCCTGTATTTCATGTACACTGATTTATTTGATGCTTTTCAGATGGCAGTTCTAAGTGGCTGGGCCTTTGCTCTGCTGTGCTTGATGAGCCTAGTATATGGCTTGTCCCATGTACAGCTCGGAGTTTATGCTTCAGCTGCATATGTGTCACTGGGACACACAGCCTGGGGCCTGTCTCTGGCATGGATTGTCGTGGCATGCTGCACTGGTCATGGAGGCGTGATCAACACATTCCTTTCCTGGAAGGCACTCTATCCACTGAGTCGCCTCACTTATTGTGCCTACCTAACCCACCCCCTCATTATGGTGCTCACAGGGTTTAGCATAGATGGCCCCATACATCTCCACAACCTCCTCATATTCATACTGTACCTGGGGAACATGGTGGCCGCATTTGTCCTCTCCTTCTTCCTGTCTCTCGCTTTTGAGGCACCCATCGTCAACTTGCTCAAGATCACTATGAAGACCTCATGAGGTCACAAGTCAGCCATATTGTATGCCATTGTACTATTCTATAATAAAGTATGTTTTATAAAATGTATTGCCTACTCATAATAATTTAAAGAAGTGATGGGAGGAAATAGCTTGTTCATTTTACCGTATAAAATTAATATATCTATAAATCCTATCTATGGCCCTCCAAACTTTCAGACCCCTGTCGTGACTGGAACACATACTGCAAGGTACTTAAACAAGCAATGCAACTTATATATGATAGTATTTCGTCCAGTCAAATTGTCACAAAAATACCAAAATGGTTATATTAATTAGGGTAGTTTCAATTTTTTTTATATGTTGTATGGGTTGGTACACTGTTTAAAAATCCAGGTTTTCTAATTTCCTCCAACACCGCAAGCATCACCAATTGAAAAAACTGCTAAATATTTGAACTTGTCCCAGTATTTTCAAAATATCTCCTAAAGTCTGAAAAACAAGCATATTATCAGCTTTTTAAAATTGGAGTAAATTATTTACAATTTGAGACCAAAACGAAATTTCTACCTCTAATACTTCCCGAGACAAATCTCTTTGAATTTTGAGATTTTTCTAAAAAAATGTGAAAAATACAGATTTTTAGTTAGTTTTTGCTCGATTGCAAGTAAATTAATTGTGAATCCTATGCCAAAGTTTGACATAATAACATTTATAGTAGAGGAAAATAGCTGAAGTTAAGACCAAACTGGTTCTGCTAGTTCGTGTACTCTCTGAGATACAATCTTTTGAATATTTTTGTAGTTTTTTAATTTTTATTACTTTTTATTTAGGAAAACAAGTACCCGTATTGCATTTGGGAGGTTCCAGGTTCAAATCCCGTGGCTGGCCAATTTGACATAGATTTTTTCAAGGTTTCTTCAAGGCAAATACAGAATTGGATATTTACATACCATAAATCATTCTCATCATTTCATCGGGTATCAAATCCATTTAAATTAATATCAGTTGAAATTTATTCCATAAAAATACACCAATAGAAACAACTGACAATCAATAGTTCCATGGCCTACCCTACTGTATAGACACAGATCCCCAACTCCTGAATGGCCTCGTAGGTAAAAGGAGTATGAATACAGCTGAAGATAGGAAAAAAAAGTACCATTAATAACTGAACATTGACAGAACCAATGTATTTATTAAAAAACAAAAACTTTCAAATATAGTTAAGTTTGTATATCATACGTGTTCAGTAGTTCTGTTGATTATATATATATATATATATATATATATATATATATATATATATTAATAAATATGCAAGTAAATAAATGATGGCATAAATACATTATACACCGTGTCCGGGAAAGACCTGACGAAAAAGAAATAATTATTTATCAGAAACTATTACAGTTACTGCCTCAGTATTTTCACAGTTAGAAAGACAAACTCAAAGAGTTTTGTTTTGTAGCATCCCGTAATGCGCATGAGCATGCACATTGTTGTTGCACGAGGAGAAACGAGAAAAAGCTTGTTCTGCGCAGCGTGTGTAGTCAGTCTTATTCTGAGAAGTGGGAATGCAAGTTGTGCGTGTGGTGTACAGCCTACAGCCGAACAATGTTTACCATAGTAGAGAAAGCAGAATGTGTTTTTTGGCTTGCTGAACTGAAGTCAGTCAAGCGTGTAGGCTACAACGTTGTTTCCAAACAGACAAAGGCCGAAATCCTCCCGCCCGAAACAGCATCCTTCATTGGCACAAGCAATTTCTGGAGACAGGTAATGTTGAGTCACAGCAGGGAAAGGCAAAGAAATCGTGCATAAACGACAATGACATTGAAAGGGTACAGGCTGCTTTTGTAAGAAGCCCGAGGAAATCCATTCGTGAGGTGGCAAGACAACTGCAAATGCCAAAATACACAGTCCATGGGAGAGAAGGACCTACACCATGGCCACCAAGGTCACCTGACATGACCCCACTGGATTTCTTTCTCTGGGGTTTTGTGAAAGACAAAGTGTATGGCACGCCTGTGACCGATAATGCAGATTTGCGGGGCCGAATCTACGATGCAATAGCACTAGTCACATCGGAGATGTTTTAACGTGTGTGGCACGAAATTGAGTATCGGGCCACAAATGGTGCTCACATAGAGGCTTATTAAAACTCATCGTGTTTCTCTTTGCAACCGTGAAAACATCACGTCAATAAATGCAATAGTTTCAGATATATAATTATTTCTTTTTCGTCAGGTCTTTCCCGGACACCCTGTATATTATACATAGGGGCCCTATTATATGGTGAAATAAAATGGTCTATAGCAGTACTATAAAAGGCTCCATAGCTGTGACTATCTTGAATTTATTTTATGGTTTTATGCATATATATTTATGCAAATGTATTGTTTTCGGTTAATTAAATAATTTAAAAAGCTTATAAACACTTGTAATTAACAAATTATTACATTAGGCCTACTACATAAACTCTTTCATAATGCTGAAGCAAGAAATTGATCTAGTAACTACACACCTATCTAGTGGAAATTCAAATTGCATGTCCAAAATACATATACGTAAGCGCCTCAGCATTATCAGGCGAAGGTTTGGCATCTGGTGTACTGGCCCACCCTCTACAGGCACTTGAAGCAACTAAAATCTCAAACAGAATGAGAAAATCCGGTCATTTCATTCTTATTACGCGTGTTTTTCATGGTTTCGCTGTTATTTCGTTCATATGCCATAATTTCGCTCTAATAAGCTCATTTTGTGACATTTCACGCTTATAAATCCTTGGCAAATGACATATTTATGAAATTTACATCATGAAAATTAAGAAAAATATATTTATTAGAAATTTCGCGCATATCGTTATTACCACAAAATAGGGTCCCTACTTATACAGCTTTCATAAAAAAAGGTGTCTGCTGAACCACAACTTTACATTTTGAACAACCTGTATCATGTTCGATTGTTCCATTTCACACAGAGTAATATTCCACTATTTCCAATTCAATTTCTTCACACTCAGTTGTTCATCAACCATGTCAATTGGCTCTGGAGTATCTCCCATTTCAGACTTGTTGTCTAAAGCAACTGGCATTGCATTTTAGCAAGGCTGTCATTGCAATATTTACATTGAATAATGCAGACCAGCTATCCTGCATCCATATGCATTCATGCAATCTTTTTTTAAGTATGCTACATGTATAGGGTGGCCATTTCTAAAATGTCAGAAAGGAGGACACTTCTTCGGTAATCTAGCATAGTATAAAACTTCGGGCATGGACGGTTGGACAACAGCGTGGGTTTACAAGCAAAACACATTAAGTCTTATGGAAATGCTGTTGACTTAGTGTATTTTGCTTGTAAACCCACGAGATATTACATAGTATAACCCAGACTAATTTTACTTAATAACTGCATTTATATAAAATAAATGATTATACACTACTTTACTGCTTTTTGAAATGTACTGAAATTCTTTGACCCACTTAGGATTAAAAGAAGTATTTCGTTTTGGCATTCTGGTAATTGAAGAAAAACACGGCAAACTGCAAAGAATGTACAACATAAATGGAGACTTGAACAACAATCAACAGTACGGCCAACGCCACGTACTGCACCAAATATGATAGGACGCTATCATCGTATGGACAAGCGTGCCAACGTTAGGAATAGATTCAGATCTTTCCGCGGCACCAACTAAACATATGGTAGTATCGACAAGCGCGCCAATCTTAGGATTTGAGGAAACATACGGGAAAATAAAAATTTTATTAATACGCTTTACCGATCCATCAGAGTCTCGAAAAGGAGGACAAATCAATGTCCGGCATAAAGCTGCGCCGGATGGAGGACTGCTTAGCAAAAAGCCTTACAGTCCGGCCAAAAGCCGGATGTCTGGCCACCCTATACATGTAATACATTGAAGCAGGAATTCTGGTGCTGGATCCTTCTCTGCTTCCTTAGGGAAGAGGCCTAATGCATTGTGCATCCAGCCCCATTTCAAGGGTCTTTTTCTTTTCCCAGCCATTTGCTCCTGATGGTAACTCCTCATGATATGCAGTTGAGCAGCATCTGTAGTTGGTGGTAATCTAGTGAGGTTAAATTTAGATTTAGCTTGCAGCTTTAACAAATGTGTGGTACTGCCATACACACTAGGCATCTTCCCTAAGAAATCGGAGTTCTTTACTATGTTGTTGTTGCTGCATTGTTCTTTATTATGCAAATATTGCAATGGATGGCCTTGGTAAAATGAAATGCCAGTTGCTTTAAACAACAAGTCTGGCTCCAGTGCCAATTGACATAACTGGAGTGTGAAGAAATTGAATTGGAAGTAGTGGAATGTTACTCTGTGCGAGATGGGATGGTGCAATGAGCAACATGGTGCAGGCCCTTCATAACGTGTTGTGGTTCAGCACAGTGGTGATATTCAGCCGGTTCGCACCGGTTGTTAAATATCTTGTAGGTTCTCTGAACCGGTGGTTTCACAATGAGTGATTGCCTTTTTCCAAGATCAGATTAACGCCAATCGACAACAGTGATAATACATATATGAATTTGCTAGAACCAAAACACGCCATTTATGTTCGCTAGCGGTGGACTACCACCATAGGTAGTGGGCGTGCGGTTAAGTTGGAAATTTTTAACCACTGGCCGACAAGGTGGAAGGCAACCGTGCTACCAACACCTCCCGGGTGGGACTCGAATTTAATTCTTCAAAGTTTATTATTATGACCTTTGGAGGAAAGATATTAGGTAACAACTAAAATAAAATAAAATAAATTAAAATAAAGTAAAACAAGCAATAACTATTGAGTAGCATTGCATTTTGTAGGCCTACATGTACAGTACTTCTCTCTATAAATTCTTCAACAAGCAAAATCGAAAACCAACTTTTCCCCGTTATCCGTATGTAGGGTTACACTTAGAAGAGCAATGTGTGAAATTAACTCTTCTCTATAATATTGTCGAACGCAATAACGTCTTCAGTCTTTTCAAAGCGGAAAAAAAGTATTTCGGAAAATGCTGGGAAAACTGACATTAACAGAGTAAATTTGTCGTAGGCTATAAATTTGAAGGATTCAGAAACAATTGCAAACGATCGCGATCGTACCGTAGGCTAAGTTAATTGAAACAAGGGAGATCATGTTACTTGTGTCAACGCTTGTATAAACCTACAGGCTAGCCTGATTTTGGTTTTGCACAGACTAAATGTGATTTTTTCGTAATAATAGGCCTAATAATTATTATAATAAATATTTAAGATAATTCACAGCAAATTATTGGGTGCGTTTGAGCCCCACGGGCCCATATAAGTTGGCGCCACTGGACAAAATAGCACATTGGGCTATTTCGAATCAACATCAAATACCCTGATGAGAACCGGTTGTTAAACTGTTTGAATATCACCACTGGTTCAGCAGACACTTTCTTCATGAAAGAATATGATTCATTTATAATAATTTATTATTTATTAATACATAATTGTCGGAACTACTGAACACGTATGATATACACACTTAATTGAACGTATTTGTTTGTTTAATAAATACAATGGTTTTGTCAATATTCAGTTAATATGTGTTTTTCTTAAAAACTATAAAATATTCAAAAGATTGTATATCAGTCTATATGACCTATCAGAACCAGTTTGGTCTTAAACTTTAGTTATTTTCCTCTACTATAAATGTTATTACATCAAACCTTGGCGTAGGATTCATCATTTACTTGCTATCGAGCAAAAACCGACTAAAATCTGTGGTTATTCACATTTTTTAGAAAAATGCTCAAAATTCAGGAATTATTAGAGGTAGAAATTTCGTTTTATCTCAAATTGTATACAATCTACTCTAATTAAAATAAGCCAGTAACATGTTTTTTTTTTGTCAGACCAATACTTTAGGAGATAATTCTACCTTATATCCGATTAATAGGTCAAATTATCAAAACATTATTACATTTTAGTTTGTAGACTCCTGGCTTACTGTATTATCAAGCCAAGATATGTACTTACAAGTCTAATCTTCTCTCTATATGAGACCCTTAAAGCCCAAATGGTGTAACTCCAGTTTTTGGATTTTTTTAGTTATGGTCAGGATCCTATTCAGAAAGTGTTCTTCTATTAATAGTGCAAATGGTGTACGGTAAGTCATAACTTGCATAGCAACCCTGTAGGTAGGAGCACAATTTTATGCTGTCAATAAAGCCATCTATTTGGTGACAGCTAAAACCTTAAATATCTCAGAACAGCAGTAATGTGAGTTACACCACTTGGGCTTTAAGGGGCTCATATATAAGCAGCTTTGTCCTGACAGAGAATCAACAAAAAGCCTAACTATAACAGGTAGAGACTTGGAATTTTGACAGTACCTTCGTTTCATAATATACGTGCACACTAACGAAGGATTTTGCAAAATTTTTATTTTTAATGCCAAAAATCAAAAGTTTTCGGCAAAAAATACCTTTCATAAGGAACACACAAGCAAATTGATTATTGGGAAAATGTTCCCTATTAGCAAGCAGTATTCAATTGTGAAATTAATTGAAGATGGTCTTGCTTGGTTGCTATCTTGATTTATTAAGTGCCAGTATGGTACTTTATGAGATTGTGTGTGGGGACTGGAAAATGTCTGTCCGTCTGTCTGTACGCACGATAACTCAAATACGCTTAATTGGATTTTAATGAAACTTGGTGAACGCATTTATAATTCATTGGAAGAGCCCTATTGATATTGGACCAAATCGTTTGACTGGTACCGGAGTAAAACCCAATTTAGTGTCTATTTTAAAGGCGTGATAACTCAAATACGCTTTATCGGATTTTCATGAAACTTGGTATACGCATTTATAACGTCCATGGGAAGAAGTCTATTGATACTGGACCAAATCAGTTGGCCGGGTACAGGAATAATGCCCAATTTAGTGCCTTTTTATGGTAATATATCACAAAGGTGCGGATAACTCGTGCTTTATTGGATTTTCATGAAACTTGTTATATGCATTTATGATGTTCTTGGGTACAAGCCTATTGAATTTGGACCAAATTGGTTTACCTGTACCGAAATAACGAGTATATCAATATTAATTTTTCCATGGCCCACAATATATTAAAATAACGTAACAAATTGCCAATCGTATATTGATATTGTTAGCAGCCTTGATTGATTCGTTTCTTCATAACGATGTCAGTGTAGGCTAAATAATAATCTAAATATTGTAAATAAAAGATTTAAAACAACTAGCCGTTGAATATTGATATTATACTGTGCATTCTAGGATATGTAGACTCCCGATATTTATATTTGGCGATATTTTAGTGTGAGTATTTTTCTTATTTGTTCCTGTGCAGCAATATACCTAATGTAATTCCTGACAGATTTCATATTGACTTTTTATTCATTCATAACCTTTAAGGCTGCTTTACACTTGAAACAGACATATCAGCGAATAGTAGGCATATTGCAACATTATTATTATTGCCAGCACATTTTGTTTTTGGAGTTTAACTGGAAGATCTATTACAAAAATAACTTTTCTGCATGGGCCTATCATAATTGCGTTTATCACTGATTAAAGAAGTATACTGGCACTTTGTTATATCAGTTTACCTGATTTTATTTGTTTACAATTTGCACAAATCTAATTTTTTAAACATAGGTGGACAGAAGGTGAAAATAAATGCATGCCTTATTGGGAAATCATTGAATGATTTTGACAAAACACACTACACGTTTTTCTTTTTTTTTTGTGGGGGGGGGGGGGGGGGGGAGGCCAGGGAACTCGAATCTTAAGTATTTTTTTCCCCAGGCATTTGTTCATGAAATGCACCTTGAAGCCGGGTTTTTACCTTTTTTAATCATCAATCATTATAATAAAAAAATTTTATGCATGATTTTCATATTCATATTCATATTCATTTAATCCATTTTGACCGCAGTTCTGCGGTATAGGATACAATATAACAACAATATAACAAACTATTATAGTACAAGGGTACAAGAATAATATTAGAAATACATACATTGAAATATAAAGAGATACAAAGAAATACAAAGAAATACAGGATCAATACAACACTACAAAACAATAAATAAATAAATAAAAAGTGCAATGTGTAGGTCAAATAGTAGGTACTGACAGATTATTTAAAGTTTTTGGCTACCTCAAAAAATTCATCATTTTTGTAGAAGCAGATTTGTTTTAGTTTCATCAGTACTAAGCCTTTAAAGTGTTTAAAAGTTAAATTTCTAGTAGCAACCGGAAGAGAATTAAACATTTTCACTGACATGTACCTAAAATTATGTTTGGTTGTTGCAAACAAGCATTGATCCTGTAAAATGTTATTGCGATTTCTGGTGCCAAAGGTATGTACATCAGAATAAGTTTTAAAGTTATCAGAATTACTCTTGACATATAACAAGCACTGTAAAATATATATAGATGGTAGGCTGAGAATACCAGATGAGATGAAAAGAGGTTTACAGTGGGCTTTCCAATCAGCACCATAGATTATCCTTAAAGCCTTCTTCTGTAATTTGAAGATGTTAAGTGCAGAACTACAATTACCCCAAAGTAGAGTACCATAAGTTAAATGGCTATGAACATAAGCATAGTATGCAGAAATTAATACCTCTCTAGTCACATATTTTTGCAGTCTGCGAAGCACAAATATGCCTCTGGCAATCTTATTAGAGATTAATACAACATGAGATGACCAATTTAAACCTCCTTGGAGGACGATGCCAAGAAATTTAGCATCCTTATAGAAGTACTGATGTTTCCTATCAAAAGTGAATTTCAAGTCAGTAACTTTAGAGTCATTAACATATAGAGAATTAGCTGCAGTCCAATCTAGAACAATATCATCACTAACTTTTAAGAGATTTAAGGTGTTGAGGTCACAGTCAGTTACAGCAGTCAGAGCCAGATCATCTGCATAGAGATACGAATTTAGGAAATCTTTAGATGTGTTATTATAGACAGACAAGACACTAGGCAAATCATTTATATAAATAATAAATAAAATAGGGCCCAATATAGAACCCTGTGGTACACCATGTTTGATAGACTTAAACTGTGATTGCATACCATTGAAGTGAACACATTGCAGTCTTCCAGATAGATATGACTGAATTAAGTTAAGAGCTTCATCACTAAAACCATAAAATCTCAATTTATCAGCTAGAGTCACATGTGAGATAGTGTCAAAGGCTCTTGAAAAATCATACATTTTACACCATGTAGATTCTTTCTTGTTAAGTCCTGATAGGCAGTCATACACCAGGTTAATAACAGCATCACTAGTACATCGACCCTTGCGGAATCCAAACTGACAATTTGAGAAAAGATTTTCATTTTCAAAATATTTGATAATTTGATCATTAAGAATACACTCAAATACTTTAGAGACAATTGGTAAGACAGAAACAGGTCTGTAATTTTTAACATCAGATTTGTCACCTTATTTGAACAAGGTTCATTTTAATCATTTCGTTTTGAATTTGTATGCTCATATGGCAGCATAAGATTAATTTTGTTCGTTTAAAAGTTTATATTTTTAATGTTAAAAATATAATAATTCCTGCAAGTTATGTAAAAATGATATCAGTGTTAATAAATATGTTTTAATTATTTTTCTGTTGAATAAATTAATAATCGCTGGCAAAGTCGCATGCACTTGCCAGTATGTTCTATAAATTAAAGGTTTACTGATAAAATTTCATTGGAAGAGTCTGGGATACATTCATTGGGAAAAGGTGGATTGTAAATTTAATAGCATTCATAAATATAATTTTTTTAGAAATATTTTTAATGGTTCTAAAAGAATACATACCATGCATAAAAAGGAAAAGAACACATTCTCTATAGAAAAAGTAATCAATATAACAGAAAAAAGCAGTTTCTCTCATTTTATAAATTATACAGTTACAAAACTTTCCTTGTACTATTTTTTAACCATTCCTATAGCTATAATTACAATAGCACTTCTTGAGGAATTTAAGGCCCCTTGTGTTCCTACCATCTGACTTGATAAAGAAGTATAGGTCATGCATTACATAGTTCTAGTGTTTTTCAACCTCTGAAAATAAGGCAGATGTGACTGACTCTGAATTCTATATTTTACAATTTCACAAGTTGAACCTTCTGCTATGAATGAACAAAAGCAATTCCAATGTCCATACACTTCAGAAAAAAGGTTAGAGACAACAGCTGTTCTCACAGTCGTGTATGCAAGTTTCTTCTCAATTGAGAGAACTGACGGGCGAAGAATAGGATGACAATAATTTGCAATTGCAAGCAAAAACTTGAAGACTCGTATCTCAAAATTAAATTTATGATTTGCCTCGAGGTGGTTACTAAAAGTGTTGTGAAGCAGCATGTACTAGTAATGCTATGCAACTAATAATAAAACAGATACTTACTTTTATATTTAGTTAATGTGTATATAACTTAATAAATTCATATAATGTATTTTGGAGAATAATTCCTCTAATCTATTCATGTGCTTACAATTACATAACTGAAAACAGAGTTCGCCCTTATTATCCACAATGGCAATGTAACTTATGGTAATGTTAGATGTGCATTTAAATTGCTGATTCTAGTGTGTCTCATGTGAGTTGGTTGGTTGGTTGGTTGTGCGGGGATTTGGCCATGGCAGCCACAGCTCTTACTCCAGAATAATCAGATTAATTATCTATACAATAAACCACTAACCACGTACTGATTATGGTTCTCACTATTACAGTTATAGTGAAAATAACCACATACCTCATCACAGGAGATGCATACACACAACTTTGCCAACAGCAGTTGGCATATGTGTGTGCATTCCCACAATTTGGCATCAATTTGTTTTTGTCAACATTATAGTACTGGTATTGCTTCAGCCTCTATCAAGTGTATACATGTTGTGTTATATAGTGATAATCTGTATCTGGTACCCTATGATCCCCAGGTGGGGCGAAGGGGCCTCCAATGAAGGTTTCATTACCTATACTAATTTTGATATGCTTATTTTCCGAGAGAGGGTAGAGGGACAGGTGTTAAGCCCATCGCCTCGCAACCCCCCTCTGGAAACTAAGTATTTCTTGGACGTGAAAGGGCCGAGAAATTTTGTCCAGAGGCTCTAATTTAGGCTTGGAGTTCTTTTACGTGCCATACATCTACAACATGGGACCCCCAGCTTGGAGTTCTTTTACGTGCTGTAAATCTACGACATGGGACCCCCAGCTTAAAGTCCCTCCCAGAGGACTCCGTGCCCAGGATTTTTACGTCCTGAAAAATCCATCGACCACGGCCGGGTTTGATCCCGCGCCCTGCGGATCTAGAGGCAGGCACGCTACCTCTAGACCACCGCGGCCGACTATAGTGATAATGCCACGAGATAAATATACATTACAGTACAATTTGAATGTGATCACATCATCTTGCAAGGAAGATGGACAGCATCCTCTAACAGAATTCCCAGGTGTGTGTCCTCCAAGCAGAGAAACCATGCAAAAACTTGTAAACAAACTTCGGGTATGCGATTACTAATAAAGGGGGAACTTAAAAAATAAGTGTATAGGTCATATCCCCATACATTAGAAGATAATATCAGAGGAGAAATTAAGCTGAACTTAAGCATGTAAAAGAACATTTCCTACAAAGGTGCCAGGGTTGTATAGATCCAAGAGGATGTTTCCAACATGCTCCAACAGATGAGGTACATGCTTATTTTCATTGTAATTATGAGAACCTGAATCATTACATGGATAAATTGTTGGATTGCTTGGATGTAAGAGCTCAACTCATACGTCAGTCACATTGTAGAAGCTTCTGTTTTGCTAGTTCATCCCAAATATCCTCAATGCCTCATATTACCAATCTAGGGGTGTGTGTATACTATCCAGTGTCATGGTTATGTTATCAAACAAGTTCAGATACATTGCTGAGTGGATAGACATACTGTAGTCCACTGTACATTAGTGAACAACTGAAATATGGATCTCACACTCTCACCTTGGATATTTTAAACTCACAACTGATGTTGCCAGTTGGTTCCTTGCATTCTGTTATAAGATCATTTTGAAGATAAACACAAGTATCTTTATTCATTCCTCTTTGTGAGATCTCCAGATAACTGAGGCATTGTGTAGCATACATTGTTGTCAGACACCTTTTCTGACTGTTCATAACTACTGTGTACTTAAATCTCCCAGCTTCCTCTGGAGAACCCACATGAGCACAATAAACATACTTGTCATATGTCTTAATATTATTTAATGAGAACATCACGCAAACAATGAACATGTCATCCCCTGCCATCCATACTTCAGGATCATACCATTGTCTTGAATAATAATTATTTTTCTTAGGGTATTCAGAAATGCGAGTAAATGCATGTATGCCATCCAGGCAAACCTCTTGTATCCGATCCTTATGAACTTTCAAAATGTGATCTTTACAATCTTTAGGGTCCATGTTTGCATTGCACACAAGATTTCCAAGAGGACATGTACGTTGCCCGTATAGACACTGTAACTCATGTGATTGCCTCCAAGCCAGTAAGTACTTCTCAGTACAGCCAGATTCCTGGTATTTACATGGATGTTTACTATTGCGACTGAAGTTTTCTAAATCATATTTTCTTGTGTTGATTAGCTTTCCTTTACATATAGAACAGCTACTGACTTTTTTTCTACAGGCACTGCACAGAGCGTGACCATTTTCACATTGCAGTATTGGAGGAACCATCAACTCCAGACATATTGGACACTCAATATCCTTCATATCATCTTGTGCAGGATTCATTTTCTGTAACAATAAGTTTACAAACATATCACACCTAGGACATGACAACCATAACTGCAGTTCAGTTCAATCTTAATCACATCTAGAACAGGAAAAGCTTAACTACAGTTCAGTCCAAACCTTGATCATACCTAGGACAGGAAAACCTTAACTACAGTTCAGTCCAAACCTCAATCACACCTAGAACAGGAAAACCTTAAAGGGCATCTATGACCTAAGTGAACACATTGCTTTATGATTTATGTATAGCGTACTTTATAAAATACTGTATCACTTCTGTCAAATTACTAGATGTGGGGGGTACTCTAATGAACATATATACCTGGCAACAACTAGATGAATAACATTTTCAAAATTTGTAACAGAACAAAAAATGTTTTTTTTCTTCTCAGTCTGGAGATATTCTTAATACTGAAAATCGCAGGTTGTCAGTGATCCTTGTCATCCCTGTCATGGCATCCCTATACTGATGTCATGGCTGATGAACAAGGCAGTTAGACATGTTGAACAATGATCCATTACCCCAAGTGAAATGACTTCATATGGATTATTATTTCAGTTGATATAATAGTAAGTTATTTATAATACAAGGGTTAAAAGGAGGATATTATTCTGTGAGTAGGTATGTTTGCAGAACGAGCTCATAAGGGCAAGTTCAGTTTTGAGCATTCCAGGAAGCAAAGCAATGCACTTAACCCAGTTTGATGTGTAAACAGCGTTTCTATATGGTGAACATGAAGAAGAGATATATATGCAACAACCAACAGGATACAGTGATGGGGCATATTGTGCTTTCAAACTGAAAAGAAGTTTATATGGGTTATAGCAAGCACCATGCTTTTGGAATAAATGTTTTGGTGTTTTTTTTTAACCAGCCTTGAGTTCAAAGTAAGCAATGCTGATAAGGGCATATTTCAATGTTAGATTTTTTTAAAATTATTTTTTATTTTGGACCATGTAATTTTTTTATGTAATATTTCTTTCTGCAGAGTATTACTGAGGTACTAGTCCTACTTACCGAGTGGTATTTTGCATTAAATTACCAAGGTCAGAAAATGGCGCATTCATGGAGGTGAGAAAATAGTAAGAAATAGTAATTACATAGAAGTTATGTGAGAATTAGATTAAATTGACTGTATTAAATGTTATCATGAAAAAGAACAATATTTATTACCACACAAATGGATTAACACACAACTTTTTACTTATTTTTATCTATGTTAAAATAGATTATTACCTTCTAATCAAAACTTAAGATCAAAACATGATATATTGTCGTAAACTATTAGGCTATACCAGTATCTTCTTTAAACAAAAATAATAAATGCACACAGTTAAATAAGTAATCAATTACAACATTAATTAGACTTCCATGGATAGGACTCAAGAGTAACAGTAACGGAGGTGAAATTTTTCTCTAATCTGTCAGACAGCTTGAGAACATTTGAGGTTAGAAAATCTCAGTTCTAGAGTTTAACTTTGCATTCCTTATTATTATAATTTATAGCAAAAGTAAATATAAAAACATACAACTTTACCGTTGGGTGTAGGTAACGGAGGTGAGAAAGTCCAATTACCAACTCTGCATTTAGCCCTTTTACACAAACAAAACAACACATAACTTAAAAGCACACTGACAGCTATGCTTTATATAAATGATAAGAAAACTGCTAAAAGTTGGAGTCCAAGGAAAATAGAAAGACTACAGTGCCATCTCTGTGGAAATAATTGAACTTTTATATTGTTTCACGGAGGTGAAGTCTCACTTTGGGACAGGCATGTTTAACACAAAAAATTGTCTTTACAAAGTGATATATTTTCTTTTCAGTTATTAATGACTCATTTTTGAGCTGTTTGTTCTTGTTATAACACTAAAATGGAATAAAAATTAAAGTCTGTTGAATTATGAAAGAATGAAAACAAGTCACGCATGGGGACATGACACGGAAGTGAGATCTCATATAGGTACTGTGCCCTAAAATGCAGAAAATTGTAACTTTTGTTTAAAAAGTGGAATATGGGATCAAATAGACCTTATTTCAATCTAACTTATCATAATAATTCATAATCCATAAATACTTATTTTACACCAGAAAATCAGTTGCGACATGAATTTGCCCTTTTCTGGAGAATAACCCAACTACGTGGTCTACAACTTAGCCAGGCCTGGGAGCCAATATTAGCAACTATTACTCTCAAATAACTTCCCAGTCAATCAGAGTTCTCCATTTAATTATTCAATTTTCTAATTTTCCTATTGGCGCCCCACCTGTTCTAGCATATCCTGTCTTTCCTGTATATGAAACAGATATTTCCCAATCCATCTCACTTCTTCCAGAAAATGGCAGCAGAGATAACTGCCAACAGCTTGGAACCAATCCTTCAACTCACCCGGTTGTTGGAAACCCAAGAAACAATAATATATATTCTAAACACTGGGAAGGCCTCAAGTCACACATAAGCATAGCCTACTTTATTACAATATGATGCAATAATTAATATCGGCACAAATAAGCATTCCCTGGTGATAACGTACTAGTAATAAGGTACTTTTTCTGAGGGGCTCAGGAATTTATAGAATTTTCGTCTTTTGTTTTCTGCATTTGAGTATTTATTAGAAAGAATATTTGTCAATAATGCATTTTTGAACCGAGAATGGGTACAGCACTATATCCTTAGCCATACAGTTTTCCTTCCTGGAACTGGAAACTTCATTATATGTACTTACTTTTGTTCAAGGAATTAATTAAGGAGCGAAATTACTAGTTTTTAGAACTATAACTTGTATTTTTTACCACTTTCAATCAGTTCAATTTCATTACGCATAAAAAACGCCAGGCATATTATTGTTCTGAGTGAAGTAGATGTAGATGTAGATATTTCGTCCTGTAGTTCCTGTGTTGAGCGGGGCTCAAGGATATAGAACATGTCAGATCAAAAAATACATGCATGTTATAACAATAATATAGGCCTACAGAAACTGCAAGCTGCCAAATTTATCCAAGCTGAAAATATTCCTCCAAATTGTGGAAGGTGTGAGTTATTAAAAATTCCTTGACAGCTGTTTTGAAAGGTTTGCTCTTTCTTTGAATACATAATAATTTAATGTTGTTTGGAAGCTTGTTATATATCTGTACTGCAGAATAATAAGCACCCTTCTGAAAGAGTTTTAACGAGTTATTTGGTCTGTGTAGATCATTCATGTTTCTGGTAGTACGTCCATGTACACTAAAATTAGTTTGAAATTTATCAATATTATTCACTACATAACACATTACAGAGTATATATACTCCCCTGTAAGAGTGAGGACTTTTAATTTTTCAAATAGCGGTTTACAAGATTCCCTTTTTTTCTTTCCACATATTATTGTTATTTGTCCACCGCTGTGGCTCAGGGGATGCGTCCAATCCTCTCACGCAGCGGGCCCTGGTTCGATTCCTGGTCGGGACAAGTTACCTAGGTGAGGTTTTTTCCGGGGTTTTCCCTCACCTATGAGACAAATGTCAGGTAACTTTAGGCTCTTGTGGTCCCCGGATATCATCTGGCCGTCATTATCATCTTCATCCCCATCCTCGCCTTGTTCTGAGCGAGTGTGTGTGTGAATGGTGTGTATCGTCCTATGTGTTCGTGTTGTCTCGGAGGTGGCCCCGGCATTGGGCTGATCACTCATCCGGGGAGGCCCTCCATGTCCTTGTCTGGTCAAAAAAGTATGTATGTGATCCAAAGGTAATCCCTCTCCCGACAGGTCGCGGCCCTGTAAGGCCCGGGCGGCTTGGGTCGCTTAAATCCTAAAAGGGAGAGGTAAAACTACGAAAAAGAAAGAAAGAAAGATATTATTCTTATTGCCCGCTTTTGTAATCTAAATATTTTCTCCCTATGGGTAGAGTTGCCCCAGAATATGATCCCATACCTCATTACCGAGTAAAAATATGCAAAATATACCATAAGTAATGCATCCTGTTTTAATATATTATTCAAAATTCTTAAAGCAAAGCACGCTGAACTCAGTTTTGGACTTATCATTTCTATGTGTGTCTTCCAGTCAAGATTTTGGTCAATTTGCAGTCCTAGAAATTTTACATTGCTAATTTCTTGTATGATTTGTGTTCCATAATTAATTTCAAGATTTGAGATACATCTGTTTTTCGTCCTAAATTGTATAAAATGGGTCTTATCAATATTAAGTGTCATTTTATTAGCTAGAAACCATGTGTTTAACTCGTGAAAAGCCTTTGTAGCTATTCTTGATAAATGTTCTTGTGACGTTCCTGTTACAAGTACACTAGTATCATCTGCGAAGAGCAATACCTTTGATTCGTCACTTAAGTTATAGGGATGAGCAACTGCGAAGCAGGATGACCAACTGATCTTCTTGCATTAAGGTAAGTAGTGGCAGGTAGATTCTGTTTTAGTGGCAGTTAGGTTAGGTTAGGTTTGTTTGGTTAGGATAGGTTGGTTAGGGAATGAACAGTGCTATTAGTTTTGTAGGGCATACCGAATTCAAGCATTTCGAAAATGTGCCAGTGAGGTTTCTTGTGTTGGTTAACCTGTTTACCCACATAAGATGGCCGTCGGTTATATGTTATTATCATGAATTACTTATTTTAAGGTAAGAGAATTACAGGATATATTCTTATATATGAACCAATTTCGCACCTAATTATAATCCTTGCACATAGGGACACATTTTTAACGTTGTCCCTCTTAGTAAAAATTAAAACTGTATGGCTAAGGATATAGGGCTGGAACCACCGAGAATTATACATGCATTATAACGAATTAGGTTACCCGAATAGATTTCATTTACAGAGATCGCCTGGAATCTGAAAGTTTCGCGATCGTTAAAATGTGAACATGTCGTTGCCAGTATGCATGCGTGGAGTGCTCAAGTCCACCATGAAAATATTATAGCCCTTTAGTCAACCACGTGGATACTAGCGTGACACCGTCAATGTTTTCATCTTAACAAGTTTCACTTGCATTCGAATTCCCGCCGCCTCTGTCTGTTACGTCGTCCATACTTTCAGTTTGAGGACGAGTCCTGTAACACTAGTGCTTTCATTAAGTAAGCTTAAGTTCTGGAGTAGGCCTATTATTTTGCTAGTAATGGATAACATGCCTGCCTCTGTAACACGCTGAAGTCACTATAATATAGTGTAGGGAATAGTGTGTACAGTGTTTGTACCGTAGCCTACTCTTCTTTGTGAAACTAATATTATTTTGGGCTACTGTGACAGAAGGTAGTGTACATACCTGTTCAAATATTAGATCAACATAACAAAGAACTCCGGACAATCCCCAAACACGACACCTTCCAGCTTCCACCCACAGTTGTAACAGAAATGCGATGCTACTTGCCTGCCTCCTTCAATATTGCGGCGATGGGTCGTTCAATTGAACGACTGATTCAAATGTGCGTATACAGAGATCGGCTGGAATCTGAAAGCTTCGCAACCGTTAAAATTTGAACATGTCGTTGGCAGTGGGCATGCGTGGAATGCTTAAGTTCACAATTAACCCGTAACTGATGAGGTAGTTTTTTTTTTGGGGACGTATCTGGTGAGGTGGGGTTGGACAAACCCCAGAAGTTAATTAAGGGTGATGAGGGAACGTTTATTCATTTCAACACAATATTGGAAGAAAATCCGAATGGAAGTAGGGCTATAATTAACTGAACAATATGAAAAGTAGAAGGTGCAACACATAAAACCCCAAAGTGGTACTCTTTTGATCCGTCGCCGTGGGTGAGTCGGTAGCGCACCTGCTTTCCACTCTGGCGGCCCGGGTTCAATTCCCGGCCGGGTTGGGGATTATCCAGTAGTGAAAAATTGCTTTCTCGGGTTCAGGACTGGATGTGTGTTTGTGTCCTTAGGTCCTGAGGAATATATATATTTTTTTAAAGTAATGTGTGGATCGTTCAAGAACGAACGGCACGTTGTTTTGGGCTGGGCGTTCAAAATAAGAGTCAGCTCTTAAACTAACGAAATTGCAATGAGGCAGGAGTCGTACCAGCTCTCAGCTCGCAACCCAACTCTCCGCTCATGAGGAGTCAAAAGTGGCCGTGAATAGTCACGTGACTTCGACCGCTCTGATATGAGTATTATTATGCCTGGAGTAGAATGAAACAGAACTCGCCAACTTTTTGTCTCGGTATCCATGTAGGCTGCATTGTTATACAGTTTAACATCTAGCAGAACGAAGAAAAGTTATGTTTTATGTCTGAAAGCCACACATACTCCAACGTGGAAGTAAGATGCGGAACGATTGCCACCTATGAGATGCCATGCGAACTACTCGAACGAGGGCGTTCAAAAACGAGCTGGAGATAGCATAGGCTGCATTCGGGGAGCTTGCTATTAGCGCTAAAAGTGAGCTTTCATCGTTCGGGGAGACGCTTCGAAGCGCTATGAGCGCGTAGTGGAGACCGGCCTTGGTTGTCACACTTTTCAATAAAATATATTTTTTAATTATTCCTATCGGTTTCTTTATCTATCTAAATATCAAATCTGTCTTTTCAACTCTTTGTGAGTCAGTTGGAGAATTTAATGTTGTACCGGCACGTTGCCATGGTAGCTCAGTTGTTTAGAGCATCGGTACGGAGAGCCGAAGATCTTGGTTCAAATCCCGGCTATGACATTGAATTTTTCATTCTGACTTCACGTGTCCATCTTAGCCTACACACGGCCAGTGTGAAAGAATTATCATTCCACTGTGACCTACTAGTGGTTTACTATAAAGCCCGGGTCTTTAAGCACTTACAGCTTGTAAGTCGCCACTGGGTTCGTATCTCATATTGAGAACGCCTGGTGGTATTCTGGGATTGTGACTTGTGAGTCAGTTGGAGAATTTAATGTTGTACCGGCACGTTGCCATGGTAGCTCAGTTGGTTAGAGCATCGGCACGGAGAGCCGAAGATCCTGGTTCAAATCCCGGCTATGGCATTGAATTTTTCATTCTGACTTCACGTGTCCATCTTAGCCTACACACGGCCAGTGTGAAAGAATTATCATTCCAATATTATGAATGATTAGCAGAGTGATCAGACGTCCCGGTTTTAACGGAAGAGTTCCGTTTTTTAGGATACGTGCTATCTCAATGTCCCGAAAAGATTGTCCCAGTTTTTTGCGAAATTGTAACTTATATATCAGGGGTGCCCCCACTGCCCTTCTCCCGCGGCTTCATAACTCACCCGCTTCAGTTTCATAAAATGTAATCCCCAACTTCGTATCACATCAACATCATGAAAGGTAACCCTCCCCTTACAGATAGTGGAATAACAGTAGGCCTACTGTAGGAAAACTACAATGACATTAAACTCATACGTCTTTCTTTCAATTTATAATTAGATTGGATTAAATTTTTATTTAGTTCAACTGAACATAGTCATGTTATGGGACTCGTCAAATAATTACAAACAAAGTATATTCAAGTTTACAGTTCCGCAGTTAACGATAAATGGCCGTCACGGTGGCTCATGCTTAGCGCGTGGGCCTGGCATGCTAGCGGTCCCGAGTTCAAATCTCGGGGCTGGCGGGCGTCAAGGCTTGTAAACTACAGAGGTAGCGTATTCCGGCGAGTTTATAGGACAGGGGGTTGCGGCGAGCAGGCGAGTGTGTGACGTCACAAGATTCCAGATCTCGCAATTTTCAGTTTTTACTCAGTCTAGAAAATCTTACACCGCGTGATTAAACTCGTAACCTTTAATTGACCCGTGGTCGGATTCCTGTGAAATTTATACAGAAATAATCTACACACATCAGCCCTACTGATGGTTAAAACAGAGCCTTAAAAAAGCGGACACAAATGTTTTTATTTCATTTTATAAACATCACCCGTTACACAAAATTCATGGAGGGAGAAGCAAATTTCACTATGCGACAATTTTTTGTATTTTTGTGTCCCGAAAAAACTTCAAGCGAGAAAGTTTTAGTGAAATAATTGAATTTTAATACAAATGAAGTTCCAGCCCCATATCTCGAATGGTTTACGAGTAATTGAGTGGTAATTATTCCGGGAGCTTCAAGGTGTCAGAATGATTTGGCGCTTCAAGCACGACAGGAGAGAGCATGGTGCCGCTGACAAAGCTTCTACCTACTGATCTCGGCCGCTTGACCGCAGTCTTTTAGGATAGATATTACCAGTACATACTGTTTTTAATAATACAAATGGAAGGTGCTTTAGAAAGTGCAATTAACTGAACCATTATGCCGGGCCAGATATGTGCTGTGGCAGTGTGTAACAGTAATTTTGTAGATTGTAGAAAACAGCTAAGATGTGAGCTGTTCTGTTATTCAAGTTACTTAAAATGTTCTTCTGATTCTACAGCATTTGTCTTTAAAATCTTGTAAAAATCTCCCAAAGGATCTAGATTTGAATAGAAATTATATAATACAGGTAGGCCTATATAACAGCTAAAGGGTGATTTGTTCTAATATTTTGTTGCCTAGAAAATATTCCTCATTCTAGAGGTTATGTTAGTATAATTTGATGAAAATTTGTTAAAGAATGTATCCTATATTTGTATAGAAATTGTACCTCATAATAAGGGTAGAAAACAACTACGGGAATTTTTATGTATCAATATTAACATGTACAGTACTAATGTTATTATTACATTGCGTAGACTATTGTAGAGTATTAATTTGTGTTAATATTGTAATCAAAGCAATACATTTATATTAATAATAATTTTCTCCGGGTTATATGGGGTAAGTTATGTAGGTAATGATTGGTGAAACACGGCCAAAAGTGTACATCTGTATACAAATTATGTGACGACAGAGATAATATAGACCTAATAAACTAAGTGATGGTTTGTGAATTGCAGGGCAGGGAAACTTTCATGAGCAGCACAACGAAAAGAGGCGCAGGATCTTTAAAATCGACGTCTCAACATAACAAAAAGGACACAAATTACTTCGCAATGCATTCTACATAAATCACACAATATTTCAAAGGATTTTTCCATGAATTTTTCATTAAAAAGTATCATCGTCTTGCCCTAACTATAACCCGATAGCATGCTCTTAAAGCCTCGGCAATTCAATTTTAACTGTAATACGTTTTCATGTTGATAAATTATATTAAAATATGAAAAGGGCGTAACAAGATATTAAACTAATAAGGCATTTGATAAGGTAATTAGAAATAAAAGTTACTAGCACAAAGGATCAAAAAATAAAATAAATAATTCAACAAATATCTAAATAACAGTAGTGCAGATTTACAAGATTAGGAAAAAGTTTAATTCATTCTTTTTCCCCAGCGGGTCAATCTTTCAGTATGGGTACAAGTAGCCAGTTAATATCCTTTATTATTGAGTCCACGATTCAAATATTTAAGGATTTTTACGTAATTGCTAGTAGGCCTATTTTATAGAATAAAAAAGACCTCTGTACCGTTCCGATAGCTTCATCGCCTTGAGTAATTACCACTCTATTACTCGTAAACCATTCAAAATATAAACGTGGTACTTGATGTATAATAAAATTCAAATATTTCCCTAAAGCTCACATGCAAGAATCATTTTCTGGTCACAGAATTAAAAAAAATTGTCGCATAGTCAAATAATGCTTCTTCCTGAACATTTCACGGTCGTCACAAATCACTCCGACACTGAAGCGCATGGAATAATTACCACTTAATTACTCGTAAACCATTCGAGATATGGGGCTGGAACTTCATTTGTATTAAAATTCAATTATTTCACTAAAACTTTCTCGCTTGAAGTTTTTTCGGGACACAAAAATACAAAAAATTGTCGCATAGTGAAATTTGCTTCTCCCTCCATGAATTTTGTGTAACGGGTGATGTTTATAAAATGAAATAAAAACATTTGTATCCGCTTTTTTAAGGCTCTGTTTTAACCATCAGTAGGGCTGATGTGTGTAGATTATTTCTGTATAAATTTTACAGGAATCCGACCACGGGTTAATTAAAGGTTACGAGTTTAATCACGCGGTGTAAGATTTTCTAGACTGAGTAAAATCTGAAAATTGCGAGATCTGGAATCTTGTGACGTCACACACTCAAGTGCTGCGATTGGTCTATCCCGGAATACGCAACCTGTATAGTTTACTGATCTTGGGCGGGCGTGTCATTTGTGGTGGACGGGGATCCTCCCGTTTCCTTCATTCCACCAACACTCTCCACTTCAACTTCCTTTCCCCCCTCATTATCATCCCGTTCCCCTTTACTGGTTTTCGGGCCAGCTCCTGCTGCAGACTCTGCTGCGGGCCTCCCCCGTCCTGCCCCGTTGCTTGTGGTGTACCGTGCCTTTGGGGCTCTCAGAGGGACCCTGGGTTCGTGGCGCATGTCTGGCTGTGCCGCGCCTATGGGGCTCTGGTACGAGGGACCCTGGGTACGGTGCACGTGGAGTGGTACCTGGTCCTTGTTGGATGTAGGGGAGCTCCGTGGGGGCTCGTGGTGGAGTCTGTTGACTGGGGGGCCTTAGGGCATGCACCTCATTCGTTTCCTGGGGGTGTACAATGGGCCCGCCTATGAGGCCTCCGTACACGAGCCCGTCAGGGCTCAGCCCCTGAACCATACCATACCATAACGATAAATGTCTTTCAGTAAATACAGGTTACCGGTACTTTTGTATCCTCAGGCACCAGACTTGTCCGTTACAATTTTTATAATAATAGAAAATCATGCAAAGTACAAACAAGATGAAGGTCGTTATTATACACAACTAATATGAACGCACTTGCTAAATTTTTTTAGTACATAAAACCAAACTTGAAACATGATAATAAACAAATATTACACCTAACAACCTACTCGTAGACAAAAAACAGAATTGTGAACTAGCATAGGCAACCATCACTTGGCAATTTAATATTACTCTGTAATACAGGGGTGCCCACAGGGGGGGGGGGTTAAGACGCAGACTGCGTCATTGAAATTTCTGGGGGGGGGGGGCAAAATATTATTGTTTTATGAATTTTCTGGGGGGGGGGGTGAAAATTGTTGCAAAATTAGCATTTTATATGTTAAAAATAAAAATGGTCAAGTTTTATAACTTTAAGAGGTCTCTTCTAATTCCTTAGAAGTGAATAGTCAATCAATTAGCGCCCATACCCGGGGGCGGGGGGGGGGGCGCAAGGGAAAAAATGCATATTAATAATTATTATAGTCAGGTGTTTTTCTTTTAAGACAATTATTTGAAAGTCAGTTGAGACATAAAAAGTTTGCAGAAGTTTTACCAAATCGACAACATGGAAGCAGAATCCACAGTGGATTAGGAAAGGGGGGTTCAGGGGGGTTTGACCCCCAAAAGTCAAAACCTAAAATTCTATATTTGTACTTTAAAAAAATATTTAATCAAACAAGATTTGTTGGTGTGTCAGATATGATATAGCAGTTATTTTCTTCTCATAACATAATGAGTAGTATTATGTCCACTGTTCCATGTGTTATTCAACTTTTCTTATAAATAGTAATAAGTATTATAACTTAGGTAACAATTTCTTGTTTAAGTTGCCATGTCTTAGAGTATAGTAAACAAATTTGCTAACTAGTTTTTCAGTGTTAAAATAGCGTAAAATGTGATTTTCATTAGTTCAATATTTAAAAATTTTCCGGGGGTGGACCCCCCACATAGGTAATGATTTATTATTTACATTGGCATGTCTTAGAGTTTGGTAAACAAATTTCCTAACTAGTTTCTCAGTGCTAAAATAGAGTAAAATATGATTTTCATTAGTTCGATATTTAAAAATTTCCCGGGGGTGGACACCCGACTTAGGTAACAATTTCTTGTTTACATTGGCATGTCTTAGAGATTGGTAAAGAAATTTCCGAACTAGTTTTTGAGTGCTAAAGTAGCGTAAAATGTGATTTTCATTAGTTCAATATGTAAAAATTTTCCGGGGGTGGACCCCCACTTAGGTAATGATTTCTTATTTACATTGGCATGTTTTAGAGTATGGTAAACAAATTTCCTAACTAGTTTTTCTGTGCTAAAATAGCGTAAAATGTGATTTTCATTGTTCAATTTTTAAAAATGTTCTGGGGATGGACCCCCGACCTCCTTTTTTGAGGGTATTCCAAACCCCCCGGCACTTTCAACCCTCCCCGCAATTATTTTCTGGCTACGTCATTGTTGCACTTATTATATTATTAAAATAATGTTACAAAGTGGCCCAAGAAGTTAAACAACAAAAAATAAATTAATTTAAAAAAATGCCCCCCCCTAGAAAATATCATATGGGCGCCCTTGTCGACAGCCAATCAGGTTGGGGGGTGAGCAATGAAGTTTGGGGGGGGGGGGTGAGCAATGAAGTTTGGGGGGGTGAGTCATGAAGTTTGGGGGGGGGGTGGGCACCCCTGTGTAATAGAAAATTCATTAAGTGAATAAAAGCTTTCATTAATTATTGTTTAAATTTTTTTAAAAATATTTTAAGGTTAGGTAAATTTTTTATTCGTAATGACAAGCTGTTAAACAATTTCATACCCTGATTATAGCCAGTTCCTTCCTGATACAACATGGTGCCATGCGAATTGATATGAATGTTTCCACAATAACGAGTACTATATGGTTGGAAACTTTTATTTACAGGGTAAAATGATTTGTTTTTGAACATATGGAATAATACTTAAAAAAATGTATATAAGGTCATTATTTGACTTTAACAAAGGTATGGCTTACAGCTGCTGCATTTCCCGATCCCCATTATGATTCTTATAATTTGCTTTTGTTTAAAGAATAAATGCTGACTGTAACTATTACTACCTCAAATGATAATGCCATATCTCAATTAATTATCTATTTGAAACACTAGTGTAGATATTCAAGACAATCTTGCATAACACTTCCACTGTTGCTGCTGCAGTATTAGGAGATACCGGAAGGTCTTGTCACACTGATAGTAGTTGCAAGTTATCTGAAACTTAAAGAGGAGAGAGCAGTATCTACAAGGAAAAAACAGCTTATAATAGCTTAAGCTTACACAGCCGGCGTCAACATTTTAAACTGACACAATCTTCTATGCAAAATGGCAAGTGGTCTAGTAAAATGGTTTTAACTTTATATTAAATGTGTTTTATGTTGAATTGCAATGTGTTTTGGCAAGATATTATAAAAATTACTACCTCTATGTGAGATACTCTTAAGACTTCTGGTCAACCTCTGACAGGTCATATGTATATTATGTGATGTTCTGGTATCGTACTCATGCTATGATTTAATAAAATAAAGTGCTAATAGAAAAATATGTTTCATGAGGCTGCTTTTACATGATATATATATAACTGATAACAAAATGATTACAGCATATATTCTAACATAGAAGCGCCATCTGAAAATATTTTGGGGTGACAAGAGTTGGACTTTTAGTAGGTATACATAGGCCTTATGTACAAACACTAAAATATTTGGGGGGAGGGGCAGAAAATCTTGGCCCCCCCAAAGTTGGCACCTACGTTCTATGGCAGTTTTAAGAAGAAATTAATGTTTTAATTGGTTATAAGTAAATGCGTAGCGCTATGATTACAACCTTCGGTTGCACCGACATCGATTACAAGCTAACGGATGTAAACTTCTGACAAATGACTGTTAGGTTAGTTTTGATGTGCACCAGCAGTTAGCCGTCATGAAGATATGGTTAACACCCGTAAATTTTAAACAGAGAAATTTGGCAGGTAGTTAGAACTTAAAAATAATAAAAAATAAAAAAAAAAAATAATAATAAAAAAAAAAAATGGCGGAGTAGCTTGCGAGAGATGATTTTCAAGATGAGCTTTAGTACATGGATTATTTGGACCAGCGCAGCGTTACGAAGAGCGACTGCAAGGTGTTATGTCTGAAAGAGAGGATCCATTCAACGATTCTCTCGTGACTTCCGACTATCCTGCATCTTTTTTAATACCAATTTCATATGTTTTTTACTTCCTCTGCCCGTACCATATTTACTGTAGGTAGAGGAAGTATTGTTTTCGACTCCCAAATTCGAAGTTGAGTTTTTAACATAGCCTAAATACACGTTTCAGGTCCCCTGAATTCAAACATACTGTTTTCAGAAACAGTTATTATTATTATTATTATTATTATTACAGGAGGTCATTATTGGCCTTTGGTGTATTTAGAATATTTGAGTATAGACCTACCACTTTCTATGTCACGAAGGGAAGATGTCAGTAACTTACGGTTAATCAGTTTAGGACCCCCAGAAATTGATTTCTAAATACGTAGTTGTCCCAAGGGTAAGTAAGTAAGTTTTAGCGTCTAATTATAACATTGGTGTCACTTGGCGATTGAGAGTAATGTGCTATGTAAAAGAACAGTAAAAATCCAAATCTAATTCAACTTTTGAAGTTTACTGTGCATCCGACATTCCTTCGTAGGAGGCTACAACAAGTAGGCTTACTGGGGACAATGCAGCACTCTGCTGGATGTGACATTTTGCTTTTAGCAGCATGGGAAACAGCCAAGTTTGATATCATATTATTCTTTAGAATCCATAGATTCCATATAGCCTACTGTACTATATAAATAGGCTATGTACATAAATAATTTAAAAACTGTGAGCCTGACAGTTAAGTAAGATCAGCCTATTTCTCCTTTTTCCAAAGTGTTATTTCATATGGAACTTTACTTTGGTAAAACAGCAGTTATATTCAAAATATTCTTGTGCTACAAAAAAAAAAAAAAAAAAAAAAAGCTGTTAGAATTATTACAGATTCGGAAAACTAGAACATTGTAAGCAATTATTCATTAGGTTTGGGTGCTTAACAGTAATTAACTTATACGTAGCCTATACCATGTTTTGGTGCACACAAAAAACAAATTACCAGATTCTCATTGTAGGAAGGATGTACATACTCATAAATAGAGTTCGGATGTTTATTAACCTAGAAAATTAAAAAAAAATATGACTGCAAATATGCCCTTAAAAATGGCTAAATATGACCCAAAAATCCTAAATATGACATCATAAAAGAACGCATTTTCTAAAAAATAAATGTTCCAATTCAAAACATTTAATGACACTAAATCATGATATCATATTAATCCAATCAGGTAATCACTTTTTAACAATTTTACAGGTGATTTACAGTTTTACTTGTAAAGAACTTCTAATCTGTTAATGTTTCCAGATACCACTCCAAATGCGTACTGAAAATATTTTAAACAAGGAGGAAGAGATAATTGTGCTATTACTTATTACTGTCCCTTCGCATTTCAGTTACATTAAAACCAAAATATTCGTTACTCTTTTTTGAAAAAAAAATTAAGTAGGCCTATACAATTCAGTGCATATACTGCATAACTGTGCTCTTTTACCGAATTTATAAGTGACATATGACGTAAAATTACAAATATGACCGAAATATGACCAAGACCATGAAAATGACCAAAATGTGGCTTTATATGAAAAATAAAAACTGTCCGATTAGGATAGCAAGTCTGAAATTCATGTTTAATTTGGTTTGCGGCGAGCATGGAAGCAGGGATAAAAATATGACATGTCATAAACATCCGAACCCTACTCATAATCAGTGATGGGAAGTAATTGAATAAAAATAATCGGATTACAGTAACAATTCCTTTTTTGGTCCCATTTACTTGTATTCAATACTTTAAAAAAATGTAATTTCTACTTGTAATTTACTTCTGGAAATAGAATTGTAATTGTCACAATTTAGTAGTCGTTGGTATTAGTATCATTCTCGTTTGCTTTATCGTCATCATTACTGTTTTTGCAACTAATATCCAAATTAGAGTTAATATTAACAAAAAGTTACAAAATGTTCCCGAAAATATTCTCATTGATGTGTTTTTGTTTTGTTTATGCATTAATAATTTGGGCTTGTGCCCAAAACAAACCAAAAATAAGGTATTTTTAGGTACTGCCATTTTGTAAAGTAATTGTAAATGTAATTGTAATTTTACTGATTACTTTTTGAAAAATTTGTAATTGTAATTAAGTAAAATGTCTCTCAGGTAATTGTAATTCAGCCCAATTACTTTCTTTTTGTACTTTTCCCATCACTGCTCATAATACCCGGAATAGTAAATGAATCGATGTGCCTTTTGGAAGACTCTCATAATCATTAAACAGTTTTGAAATACTAGGCTTAAAATGATTAATTAATAAACGGCCAATAAAATCTATACAACGATTTAAAGATTAACTATATAGTTGGTTGATTAAGACATCTGTTTACTCTGTAACAGAGTTTTTTGAATGTGAATAGGCCTACATTTTAGTGTTTTAAGTTTAGGTTGATGAAAACAACAAAGATTTTATATTACCACAATATTTTACTCAAAGAAAGTAATAATGGAAAAGGAATTTTGATTAGTTTTTCCTGTGAAGTTATTTAATTATCTCTCATTAATATACTCATAACCTATGATGTATCAATATTGTATGTGATATATGTAATTTTATGAATGACGTCTATTACTGTACAAGTTCAATGACAATAAAATATTTATTATTATTATTATTATTATTATTATTATTATTATTATTATTATTATTATTAAATATGTAGTGCTAAATGACTGAATATGTAGAAAAATCGTTTAAGTATTTAAAATCGATGCAATATCACATACTTAAAATATTTTTTATGGTTGTAATTAAAATTTTCAACATAGTGACAGTCGGCATGAATTTAAAATGAAAATAATTTAAAGCCTACTTATGTAACGAAGAGGGTATAAGTATTATTTATGTAGCCTATGGTGTAGGTAAACGTAATAGTTTTGACAAAATTCAGTAAAACCTGCTCTGAATTTTTGTAGCCCTTGTATAGTGGTGTGAGAGGAGATTGCCATGTCTTATACTACAGTTAATTAGAATCTTTGGTAAAAACCCATTTAAGAATTTACTTTAGCTGTTGTTGTGATCATCCTCTTGAAGAATTGTCAATCATTTTGATTCACCTACTGTAGACAAACCTTAAATTATTAATTTTAATAAAGCAATTTATACAAATATATATTAAAATGGTTATATACCTAGGTATATTATATAATTAAAAGGGTATTTAAATTTCTAATGGGCTGGACATGTTGAGCGCATGGGGGAGGTTAGATACCTACAAAATTTTGACGGGGAGTCTCGAAGGAAAAAGACCACTTGGAAGACCTAGACATAGATGGGAGGACAATATTAGAACATATTTAAGGGAAGTCGGATTTGCGGGGGATGGTTGGATGGAGTTGGCACAGAATAGGCTCGAGTGGCGGGCTCAGGTAAGCGCGGCAATGAACCTTCGGGTTCCATAAAATAGATAAAATTCCTTTAGCTTACTTAGGAATTGTCTATTACCATTGAATAAGTACGTAAGCTTCTTGGAGTTGCCTCGCTTCATTCAGCCGCGCTGACAGACTTCAAGAGAGCCATGTGCTTGGTTCCTCTCCGGCACCCGGCAGTCTGTGTATCGCGGTTGTGAAGTGATTGTGGATTGCTGTGGCTACGGAGGGAGATCCCTTCTACGATGTAAGTCTATATACAGGTTCCTGTCGGTCTTTTTCTAAATTATTATACATTTCTTTGCCTTGATTCTCTGGCTAACTCAGCATATCACTTGTAAATTGATGAATTTCATTGTTTTTACCTTTGAGGGCCAATTATAATAAGTTGACAAATATATTCACCTTATTCAATGCTTTAGTTGGAAAATATTTTATGGGGGTACTCACCTTCCATAGAACGCATATCTATTGCGAATTTAATAGTGTTTGTCATTATTAACAAATACGCTCTCGTGAATTGGACATTTAATAAGTATTTTAGGACAATATCGTTCCTGTACTGCCAGTACGACGTACCGGAGCACATATTTTTCCCGGTATGGTAGAAGGAAAATAATTTTATACCGGTACGCAGTACCGGTGCGTACCGGCCCAACTAAAGCACTGACCTTATTATAAGTTACCCTCAATTTTACTTATAAATGAAATGCATAAGCCACTTGGGATACTCTGAAGTTAAATAACACTGCGTACTAGTCGTAGTATACAGTGGCGGACGCAGGGGGGGGGGATAGGGGGGTTACATCCCCCCCCGAAATTTGAAAAATGTACTCTAAGTGGCCAGTTTTATAAACTAATTGTATATGTAAGTTGATTAATTTTTTTTAGTATTCTTTCTACCTATTCAAATCCCCCCCCGAAAAAAATTTCTGCGTCCGCCACTGGTAGTATATAAAATCACCATGCAGCAGTTGCAGCACTAGTTCTCTATAGTTGTATGTACTGTAGAAGGTCAACAGCCGTAAAAAAAGATTACAATAACAGCAGTTGCACACTTGTTATTTATGGTAGGTGACTATGTAGCAGTTGTATTGTGTATGTGTTAAAATTATATTATGCACTAATTAAAACACCTTTGTGAATTTCACAGATGTTTAATGTAGTCCCAAGGCGTTATACATTCAAAGTAGTCTTGGAAAATGCATTTCGGCAAGCAGATTCTTATGCCATCTGTGCTGCAAGTGCTCCATGATGATTTTATGTATATATTACGACTAGTACGCAGTGCATCCCAAGTGGCTTATGCATTTCATTTATAAGTAAAATTGAGGGTAAATATTAGGACTGTACCGATTAATCGATTAATCGGCTCGATTAACCGATTAAACATTTAATCGTCGATCAATTACATTTTCCGATTAATCGGTTTAGTCGAATTCTGAAAAAAAATTTCGAGAAATGGGTTAAATGACCAAACTCCTTTCTCTCGCTTCTCCGGCCTTTGCACATCATGTGTCATTCATTCAGCCTATTGTGTCCAAACAATTCCCGTTATTCAGAAACCCGAAGGGTAGTTTAGTTAACAAACTCGTGTGTCTCAAGTCTTGGCTGAAAAAGTAACCGGAAATGTAAGTTGTGTATATATTTTTTCACTATTTTTTTCTTGGTATTCATTAATTCAGGATTTCTTCTGATTATCTGTAGTGTCGTAGTTATTAAACGTGTAAAACAATATTAAATGTACACTTTGGTTTCGTTTAAAATACCGACCTGTTTGTCGATTAATCGATTAAAGTCAAGCGTTAACTCGATTAGAAATTTTAATCGATTTTCAGCCCTAGTAAATATATTGGTCAACTTATTATATCACTTGTGGTTGTAGATAGATAGATCTTTCTCGATACTTCCATATCCCAATCTTACTTGCGTAGCGTGTTCCAGCGCGCAATGAAGTTGAACAGGTTTTTGATGTGTATTTTTCTTCCATGTACACGGTGTGCATAATCTTGTCTGCTAGGTTAGGGCGTAATTCAGAATTAAATTTTCCTTTCTATAGATTATACACAAATGTATTAATTTTCATCCTTTCTTGGGCAAAAGATAGATTTATGCTGCACCCCAGCCAAGCTCCGCCGTTTTGTTAGGTTAGGAACGTTTATGTTAGTTTAGGAGCAATATACTGAATAGCACAAGGTTTATTATGTCTCACAATGAATTTCTTCAGTGACGAAACCCTAAACCCCACCTTCCCAGGCGGGCCTCATTAGAGAGGAGCCTAGGGTGCAGCATAAAACTATTTTTTCCCCATTTGTTGAATTCAAACAAATTTATAAGATAAAACTTTAATTTTCTATAGCTGATTAATTTGGCTCTAAGTTATATTGGCTACCAACTGAACTTGGATCTTATGGTTTTATAGTCAAGCCAGTTTACAAGAAATAATAACTTCTATATTTCCCAATAATATAATAAATGCCAGATGTTGCGTTTTTAACTTCAATCACTTGCGAAAATTTAAATGCCCACTGTGGAAGAAACACCATTCTGTGGAAGAATGTCCCATCAAGGATAGGGAAACCTTTCAAGCATACTACCACTCAAGTGGTTAATTTCTCTTGTGATATTGTCTATAAGTTCTTATAATGTATGAGGTTTTGAACTATACGCTTTATTTTTTAAATTCCCCATAAATAATAGTCATATACTGTTAAAGCCGGGGACCGTGCGGGTCATAAACCCCTGCTGATTACTCAATCTTAAAAAATATATTGAGTGAACTTGAATGACTCATCAGCTGTATGCTCAGTGGCCTAGTTTTGCTGGAAATATGCACTGCGACATTCAATATCGGTTACGTCTTCAAAGAATTGTTTAAGTACGTTATTCCTATAACGCTCTGTATATAAGATTTACTGTCACTTTATCTGCTTAAAGTAGTGGGTCTATTATCCTGTATGCATTTACAGTGTACCAGATCCCTATTTTCTGGTCATGTAATGGGGTTTGTTGAACTATATCGGGTTTCTCTGAGCTCCAGTCACTCCTTACCCCCGGAGTGACAAGAAATTAAGCCTAAACCTCCGGTCAAACCAAATTTTGGTAACCATCTGTGATGTGTGTATACCTATTGTACCCTTAGGTAGGCCTACATCCGTAGGGGATGTTGATGGTGTGACGTGTTTGGGCTGTGTACATGTGTCTTTGTATTTTGGCGCAGGATTGACCTAAGTGCTGATAGGTCTTATGTGCTACATTTTCGGAGTGTTTTTTTTAGTGACTTGTAGTTATGTATTCTAGAGGTTTGTAGTGCGTGTATCTGTTTGAGGGGATTATTGACCAGTCCGGCATTCGCCTTAGAAAGAGGGAAACCCCTCAAAAACCTCGCTCGGACTGGAGTAGTGGCCAAATGACCATCTACATACTCGACTGTTATCACGTAATAGCAATTAATGGACAATATAGATCTTATACAGCCTAATTTCAGTTTCAGGATTTTGGTAGCTCGCCATGATGAGGTGCTTGAAATTTCGGTTTTTCAATTTACTGTGCAAGCCTTCGCAGAGATTTTTGAGGAGAATGTTCTAATCGTTTTGATTTCTCCTCAGTAAATACGCGCCGCTTTACCCATAGTTTCCTGTAGAGAATCGAACCCGTTCCCCGAAGTTTACTTATAAGTTTTCGCACGGCTTCTCTGCTTGGAGGACGTACACCTGGGAATTTTGTTAAAAAACGATGTCTTACGTCCTTGCAAGATGATGTAATCACATAGGTATTGTAGATGAAAGGTCATTGCTCTTATAGAGGTCATTGAACGTCTCATCCCCTCCAAGCTGTTTTGCTTCATAGTTCACACTCAGCAACTTTCAGTTCTAATCTGTAAATACATATTCCAAGATTTTTGGTAGAAACCTTTGTAGCGAATAATACTTTTAGTTATAGTTTAAATTTATATCATGGACGTACGGTCCAGGAGGGGTTCGATGTAAATTTGTCTCAGTACCATGTCCTCACGCACGTTGTAACGTAATGCTTTTTTTGCACGATTTAACTAATTAGTGGTAGGCCTACTTACGAATATTGTTGCCGTGGATCGTAAGTTGACATTCCCGCACGCAATCTTGTTGCTATGTGCGGTAAGAGTTTTCGTGCGGTAAGAATTTACTTACGGCACATCATAATACAAGCCTTTATGGACAAGGCCCCCCAGGACAAATATTCGGTTCCCATAACAACAAACACATGCGAATCACTTTCTGAAATAAACATCTATCTTCAATAATGTATATACATAATATTTTCAGGTAATATCTCAATTAATATAATTAAATTGATATACATAATCATCGTGCAAAAAATAGCATGCAATACTCGTGCCGTAAGCGCATAACGGATCTCGGAAAATTGAAAAAACTCTGCGCGAGCGCCTCGTTTTTTCAAACTCTTTCCTCGATCCGTATGCATCGCTTACAGTCTATAAATAGAAACTTTCTTTTGACAAATTATCGTAATACTGTATTTTTAAAGTCATCTGTAAATTTACCGTTGGTAAAGTCTGATTAATGCGGATTACGTCATGATGATTTTGTGTTGAGCTCGTGATTATTGTTGACTTTACGAACAGGTTGATGGATTTCGGTGGGAGTACTCAAGTTGTATAATCATTTTTGCATCATGGATTTTTGGATTTGCAAGAAGTGGAAATTATAATATATGATGGACAGGGAATTAATAACTGAGTGCTACAATTCATATAAATCATGTTTTGAGCATATTAAAGTCCTTAATACATTTTGTATATTTTAAAACGGTACCCAACCTCAACGGGCAACTACGGATAACCTGAAGTGCTGCCAGTTTCGCGAGATGTTTGGAAACCTACATTAGTTAATATTTTTTAAGTGGATTTTTCTATTTTCTCCTCTCGAAAAAAACTAATCTCTTTCATTTCTATAGGACTCATACTCTGATGAAAAGCAGTTCATAGTTTTCTCACGAAAATAAACTCAATCTATTTATGAAGAAATAAAGAAATTCCCACAATTGTGCGATTATTTTTGCTAGTGGCACTTGTCGTCCGCTTCTCTGCCCCACCTGTCATGTAAGAAGCATCATACATGAAGTTCAATGAGTCTGATGACAATCGATGACTTGTATCACACAAACGCCGGTGAGTTTAAAAACATCCTGATGCTTCACCTGGTGAATTGTCCTGACTTTACAAACAGGCTGTTGGAAGTACAATGATATCGATTGAATTAATCGATGACTTTAAAAACATACCCTATACACACTACTGTATGGGCCAGAATCCAAACGAACTCTTCATGCCGATCACTAGGACCATTATTGAAATCAGGTACCGGTAGGTCGAGATCCAAGGTATGAACTATGAGTAGTGGGTGACACTAGCTGCTAGAGTTCCCACACGCCCTGTAAAATATGGGAACGTTTCTTTTTCGCTAATGAGCCCCCCTGTCCCGGAAGGAGTCTTCGGGACGCGTTTTTGTCCCGTATTCAATTTTTTATTTACGTTTTATTTTTTACTCTCCAAGGGCAGCCCTGAAAAGAAATGGGATGACAACACAGGCTGACAGTTGCCAGCTTCATGTATGAGTATCTGAGGTGTACAAAACTCGCTTTTAGCTTGCCCATACCCGCTTGGACGTCAGGCAAGCAAGTTGCCAGCATCGCAGTCGGTGTGCAGGCAGGCTTCTTTAGACCTTGAATGGGATTCCGATCAGCTAAACAACCCCAGTTGCTAAGTGTGGGTAATACTTTTTTACTTTTCTACATGTAGATAGAAGTAATTCATCATGTAGATAATTAAAAAGTGAATAAAGTATTAAAAATCATTTTAGCGTCTTTAACACATTTATTATTTTTATTATTGTTATTGACTTATTGTTATTACTGCTGACTTATCATTTTTATTAAGCTATAACTGCAATTTCTATTGATATTAATACTTCTAAGAAGGGTGTATAATAGTATATTAGCCTATTATTATTATTAAGATTATTATTGTTAATATTATACTGCAATGCCACAATATCTGTTGATATTCATATTGCTGAAAAGTTATTAAAATTATTATTGCTTATTGTTATAGTTATTATTATTGTTTTTATTGCTATTGTGTTATTGTTGTCATTATTGTTTATTGTTATAGTTTTTATTACTGCTGTTGTTTTTATTACTTTTATTGTTATTGTTTTATTGTTGTTATTGTTTATTAGTGCTTGACCTAAATTTAAAAAAAAACCTTCTCCCTCGATGGTGGTAAATGGCCTCAGATCTTTCGCGCACATTTATACGCATTTATCAGCTATTAACCCAGATAGCACGGAATTATTTTTAACACGTTTTCTTTTATTAAATTGCATAAAACACTTCATTTTAACTAAAGATTCTTACAGTAATGTGATTTATTCTTGTAACTTACATACTTTCTGAAATAATGCCCATGCTCCTGGAAGGATGTCAGCATAATGCACATAGAAAATAATTAAATACACTTCTTCGAGTACGTTATTGTTGTTTTACACTTTGCTTTGTGTGATAAGCAACGAAACATGCTACATGAAGTGACAAAACACATTTCATGCACTGAGGTGTAGCTTTCTTGTGGCATTATCTGCAAAGGAGCTTTTTTTCTTTCCTGTATTACTGTCTGGTGTTAGGTCGGCAACATAATGCTACAGTTTATCTAACCAAGAATCAGCCTTTGATGAACCCAATGGCCGTCCTCTTGAATAAACCACTCTTTTGTCTGATTCCAAAATAGTAGGCTAGTGACTATTCTTCGGAGAAATGATAGATAGTCTAATTTACCGCCATTTTTGCCACGCATTTTGCTCCGCAATATGTAGGCTATGCAATGCGTAACGTTAGGAAAATACCATTTCTTGCCTCCTACTGATACACGGTGCAAAGAAATGTTTCGGTCAGCCCTGTCAATGCCTCCCATGTGTGTATTATAGTTGTGGATGACTTGTGGTTGATCGACACTAATTCGCTTTTTTTTTTGCTTTTGTGAGTACTAGTCTGACGAGTTGGTAAGACTCTGTCGAAGTTAGTAGCCACATTCACCACACTGTCATCATTCCATCTAGTGACGAGGACATTGCTTGTGTCATCAGACCTGAAGTCACATGTACCCATGGTGTTTTCTTCATCACTGTCGGTCATATCGCACTCTTTCCCAATTCTATTGGCTGTTATTGCCTCTGTGGCTTCAATTCCTCTTTTATGCAGATCCCTAAGTAGAGGTATTGAGGTAAAGACAGTGCTTTAGTTGGAAAATATTTTATGGGGGTACTCACCTTCCATAGAACGCATATCTATTGCGAATTTAATAGTGTTTGTCATTATTAACAAATACACTCTCGTGAATTGAACATTTAATAAGTATTTTAGGACAATATCATTCCTGTACTGCCAGTATGACGTACCGGAGCACATATTTTTCCCGGTATTGTAGAAGGAAAATAATTTTATACCGGTATGCAGTACCGGTGCGTACCGGCCCAACTAAAGCACTGGGTAAAGAAATTGTCAAAATACACTCTATAGGGAAATTGTTCCAGCTTGTCAATATAAGTCAGTATATCCAAGTCCTTTTTCAGCATATTTATCAGGTAATGTACCAGCTTCTTGATATGGCCCGAACCAGCTTAGGTACCCAAAACTGGGTCCACCACACCAGAACTTATAGCCATATCTAATTGGCTTTCCATGGATGAATTGTTTTGCACCATGTTTACCAAAGTAAGGTACCATGAATATGTGAACTGTACTCTAAACATTTCTCATTTATTTTATCTATTAGTGGCCGTACTTTAGCAAATCGATCACCTAAAGGTAGTCCATCATTGTTACAAGCATGTAGGTTCCACATTATAAATCAGAATCGATCCCTTTAGAGCGTGGGCTACTGTATACCCCCCATCCCCCCCCCCCGTGGGATTTTACGACTCACATATTTTTTTGTTGGTATTGCCATGTAGTTTCAGTTTTTAGTTGTTTGCCCCTTATCAATTACAGCATTTACCCGGAAACCCCGGAAAACTACGGAAATCCGGAGAAAATTAGTTTGTTTTAATTTTTCTTTTTTCTTTGCTCCTAATAGGCCCAGGGAATTTCTGAATCACATATTTTTGGTTGGTATTGCCATCTAGATTAAGTTTTTACTTGTTTGCCCCTTATCAATTACAGCATATCCCCGGAAAACAACGGAAATCCGGAGAAATGACTTTGTTCTAATTTGTCTTTGTTCTTTGCTTCTAATATGCCCAGGGAATTTTTGACTCACGTATTTTTTGTTGGTATTGCCATCTAATTTAAGGTTTCAGTTGTTTGCCTCTTACCAATTACATCATATCCCCGGAAAACCCGGAATACCACGTATATACGGAGAAAATGACAACGTTTAACTTCTTTAATCTTTGTTATTTGCTTCTAATATTCAAAGGGAATTTCTGACTCATATGTTTTTTTGTTGGTATTGCCATCTACATTAAGGTCTCAGTTGTTTGCCCATTATCAATTACAGCATATCCCCGGAAAACTCCAAAACCCACAGAAATCCGGAGAAAATTACTTTGTTTTAATTTTTTAAATCTTAGTTCTTTGCTCCTAGTATTCAAAGGGAATTGGTTACTCATATGTTTTTGTATTGGTATTGCCATCTAGATTAAGGTTTCAGTTGTTTGCCCCTTATCAATTACAGCATATCCCCGGAAAACTCCGAAAACCACGAAAATCCGCAGAAAATTAGTTCGTTTTCATTTATTAAAAATCTTTGTTCTTTGATCCTAATATTCCGAGGGAATTTCTGACTTACATATTTTAGTTGGGATTGTCATCTAGATTAAGGTTTCAGTTGTTTTCCCGTTATCAATTACAATATATCACGGTAAAACCCGGAAAACCACGGAAATCCACGGAATTTCTAGAACTCGGAACTTGTGATCTACAGTCACTGAAACCGTTATTGCGAAGTAATTCTGCTTCAGGTGTGTCCTTTGCAGGTTCAAAAGGGTGAGTATGTGGACTACGAGATATCTGCCATAATTGTGATGGTCACATGCAAAAAAAAATGGGAATCATATTTTCTAAACATGCCAAGTTAAGTCAAAGTTGTTTTCTTTAGTTGCTCGCTGAAATCTCAAAATCAAAGACACTTTGTCCATATTACCAATCCAAAATTGTGCTGTTTTACCCAATGTCCCTTCTATAACTTCAGTCAAGAAAGTTTGATAGTGACTGGAAGGTTTGGCAAGATGAATTATCATTCACAGATGTCAAATTAGAATATGAAGGGAGTGCTGCCAGGTTTTCAATCGCTTTCATCCCTTCGGCAACAGGATTTTTTTCCAGTATTATTTGTCATACTCTAATTGGTAAGGGAAAACAACTGAAACCTTAAACTATATGGCAATAGGAACAAAAAGTATGTGATTCAGAAATTCCCTGGGAATATTAGTATCAAAGAACAAAGATTTTTAGAAAATTAAAACAAACTCATTTTTCCCCGGATTTTCGTGGTTTTCCGGAGATATGCTGTAATTGATAAAGGGAAAACAACTAATCCCTTAATCTATATGGCATTACCAACACAAAAGCATATGAGTCACAAAATCCCTTTGAATATTAGGAGCAAAGAACTAAGATTTAAAAAAAATAAAACAAAGTAATTTTCTCCGGATTTCCGTGGTTTTCAGGGTTTACGTGGATTTGCTGTAATTGATAACGGGCAAACAACTGAAACCTTAAACTAGATGGCAATACCAACAAAAAAACATGAGTCAGAAATTCCCTGGGAATATTAGGAGCAAAGAACAAAGATTTTAAAGAAAGTTTTAAAAAGTCAATTTCTCCGGATGTCCGTGGTTTTCGGAGTTTTCTGGAGATATGCTATAATTCATAAGGGGAAAACAACTAAAACCTTAATGTAGATGGTAATGCCAACAAAAAACATATGAGTTAGAAATTCTCTTCGAATATTAGGAGCAAAGAACAAAGTTTTAAAAAGAAAACATAGTCATTTTCTCCGTATATACGTGGTTTTCCGGGGATATGCTGAAATTGGTAAGGGGCAAACAACTAAAACCTTAATCTAGATGGCAATACGAACACAAAAACATATGATTCACCAATTCCCTTTGAATACCAGGAGCAAAGAACAAAGATTTTCAAAAATTTAAACGAAGTCGATTTTTCCAGATTTCCATGGTTTTCGGTGTTTTCCGGGGATATGCTGTAATTGATAAGGGGCAAACAACTGAAACCTTAATCTAGATGGTAATGCCAACAAAAAAACATACGAGTAAGAAATTCCCTTTGAATATTAGGAGCAAAGAACAAAGATTTCAAAAATAAAACATAGTCATTTTCTCAGTATATATGTGGTTTTCCGGGGATATGTTGTAATTTGTAAGGGGCAAACAACTGAAACCTTAAACTAAATGGCAATATGAATAAAAATGTGTGAGTCAGAAATTCCCTGGGAATATTAGGGGTCAAGAACAATAAAAATTAAAACAAACTCATTTTCTCCGGATTTCCGTAGTTTTCCGGGTAAATGCTGTAATTGATAAGGGGCAAACAAGTAAAATCTTAAACTAGACGACAATACCAACAAGAAAATATGTGTGTCAGAAAATCCCACGGGGGGGGGGGGGAGGGTTTGCTATTGGTAGCCCATGGTCTACTTGCCATAGTTTCGGAAATCAATATGTTATGGGCATCAGGTGACTTTTCCCAATACATATCTTTCTGTGGCAGGTCGACATAACAACTCAATAATGCCTATGAAACACTTCATCTCTTCTTTAGAACGGTCTCCAAGCCTATTTCTTTTTGCGGCGTACTGATTTCTATATGTCATCAGCAAATTTACCATTTCATCATAAAAAAAAAAAACTCATGGGACTGTTAGGCCAGTCAGTAGAGGTATTGTATGATGCAAAAGGTGGGGTAGAAGATTTTATTTTTTTAACTTGTATATATGGATACAAGCATGTAAAAAAAACAAAAATGCTAACACGGGGACCTCGGGAAAACTTTTGGCGGCAAAAAACCTCGAAATTTTAGGACTTTTTTGGTTTTCTGCCTCTAACGCCTAAACGGTGCATCCTAGCGAAAAAGTTACGATAGAATTAATTAGAGAGCATTAAATTCTGCGTCGAATGAATACCACAACGTAATAATTCGGTCAAGTAGTATGGTCGGAAACCACGGTGAAAAAATGACGATTCTTTCCAACTTTGCCAAAAACCGAGATATGGTACTATATATGAGTCTGCAGCTTGGAAATAAATACTCTGAGAAAAATTCGTGAATTAAAAGTTGTAGAGCATCAAATTCTGCGTCTTCTAAGTACCAACATTTTTAGTTTCGGTCAAGTACACCTATCGAAATTGGCAATCTCCCGGTGTCCGGCAACTGGCATATGAAGGTACTTATGAGTTAGAACGCTTCAACAGTACGAGTGTATATCCTACAGAGTTATTCTTGCTTTAGTATCATCAAATAATCATTTTAAAATGTGAATGAGGAGAAAACACATGAGTAAATAAGAAAACATGAATGTAATTTAAAAACACAAAGAATTATACACCATACCGTTCATTTATTAATTTACCATGATGTTAATCTATAAAAACTGTTAATAATAGAAATGATGTGTTAATAAGCCTTATCAAGGATAGCATGGCTAAGCCCGAAACCTGTCACCAAATAAAGCCATTCTAACTACCTGAAAAACCATTAGTCCATAAATATATGTTTAAAAATGTGTATAATTTAAATAAACCAAGGAGCCCAGTTTCTCTATTAGCATCTGTGGAAGTGGTAGGAAGCTCTCACCATCCTCCTCTGGTTGTTCCTCGGGCTCCAATAGCTGGTTGAAGTGATCTTTGTCGTCATCATCATCAACTACCAGTGGATAAAGTGTTCTCACATTGTTGAACACAGTAGTGCTTGCATATGGAAGAGCACTTCAGACCAGCCTTCCGGCAAGAGCAGGCTCTACTACACGCTATCTTGCAAGGGCATGATACTGTCTTGAGTAGAGACAAGGGAGTCACGTATCTGTTGGTTTTTAGTGGCACTAGACCTGCATTACTACGCACCCATCCTCTTTCTTCAAGGTTTCTTGTTTTACCCAATCATCTCAGTATTTGATGGAAACACCAATATGAATGGTGGCGTGCAGCATCATAATCAGGTGGTAGTCTTGCGAGGTCCACTTTTCCCTTGGCCACTGCTCGTGTGAACGTGGATTGGTGCAGTTCGTCCAGAGCTACTGTCTGACTGTGAGCTGAAGGCCGAGCTGGTGGCATAGTGGGGGAAAGACATAGACAGTAAATGCAAGCGTATGGTAAGGTAGTGGGGGAACGCTAGCTCGGCCTTCAGCTCGCAGACAGACAGTACTTTGGTGGGATCTCCGGTGTAGAGATCACCAGCCTCGTCAGTCTAATCATGGCTGGTGAAGCATCGGGAGATGTCCTGAAGTTCTTTCGAAAAGGTGACCATGCTGCTCAGCTTCATCTTTCCTCGACCAAAAATAACAGATGTCGTATCACATCCACTAAACGCGTGTATGAAAAGGATGTGGCTGGATATGGATTGGTCGAATTTGAAAGATGTTCTCAAACATTGCACATCAGCAACTTCAGAAAGACCAAGTTGATGCATGGCTGGCTAAGCCCTATCATAAGCACAAGAAGGTCTATGTCCTCTCCAATTATTGGGACATTTTCATGCTCCTTGGCCTTGGAAATGAGAAAGTCAGCATGGGCCTGATTGACTTTAATGTCACAATCTTGGAAGTAACTTTTCAGGACTTCAATGAGAAGACTTTTATTAAACTCACCAAAAACTTTTCCTGAGCGACTTGGTAAATTGTATTTACATCAAAGATTACTTCGGGGGAATGGCGAATCTTCATCCGCCGCAATAACTCAGATCTTTTTGTGCCACTCTGAGCAGGGTAGGCCTATCTGTCGAACATAACGGCAACTTTCGTGGACCCATAGTGTATTTTTTTTTTTTAAGAGGATTAACTCTTGGCGATGGTGTCGAAGGAGGCGTTGGGTGGCCAAACAACTTTATGAAGCAGATAGCCTCCATCCAATACTGCGAAATACTCTTCTGCAGCATTGGAGGGAAGCGGGGTGAATGCTGCGTACATAGACACTATACACTAGACATACACTAAATATAATTATATTTAAGTTATTGTTAAATAATAATATTATTATTATTGTTATTATTATTATTATTACTGTTATTAAGAAATGTGATAGAAAGATACTTTCGGTTTGGTTGGCTAGAGTTGCAACTCACATGGTACCTTCATGGGATTCTTATGCCAGTTACCATACACCGGGAGATCGCTAATTTCGAGAGGTGTACTTCACCAAAACTGACAATTTTGGTACTCAGTGGACGCAGAATTTGATGCTCTACATTACAGTGACTGGCACGTTCCGTGCTCCGTGACGTCATACTACAGAGCAGCCACGCTTTTTATCAGGAGAGCCAAAAGAAAAGTCATCTGACATCTAAAACAGATAGGAAATACGTATATAAGGTTATATCTATCTTGAAAACCATTGAAGATAGACATAAGTCACCACTGTCTGACACATTAACTAAAAAAAATCAAATTTTGACACTAAGCCCACAAAATGTGATCTCAATAAATTGTAGTTGTTTGTTTAAGATGTTTCTGTCGTCTCATATGGCATGTTTGTATATTCCACACTATTTGAGTGTAACCTGTGCGGTTAACATATAGACCTAGAATTTCTCTGTCTGTATTGAAGTCTACACAGTCATGATCTGTGTTTTTAGGTGTTTTGCATAGGCAGAATCTATGTTTTAGACCACCTGTGTGGTCTAGTGGTTAGCATTGTCAGCCTTGTGATACAAAGTGGGAGTTTCTTGTTAAAGATGTACCAGCTCTGGTTCAGTAAGCCATCAATTACAGCTGTGGGAATCAGCATTCTGACCACATGCAGGGCCGTAGCAAGGTCCTTCTGCGCCCTTGGCGAGTTTGACAAATCTGCGCCCTCCCTGAAATATTTTTATTTAAATTTCTGTAAAATTCTTTATTATTTTAACATAAAAACACCGTTATTATCAAAGAAAACCTAAACCTCAATTTGAAAATGAACTAAGCGTTGGACTTTCAAGGTACTAAAACCTTATTTTCAGACGACTGAACTACTTGAAAAAATAATTAAATCATAAAATCTAGTATCAAAAGTAAAAATTTTTTTTCGAACAGAAACTTTTTACAGCTTCTGCAACATGCAATGATAAAATGAAAAATACATATTATTTATTTATAAATTGCACCAGTCTAAAAAAGGCGGGATTTTTCATGGTTAATTTTGCGCCCTCTTTGTACCTGCGCTCTTGGCGGGAGCCCACCTTGCCACCGCATAGCTATGGCCCTGACCACATGCCCCCCTAATCCTGTCATCTACCTATGGTAGATGATGTAGCAGTCAGATAGCAGTCTCTCAAAAGGATGTTGCAACATGTAGTTTTTCTCGCTTTTTTTATAAAATACATTTTGAAGGCTTTGATGTGTTCTGTGTTTTGATAATTGGACCTATTAATCGGATATAAGGTAGAATTAGGGGTATTTATTACATTTTAGTTTGTAGATTCCTGGCTTACTGTATTAACAAGCCAAGATATGTACTTACAAGTCTAATCTTCTCTCTATATGAGACCCTTAAAGCCCAAATGGTGTAACTCCAGTTTTTGGATTTTTTTAGTTATGGTCAGGATCCTATTCAGAAAGTGTTCTTCTATTAATAGTGCAAATGGTGTAAGTCATAACTTGCATAGCAACCCTGTAAGTAGGAGCACAATTTTATGCTGTCAATAAAGTCATCTATTTGGTGACAGCTAAAACCTTAAATATCTCAGTACCGCAGTAATGTGAGTTACACCACTTGGGCTTTAAGGGGCTCATATATAAGAGGCTTTGTCCTGACAGAGAATCAACAAAGAGCCTAACTATAAAAGGAAGAGACTTGGAATTTTGACAGTACCTTCGTTTCATAATATACGTGCACACTAACGAAGGATTTTGCAAAATTTTGATTTTTAATGCCAAAAATCAAAAGTTTTCGGCAAAAAATACCTTTCATAAGGAACACAAAAGCAATTTGATTATTGGGAAAATGTTCCCTATTAGCAAGCAGTATTCAATTGTGAAATTAATTGAAGATGGTCTTGCTTGGTTGCTATCTTGATTTATTAAGTGCCAGTATTGTGTGTGGGAACTGGAAAATGTCTGTCCGTCTGTACGCACGATAACTCAAATACGCTTAATTGGATTTTAATGAAACTTGGTGAACGCATTTGTAATTCATGGGAAGAACCCTATTGATATTGGACCAAATCGTTTGACCGGTACCGGAGTAAAACCCAATTTAGTGTCTATTTTAAAGGCGTGATAACTCAAATACGCTTTATTGGATTATCATGAAACTTGGTATACGCATTTATAATGTCCATGGGAAGAAGTCTATTGATACTGGACCAAATCAGTTGGCCGGGTACAGGAATAATGCCCAATTTAGTGCCTTTTTATGGTAGTATATCACAAAGGCGCGGATAACTCGTGCTTTATTGGATTTTCATGAAACTTGTTATATGCATTTATGACGTTCTTGGGTACAAGCCTATTGAATTTGGACCAAATTGGTTGACCTGTACCGAAATAACGAGTACCGGTATATCAATATTAATTTTTCCATGGCCCACAATATATTAAAATAATGTAACAAATTGCCGTCCACCGCTGTGGCTCAGGGGATGCGTCCAATCCTCTCACGCAGCGGGCCCGGGTTCGATTCCTGGTCGGGACGAGTTACCTAGGTGAGGTTTTTTCCGGGGTTTTCCCTCACCTATGAGACAAATGTCAGGTAACTTTAGGCCCTTGTGGTCCCCGGATATCATCTGGCCGTCATTATCATCTTCATCCTCATCCTCGCCTTGTTCTGAGTGAGTGTGTGTGTATGAATGGTGTGTATCGTCCTATGTGTTTGTGTTGTCTCGGAGGTGGCCCCGGCATTGAGCTGATCACTCATCCGGGGAGGCCCTCCATGTCCTTGTCTGGTCAAGAAAGTATGTATGTGATCCAAAGGTAATCCCTCTCCCGACAGGTCGCGGCCCTGTAAGGCCCGGGCGGCTTGGGTCGCTTAAATCCTAAAAGGGAGAGGTAAAACTACGAGAAAGAAAGAAACAAATTGCCAATCGTATATTGATATTGTTAGCAGCCTTGATTGATTCGTTTCTTCATAACGATGTCAGTGTAGGCTAAATAATAATCTAAATACTGTAAATAAAAAATAATAATCTAAATATTGTAAATAAAAGATTTAAAACAACTAGCCGTTGAATATTGATATTATATTGTGCATTCTAGGACAGGGGAAGTCAACTACGTCTTGTGATGACGTTTGTGGAGCAAGAGCAGGCGGATCCCTTGTGTGTGACGTCAGCAAGAGCGCACGGTAGTAGGGGTGTTTAGAGTACGCTAGAGCTAGGTACTAGAGGACCTATTCACTTTAGCTCTGTGGGTAGAACAACTTCTGGTTGGAAATACGGAGCATTTTTCAAAGTTATTGCAAGTACGCGATCCTGATAGTGTTCTCTCTGCAGAACATGTGTTAGTTCTGCAAAACATTCTTCTTCAGTTCGAATCGAGGTTTCAGGATGTGGAAAACCTTTCTCCAATGTTTAAACTTTTTGCTACCCCATATTCAGTTAATGTCAAAGACGTTCCTTGTCGGTATCAATTGGAACTGCTAAACTTACAATGCGACGATCTGTTAAAGGACAAATACGAACGTAAAGTGGTCTTGGGTAACTTTTACAGAAATTTCTCTGAAACCAGATTCCCGAGACTAGCCGCACGAATATTATGTAATTTTGGATCGACATATGTGGCCGAACAATTTTTTTCACTAATGAAATGTGCAAAGCTCAAATCAAGAAGTACATTGTTAAATCACAACCTAAATGTAGTCTTCGATTAAATATTGCTCAAACATTACGTCCCAACATTGATACACTTGTTAAAGAAAAAGAGACAGGAAAGTCAGAATATTGTTACTGTAATCTTGTATCATCTAAGGTGCAGACGAGCTTGTATGGTAATTAATTCAGTTCATTTTTTTTTATCACTTTTACTGTAGTGAATTATGTTAATTCTCATGATAGTAGCCTATTGTCTATTTTTGTCAAAGAGCATAGATTTTGTGGAAAGGCAATTGTTCTCACAGAATATAAAAATAGAATTATTTATAATATGTTAAACTGCTGCGCTGTAATTAACCGATAAACTATCAAAAAAATCGGTTGATGTTTCATTAACTCGGAAACACGTATTACGTAAGTTCTAACCACCTAAATTCCCGCTGCCCGCAATACTAAAGCCCCTCTCTTCCCCCCTGTTCACTGATGCCTACATTTCACATGCTCCTCGCAGAGATATAACGCGAGCAGTAGAGCAGTAGGCAGTGACGTCACAGAGCAAGCTTCTGTCTTCCCCTGTTCTAGGATATGTAGACTCCCGATATTTACATTTGGCGATATTTTAGTGTGAGTATTTTTCTTATTTGTTCCTGTGCAGCAATATACCTAATGTAATTCCTGACAGATTTCATATTGCCTTTTTATTCATTCATAACCTTTAAGGCTGCTTTACACTTGAAACAGACATATCAGTGAATCGTAGACCTATTGCAACATTATTATTTTGCCAGCACATTTTGTTGTTGAAGTTTTGCCTTATTGGGAAATCATTGAATGATTTTGACAAAACACACTACACGTTTTTCTTTTTTTTTTTGGGGGGGGGGGGGGGAGGCTAGGGAACTCGAATCTCAAGTATTTTTTTCCTCAGGCATTTGTTCATGAAATGCACCTCGAAGCCGGGTTTTTACCTTTTTTAATCATCAACCATTATAATAAAAAAATGTTATGCATGATTTGAACAAGGTTAATTTTAATCATTTCGTTTTGAATTTGTATGCTCATATGGCAGCTTAAGATTAATTTTGTTCGTTTGAAAGTTTATATTTTTAATGTTAAAAATAAAATAATTCCTGCAAGTTATGTAAAAATAATATCAGTGTTAATAAATATGTTTTAATTATTTTTCTGTTGAATAAATTAATAATCGCTGGCAAAGTCGCATGCACTTGCCAGTATGTTCTATAAATTAAAGGTTTACTGATAAAATTTCATTGGAAGAGTCTGGGATACATTCATTGGGAAAAGGTGGATTGTAAATTTTTATAGCATTCATAAATCTAATTTTTTCAGAAATATTTTTAATGGTTCTAAAAGAATACATACCATGCATAAAAAGGAAAAGAACACATTCTCTATAGAAAAAGAAATCAATATAATAGAAAAATGCAGTTTCTCTCATTGTATAAATTATACAGTTACAAAACTTTCCTTGTACTATTTTTTTAACCATTCCTATAGCTATAATTACAGTAGCACTTCTTGAGGAATTTAAGGCCCCTTGTGTTCCTACCATCTGACTTGATAAAGAAGTATAGGTCATGCATTACATAGTTCTAGTGTTTTTCAACCTCTGAAAAATAAGGCAGATGTGACTGACTCTGAATTCTATATTTTACAATTTCACAAGTTGAACCTTCTGCTATGAATGAACAAAAGCAATTCCAATGTCCATACACTTCATAAAAAAGGTTAGAGACAACAGCTGTTCTCACAGTCGTGTATGCAAGTTTCTTCTCAATTGAGAGAACTGACGGGTGAAGAATAGGATGACAATAATTTGCAATTGCAAGCAAAAACTTGAAGACTCATATCTCAAAATTTAATTTATGATTTGCCTCGAGGTGGTTACTAAAAGTGTTGTGAAGCAACATGTACTAGTAATGCTATGCAACTAATAATAAAACAGATAGTTACTTTTATATTTAGTTAATGTGTATATAACTTAATAAATTCATATAATGTATTTTGGAGAATAATTCCTCTAATCTATTCATGTGCTTACAATTACATAACTGAAAACAGAGTTCGCCCTTATTATCCACAATGGCAATGTAACTTATGGTAATGTTAGATGTGCATTTAAATTGCTGATTCTAGTGTGTCTCATGTAAGAGTTGGTTGGTTGGTTGGTTGTGTGGGGATTTGGCCATGGCAGCCACAGCTTTTACTCCAGAATAATCAGATTAATTATCTATACAATAAACCACTAACCACGTACTGATTATGGTTCTCACTATTACAGTTATTTTGAAAATAACCACATACCTCATCACAGGAGATGCATACACACAACTCTATTCCCACAATTTGTTTTTGTCAACATTATAGTAGGCTACTGGTATTGCTTCAGCCTCTATCAAGTGTATACATGTTGTGTTATATAGTGATAATCTGTATCTGGTACCCTATGATCCCCAGGTGGGCGAAGGGGCCTCCAATGGAGGTTTCATTACCTATACTAATTTTGATATGCTTATTTTCCGAGAGAGGGTAGAGGGACAGGTGGTAAGCCCATCGCCTCGCAACCCCCCTCTGGAAACTAAGTATTTCTTGGACGTGAAAGGGCTGAGAAATTTTGTCCAGAGGCTCTAATTTAGGCTTGGAGTTCTTTTACGTGCCGTAAATCTACGACACGAGACTCCCCGCTTAAAGTCCCTCCCGGAGGACTCCGTGCCCAGGATTTTTAGTCCTGAAAAATCCATCGACCGCGACCGGGTTTGATCCCGCGCCCTGCGGATCTAGAGACAGCCACGCTACCTCTAGACCACCGCGGCCGACTATAGTGATAATGTCACGAGATAAATATACATTACAGTACAATTTGAATGTGATCACATCATCTTGCAAGGAAGATGGACAGCATCCTCTAACAGAATTCCCAGGTGTGTGTCCTCCAAGCAGAGAAACCATGCAAAAACTTGAAAACAAACTTCGGGTATGCAATTACTAATAATGGGGGAACTTAAAAAATAAGTGTATAGGTCAAATCCCCATACATTAGAAGATAATATCAGAGGAGAAATTAAGCTGAACTTAAGCATGTAAAAGAACATTTCCTAAAAATCTGCCAGGGTTGTATAGATCCAAGAGGATGTTTCCGACATGCTCCAACAGATGAGGTACATGCTTATTTTCATTGTAGTTATGAGAACCTGAATCATTACACAGTTATTGCTGTCATGGATAAATTGTTGGATTGCTTGGACGTAAGAGCTGTGGCTGCCATGGCCATGCAACCGGCCAACTCATACGTCAGTCACATTGTAGAAGCTTCTGTTTTGCTAGTTCATCCCAAATATCCTCAATGCCTCATATTACCAATCTAGGGGTGTGTGTATACTATCCAGTGTCATGGTTATGTTATCAAACAAGTTCAGATACATTGCTGAGTGGATAGACAGACTGTAGTCCACTGTACATTAGTGAACAACTGAAATATGGATCTCACACTCTCACCTTGGATATTTTAAACTCACAACTGATGTTGCCAGTTGGTTCCTTGCATTCTGTTATAAGATCATTTTGAAGATAAACACAAGTATCTTTATTCATTCCTCTTTGTGTGATCTCCAGATAACTGAGGCATTGTGTAGCATACATTGTTGTCAGACACCTTTTCTGACTGTTCATAACTACTGTGTACTTAAATCTCCCAGCTTCCTCTGGAGAACCCACATGAGCACAATAAACATACTTGTCATATCCTTTAATATTAGTTGCTAAGAAAACCATACAAACAATGAACATGTAATCCCCTGCCACCCATACTTCAGGATCATAACATTGAAGACATTGTGTTATGCCTACATAATTTACCTTAGGGAGTTCAGAAATGCGAGTAAACGGGTGTATGCCATCCAGGGAAACCTCTCGTATCCGATCCTTATGAACTTTCAAAATGTGATCCTTACAATCTTTAGGATCCACTTTTGTATAGCACAAACTTCCAAGAGGACATGTACGTTGCCCGTATAGACAATGTGACTCATGTGATTGCTTCCAAGCCAGTAAGTATTTCTCGCTACAGCCAGATTCCCGGAATTTACATGGATGTTTACTATTGTGGCTCAAGTTCTCTAAATCATATTTTCTTGTGTTGATTAGCTTTCCTTTACACACAGGACAGCTACTGACTTTTTTTCTGCAGGCACTGCACACAGCATGACCATTTTCACATTGCAGTATTGGAGGAACCATCAACTCCAGACATACTGGACACTCAATATCCTTTATATCATCTTGTCCAGGATTCATTTTCTGTAACAATAAGTTTACAAACATATCACACCTAGAACATGAGGCAAGATGGTAATACGCGCCACAACCTGTTCCCCCTTCTATCGGCACGGTCGCTTTCCCCACCTAGCCGCTATCCCTCACGTCACTGCTCATCGCCGGTAATGCAGCCTAATATTTCACATTTAAAAGAAAAATTACCCTTGCACCAATGCCAACATAATATTTCACTGTTATAAAAAACGATTATAAATAGGGCCCGGATTTGTATGTAAAAAAAATGTTTTTTTTCCTCATGCGTACATTCCTAAAACAAAGTTTAGTATCCAAATCGAGGTCCGACAAACGCAAATTCCAAATTTTATTTTACATAAAAACACATATTTTACAAAAAAAGTTATGTGAATAAATATTTTCGATATTTTCTCCATAAATACATATTTTAGTACTTTTTTCAGATTTTTTATGTAATTTTTTCCCCCTGATGCTCATATCAAGGTCCGACAACCACAAATTCCAAATTTTATTTTACATAAAAACACATGTTTTACAAAAAAGTTATGTGAACATTGGCGTAACCAGGCCGACCATAAGGGGGGGGTTATAACATTCAGGGAGAGGGGGGTCCGGGGGTCCTCCCCCGGAAAATTTTAAAAGTTAAGATGCAAAATAACGAGTTCTAAGCTTCCGGGGGTCTCCCCCAGAAAATTTTAAAAATTAAGACGCAAAATAACGAGTTTTAAGCTTCCCACGCTTTATACTTGTATTAAGTAATTTATGGGCAGACTGTAAAAAATCATACAATTTTCCTTTTTTTAATCAATGGGGGGGTTCAAACCCCCAAAACCCCCCCCCCTCGCTACGCCTATGTATGTGAATAAATATTTTCGATATATTGTCCATAAATAAATATTTTAGTACTTTTCCTCATTCTCTTTTAACATTTTACAACAAAAATTTGTATCTCGAAAGAATTCAACACAAATGCTTCACTTGCAATGAGGTGAGAGTTATTATCAGGGAAGAACAGAACAGAACCCAATCTCAACATTGCGTAATTCACTTAAAGAAATACAATACGTTGAAAGGCAACTTAACACTATCTCAGGTTCGAAAATAGAAGTTCTAAGAACAAAATTTAAAGATATGATTGAGAAAAATGGTGGCAAAGTCGCTCAAGTTTTGGAAGGCCAAAACATAATCGAATTGATTGTGTGTGTGTGTTAGTGATCTACCCCTCTTCAAATATATGTATGTATGTATATTTATTCATCCTTTGATCATTTTACATGATATCGGACACGTCAGATTCTTACATAACTATATTAATTATTAAATAACATAATTACTAAAGTATACAATGCTAGTTCTTAAATTTAAAATTGCAAATGCTGAAAATATTACCTATAAGTTAAAATTAATATTTACAAAGTGCTTATAGCTACTAACTTATTTTATAACTAGTAACCTAATTTACTTATATCTAACAGTTTCAAAAAATTCATCTAAGCTATAAAAACAGTGCTCTATTAGAAACTTTTTTACACAGGATTTGAATTTATGCAGTACAGAGATTTCCTTTAGATATTGTGGTAGGCCATTATAAAGCTGGAGGCCAGTATATATAAAACTCTTTTCAAACAAGCTTGTGTTATGCGGAATTATCCTAAGTTCTTCTCTGTTTCTTGTGTTATGGGAGTGTATTTGTGAGTTGATGGTATACATGTTTAAATTTGATTTGACAAATGTCACTATTTCGTAGATATAAATACAAGGCAGAGGCAATATATTTAGATCTTTGAAAAATGTTCTGCAACTGGTTGTTTTCTTTACTTTAAGCATAGACCGAACAGCCCTTTTCTGTAGCTTGAAAATAGTTTGAGCTCCTGCTGTATTTCCCCAAAATATTATCCCCCATGATAATACAATATGCAAGGTTAACATCGTGTGATGTAGAACATTCCTTTTCTCAATATAAGGCATTATTCTCGGATAATAGACAAGGATTTGTGATCCATAATCTGGAAATGACATTTGTTGTGCACTGCAACTCCTGTCAGCATTTTACATCTGATGTTGGCGAGTTTCAATATAATTTGTTCTAGTAAGTTACAAACATTCTGGTGTTTTTTTTTATGTTTTAGCACGTATTTTTAAAATTTTAGCACATATTTTTAACATTTTTAGCACATCAAAAATAAATATTTTTAAGTTTTTTAGCACATAAAAATCCGGGCCCTAATTATAAAAAACATATTATTTCACAATAGAAATGACCCTTGCACCATACATAGGCCTAATATTTCACCGCCGCTAGGTGTCTCCACTGTTTTAAGTTTCTCCTCACCCAAAACCCCTACCTTCCAGGCGGGTCCCGTTAGAGAGTTGGAGTGGGGGACTCGGTTGTGGCGTATACTACTAAATTCCCGAACATGGGAACCTTAACCTTAATTGCAGTTCAGTCCAAACCTTGATCACCTTCAAATATTTCCATTACATCTCCTTTCCCGCCACTGGAACCTTTATTTCTGCATTTCCCAAAATTTAATTCTAAGGGAACATGGAGAGGTTAGAAGGGAGTTAAGATGGAGAAACATTAAATGGCATATTCAGTGGGGGCAATCACTCCCTATCCTATAAAAGATTTTTATTACAAAACTACTAGCTTCAAATGTTAAATATGAATGATCTGCAATGCAGAGACAATTGTCTGAAAGATTGTATGTTAATAAAAATTATTCGGGCATGGGCTACATCCCACAGTCTCTTCATTAGGTTGGCAACCCTGCACTGACACATTTACCTTTGCTCTCACTACATAGCAAGCAGTGGGATAACCATTTATTTTACCAGGCAAATTTACGACTAGGCAAAATGCATTGGCATGTAGCCAAATAGTAGGCTGTGTTAACTGATTATACCTAGGCCTATGTACAGTGAGTCCCACGCAAGAGTTGGCCAATGACGCGGGTTTCTGCGTCGCGGCTGGCACAGCTCCAACTCCCGAGCGATCGGGTGAAATATCTACGCAAATATTGCCGCAGTTGGTGTAATGATTCAGGTTCTCACATTTACAGTTAAAATTACAACGAAAATAACCATGTACCTCATCACAAGAGATGTTGGAAATGTTCTCCTCTTGCATAAGCACAACACTGACACTTTTTTTAGGGAATTTTCTTTCACGCGCGTTCAGTTTCCGAGATAGAGTTAATTTCTCTTGTGATACTGTCTTTAAGTTCTTCTAATGTATGGGAAATAGACCTATACACTTTATTTTTCAAGTTTCTCCATAAATAATATTCACATATTGTTAGAAGAACTTAAAGACAATAACACATAGGCCTATCACAAGAGAAATTAACTCTGTCTCGGAAGCTGAACTTATGCGCGTGAAAGAAAATTTCCTAAAAAGGTGCCAGTATTGTCTGGATGCAAGAGGAGAACATTTCCATCATCTCTTGTGATGAAGTACGTGGTTATTTTCATTGTAATTTTAACTGTAAATGTGATAACCTGAATCATTACAACGACCGCGGCATTATTTGCGTAGATATTTCACCCGATCGCTCGGGAGTTGGAGCTGTGCCAGCCGCGACGCAGAAACCCGCGTCATTGGCCAACTCTTGCGTGGGACTCACATATATCTTTCTTAAGCAGAGAAAATGGCCACCCTTCACTTCAAGAAGCTGAAAAACAAACCTTGTTGGATGGTTCTTTGACAGCTTTTTGCATATTGCATCATTGAATCAAAGATTTCTCGGTTACCATAGGAACGAGTCTTAAGATGGCGGATAAAAATCAGATTTTTGAAAATAGCATACATAAACAATTTCGGGGGTAAAAGTGAATGGCACCAAAATAGCTGGTAATAATGACAGCTGAAATGGTGGAGAAAATACAGTCGAATACTGCACAGGTAAAACTTCTCATGGAAATTGTATGAGAATGAGGTCAAAATACCTGAATTATAAAACCAAGAACTAAGATTGAAGAAGCTTGGGGAAATTAGGGAGAGACTTGGAACACGTTTACCAGAAATTATGATGAAGATATGAAGAAAAAACAATAAAATAGTCTGTCTCAATAAATGGCAGAAATTTTTTTAAGGTGTTTCATAACATGCCACTATATCCTAATGTTAATTCAAACATGAAAATAAATGTGAAGCTGCAGCCATCTCATAATCCATGTCCCCAGCCTTCCATAGGATCTACAGAATATTGGTTTTGGTCAAAGATCTTTCATGTAATGTAATATATCTTGGATTAAAATATTGCCTTTTAATCTTGTTGAAGTTTTTGTTCAAGAATCTTGACAATGGAATACTGGCCTAACTACCCTTCATAGCTCCAACTTCACTCCTCTGTGTTTTAGCAAAACTAATGCTGGATCTACCCTTGAAACATTATACAGTGAGTCCCACGAAAGAGTTGGCCAATCATGCTGGTTTCCACGTCGCGGTAGCCACACCTCTAACTTCGAGCGATCGGGTGAAATATCTATGCAAATAAAGCCATGAACGGTGTAATGATTCAGGTTCTCACATTTACAGTTGGAATTATAATGAAAATAACCACGTACCTTATCACAAGAGATGTTGGAAATGTCCTCCTCTTGTATCCACAAACACTGGCATTTTTTCGGAAAATTTTCTTTCACGCACATAAGTTCAGCTTCTGAGATAGAGTTCATTTCTCTTGTGATGTTGTCTTTAAGTTCTTCTAACAGTATGTTACCATTATTTATGGGGAAACTTTGAAAAATAAAGTGTATAGATCAATTTCCCATACATTAGAAGAACTTAAAGACAATTGGTTGTATAAATAAAACAAAGCCACTGCTACCAAGCTGTTGCTTATGAGAAGGTTGAGAATATAGCAACGGCTGGCTGTTTCAAATAAATAAAAACTTCCCCTCCCTGGCAAGCCGCGGCTCAGGCTACTGGTAGCAAGTGCTTGAACACCTGCATCCCATACCGCCCGGCACATGGCAGCTGAGTAAACAAACATGCCACTTGACTGTCTGTGACCGATTTAAAATTTAAAGTTCAGTATATAATGTATAAAAGTATTGAATTTAAAGAAAGAAAAGCTACTTTGGGAGAAAGGAAAGAGACAAGAGAGTGAGAACATGTCCTCGTAGTTGTTACATCTCTAGGCCTAGTATTAAAAGGTCCTGGGTTCAAGCCCCAGTGTCAGAGGAATTTTTATCCTACAGTATTCTCTAGTATTCATGTTTTATTAGAAAACCTTGATTTTAGGGCACTAAAAATTATGTTTAGGCTTGTAAATTAATGAATTAAGCATTTAACTAAAACAGTAGACAGATATAATTTTACTTAATTTTAATAAACAAAAGTTAACATTTTATACTAATAAGCATATTTCGATATTTTGCTTACTTGTACCGTCATAGAAACGTATTATAGTTTAACATTTTAAATAATACTTAACAGAGTAGGCAATTGTCCTAAAATCACAAGTATACTTAGTACCTATTGGGTAAATAATTAGGATATTTTATAATCTTAGCAGTTTTAATAGTTTGCTCTTGTGCAGACTGTACCACTGAAGAGTCTAAAAGCTGGGGCTCTACCCCGTTTCTTTCATTCCCTCCAAGTATTTATGTCTGTTTGAAGAGGGGGCATAGTCAAATTGATAGCAAGACAAACCCGGATAAGCTTTTAAGGGTGTGAGTATGTTCAGATCAGCTTATTTTGTCCCACATTAAATAGCTTTGTAAGAGGATGGAGTTTCCATTTTTATTTCAATATGTTTTGCTATTAGTAAAGAAGGTAGGTCTACATATATATGTAGTTCTTTTATTAATATTTAATTATTTTCCATAATTAATTCATAAAATACGTTCGTTTTTAATCTACTTGCTACATAATAGATTTGAAGTTATTTAGTTTACAGCATTACAATTTGAAATAGTGTTAAAAGAATTATTCACGTTTGAAATATTTTAGTTCATATTGATAACAGTAAAATATGAGAATGTGTTAGACTTAAAATGATGTATTATTTCATGATTATTATTATTATAATAATAAAGAAAAGTAACAAAGTTAAGTTACACATGTTTTACAATTTTATTGTACAACCGGTTCTTTACATCTGTGCACATCATAATCCATACGTTCCTTATAAATTACTCATATTGGTTAAAAAATCACCCCCATGAACCCTTCCAATACGATTAAAAACTTCACTTGAGCAAGCTGAGTCCGCAAATGAGGTACCTCAGAAAAAAGCAAGCCGCTGCTACCAACAGAGAGCCGCGGCTTAGTTTTATTTATACCAAATCCTAAGCAGCGGCTGAGCTGTCAAGGTCGTTGAGCAACGGCTAGGCAGGTGGTTGAGGAAGCCGCGTTTTATTTATACCAAACCAAGCAGCTGCTATGAATTAGTGAGTTTTGAGCCGCGGCTTGGTCTTATTTATACCACCAAATGTCACAAGAGAAATGAACTCTATCTCAGCAGCTGAACTTATGTGCATGAAAAAATATTCTGAAAAGATGCCAGTGTTGTGTGGATGCAAGAGGAGGACATTTCCAACATCTCTTGTGATGAGGTATGTGATTATTTTCATTGTAATTCCAACTGTAAATGTGAGAACCTGAACCATTTCACCGTTCGTGGCTTATTTGCATAGATATTTCACCCGATCGCTCGGGAGTCAGAGGAGGGGCCGCCACAATGCGGAAACCCGCATGATTGTTCAATTCTTGCATGGACTCACTGTAGTATTCTTACACTTTCTCATTTACAAGATTAGTCAGTAATTTTACAAAATTAATAAAACTAAGGATTAGAGAGCTGATTATAGTGAAGTCTCGCTAGAACGATTTTGCATGGACCAGTAAAAAATATTGTTTTAAAGAATGTTATTGTTATATCAAGTGAATTGTAGAGAATGTTATTGTTATACTGAGAATTTACAGAAGTGTTCTAATTGGATGGTATATCCATATTTACCCACATAACCACTCCTGTATTTGAAGTGTTTTAACTAGATGTAAGAAAAACTAATGTACCATAATTTAGGACATGAACACCTTAGGCCTACTCTACCCTTACATTAATATACTGCATTATCATACACTATCTCTACCGGTACTCATTTTTTGCTCATTTTGAGTGAATACATTTTACATATATACAGTCCATACGTTCTAGTCAAGGAATACACAGGATAGGCTGTCTTGAAAAGTCGGATATGACAGTCTGTTTCACTTTTTCCATGGAAAGGGAAACGCACAAAGACCTTATTGCATCAGGGGTCACTAAATAACCTTTTGGAACACATGGGACAATAATTGTCAATTATTGATAGAAAATTCTGCGGAGGTTCGCAAGAGGCAGTGGTTTCTAATATAACTAAGGTTGGAAGATTCACACTTTGGTCTTCCTACTCTTCTTTGCGTTCTTCCACATGTTTATTCCAATTTCGCTACCTATTTTACCGTACTGGGGAAAAGTATAATAGGCTATAAGGATTCTATATGAAATAGTAATAGACAGGTTTATAGTTATGAAGAGAATCGTAAAATTGAGCAGAATTTTACATTTTAATGTGAAGAATGATGGGACTGTAATATTTTAACGTTATACAGAGTACTATTATTATATCAGTAATTGTTGTGTAGAGGTTTCACCGTATTTCTATAAAATTAAAATCCATGCGACCAAAGCTGTGGACATCAGCTAGTTACAAATACGCTGGACAGTTAAAGAATACAATTTATTTGATTCATTGTAAGAGTATTACTACTAGTTACTAGAGTATAACTAGTTGGACATCATTTTGTAATAATAATAATAAAAATAAAAAAAACTGGACATATTTTTTCAATGCAAAATTGCAGATTGTCAGTGATCCTTGTCATCCCTGTCATGGAATCCGTATCCTGATGTCATGGCTGGTGACCAAGGCAGTTAGACAGAATCAACAATAAAATTAGATTCTTTTCCCTATTTCGTATCTGTGATGTTAAACACCGCTGTGATGGTCATTTGTTTTTTCCTAGCATCAGTGATTTGTTATATTGTTTGGATTTACAACAGTTGACTGTCTAGAGAGAATATATTCCTAGTTCCTCCAGGGATGTAGCACAACGAAGTTTAATTTTTATAATATTGTATAATGTAAACAGTGTGTTTCATGTACGAGTTGGCCAATGATGCGGGTTTCTGTGTCGCGGCAGCCACAGCTCTAACTCCCAAGTGATTGAGTGAAATATGTACGCAAATAAAGCCGCTAATAAAATGATTCAAGGTCTCACAATTACAATGAAAATAGCCATGTATAACTTGTTCGGTAAGACCTGAGCCAAATACGTGCGGATAACTTATCGTCCGCCGGTAGCAATGGAGTAAGACCAGAAGAGAATGCATATACTGTACTATTCATTCCAAACTATGCAGTTCATAATAGCCTGTAACTATTAAAAAAAATGAAGTGAATATGAATGAACGAATGATTTATTCTTGTATCTGGAGTTATACAAATGATCAGCCCTGGTGTTACAGAAAGTTTTTCACCAAAGGGCGTCATCATACATATAAGCTCAGACATTGGAAATCAGTACTACTACTAATAAATGTTTACCTTTTGTTAGTATATCCATTTACCATTTCTAACCAATTTCCCCTAAGCAGCTAATTTGTTTTTCCCATTTTATTTTAACTATATATAAAAAGTTTCCCAGTTCCTTTAGTGTGTTTGTGTTTTTTGTTACAGTTAATTTCTTGTATGCCACTTCTTTATTTAACTTTATTTATTTTTTTAAATTTTGTCTTAGTGTTTCAGTTTCGGGACAACTTCAAATTATATGCTCTGCTTCTTCATTACTAAGACATAATGGGCAACGACCTTTCTCGAAATTTCTTCTTGCCCCTCTAAGCTTCCATATCCCTAATCTCCACCATGCCAGCCCAGATTTTTGTTTCTTTGAGCAATCATTCACATAATTTTCCATACCCCACATTTCCTTCATTTTGATGTAGAATACTAAAGATTTCTTTTCCCTCATTATGGCAAAATGGTTCTGCCTTTGTATATCATTAGCCTACATCTTTTAATAACTATTTTTGAAATCACATTGATTTTTTCTCCTTGCTCAATACTGAATTCCATATCCACTTTAATCCTATCTCATCTAATGTTTTCCTAATGTACTGTATTCTGTTTCAATTACCATTATCATTCACTTGGGATTGGAAGCAGATTTTCACTATATCTTCATTGTCTTTTTCCCAGATGTATCTGTAATACCTGAAAATTTTGCTTAAAATTACAGCCATACTACTGTCATATCCTAATTCATATCGAGCTGCTTCATTTGATGAGTATCTTGGTACCTGCAATATTTATTTGCAGAACCTGGCCCTCATCATATCCATATATTTCCAAGAATTCCTTTCCCCCCATACTTCACTTATATATAACATTTTTTATTCAACTATTGCTTTATATAACCTGTTTAACATTTTGAATCTGATTTCGGGTAGATTGGTTGTATATAGGAATCATAGCTACTTTGCCATTGTTCCATGAAGCCTTGTTTTGAAGTTCCCAAGATTATTGAAAATTATTCCTAAATATTTTATACAATTTACACAATTTATAACTTTATTATCTATGCTCCATATTTCCCCCTTGCTTAGTTTATTGCCATTTTTGCAGACTAGAATATTGGTTTTGTGAATGTTAATTTTTAGACTCCACTCGTTACAAAATTTATTGACTGCATCAATACTTCTTTGTAATCCTATGGGGGTAAATGCAGTTAATACTAAGTCATCTGCAAATTTTATTCCTGGAATTGATATATTCATGACAGTTGGTAGGTGACTGTTAGTTGTTTCTACCTCGTCAAAGATGTCGTTTATGAATATATTAAACAACTGGGGGCTAAGGTTGCACCCTTGCCTGACACCATTTCTTTGGTTAATCATCCTCGTATTACTACCGTATTGGTTAATTCTTACACAAAATTCTATATTATCATATAATGCAGCTATATTATTTATAAACATGTCACTTAAACCTATTTTTCTAAGTTTACATCATAATTGGTCCCTATTAATTGTGTCAAATGCTTTTTCTAAGTCAATAAAGTACCAATAAATTTCCCCCCATTTTTTACTAAGGTATTTATCTGTCACAGCTTGCAGAATAAATAAATTGTCAACTGTTCTCTTGTTTTTCCTAAACCCGCTTTGCCATTGGGTTATTAAGTTATGTGCTTCTATAGCCATTCGGTTAGCCTGTTTGCTAAAATCCCCGTGTATACTTTAGATACTGCTGTCAACAGCTTTGAATTTGAATTTGAATTTAGCCTACGAAATCCCTTAACGGGCAAAGGCCTCCTGCTGATCGCAGGGAAGCTCAGGTGCACTCATTAGGGGAGCTACTCCTAAAGAGTGTTGTGCTACGTCCGTTTAGTTACTAGATTTATCACTGTCACATCACTATTTTCATTATGTTTGGTCTCATTCCTCTACTTGCAATATTCCTTTTTCTAGATCTTTCCACTGATCCCTGTTTCTGGCCTGCCGTGTCCATTGTTTTCCCGCTCGTTGTGTGAAGAGGTCTGCCCATCTTGTCCTCTGTCTCCCTACGTGTCTTCTTCCTATTCGTGGGTCCCACATAGTGGTCCTGTAGGTCCATCTTGTTCCTTCCATTCTTGCTACATGGCCTCCCCACTTCCATTTGAGACGTTCTGCTGTTATGCCTCTGTAATTGCTGGGGTTCTGAGTATCACCTTTATTCTTGTATATAGGCACTACAATAGCTTCTTTCCACGATTTTGGTATTTGATTCGTCATATTTTTAATTTTGTTAAAAATTTTAGTTAATATCTCTAGCCATCTCTGATTTTCACACATTTTTTTCCATACCTGTGTTTGAATTCCATCAATGCCTGGTGATTTCCTGGCCCTACCTTTTTTGATTATCCTACTAACTTCGTCTTTGTTAATCTCGTCTAATCCTTCAATATAATTCATACATGGATATACATGTATAGTATATGTAGGCCTACTTCCTTCTCTAAGCTGAAATAATTTCGAAAAATGATTGACCCATGCCTCTTTGTTTATAGTTAAATTCCTAGTAGTAGGGCCTACATTATATTTCAACCTCTTAAGATTATTCCATATTTCTGATGTACTATTGCTAGTTAACCAGTTATTTATTTTCGCACTCTCTTTGTTATGAAAAAGTTCCTTTTTCACTATTAGTAATTTTTTGTAGCCTACTGATTTTTCATAACCATGTAATAATTTTTTTCAAGACTCTCACTAGATCAACCTTTTGTCTTGCACCACCTCTTATAAGCTAATCTTAATTGTGATCTCATATTTTTGCATTCTAAATCAACCATGAAATATTTTGTGAGGAGCCTGTATGTTTGCATCCTTCACCACACTACACCTTTCTACGGCTCTATAAAGCAACTGTGCAGCACCGTCAGTATTGCCTTGGTCTAAGAAATATTATAAAATTCATAAAAAACACAATAAAATAATTCGTAGTCAGTGGATAAAACCCAAACTCATATTAACTATCGTGACGTTTCCGCCTGAACCTCCAGGCCTTCCTCAGACGACTGAATGCTAGAAGAGGTTTGTGGTATATCCCGCATCCCCTCCTGCTCGTAGAGGTCGTTGCAGTTGACTATGTTGTTGTTGTTGCTGTTGAGAAAATTGGTGTTCCTATAATGTTGGTTAATCCATTCACTCGGTATATTATATTCGTTCTCTTCATCCAAGCTAACTAGTTAGCTAACTAAGGGGAAATCTACGATAAAGTTTCCAACACCCATGGTATTGGATGAAGAGAACGAATATAATATACCGAGTGAATGGATTAACCAACATTATAGGAACACCGATTTTCTCAACAGCAACAACAACAACATAGTCAACTGCAACGACCTCTACGAGCAGGAGGGGATGCGGGATATACCACAAACCTCTTCTAGCATTCAGTCGTCTGAGGAAGGCCTGGAAGTTCAGGCGGAAACGTCACGATAGTTAATGTGAGTTTGGGTTTTATCCACTGACTACGAATTATTTTATTGTGTTTTTTATGAATTTTATAATATTTCAGTGGAAAATATGGACCAACGAATTTTAAATATGCTAAGAAATATTGTATTCCTATTTCTATCAACTCTGAACTACAATCATTCAGGATTGACTTAAAGCTACCACTGTTCTCTTCAGTCCACACATATGTTCTTCTCATATTTCCTATGCCACATTTGCCCTCTCTCACTGAGGAGGGTCTGAGAGGGTCCTCCTTGTTGCCTATGTCCAGGTTTAACTCGGCCGATAGTATCATATGAGAGCTGTAAACCACCTCAGATATTCCAAAATCTTTTATCTTATCTCCTAAAAAATGTGATACTAATATATAATCAACTATGCTCGCACCCTGCTCATTTGCGAATGTAAAGTTACCATCAATATCTGATCCGTAATTGCCATTTAAAAAAATTAATCTGTTCTCTGCACAGAAATCTATCAATTTTATCCCTTAAATGAAGTGAATAAAGTATTTTTTTAGTTATGGAATATTATTTAAGTAATGGTATGTAACTCACAGAATATCGCTGATGGGTCTTCAATATTGAGCCATTCCATTGTTACGTATGTTACATTTGGATGCACTTTAGATCCCTACAGCGATTAAAATATGGCATTAACTGGAACTTTGTAAGTTACATATCAGAAGATAGATTCAAAGATGTACTTTCAGAATATATGAAAGTTTTATTAATCAGTAATATACATTAAATATTATTATCAATAAAATGGGTGTTACGTATGTTACAGAAATCGGACACAGAATTTAACCTTATCTATCTTACATGGAAATCTCTGTGAATTATATAACACAAGAACTCCAGGACATTTTTTTCTGGGTAGCCAAGATTACACTCATTAACCTAGTATCTTTGTTTCAATAGTTCAGGCTGATTTTCAGAAATTAAATTTTTTTTCTTCTGTTACGTATGTTACAGTACTTTGTTACGTATGTTACACTGTGCAAAATAATAAAGAAGAAGAATGTTTTACTGTGCAATATTTCTACAATTTGAATGTTTTAAGAACTTTTACATGATAGTTCACTTATATTTAAGTTTTTATAGTCTCACATGTCATCTGTTCGCGACTGTTCATTCAGCATATTCACAGCTACCCTCCATATCTGGCGACCATATCCTCTATCTGCAACCTTAGGATGCACCATGCTGTGGTGACTGAGACCCACCCCTTAGATATATTATATGTGTATTTGACCGCCTGATTGGTCTCGAGGTTAGCGTCACTGGCCACAGATCCGTACGCCCAGGTTCGATTCTCGGTACCTCCTTGAGGTAGGGAGGTCTGGAACAAGGTGCACTCAGCCTCGTGATACAAATTGAGGAGCTACTTTTACTACTACTACAAGTAGCGGCTCCGGTCAGACCACATGCCCCCCAATCCTCCCATCTGCCTGTGGCAGATGATGCAGCGGTTGGATGGTAGGCCAAGTCCCTTCAGGGATGTAGCGCCAAGAAGTTCAGTTTATATGTGTATTTACACATACATATATACGAAGCAAGGTGTCTTCCCACATGCTTTAGTATAAATTTCCTTGGATTGTTAGTCAGATACTGTTTTCCAATTTCTCTTTGTTTTCCCCTTTCTCTTTCTTTCTCTAAATGGGCCGCAAATACCTCTTTATTTTGTTTTATCCTGTCTCTCTACTTCCTAACGCTTTCCTTTGAACTCTTTTCAAACTACAAGCCAAATAGAATATCTTTCGTTTATGCGTAATTTTATGCAATTTTGATTAAATACCGGTAATAAATAATAAGGCCTATTTTAATTATATATTTATATTCTTGAGACAAACAATTATTTTATTAATTATTGAATTTTACACTTAGGCCTATACAGTGGTTCAGCCAGGATTTTAATCTGGGGTTGCTAAAACTTAAAATGCATGCTAATAAAATTTAAAAAAAGATAATTTATTATAAGCTGGGTGCATAGAACTAATTTTTCAATTTTCTTTACAACCCATTCTTATTCAATGAAGTTACTATCCTATTGCAAACATCATTAACATTATTATTATCATTATCTTCATCATCATCAAATTGGATATCAACACATATTTCCATATCACCTGCTGTTTATAAAAAGTTTGATATTCCATTTTTAACACATCACTATCACAACTTTTGAAATTTATAGTTATCGTACCATTAGGTCTATTCAGAACTGAACCTGCTCCCCCATAGTATTTTATTATGTGTCTTTAAAGTGATCGTATAAAGCATTGTAAAAAGTGAGTGTTTTAAAAACAGCATTAAGACAATCTAGTCATTGAATGATGGATTGACGGAGAATATAGCACTGGTTGTTGTTACTGCAGTAATATACAGAACTAAACATACTACCGGTAAATTGTTTCAACTTCTGTGATGACTTGAAATTATTGCTATTATTGTACAGAAGATTTTATCATACTCTGCCAGTATGAATTCTGTAGCAAACATGGTCCAGTGGGATTTGGACTTATTCAGCAAATGTAAAGCGAGGCTGCAAACTAATGCATTTGAAATCGATATAGAATCTTTATGTACGGCGAAAATTAATTATTATTAATCCAATTAACAATTTAAAACACTGTGAAACATTTTAATTAATCTTGCATTCTTATCAGTTACACTAATTTAACTTAAGTGAAAGTGGTAAACTAAAGAAAAAATCATTCTGATCTTGGGGGGGGGGGGGGGCTTTAGCCCCCTTAGTGCCCCCATCTCCCCCAATGGCTGCACCACTGGGCCTATGTATATAAAATCAGTTTCAGCACTCAAATAGGCCTAACTGTAGGCCTGTCAAAAAGGCAAATTCATATTTTATTCCAAGGCAGTAAAAGTGTTACGTATGTTACACTTATTGTTTACATATTTTTTTAAGGAAATAATTGTTCTTTTGGTGAAAATAATTTTGCAATCATTAGAACTCATGACTAACCTTACTTCCACAAGGTAACAAAGAAATCCACCAGCTCTTTGCAATTAAATAAAAACATTTTGAAGTTTTTTGTTACGTATGTTACATTTATGACTGTGACAACTTACTATGCATTTTAAAATAAACTCATTGGATGGATTAAGATGAAATGCAGGTAACATATAGAGCAAAAGACGCTGTTAACAATGACCTGAGCAGAACTAGTCTCTGCTGGTTCTGGACAAGCTGTCTAGCCAACTAATAAATACGTTTTTTAAAGATAACAGAGCAAGTTCAAAGAGAGCCAACTTTAACTCCATATTTCTTAAAGTAATTCTTCATATTATGTTTTGGATACTCTGTATAATAAAATATAGATCTTCAAGAAATGTTTGCTGCAAAAATAAACATTATACACCAAATAATAAAAATTACCCCTCATGTCCACTTTCTCATGGAATGGCCCTATTGAATGCTGTGAGGCTAAGATGTTTTTACACGGTCTGTACAGTATGAACTAGCAAAGAACATCACGTGCTATGAAGGTTAGGCATGTCTAGATTATGTCATCGTAGACTACTGCACAGCTGTTTGTTTGGCTCAGGTCTTACCGATCAAGTTATACCTCAACACAAGAGATCTTGGAAATGTCCTCCGATGGCTCAGGAGTAAGAGTTGTGGTCATTGTGCTGCAGAAACTCGCATGATTAGTCAACTCGTACGTGAAACACACTGTACTACACAGAGATTAAACAATTCCTGTAGTAAATTTAAGGAAAATCGTGAGAGACGTTAAAGGCATTAAAAGTAAGAGGAAGTTGTTGCCAATCTTCATGTTACATCTCCAGAAGAAAGAAAGAAAACAGAAATACTATGGAGTATTCGTTGATTACTGCAAATCATTTGGCAATGTGAATAGACAGAAGCTGATGGCCAAACTGGAAAACACTGGTGAACTAGATACATGCACCCTCACACTTATACATATCTTGGCACAGAACATCATAAAGATAGACGACACAGTGCAGAAATCAAAAGAAGTCATGCAAACCAGAGGGGTTGTACAGGGGGACCCTCTAAGCTCACTCCTTTTCAATATAATGATGGCAGATATAACACACATCTACACATCAGCAACAAAAATGTACATATACTCCGATGATATGGTTCCCGGTTCAACAGACACGAAAGAAATACAGGACTCTATAACCAGGGTGGAAGAGTGGCAGGAGATGACGACATCCAACTCCAAAACGAACCACTAAAAATCACAAATGCCTTCATATACCTAGGAGTGACACTTCAAACAACGGCAAAATCTTTCTGAATCCATATCAAAGAGAGGGCAGCAGCCGCTATCATTGCTATACATGACATAAAGAACATCACACAGATCTCTCTCTCAACAGCGATGAAACTATTTTATGCTAAGATAATGGCTATTCTAACATGTGGGATAGAACTAATGTGGAACGAACTCAGTTACGGAGATCTAAACACCATAGAGAAGGTGAAAGCAAGATTCTTAAAAGCAGCATTGGGGATTTCAATCTCCGTCGAGATTGGCATATGAATTGGCGCATATTGACATTCTTAACAGAAGACCTGCGCATCAGACTCCTGCTTCCTTCTACCCCACAAGACTGCCAACTAAAAGAGGAACTATGTGACAATAAGTGCACAAGATACCATTTTTCTGTAAACAAAGTGAAGTCATTGAAGGATTATAGCAAAGACGTAGTCTAAATGCACATTTGTGCGTGTTTTCTTCTTACTTATTTACATCCCCAGAAGGTAAGGTATAATCGCCTCACTCATAACGTTGACGGGCGGCTCGCTTTGTTCTCATATTACAATGCTTGTTGTTACTGTAAAAGGTTTTCTCAAAAGAAACCGCTGACTGAATTAATGTTGTCAATTCTCTCATTGCTCAATGTCATTGCCACGTAAGTGTTTTGCTGCATCTACATCTTCCCGCTCTGTTTACTAACACTATGCAGTGTGGCAACTACTCCAAGCGGCGGCGACTTCTTTGATGTTAACTGTCAACGAATTGAGTGCGGCGATAATAAGCCTTTTTGTTCTTGAGCTCAGCCATTTCATAAAATATGGGAATTTTTCCCTCAAAGAGAGAAGTTATAAAATTATTGTAATTGGGTGGTCAAAAATAAGTTTAAAACCTCAAATTCTCTGAATTTTAAGGACTTAGGTGTATTTGAAGTGGTTTCATGTGTAAAATCTGTTGATTTTCTTATTTATTGCATTGAGTTACTTTTTTGGTATAGGTCTAGTTTAGGTACATAAACGCATAAAATTCGAACCACTTTTTCGATTTTTTTAAAAAACCACTCAAATCGTTCAGGAACTTCTACAGAATCTTTTGACACCTCACACGACTTTGTAATTGCCACGAAAGCTTAAAAAAACAGTAATTAAAGTAGCAATTTTCCCCATATAAAAACATAGGAATCTCTAGCACGGCTATTCGATGATTAAACCCACATCTGTCTGGGGAACAGTACCAACCTGACAGCTAATAACACACTGCTGTTACACAAATTAGAATGGAAGCTTCCGTTCTGTCCAATTTTCGGTCGGGATAAGCGATAAGAGCATTCACAATGCTCAGTTATAATAAGTTAAGAGCGCTGGGGTTACACAAATTCGAACGGAAACTTAATTTTATATAATACATGTTGTAGATAAACCATTTCGAAGTATTGTATGTAATAACTCACATTTACTTCGTTTCTTATTGAAGTGGAATATTATTTATTTTTATTTTGTAGTCTTTCTGCACAACGCAGATTGCCTTGCAGACAAAGAATATCTTTCAACAAAGTATACACAAAAAATTACAAGCTTTCAGTTAGATCATAAACATAATGACAGGAAAATTCAAATAATCAGTAGTAAAAACCATTAAACTTTCCGAATATTAAATAGTGATCAGTTAACATTAAGCTGTCCGCTGCCTCGGGTAAGTCGGTAGAACGCCTGCCTTCCACTCAGGCGGTCCGGGTTCGATTCAGCAGTGAAAAAAACCCTTTCCTGGTTTCGGGACTAGGTGTTTGTGTTAAGCAGTGTTTAATTACTGCTTTCATACATGTTTGAATCAAGAACTAACAGAGAAACGTTTCTCTTACTCAATAAATTCTTTCTTAACATTATTATTATTATTATTATTATTATTTTTATCAACATTATTATTATTATTATTATTATTAAACTATACTCCGTACCTGAAGGGACAAGGCCAACCGTAGGCAGATAGCAGGATATATTGGAGGAAAAAAATTGTTCCGATTTGACATAAATGTTTTCCCTATAAATCGACCCCTCTGAACACGAATAAGGCAAACATAATAACTAGGCTAGTTCCTTCCGCACTTGAGAAAATTCCAATTTTCCGTTGACCATTAATAACACACATCTTTCGCAGAAAAAGGACCGTTTCAAAACAAAAATTCATTACTTGGAGGGAAAATTTTTCCGACCTTAGTTACATGTATTGTCTATAATTCGACCCTTCTGAACACGAATATAACAATAATAATAAACAGTTCCTTCCGCATTTCGAGAAAATACCGATTTTCCATTAGTGTCACACAGTTTACGCAGAAAAAGTAGGACCGTTTCAAACAAAAATTCATTACATGGAGGGGAAATGTTTTCCCGACATGAGTTATATGTGTTATCAATAATTCGAGCCTTCTGAACACGAATATAACAAAAATAATAACCAGTTTCTTCCGCACTTCGAGAAAATTCAGATTTTCCATTAATATCACACTTTTCGCGGATAAAGTAGGAACTATGTAAATAAAAATTCATTACATAGAGGAAAAATTTGTTCCCGACATGAGTTGCATGTGTTATCAATAATTTGACCCTTCTGAACACGAATATAACAATATTGATAAACAGTTCATTCCGCACTTCGAGAAAATACCGATTTTCCATTGATATCACACAGTTAACCCAGAGAGAGTATGGACGATTTAAATAAAAATTCATTACATGGAGGGAACACTTTTTCCTGACATGAGTTATATGTGTTATCAATAATTCGACCCTTCTGAACACGAATATAACAATAATAATAACCAGTTCCTTCCGCACTTCGAGAAAATTCCGATATTCCATTAGTGTCACACAGTTTACGCAGAAAAAGTAGGACCGTTTCAAACAAAAATTCATTACATGGAGGGGAAATGTTTTCCCGACATGAGTTACATGTGTTATCAATAATTCGAGCCTTCTGAACACGAATATAACAATAATAATAACCAGTTTCTTCCGCACTTCGAGAAAATTCCGATTTTCCATTAATATCACACTTTTTCGCGGATAAAGTAGGAACTATGTAAATAAAAATTCATTACATAGAGGAAAAATTTGTTCCCGACATGAGTTGCATGTGTTATCAATAATTCGACTTTTCTGAACACGAATATAACAATATTAATAAATAGTTCATTCCGCACTTCGAGAAAATACCGATTTTCCATTGATATCACACAGTTAACCCAGAGAGAGTATGGACGATTTAAATAAAAATTCATTACATGGAGGGAACATTTTTTCCCGACATGAGTTATATGTGTTATCAATAATTCGACCCTTCTGAACACGAATATAACAATAATAATAACCAGTTCCTTCCGCACTTCGAGAAAATTCCGATTTTCCATTAGTGTCTCACAGTTAACGGGGAAAGAGTATGGACGATATAAATAAAAATTCTTTACATGGAGGAAAATTTTTATACCGTCTTGAGTTACATGTGTTATCTATAATTCGACCCTTCTCAACACGAATATAACAATAATCATAACCAGTTCCTTCCGCACTTCGAGAAAATACCGATTTTCCATTAGTTTACGCGTAAACTCTGTGACACTAATGGAAAATCAGTTTTTTCTCGAAATGCGGAAGGAACTGGTTGTGATTATGGTTATATTCGTGTTCAGAAGGGTCGAATTATTGATAACACATGTAACTCATGTCGGGAAAAAATTTTCCCTCCATATAATTAATTTTTATCTAAATCGTCCATACTCTCTCTGCGTTAACTGTGTGACACTAATGGAAAATCGGAATTTTCTCGAAGTGTGGAAGGAACTGGTTATTATTATTGTGATATTCGTGTTCAAAATGGTCTAATTATAGATAACACACGTATTTCAAATTGGAAAAAAATTTATCCTACAAAGAATTAATTTTTCTTTGAATAGTTCCCTCTTTTTCTGCGAGAAATGTGTGACACTTATGGAAACTCGGTATTTTCTCGAAGTGCGGAAGTTTTTGGTTATTATTATTGTTATATTCGTGTTCAGAATGGTCGAATTATAGATAACACACGCATTTCAAGTTGGAAAAAAATTTATCCTACAAAGAATGAATTTTTCTTTGAATAGTTCCCTCTTTTTCTGCGAGAAATGTGTGACACTAATGGAAAATCGGTATTTTCTCGAAGTGCGGAAGGTTTTGGTTATTATTATTGTCATATTCGTGTTCAGAAGGGAGGAATTATAGATAACACATGTAACTTGGGTCGGAAAAAAATTTGCCCTCCATGTAATGATTTTTTGTTTGGAATATTCCTACTTTTTCTGCTAAAAATGTGTGATATTAATGGAAAATCGGATTTTTCTCGAAGTGAGGAAGGAACTGGTTATTATTATTGTTATATTCGTGTTCAGAAGGGACGAATTATAGATAACACATGTAACTTGGGTCGGAAAAAAATTTTCCCTCCATGTAATGATTTTTTGTTTGGAATATTCCTACTTTTTCTGCTAAAAATGAGTGATATTAATGGAAAATCGGATTTTTCTCGAAGTGAGGAAGGAACTGGTTATTGTTATTGTTATATTCATGTTCAGAAGGGTCGAATTATAGATAACACACGTATTTCAAATTGGAAAAAAATTTATCCTACAAAGAATTAATTTTTCTTTGAATAGTTCCCTCTTTTTCTGCGAGAAATGTGTGACACTTATGGAAAATCGGCATTTTCTCGAAGTGCGGAAGGTTTTGGTTATTATTATTGTCATATTCGTGTTCAGAATGGTCGAATTATAGATAACACACGTACTTCAAGTTGACAAAAAATTTATCCTACAAAGAATTAATTTTTCTTTGAATTGTTCCCTCTTTTTCTGCGAGAAATGTGTGATACTAATGGAAAATCGGTATTTTCTCGGAGTGCGGAAGGAACTGATTATTATTATTTTTATATTCGTGTTCAGAAGGGTCAAATTATTGATAACATATGTAACTCATGTCGGGAAAAAAATTTCCCTCCATGTAATGAATTTTTATTTAAATCGTCCATACCCTTTCTGCGTTAACTGTGTGACACTAATGGAAAATCGGAATTTTCTCGAATTGCGGAAAGAACTGGTTATTATTATTGTTATATTCGTGTTCAGAAGGGTCAAATTATTGATAACACATGTAACTCATGTCGGGAAAAAATGTTCCCTCCATGTAATGAATTTTTATTTAAATCGTCCATACCCTTTCTGCGTTAACTGTGTGACACTAATGGAAAATCGGAATTTTGTCAAAGTGTGGAGGGAACTGGTTATTATTATTGTCATATTCGTGTTCAGAAGTGTCGAATTATAGATATCACATGTAACTCATGTTGGAAAAATATTTCCTCTATGTAATAATTTTATTTAAATAGTTCCCAATTTTTCTGCGAAAAATGTGTGATATTAATGGAAAATCGTAATTTTCTCGAAGTGGGGAAGGAAGTGGTTATTATTATATTTATATTCGTGTTCAGAAGGATCTAATTGTAGATAACACATGTAACTCATATCGGGAAAAACATTTTCCTCCATGTGATGAATTTTTTTTGCATCGCTCCTAATTTTTCTGCAAAAAATTTGTGATATCATTGGAAAATAGGAATTTTCTCAAAGTGCGGAAGGAACTGTTAATTATTATTGTTATATTCGTTTTCAGAAGGGTCGAATTATAGGTAACATATGTAAATCAAGTTGGTACAAAATTTTTCCTCTATATAATACATTTTTCTTTGAATTGTTCCCCCTTTTTCTGAGTGGAACGGGCTCTTGCGCTAGTTTTATTACTAAACGTTTAACATAATGTCCCTATGCCAATTTAAACCGTCACCTGTGAGCAGAACGGGTTATTTAATCGTCACCTGTGAGTAGAACGGACTTTTGCGCTATTTTTAATATTAAACCTTTAACTGTTTAGTCGCGGTCGTGGATTCTGAATTTAACATATTCGAATTTGGCGGTGAAGATGAAAAACATTGCTTACTTGACTCACGGCCCTCTAAGTAGAAACCGTCTTTACCGACCACACATTCAGACTGCCAGCATGAAGTCAATATGGCTTGGGGGGCATATGGCCCCGTCAATTAAGGGATTACCCCCCGTTCCAGACCTCCCTACCCCAGAAAAATCCGAGGAGGTACCAGGAATCGAACCTGTGCCGACGGGTTGTAGTCAGGGACGCTAACCACAAGACCACGCCGGCGGTCGAATAATAATAATAATATTTATTTCATCCATCCAATTAATAATTAATCCATATATCCATTTTTAAATAAAACCAATTAAATTAATAAACCATCCATAGTCTATTCATTCATTCATCCACCCCATTCTTCCAGCCAATCATCTGGACCTTAATTAATTAATTCTACTGTTCATCCATGATTTAATTAATTCATCCATCTATTAATTATTTCATTCATTCACCCATCCATCCACTTATGCATCCATTAATTAATTAATTCGTCCATCAGTGAATTAATTCATCCAGCCATTAATTAATTAATTAATTAATAAATCAATCCAACCATCCATTAGTTCATTCATTTATGGATCGATGAATTAATGGAGGGATGGTTGAATGGATAGTTGGGGGAATGAATGAATTAATTAATTCATGGATGGGTGGATGAATGGATAGATGAATGAATGATGGATTAATTAAAGAATGAATGGGTGGATAATTGATGGATTGATACATGGATGGATGGAAAATTGGTTGGTTGAATGGATTGCTAGATTGATTAATGGAGCGATGAGTGCATGAATGAATGAATGATGGATTGATTGATTATAGGACGAATAAATGGGTGATGGATGGATTGATATATGATTGAATTGACTGATGGATGATTGGATGAATTGATGGATGAATGGTGGATTGATTATAGATGGGTGGAAACACTAACTGCTAGACCATTCTAGTTATGACGAAACAACAGGAACACATATTTGAACAAGACATGGGATAGAAAGGCACACAGTTGTGTGATCATCAGGATCCTGAGCCTCATCCCATGAAAAGAGAAATGTGTATAGATACTGAACAGGGATACTCCAGGTTGGCATGAAATAAATTTCAAACCAGCACTATTACATAAACCCGAATTCATTTTCTGATTCTTCAGACAAGGGGCCTAAATTCCAGCATAAACTATTATTATGCCATTAAAATTACTCAAAACGTTAATACTGACGCAGAAGAGAAAACACATTCACATTTGGTGTGTGTGTAACAAATCGTTTACCGGAAGCATAACTTTTTAATTTATTATTACGCTCGTTTGAATGTCACGGCATCCCCTTCTAGTGGATATAGATCAGGGGCGGATCCAGAGAGACATTTGGGGGGGGGGGGGAAACAGAAGAGAGAGGAAAGTTTTTACTCATAAAAATTAATTATTCCCAGTACACAATTGAAATCATGAAACTATATTTCCCTTATGTAACTCTTGTATATAATGTACTTCTTGTATATTTTTAAGTTATTTTGAAAGTTAATATGTAAGTTATATGTAAGTAAATTGTAATTTGCAATTTATGTACAATAATGCATGTCATTTTGTATATAGCCCCTTAAGGTGAGTTTTGCTCGTTGGGGTTTACTTACTTACAATAAACTGATATACATTTGCGGCTTAAAAAAAAAAAAATAAAAAGCTTTCAACACAAATCTCAAGATGTATTATGCCTTGAAATAGAGCATGCAATTATCCTTCGTTTATAAATCTGAATTGTTAAATATGTGGTAGCAAATGATCATTGATTTTATATTAAGGGGGTAAGGGTAGTCTAATGTATAGTCCGCACGTGAAAACAACATGTTTCTCTCCTGTATTTAAGTCAGCATCTGTTCTTTGAGATCGCTCTTTCGAGAGAATGCCTTTGTACAGGTGGTACAGGAAAACGGTTTCTCTCCTGAATGAATAATTATATGCTGTTTGAGACGGTCTCTTAATTACACGATCGTTAATGTTTGAATCTCAATGATGGAAATAAATAATTTTTTATAACATTAAACTGCCTTCACAAGATTGTCAATAGAAAAAAAAGCATTAGTTGTAAGGCGGAGTATTTTCTGAATAGGCTGCACTTACACATGCAAAGGTTTCAACTCATTTTTCCGAACTTTGTGTGATTAGTTTAGAATAAAAAGTGTGAAAACTGCATACTTTTCTATATAAATTATGTCATTGGTCCTATTTTGAAAAATCACATTTTTTCGAAAAAAAAACTAATTTTGAAAATAAAATAATTTAATTACTGAAGTAACAAATTGCCAGAAATGACACGTTTTAACTACATTATTTATATCGCGACTAGTATATGTACGGAAGATGAAGTATAACCTATAGCTTTAAATGTACGTAGAAAATAATTTTCTAAAGGAACCCATTTTAATATAATGTATGTAACGTCAAAGAATCATCCAGCGAACATTACTCATCCATTTTCAGTAAATAAGAACTAAATACCATTCCACGGAACATGTATCAGTGTTTAATTTAGGAAGTTGGTAATGTGCACATCAACAGGGCCGTTACAGAAAGCATTATGGCCGATTAAAGTTTCTTACGGCCAAAATTTTGCTGTAATTTGCCTTTATTTTCATTTATAAAGTACTTATGAACCCGTGTGGGGTGTCAAAAAATTCTGTGAAAGTTCCTGAACGATTTGAGTGGTTTTTAAAAAAATTCGAAAAAGTGGTTCAAATTTTATGCGTTTATGTACCTAAACTAGACCTATACCACTTTTTTCCCCCCATTTTTAGCATGTTTTAACACACTTTAAAATCCAAGCTGCCTCCTGAACATCATGTGAAAGCCCTCAAGTCCCACTCTTCTGTGCCTGAGCCTAGACTGTACAGCTTGCCTAAAATACATAGGGTGAATATACCACTACATCCGATTGTCTAGTGCAAGATTTTGTATAATATTTGTAATCGTATTCACACTGTAAGTCTGTACTTCTACACTGCTAAGTCACTGTTATTGTACAAACTAATATCCACACTTAGTCTTGAGATTTTGAAGTTGTCTATTGCCACATATTGGTCTAACGACAATAAATTGTATTAAACTGTAGCCAAATATGTAACTTCACTTTTACAACTGCTTGTGGGGATGTGTGAACATCATGTGATTAATTTAGTCAGCTTTGTTAATATCCTCAAGAATATCAAACTTGACCCCCAAGACATCTTGGTCAGTTTCAATGTGGAGTCTCCGTTCACAAGAGTTTCAATGGCGAACACTTTTTCTCTACTGGAACCGCATTTCTCACCTAACGTGATCGAGCTGTTTAAGCATGCTTCACATCCACATATTTCCTGTATAATGGGCAGCAGGACAGTGTAGCCATGAGTTCCCTGCTCTCCCCAGCCATAGCCAACTTCTACATATGGAATCTCGTGAAGATCTGGCCCTCGAAAAGAATGTCTACAAGCCGAAGCACTTTTTCCGATACATAGACAACACATTCATGGTATGGCAACATGGAGTCAAAAACTGGATGCATAATTTTCCTTCCTGACCATTCAGAGCTCTCCATTTAATTATTCCATTTTCTAATTTTCCTATTGGCCCCCCACCCATTCTAGCACCCACCTTTCCTACATGAAACATTTATTTCCCAATCCAGCTCACTTCTCCCAGAAGATGGCAGCGGCGATAACTGCCGAAACCTTGGAACCAATCCTCCAACTCATCTTGTTGGAAGCCCGAGAAATAATACCAGGAAAGCCTCAAGTCACACATAAGTATAGCCTACTTTACTCAAATATGATGCAATAATTAAAAACGACCAATGGCGCCAACCTTTGAAAAACTTTGGGTGGGCTCAAAGATTTAAAAATATGGTTAAATATAGAACTTAAGGCCTGCATGAAATGATTTCACTGTTTCTGATGACAAACTTTGTAATAATTGTCTTGTATTCCACACACTTGTCTTAACCACAAGCATAATCTGAATTCTGGATTTAACTTTTCTGCCCTCTCCTTATGCATATTTTGAACAGATATGTGATTAAAAAACTTTTTCTGACCGCATAAAAATATGGCGGTGGATATGAAAACTGCGTTAACAGATTAAGACTTAAATATTTAACAAATCAAGAAATGACTTCAGTCAGTCAGTATTTCAACAATAGCTTGATTTTCGCTTTCCAGCATTTCAATCACGAAACATATTTTAGTAATGGTACGGTAATAAATAATTTAACAAAATAGGCCTACGGATAATTATTGGGTGGAGTTCAGCCCCATGGGCCCATATAAGTTGGCGCCTCTGAAAACGACACAAGCAAGCATTCCCTGGTGATTACGTACAAGTACTGAGGTATTTGAACTTTTTCTGAGGGGCTCAGGATTTTACAGGATTTTCGTCTTTAGTTTTCTGCGTTCGAGTGTTTATTACAAAATATAGGTTTTTTTTTGCAAAGATTGCATTTTTGAACCGAGAGTTACACATAGGATACATTGTCACGAATTAGGTTACCGAATAGATTTCATTTAACAGTAATGCTATGGTGAAATAAGTTCTGGAGTAGGCCTATTATTTTGCCAGTACTGGATAACATGCCCGCGTCTGTAACACGCTGAAGTGACTATGTAGTGTAGGGAATTTCTTATCTATCTGCTCTTTTGTTACGTAGGCATTAAGTGTGTTGTACCGACTCTTCTTTGTGAAACAATATTATTTCGGGCTACTGTGACAGAAGATAGTGTACATACCTGTTCAAATTCAATCAATAGAACAAAGAACTCCGGACAATCGCCAAACACGACACCTTCCACCCACAGCTGTAAAAGAAATGCGTTGCCACTTGCGGCTAGAGATGGGGAATATTTCTTGTAACTGTTACTTTGTAACTGTTACATGTATGTAACGGTAACGACCTGTTACAAAAAATCAAAAGTAACGGTTACCAAAGCTCCTAAAAAGTAATTTTCAAATGGAAGCGTTTTCCTTCACAGCCAGGGTTGCCAGTTAAATAAAATCAAAATAAGGGACAGATGCGTGGTCGACGAAATCGACGGCTCGTATCTCAGAAGTTGTAAAATTTATTTAATAACGATAGTTTTGTTGTGATATTGGCATCACAGTGCAGCTAATTAGTAAACAGTAAACGACTTTCTGTTGATACTTGTGTTTGGGCCATTCTCCAAAAAAGTGCAGATTTCAATGTTAGAGTTTGTTTTAATAGTTTTTATATTTTGGACCATGTTATTTTTTTATGTAATATTTCTTTCTGCAGAGTACTAATGAGGTACTAGTCCTACTTACCGAGTGGTATTTTGCATTAAATTAACAAGGTTAGAAAATGGCGCATTCATGGAGGTGGGAAAACAGTAAGAAATAGTAATTATACAGTGAGTCCCACGCAAGAGTTGGCCAATGACGCGGGTTTCTGCGTCGCGGCTGGCACAGCTCCAACTCCCGATCGGGTGAAATATCTACGCAAAGAATGCCGCGGTCATTGTAATGATTCAGGTTCTCACATTTACAGTTAAAATTACAATAAAAATAACCACGTACCTCATCACAAGAGATGTTGGAAATGTTCTCCCCTTGCATACGCGCAACATTGGCACCTCTTTTAGGGATTTTTTTTCACGCACGTAAGTTCAGCTTCCGAGATAGAGTTAATTTATCTTGTGATATTGTCTTTGAGTTCTTCTTATGTATGGGAAATTGACCTATACACTTTATTTTTCAAATTTCCCCATAAATAATATTTACATACTGTTAGAAGAACTTAATGACAAAATCACATAGGCCTATCACAAGAGAAAGTAACTTTGTCTCGGAAGCTGAACTTACGCGCGTGAAAGAAAATTTCCTAAACAGGTGCTAGTATTGGAGGAGAACATTTCCAACATCTCTTGTGATGAGGTACGTGGTTATTTTCATTGTAATTTTAACTGTAAATGTGAGAACCTGAATCATTACAACGACCGCGGCATTCTTTGCGTAGATATTTCCCCCGATCGCTCGGGAGTTGGAGCTGTGCCAGCCGCGACGCAAAAACCCGCGTCATTGGCCAACTCTTGCGTGGGACTCACTGTATAAGAGAAGTTATGTGAGAATTAGATTAAATTGACTGTATTAAATGTTATCATGAAAAAGAACAATATTTATTACCATATAAATGGTTTAACACACAACTTTTTTACTTATTTTTATCTATGTTAAAATAGATTATCACCTTCAAATCAAAACTTTAAATCAAAACATGATATATTGTGATAAACTATTAGGCTATACCAGTATCTTCTTTAAACAAAAATAACAAATGCAGACAGTTAAATATGTCATAGCCTACTACTCAGAGTAGAGATCCAACGATTATAAGGCAAGGTAAAGATTCCTTGCAATAACTCCAGAGAAAAAGAACCAAACAGATTCTTTTTGAAAGAAATATGCCGTTGGTATTTACCTTCAGGGCCGTCACGTGGGCGGGGCGGCCGGGGCGATCGCCCCGGGCGCCGCGACCAGGGGGCCGCCGTGGCAACGGCAAAAATAAAACAACAAAATTTGAAAAAAATAAGTTAGAAGTACATAACTTATTTTTTCAAGTTAGGTATAACTGAATTTTAAATATTACGTTGTACTTATGTATTTGTATGTATGTACGTATATATTTATTGAACAAATTGGCTAAATATTTGACACCAATAACTTTATATTTGCTAAGTTATCCCAAAATAAATATTTGCTCAAAATTGAGCAGCTGGATTTACTTGTATACTGTTAATAATAATAGCCTATTAATGAACTCTACTGTGGGCCTTAAATCCTTGAATCCTTACAGATAGGTGGAATGTGGGGTGGGTACACGTGGGATTGAGTTTGGGGGGGGCGCCTGACGAAATCTTGCCCCGGGCGCCAACAAACCACGCGACGGCCCTGTTTACCTTTTACCAATTCCAAAAAGTTTCAATCATGGCGTATTTTTTGGGGAGGTTTCAAAATTCTCCGAAATACGGGACAATTGCCGTCCCGGTTAGGAACTCCCCGGGACGCGGGACAATTAATAAAAATACGGTACTGTCCCGTAAAATCCGGGACGTCTGGCAACCCTGTTCACAGCCAATCACGTGTACGAGCTAAAGGAATACCGCTATCAGGAAGGGTCTTCCTTCCGTCTCGCCGTCTCTGATTGGACCGCGTATCTAAGCAAGAGGAAGAGCAAAACGTTTCCCATTTGAAAATTACTGTAGGATATCTTATTTTCGTCTCAACCAAAGGCGGAATCAGAAAATACTGAAAGGAGGGGCCGACACAGACGAAATTTTGCTATTATTGGGGGTGTGGGAGTATGGAATATCCCAAAAATGGTGGTCCGGGGGTCCTCCCCCGGGATTTTTGTTTAAAAAAGGGGGAAAACACGACAAACCCACAATAATAACTGCAAAAAAGAGGAAAGAGCACATTTTCAAACATTCAAATCTCGCTTTATATGAGAGCTATCGAGAAACTAGTTATTGATTTGCAGAGTACCCATCAAGAGCTTTTCAACGATACCCCACAAGACGTGGTTTCAAAAATTACGAATTTCTATCCCCCACCCCCACTCTTACCCCCAAAACCCCCGAATCGTTGGTGTCACTGTGAACTCCATAGGAAGTACTCTAATTTATTCAAACAAAGTTTCTCTCTCTACTTCATAGGGGCCGAGATATAAATATTTCAAAATTTCAACCCCCCCTCCCCTTGGGCCAATTTTGCTCATTAACGAACTTGTCCGAATTATTTGGCCTAGAAATAACATAATAAAATTTGGTTCAAATATCTTCAAAATTACGAACGTTATCATGTAAAGATATAATACAAAAAAAAATTGACCGGGCGGTGCGGTGGTTTCGTACTTAGGGAGGCATGAAACGCAAAGATATAAAATAATTTTTCGAAAGTCATGACATGGTATCGATCCCAGGAATTCTGTATGGTTTTTCCAAATTTTTCAGCAGCTCTCCTTTTTCTCAGGATTAATTTGAATACTTTTATTTTTGGTTTTGGTTTTTATTTGATTTATTTATTTACTTATTTATTTGTTTATTTTTTTATTTTTTAGTTGTGTTGAGAAGTATGGCAGTGTCGAGCATATGTAACTGGTCGTAACGTGATGAGAGTTACACCCGTCACCATTATTCTCACCCGTTACAGTAACTCTGACCCGTTACAATTACTCTCACCCGTTACAGTTACTCTGACAGTGACAGTTATTCTCGCCAGTTACAGTGACAGCGGCAGTGACAGTGACAGCGGCGGTTACAGTGACAGCGGCAGTGACAGTGACAGCGGCAGTAACAGTGACAGCGGCAGTTACAGTGACAGCGGCAGTGACAGATACTCTCACCCGTTACAGTTACTTTGACCCGTTACAGTTACTTCTAATATTTCTGTTACAAGTGTTTTATCCGTGACTTTGGCCTTGTTCTGTTTTATCTGTTATTTACAATATTTGGAAAAAATAAAATAAAAACATAATAATAAAAAATAATAAAAAAACAAAATAAATTTAAAAAAACATGTAATTATCGTAATTATAAGCTTTTCATGCCACTTAAAAATGTATTAAAATACGATATTGCCTTTATTGGATTATTTAAACTTAGAATATGGATATATAGCATGAAATATGAATTCAATAACTGTAGTAAATTATTCGAAATAATAATATTGATAATTTTACTACTAATAATAAAATCCCAGCCACACGGCTGACTCACTCACTCACTGACATTGATGTTTGCTCACTTCCAGATGAGCTAGAAACTTGAAATTTGGTACACATATAGCTTTTAGGCTGTAAACCACAGGAAAATTTCAAAAAAGTATTTTTTTTAAATCTAGCCCTATAACCCCCGAAAAGGGGCTCGCTCACTGGCATTAATATTTGCCCACTTCCGGTGAGCTAGAAACTTTAAATTTGGCACACATATAGCTTTTAGACTGTAAACCACAGGAGAATTCCAAAAAAAGTATTTTTTTAATTTTTTAGCCCTAAAACCCCCGAAAAAGAGCTCGCTCACTGACATTAATGTTTGCTCACTTCGAGATGAGCTAGAAACTTGAATTTTGGTACACATATATCTATTAGGCTATAAAAACACAGGAGAATGCCAAAATTTATTTTTTTAAATCTTTAGCTCTAAAAACTCCTGAAAAAGGGCTCGCTCATTGACATTAATGTTTGCCCACTTCCGGATGAGCTAGAAACTTTAAATTTGGCACACATATAGCTTTTAGACTGTAAACCACAGGAGAATTCCAGAAAGTATTTTTTAAAAATTTTAAGCCTAAAACCCCCCGAAAAAGAGTTCGCTCACTGATATTAATATTTGCTCACTTCGAGATGAGCTAGAAACTTGAATTTTGGTACACATATATCTATTAGGCTATAAAACCACAGGAAAATTCAAAAATGTATTTTTTTTTAATTTTCAGCTCTAAAAACTCCCGAAAAAGGGCTCGCTCACTGACATTAATGTTTGCCCACTTCCAGAAGAGCTAGAAACTTGAAATTTGGTACACATATAGCTTTTAGGCTGTAAACCATAGAAAAATTCCAAAAAAAGTATTTTTTTAAGTTTTAGCCCTATAACCCACGAAAAAGGGCTCGCTCACTGACATTAATGTTTGCCCACTTCCAGATGAGCTAGAAACTTGAAATTTGGTACACTTATATCTTTAGGCTGTAAACCACAGGAAAATTCCAAACAGTTTATTTTCATATCGATAATCGATGTTTTTTTACATCCTTAGAAAACAACCGATGTTTTTGCTACATCGATGTTTGTCCCCGACATCGATGTTTTTGTAACAAAAAAAATTAATAGGCTACCTTGGTTCTACGATATAATTTAATTTACAGGAGCTTAATTTCCCAAAAGAATGATTTTTTACATCGATAGTTTTCATGGAAATATTTCTGTTGCTTTGTGAATTTTGCCTAATTCTCTGATACCATGGCATTTTTTTTTAATATACATCTTTTTTTTGTCTAAATACATCGATGATTTCTGGTCGATATCATCGTCATATCGATGTTTTCAGGTCGATATTATCAACATATCGATGGTTATCTGCGATTTTAACCTCGATATTTTAACTATCGATGCTCATCCCTAATTGAAAGCTTCATTTTACAACTGTTATTTTATTTCGGGGGTCCCTACCGAGAGCCCCAGCCTTGGCTACGGCCCTAACCGGGGGGGGGAGATAAAAGGGCATTCCCCTACAAGTGGGAAGTGATCTGGCGATTAACTACGTAATATAAAAAAAAGTAACAGGTAACGGTTATAAATAACAGTTACTTTCGTGTAACTGTAACAGTAACGTAACTGTTCCAAAAAAAGTAACTGGTTCCCATCTCTGTGACTTGCCACTTGCCGGACTCGCCACTCGCCCGCCTTCTTCAATTTTGCGTTGTAGGCGGTTTACACAAAAAGGGGAAGACCCGCTGCCGCACTTAATGGTAGGGAGAGAGGAAATCATTCACTTCATGATGGCGCTTGGTTGCCGAAATAAGCCGAACGGATACGATTGTGAATGACAGTGTTTGGCGGGTGTTTTCAAGTACATTCATCGCTGCTATCGTGACTACAGTAACATTTATTTTAAAATAAAGCACCATTTCACTTCTTCTACCCGTACCATAGGTAATAAAGGTTCGAAATCTAATACCTGTTTTGAATTCTCCTGAATCCAATAATATTTTCAAGAATGTGTATGTTTAAGTGTGTGATCAGCGTGGCTAGAAAACTAAACATCGTGTATAAATAAAACATTTAGATATCTGGGGATGTGACACGAAGATTGGTTACTTTTTCTTACTTTTATACGATATCCTTAAACTTTGGAGGGTAGTTATAAGCCAGCTATAGTTTTACAAACCCAGGCTTTTGAGTGAGGCTAAAACAGACTTTAATTTTTCACTATTTTATCAAAAACTGCTCTAACGATTATGTTTAAATTTTCTACACGATTTGCATATAAGCTAAAGAGCTAGAATATTTATTTCAAACATTTTCCAATCCATCAATGAGACTGTACTGCACATGGCATGTAGACAAAGCCTGGAGAAAAAATGTAAAAAGTAAAGTTCGAGGCCAGGAAAAACAGGCAGAAGTGTATAAAGTTCTAAGGACTTTAATGCAAGAGATAATATGCTTCCTGTTGTAATACAGAGGTTGAAATGTGACCCGGACACGTTGGAATTTTCCAGCTACTTTTAGGACAATTACCTCAATAACGTGAAGTCCTGGGCTTACTGTCATCGGCTGCACGATGGACTGAATCACTGCCTTCTGTATACTGAATACGAACATGCACACAGAGCAAATGCTTCACACGCTCGAGTAAGCACGTGAAACGCTTAGATAAAGCAATATTCGCGTTGATGTCTTTTGTTCAAGACAAGCTTTTTGATAGGCTGACTGTGCTTACGAAAGGCAAGCTCACAAACAAACTTAAGGATATACGTCGTAGACACAAATTAAGCCTAGAAATAAACAATGACCTGATTATCAAGGTAGGCGATGTTTGGAAAATGCCCTATTCGTCGAAAGTGGCCGAACTATATTCTGTACGTGAAAACTTAGTTCAGTCTAGGCCTACCTGCAAATTGATGTGTGATGAATGCAAAATTTGCATACACAGATATTCCTGCACGTGTGTTGACTCCAGCATAAAGTGGAATATGTGTAAACACAAACACACAGTATGTCAAATTGAAACGAGCCACAAACGCCCTGCAGATCCTGAAGAAAGGTCTACCAGCGAATTAATAATAGACGATGAGGATACTTGTGCTGCCATTGAAAAATAAGAAATACTTGCCAAGTTAGTAAACAAGAAGGCCCCAAGAGTCCTGGGTCCTTATCGAAACAAAAATACTTAATTACTGCCGAGATACTAGAATTAATTAAAGGCATTTCCAGACAAAAGGAACTTTATTTATTTCTTTCTGTCTTTCTTTCTTTCTTTCTGTCTTTCTCTTTGTTTTACATATCTCTTTTAGGATTTAAGCGACCCAAGCCACCCGGGCCGTACAGGGCCGCGACCTGTTGGGAGAGGGATTATCTTTGGATCACATACTTTTTTGACCAGACAAGGACATGAAGGCCTCCCCGAATGAGTGAAAAGCCCAAAGCCGGGGCCACCTCCGAGACAAGACGAACACATAGGACGAGACACACCATTCACACACACACACTCACTCCAAACAAGGAGAAGATGGGATGAAGATGATAATTATTGCCAGATATCTGGTGACCACAAGGGCCTAAAGTTTCCCATTTGTCTCACAGGTGAGGAGACCCCCCAGAAAAAAACCCCACCTAGGTAACTTGTCCCGACCGGAATCTCTGCGTGAGAGGAGCGAACGCATCTATAAGAGATTACAAGAGATAAGTCACTACTCAAGATCCACTAATCCAATCCAAGAAGAAGGACCACATAAATTACAGTTATTCACAATATGACATTGTTTTAATTGACTCTCTAGTAATAATAGTCACACAACACAAATATAAGAAGAAAGAAGCTAAGTGCATTTTATCCAAGAAGACAATTATTAATTTATGACATACACAGACATCTGTGTGCTATTTTAAAACAATTGACAAGTATTAGAATACTTTATCAAGTTTCATATATGTTTAATTTTAATTCATATTTTAACTATTGTGACAAGGTTAACTTCGTAATTTTATTACTAATTATTGTAAATAATCTAATTTGACAACACATTGAGCTCAATGTTATTTTAATATTTTATATTCTTAAGTAATAGACTAAATCTAAAACAATAAAATACGTTTAGAAGAACACAATAAAAGTCAAATTCAAAACACGTGTTGTTAATTAACTGTTTCTCCTTACCTCACGTAGACTTCAGCTGATTGTTTTAATATTTAGTGGTATATAGGCGGAACTTATTAAAACATTCAATCTATAATTATACCACTGGAGAAATATGAAGCTAATTAACTGTAAAATAGTAGGCCTATAGTGTTTCGTTTGCGTTTAATTTCCCCTTCACAACGAGCTATGATAATGAAGTTAGCAACAGAGACAGTGCAGTTCTCAATAATCGCCACCGTTGGAAGTCGTGTATGAGACAGAGGGAATTCTTGCTCATTAGCTGGAATGTATTCTTTGTATTGTGGTTGCCTTATATACGTCAATTCAAATATTAGCATAAATACTACTACAATAATACAAATATTAACATTATGGCACACTTAATATGGCACAAGGAATGCTTTCTTTTACCTCACGCAACGGACCTAGGTTCGATTTCTGGGCGTGAAAGTTACCTACGTGGGTTTTTCCTCGCCCGTAAGGCGAATGTCGGGTAACTGTTAAGCCCTTGTGGTTCCAGGATATCATTTGACCGTCATTATCATCGTCATCATCATATTCATGCCTTGTTCGGCATGAGTGTGTGCGCGACTGGTGTGCTTTGTCCTAGTGTTCGTGTTGTCTCGGAGGTGACCCCGGCATTGGGCTGTCACCCATCAGGGAGGCCCTCCATGGTGATTGTGTGATAAAAAAGGTAGCCTACGTCTATGACCTAAAGATAACCCCTTTCCCGACAGGTCGCGGTCCTATGAGGCCAGGCGGCGTGGGCCACATAAAACATATCTTCAAGGACAAACTAAGAAAGAAAATATTAATATTAACGAAGGAAATAGGTAATTAAATTTTGAAGTATCTTACCTCACGTTAAGATAGAGGAGCTATCCCTTCCATATCCACGTCACTGGTGTCTTCTGCAGTGTCTGTAGTGTCTGTAGAAGAGGGAGATAATAAACGGCTCCATCTCAATCTCGTCCTGCCACTCGTCAGCTTTCCACATTTTGTTTTCAATACTGATCACATGGGACACATAATTTTTCCAGTTTTGTGTACTCGCTGTCGCAAACCCATCGTCTATCAACTTCCTCATGTCAGCTGCTTTAAAAGTTGTGTTATGCATAGCGATATGTTGTTTTACCTGAGCCCATACAAGCTCTATAGGGTTAAGCTCACAATGGTATGGTGGTAGCCTAAGGACTGTATGCCCTGATTCTTTGGCCATTTCGTCAATTCTATATTTGTCAAACTTAGGCTTCACCTGATTAACAATGCCAAGTAGTTCACGCCTTAACATAGAGTCCTCGTAAGGAATTCCACGTTCTTTTAGCCACCCTCTGATGTCGTCTTTTCGCCATGACGTAGTTGGCAATGGTTCCATTTTCCTACTGTGGTACTTGGCATTGTCAATCACTATCACAGAGCGAGGTGGAATATTTGGCATTATTTGTTCCTTGAAATAACGCTCATAAACCTCACCATCCATCTCGTCATGTGCGTCCATGGTATTTTTCTTGCACAGGAACACCAATTTACCGTTATTCACAAACCCAGACTCCCCTCCTGCGTGAACTAATGCAAAACGTGGCCCGCGCCCCGAAGGTGACTTCAGACCCATAGAAAGTCCTGCACGAAATGCGTCTCTAGCAGTCTGGATAGTTTTATTCTGCCATTCTTTTCCTACTGTGAGGCCTGCATTGACCCAAGACTCATCGGTGTAAACGATATTTCGCCCTTCCTGTCGGTAGGCTACTTGCGTATTTGCGCAATGTAGCGATGACGCCAAATCACAATATCGTCCCTCTCGATTAGAAGGGATTTTTTTTCCTTCTTTCCATAAAAGAAATCCATATCGCTCAGCAGTCGATAGAGGGTTGTTCTTTTGAAATTAGGGAGATCATGGTCCTCATTTACAGCATTCAGGATCAACGATAATGTCGGAGGTCGGTTTTCGAGAAAGAAACCGTGAACTTTCCGGCGGATTCCAGCCCTCACAAAATCGGAATATGTTTCTTTCCTGCTGTTTTTCCTTACTCGTTTCAATGTCTTCTTTCTCGGAGTCACAATAGGTCCACGCGAAGCTTCGTTTCGAATTTTAAATATTGACGACAGTGATGCACCTGTCGCTTCAGCACATTCTTTCGTGTAGTAATTAACACTGTGTCCAGGATCCTTACGTTTAATATATTCGCAAACTTGGAGCATAATTTTTCTTGAATCACTATTTAGCACTTTACCCTGTTTACGTTTCACAGACATCTTCACAGTAGGCCTACAAGACAGCTGCCACTGAGAAGTAATCGCGGCTACTGTAGAGTTATAGTTGCAGACTGGCATATGCTTAACTGTAAAATTTTACCCATAACTGTACTACCCCTCCTCTTGACGCCTCAGGCCTGCATTCCAAAGCAAACGACCCTTCGTTAGAATTGCCAAGCCCGTTCTATGCAGCTCTGCGAAATAGTTTTCGTACGTTATTAAAATAAGTGTATTTCTTATTAATTTTAATGGTATAGAAACATTTAGCACATGAAAGTGAATTTGTTCTTACTGAAGTTGTGATTAGTGAATTAAAAAGTACTACCTGAAGTCTAGAAAACAAGGAAAAAGACGTGCAAAGAGTGACTGCAATTCTCCCATATAACCCAATGCTTTTTTTCTCAATGTGGAATAGCCTATATAATACACAACAACTTAGTGACACTTGACATACTAAAACAGCACAAGGCATCCTTAAAAGCAAAAGTAGCTGCTGTTCAAAATTAACAAATAGGCCCAGGCAATCACAAAACAAAAGACACGACAAAAAGCGAAAACTGTGCAACAGAGAAGAGTCTTTTCTACAAAAAAGAAGCCTTGTCCCCGCACTTCTATTGCAAAGCTGAAGCTCAAACAATTGCAGTATCTTTGTTGTAAGAAAGGGAAGCAGCTTCAAGCAGATTTTAAATTAATTATTTTGCCATTATTTTGATATACCGTAATGTGATTTTCTTTGGTAATACATTAGGCCTATGGCAGTTACATTTTTAATTCATTACCAGCTTGGCTTCTTCTTAAAAAATTAAATACCATTAACCGAAACAAACAAAAAATATTATTTATAGGCGTACGATTCTAAAGCACAAAAGTGAGGCATAGGGAGGAGACTAGAAGTTCATTTGTTTAATGTGTGTCACCGTGAACCCTACGCTATGAAAGACAATTTGTTCTGTGAAGAAAGAACAGTGACTATGAACCAGCTGCGGAGATCTAAGGAGTAGGGATGAAACCCGCCAAACCGTGTCATTCCAAATGTAGCAGTTCCGCCCGGTAACCGCGTCAACGTGAAGCCAATGATTTCCTCTCGACAACATGGAAGCAGAACCCACAGTGGATTAGGAAAGGGGGTCCAGGGGTTTTGGACCCCCAAAAGTGAAGCCTAAAATTCTATATTTGTATTTAAAAAATAAAATATTTATTTAATTAAACAAGATTTGTTGGTGTGTCAAATATGATATAGCAGTTATTTTCTTTTCATAACATAATGTGTAGGCCTATTTTGTCCACTGTTCCATGTGTTATTCAGCTTTTCTTATAAATAGTAATAATTATTATAACTTAGGTAACAGTTTCTTGTTTACATTGGCATGTCTTAGAGTATGGTAAACACAATTCCTAACTAGTTTTTCAGTGCTAAAATAGCGTAAAATGTGTTTTTCATTAGTTCAGTATTTAAAAATTTCCCGTGGGTGGACATCCGACTTAGGTAACATTTTCTTGTTTACATTGGCATGTCTTGGTATGATAAACAAATTTCCTAACTATGTAGTTTTTGAGTGCTAAAATAGCGTAAAATGTGATTTTCATTAGTTCAATATTTAAAAATTTTCCGGGGGTGGACCCCCCACTTAGGTAATTATTTCTTATTTACATTGGCATGTCCTTAGAGTATGGTAAACAAATTTCCTAACTAGTTTTTCAGTGCTAAAATACCGTAAAATGTGTTTTTCATTAGTTCAATATTTAAAAATTTCCCGGGGGTGGACATCCGACTTAGGTAACATTTTCTTGTTTACATTGGCATGTCTTAGAGTGTGGTAAACAAATTTCCTAACTATTATCTGTCCCACTCAAGTTTGATCCTAGTCAAAACAAAGAGGTGTGGCAAGTTTGATCCATTCAAAACAAAGAGGTGTGGCGGTCTAGTCGCTGCTGTTGTAAAGCTCAGCACATGAGTTCATGCAACATTAAGTGTCAACGCTTCAAAACAACTAATTATATCAATCAGGCCTATATATGAAAGCACTGTTTATTATATTATTAACTAACTTTTAGTCCGATTCCTGTAGAATTTCTACTCCAGAAAGAGTACCTTCAGAAGAATCTGTTGCGTCACTGGAACTGCTGTCAGTAATTACGAGCCGATCCACGTTCAGTGTCTGCCATTCCGTCCACTTTCCAAAGTAAATTTTCTTCTTTCGCCACATGTTGTACACAATTGAACCAGTCTGTAGGCGTTACGTTTTGTACAGCACTTTGCAGCAACTCGCGAATTTCATCTAATTTAAAAGTCTTGTTGTTTCTACGCACAAAACCTTTAACTTGAGACCATATTAACTCAATGGGATTTAAGTTGCAATGGTAAGGAGGCAATCTTACTACAGTGAAACCTGCTTTTTCTGCACTTTCATCTACCATATACCTGTCATGGATAAACTTTGGTATAAGTCCCTCGAAAATTTTCTAAGTCCGAAAGTTCACGTTGATATGCTATGAACTGCGAAGATTCCCGAAGTTTTTTCCCGAAGTGCCGAGACTAGGAATGGAGGCAACATCTGAAGTCACTGCTGCCAATATATACACCAAAACCCCAGACGTGTTCTGCAGATGGGTTCAAGTCCCAAATTGTGAAAATCTTAAATGTGACTGGTGTTCATACGAACAATATCGAGTCACGTTGGCGATCTCTCCGTGCACGCCTAGCCAGGGGCAGTATCAGACGCGAACAGGTAGATACCGGTACCCATTTGGTAGAATACTTGTGGCGTCTGGACTGTAAGCACCGACTAGCAGATCCGTTTCAGGAAATGAAGAAGATATTAGGACTGTTTATCCTGTAGACTAGAGTTTAAAGTTAAGTAGGTTTAGCGCCTTTACTTGTAAATAAATTATTATTATTGTAAATATTGTACTAGTGTTTGAGGTATTGTAGGCCTACTAATTTTAGAATTGCATACATTCATTTCCATCACAAATAGATCAAACAAACATTTCGGTACATTTAATTTAATTGGAAATACGTTTGTATAGTTAAAAAAAAAAATATGTCAATGACGCAGAGGCCTTAAAAATTCTGAACAACAAGAAAAACGCAGGAAACGGCAACTTTTTTTGAAGGGACCTATTCCAAAGTTGAGTCGCTCCCGGATAAACTCCTCTTTATCATATCCTCACGAAATTCGATTCGGTCAAGTCGCTGCCGCAGCTTTCAGAGGCAAGGTTGCCAGATTCGTTCAGCATATTTTCACAATGGAATGAATAACCGACGAAAGAGGGACGGACAGGCGATCAAACCAAATGAAATCTTCCGATAGTAAACAATATTATGGATATTGTGAATGATTAGCAGGGTGGTCAGACGTTCCAGTTTTAACGGTAGAGTTCCGTTTTTAGGATACGTACTATCGCAGTGTTCCGACCCGAGAAAGACTGTCCACCCCCTGTAGCTTCATTACTCACCCCCCCCTTCAGTTTCATAAAATGTAATCCCCCAACTTCGTATAACATCAACCTTATGAAAAGTACCCCCCCCCCCCTTACAAATAGTGGAATGACATTAGGCCTACTATAAAACTTCTTCCCAAGGAAAACTACAATGACATTAAACTCATACGTATTTCTTACAATTTATAATTTATAACAGTTTTTATCACTGCTCAGTTCGGTTGTCAGTATGTAGCTGTTATATTCGCCACACGTTTTATACGACGTAATTCCTTGACAATGTTACAGTTTAATATGTTGGGCGCCATAGGTTATCATTAGGTAAGTATGATAATCTAAAATGAATTTCAGGGTGTGGGGTTCGATATAACACATTAATTATTCTTCTCGACGAATCTTAGCTCAGCTCTAGTAAAACACACACCTCTTACCTCAGGGTTGACAGCTATAATACACACTGATATACAACGGGTATACTGCAGAGTATTTCATAATGATGCAAACACATTTATTTAAACAAACGAATTACATGATATCATGTTACAATTGTTCTCAAACAGACTAATTCTTACTAACGTGGGTTCGTCTTATACCAGCCAATATTCCTATTTTGGGTCATTATTGATTTTGAATATGATAATATTACGCGTTTATAATATAGAATGTCATTATTCATTATTGATAGTTTATACGTCCCAGTTTCTGACGCACAAACAGTCACAAAATAGTACTTACAATTTATAGATGAATGTCACATTATATCCCATATTTATAGGTGCACTGCCAACTTGTGCGTAAATATTCTTATTACACTCACGTCACTAGCGCAGCAATTGCTTATATGATGGTTACTGAATACTTGTGCACTCGCTGGTAAGTAAAAGACGACTGTTATAACTAACTCTGTACATATTACATATAAAACTCTAATATGTCTAAGTGGCATATTAGCAGATCTCTTATTGGTTATATTCCTGTGGTATATTTGCCTAGGAATATAAACAATAAATTTCTATTGGCTCGCAAAATATAAGGCTCGCCCACTCTAATCAAACTCTTTGTCAACTTACACAAAATATTTTCAAGGTTCCTTCAGGTTTCTCACCCCCATAGCTTGGAGACGCTACCCTCAAGTTCACTGCTCCTAGCGGTATCTCTTAATCCCCATAAATCCTTAAATAACAAAACTGTCTCTTCTATTTCGCCAAGTTATTATTCCTTCAGTTAGTGTTTATAGTGTTTTATAAAAAAACACGACTTTGCTCTTCTTAATGCTTAATGCTTAATGCAGTACTGGCATTAGTTCTCTATATGTTAGTATTTTATATCAACTTAATATTTATTTCATATATTTTATATTTAAATCCAACCATCGATTCTGTACACTGGTAATAATCCTCACAAATTAGATTAGATTAGATTTTTATTTAGTCCAACTGAACATAGCCATGTTATGGGACTCGTCAAATGACTACAAACAAAGTAAGCCTTTATACAAGTTTACAATTCCACAGTCAATGATAAATGAAATGCGATCTTCATATAAGCACTTGTTAAGTCTTCTATTGCAAATGGGATCTTTCCAGAATGTTTAAAATTAAGTTTAGTTCGGCCCCTGCATAAAAAAGGAAATGAAAAGTATATAAATAATTATCGTCCTATCACACTGACATCAGAACTAGCTAAGATATTTGAAAGAATAATATATGATAGACTTATACATTTTCTGAATAAAAAACATATAATAAATAAGCAACAACATGGTTGAAGGAAGGGTCTGTCTACCATAACAGCTCTAAATGAGTTTATCTATGAAACAGTCTCAAGAATGGAAAGTAACGTAAAATTACTGTAATATTTGACCTATCTAAGGGTTTTGACAGCGTAGATCATAACATCTTATTACACAAATGAGCAAAATATGGAATACGTGGTGTAGGTAATAATCTTATAAAAACTTATCTGGTAGGAAGAAAACAGTCAACACAAATGTATTACAAGCGTGATAATTTAATTAATAAAGTACAATCAAAATATGAAATAGTAAAATATGGAGTTCCACAGGGAACTGTTCTAGGTCCCATATTATTAATTCTGTACGTAAATGACATGTGCCAAACACATGAAACAAAAATAATTTCTTATGCAGACGACACCACACTATTATGCTGGGGAGAAGATATCAATAGTTTTAAAATATTTTTTTTTACATGCAGTTGAATATTTACTAGATTTTTTTAAAGGAAAACAACCTAAAATGTAATATGAGTAAAACAAAAGTCATACAGTTTTTTCAGGGAAGCAAAACATTACAAGACAAACTTGATATTCAGATTGAGAGTTCCAAAATTGAAGAAGTATACGAATATAAATTTTTAGGAATCAATGTCGACAGTAGATTAACTTGGGCTGAGCACATAGACAAATTGTGTAATACTTTTAATAAATCAATATACTTGCTAATTTACTTCAAATCAATAGTTGACAAAAAATGTTGCGAAACTGATATATTATGGAGTCATATACCCACACATAATATACGGCATAGAACTGTGGGGTGGTGCAGCAAAGACATATACACAAAGATTATTTATTCTACAAAAGAAGTGTATAAGAATAATATATAACCTTGCACCTAGAGAATCTTGTAGGGATGTATTTATTCTGAACCATATGCTAACTATATACTCATTATATGTATATCGTGTAATTATGTTTATTACTGAAAGACAACCAATAAAAAATAATGAAATTCATCAATACAATACCAGAAATAAAGAAGACTATCACAAGACAATACATACCAAACAAATATCAAATAAAGATGTCAGCGTGATGGGAATTAAGCTATATAATAAACTACCAACAACATTAAAATCACTATCTGGCACAACTTTCAAACAACTTAAGAAATTTCTTATTAATAAATGCTTGTATGATATTGAAGAATTGTAGAAATAATTAATTTGATAACGATAAGTTGCTACAACAGATAGAATTGTCATATAAATGCGAAAAATGATAGTAGAATTAATGATAAATGTAAGGTTAATCTAGGTTATGACTAATTTTGTATACTGAATTGTCATGTAGCTACCTGACTTATAGCTATTAGCACTATTGATCTATTGTTTTTATTGTATTATATTGTAATTGTTTTTGTTGTATTCTATTGTAAGTTAATGACGAAGCTGAAATTCTACTATAGCTATCAGCACTATTGATCTATTATTTTTGTTATATTATATTGTAATTGTTTTTATTGTATTATATTGTAAGTTAATGACGAGGCTGAAATTCTTAAGGAATCTACAGCTATTAATAAACTGAAACTGAAACTGAAACTGCATCTTTCAGTCAATACAGGTTACATTTGTGTCCTCGGACACCAGACTTGTCCGTTACAATTTTTACAATAATAGAAAATCATTCAAAGTACAAAGAAGAACAAAGTCATTATTATACACAATATTAGTATGAACGCACTTGCTAAAATCTTTTAGTACATATAAAACCAAACTTGAAACATGATGATAAACAACTATTACACCTAACAACGTACAATACAGAATTATGAACTAGCATAGGCAACCATCACTTGGCAATTATCTCTGTAATTGAAAAATATATATATCAAGTGAATAAAAGCTTTTATTAATTAAGTATTGTTTTAATTCTTTTTTGAATTTTTAAGGTTACGTAAATTTTTTATTCGTTATGGCAAGCTGTTAAATAATTTCATACCATGATAGTCATTTCCTTTCTGATACAACATGGTGCCATGCAAATTGATATGAAAGTTTTCACAATAACGAGTACTATATGGGTGGAAATCTTTATTTACAGGGTAACATGACTTGTTTCTGATAATATAGATTAATACTCCAAAAATGTATATACTGAGTAAGGTCATTATTTGTGTTTAACAAAGTATGGTTTACAACTGCTGCATTTCCCGATCCCCATTATGATTCTTATAATTTGCTTTTGTTTACAGAATAAATGCTGACTGTAACTATTACTAGCCCGAATGAATTTGCCATGTCTCAATTAATTATCTATTTGAAACACTAGTGTAGATATTCAAGACAATCTTGCATAACACTTCCACTATTGCTGCTGCAGCATTGGGAGATACGTGGAGGGTCTTGTCACACTGACAAGCACTCGTAGTTGCAAAATTTTAAACTGACATATTCTTCTACGCGGGGTATGCTGCAGCGTAGTGGTTGAGGCGCTGCGCTACAAACTGGAAGGTCGCGGGTTCGTTTCCCGATGAGGTCATTGGAGTGTTTCAACTGGCCTAATCCTTCTGGCCATGGGGTCGACTCATCCTCTAACAGAAATGAGTATCAGGAGCAATCCTGGAGGCAAAGGTGGCCGGTGCGTAAGGCTGACAACCTTACCGCCTTCAAGTGCCGAATTCCCAAAATCTGGGAGCTTCAACCTTCTGGAACCCTCATGGACCTTCATGAACTGTATAGGTACCACTTAAAATTTTTATTCTTCTATGCAAGTGGTCTAGTAAAATGGTTTTAACTTCATATTTATTTGTTTTATGTTGAATTGCTTAATGTTTTTTGGCAAGATGTTATAAAAATTACTACCTCTATGTGAGATAGTCTTAAGACTTCTGGTCAACCTATGAAAGGTCATATTATATTCTGGGGTGTTCTGGTATCGTACTCATGATATTCTGATTTAATAACAAAAAGTGTCATTTGAAAAGTATGTTTAATGAGGCTGCTTTTACATGATATTCATAACTGATAACAAAATGATCACAGAATATATTCTAACATAGAGGCGCCGACCTGAAAATATTTTGGGGGTGGCAAGAATTGGATTTTTAGTAGAATTTTTATACATTTTTATGTATAAACACTCAAATATTTGGGGACAGAAAATATCATGCCACCACCCAAAGTGTTCTAAGACAATTTTAAGAAGAAACGAATGTTTTAATTGGTTACAAGTAAATGCGTTTCGCCAACTATGATTCAACCTTCGGTTGCACCGATATCGATTACGAGCTAACGAACGTAAACTTCTGACTAATGGCCATTATATTAGTTTTGATGTGCACCAACAGTTAACCGCCATGAAGATATGCTTAACACCCGTAAACTTTAAACAGATAAATTTGGCCGGTTAATATCTTTACGGTAGTTAAGAACTTAAAAATATAAACAAAAATGGCGGAGTAGTTTGCGAGAGATGATTATCAAGATGAGCTTTTGCGAAAGAGTGGATCCATTCAACGATTCTCTCGTAACTTCCAAGTTACAACTATGCTGCATCTTTTTTAATACCAATTTCATCCGTTTTTCAATTCCTCTGCCCGTACCATATTTACTATAGGTAACGGAAGTATTGTTTTCGACTCCCAAATTAGGTTGTGTGCATATCGGCACAGTCGCGTTTTCGTGCAATCGGCATAGTATATTTATCTTGCAATATCATCGTGCTCATCGCCACACACCCTTCGTAGGGGTGGACATACAGACAAAATTAAGTTACAATTATATTATCGTATTGAAGGCAATGGAGTTCACAGTTACTGCTAGATGGACAGAAACACAAACACTTCCTTTTATTGTTATAGATACATACTGTGTACATCAATATTATAATTGTATCGTTTAGAAATCATTCACAAAGTATCTGCCTGCGATTGAATGAGACTTTGAATTAACCTAACCTAACCTAACCTAACCTAACTTAACCTATCTACGATATAAACGGCCGGTTTCCTTAGCCGCGGTAGCTAAGGAGTGCTGCCTTGGAGTCGTGGTGAAGGAGGCTGTAGGTTTGGGTTTCTATGTCCATCCCTACCCCCAACGGGGTATGTGGCGATGAGCACGATAATATTACAAGATAAAAATAACATGCCGATGTGCACGAAAATGCGACTGTGCCGATGTGCACGACACCCCCAAATTCGAAGTTGAGTTTTTAACATAAATACACGTTTCAGGTCTCCTGAATCCAAACATAGGCTATTATTTTTAGAAACATGTCTGAGTGTGTCATTATTATTATTATTATTATTATTATTATTATTATTATTATTATTGTTATTTTACAGGAGGTCATTATTGTCCTTTGATGTACTTAGAATATTTGAGTATAGACCTACCACTTCCTATGTCACGAAAGGAAGATGTCAGTAATCAGTTTAGGACCCCGCAGAAATTGATTTCTAAATACGTGGTTGTCCCAAGGGTAAGTAAATTTTAGCGTCTAATTATAACATTGGTGTCATTTGGCGATTGAGAGATGTGCTATGTAAAAGAACAGTAATAATCCAAATCTAACTCAACTTTTGAAGTTTACTGTAAATCCGACATTCCTGGGGAATGCAGCACTCTGCTGGATGTGATATTTTGCTTTTAGCAGCATGGGAAACAGCCAAGTTTGATATCATATTATTCTTTAGAATCCATAGATTCCACATACTGTATGCCTACTATATAAATAGGCTATGCACATAAATAATTTTAAAAACTGTGTGCCTGACAGTTACGTAAGATCAGCCTATTTCGCCATTTTCCAAAGTGTTATTTCATATGGAATTTTACTTTTGGGAAACTGCAGTTATATTCAAAATACTCTTGTGCTAAAAAAAAAGAAAACTGTTAGGATTATTACAGATTCGGAAAACTAGAACATTGTAAGCAATTATTTATTAGGTTTGGGCTTATAACAGTAATTAGCTTATACATAGGCTAAACCATGTTTGGTGTACACAAGAAAACAAATTACCAGATTATTATTGTAGGAAGGATGTACACACTCATAATACTCGGAATAGTAAAAGAATCGATGTGCCTTTGCAAAGACTCTCAAAATCATTAAACAGTTTTGAAATACTAGGTTTAAAATGATTAATAAACTGCCAATAAAATCTATAAAACGATTTAAAGATGAGCTAGATAGTTGGTTAATTAAGATATCTGTTTACTCTGTAACAGAATTTTTCGAATGTGAATACATTTTAGTGTTTTCAATCAATCAATCAGTTTATTTTCCAATAGACAATATACATTGCATAGGAATAGTCAATAAGCCTAGTCTATAATTAATTAATGGAGGTTTAAGTAATCATCAACACAATAGAAACATTTTTCAATCAGAAATTGTTTTAGATTCCTCTTAAAGACTGAAACATTATTTGCATTCCTAATAACCACTGGAAGGTTGTTAAATAGTTTAGGACCAAGTACATTCGGAGATTTACAGCCTGATTTAAGCCTTCTAAAAGGTACATGAAAATCATTGCAGTGTCTTGTATTAAAATTATGTAAACTCATATTCAATGTAAATTCATTTCGTTTATGAAATGTATACATACACAATTCATATATGAACAGACTAGGCATGGTCATTATATTAAGACTTTTAAAATACTCTTTACATGATTGTGTTGGGTGTAAACGAGCCATACATCTAACGATTCTTTTTTGTGCCTGAAAAACATTAGGAGCTAAAGTGGACCAGCCCCAAAAACCAATGCCATACCTCATACGACTCTCAACATGAGCATAATATAATGATAGAAGCTGTATTTGATTTAGTACATTTCTCACATTTCTGAAAATATACACTATAGAATGGAGTTTCGATATTATTGACTTACAATGATTTTTAAAATTCAAATTTTCATCTATAATCAGCCCTAAAAATGTAACAGACTTCGAGTTTGGAAGGGAGTTACCGTTTAAATATAAATTGATGTCTTCTAACTTTTTTTGTGAATTATGAAAATGCATAAATAACGTCTTACTTGGATTCAAATGCAGTGAGTTTGTACAAAACCACTTGTAAACATCATTTAATAAGTTATTGCATATATCAGTTAGAGAATTTTGACATTTGTGTGACAGAATTAAAGAAAAGTCGTCAGCATACATAGTACATGAAATATGTTGAGGAATGGCTTTAAAAATATCATTTACGTATAAAATAAATAATAAAGGGCCCAAAACGGAGCCTTGAGGAACTCCAAGGTCAACATTCACAGTTTTTGATATTACAGACGACATCAAACCATTCTTGTAATGAAACAGTTTTACATATTGACTTCTATTAGAAAGGTAGGATTGAATCCATTTAAGTGGGACACCATTTATATTATATTCTGACAATTTAGACAACAATAAATTATGTTTTACACAATCAAAAGCTCTACTAAGATCGCAGAATATACCAATTGGGCATTCACCATTCTCAATATAAGATATCAATTTGTCATAAAAATAATTTATTGCAGATAATGTAGATCTATTAGTACGAAAACCATGTTGATAGTCAGATAAAATACCTTTGGAATTAAGGTAACTAACCAGTCTGTTAAGAAAACAGTATTCAAACATAATGGAAAAGCAATAAGGTACAGTTACAGGCCGATAATTTGTTTTCTCAAGAGGACTTCCCTTCTTATAAATTGGAACAACCTTTCCTAACTTCAGAATCTGTGGAAACTTTCCAGAGCAAAAGGAAAGATTAATTAAATATGTGACAGGTTTCACAATAACATTTAAAATTCGTCTCAACAAAAAACACTGTATCTCATCGGGTCCCGAAGAATACTTATTTTTCAGTTTCAATTTCATTAATTCATAAAATTCCTCTTCTGTGAATGGATAGAGGAAAAAGTCGTTTGGGTTAATATTGGCATCAATATTAACTACAGATTCATCATGCGAGGATAATTGACTAACAATTTGTTCTGGTACTGATTTAAAAAACGTATTAAAAGAATTAGCAATGATATAAGGATTTGACGTAACACAGCCATCAACATTAATAGATAAGTTAGACATTTTACCTTTATCCTTGGTTAGTCCGGAAACTACCTTCCAGAGAGATTTAGTGGAATTACCTGAATTTAATATTTTATTTTGATAAAATAGTTTCTTAGTGGTATCAACTAATATCCTATGTTGTTTCTTGGCTTTCAAATACACCTCTTTATATTCAGGAAGATTCTTAAATAAAATATAAAGGTCTTTTAGTTGCCTACTTGAGCTTCTTATAGAATCGTTGACCCAGCTTTTGCAATTTATATTCTTTGAATGTTTCCGAAGAGGAAAGTGCTTATTGTAATAATACATAATTACTTCATGAAAATATTTAAAAGCATTATCGATATCAGTTATAGAGTATAATTCACTCCAGTTTTCCAAGAATATATCATTACCAAACTGTTGAATTGATTGTTCATTGAAGCTCCTAGAAAAAGATGATACACCGTTGATCACTTTAGAGTCAATAAGAGTTGAATCAAACAAAACAGTCCGATGGTCGGATACGATATTATCAACAGCACAGGAAATACCAGAGTTAAAATTTGTGTAAACATGATCTAATGTGGTTACGGTGGATTTCGTAACTCTAGTCGGCCAATGAACCTTATTGCATAAGTTATACTCAGATAATATGTTTGTTAAAATATTATAGTCTGGATTATCAGAGTACGCGTCAATATTAAAATCACCACAAACAAGAATCTTCACATTAGGATGAAATAAAGAATCCAAGATTTCATATAATTTATCATAAAATGTTTGTAAGTCTGCAGATGGAGATCGATAGATGGTTAAGATATTTAGTTTCTCTTTAAGAATGTTCTCATACTGTATGCCACAGATTTCAAAGTGCTTGTCACAGCCAAATTTCTGAGTGTCCAATGGAAGCACAATAGTTCCATCCTTTACCCATATAGCAACACCACCGCCTTTACAAACAGTTCGCTTGTAAAAGGTACTAAGGTAAAATCCCGGAATGATGTAATTCAAAGCACTATTATCGTTGAACCACGTTTCGGTAAGGCAGATAAATCGTAATTTATCCAATTTTGAAATGTCAATAGCCAAATCATTAATTTTTTCATTATTTATACTTTGTATATTCAATAATAGTATGTCAGGTTCATATATTATCCTTGCTGAGCTGTTTTCGGTTTGAGATGTAAAAAATATTTCACACAAGCATTCTTCGGCCACATTGCAGGATTCATAGCCCTATCAAAATTGTTTTGAGAAATTTTCACCTTGAAAGAAGAATATTCTTCAGGATGCCTAGAGTTTAGGCCTTCACACTCCACCTCAGGAAAACTTTTTGAAAGGTATTTTTTTAAATCATCCACAGTAGTATTAGGATCAATACGATAGACATGTAGAAACACTGATTTTTCTACACCCTTAATGTTAATTGATTCACCTTCACTTTCTGAGCGATTTCCAATAACCAAAGTACGGTGCCTTTTTTCTTTAGTAAAGGTTCTGGATTCAGATTCGATTCTCAGGTTGTTATTTTGTACCTTCTTATCACTTTTATATGTTACACTTTTATATGTTTTAAGTTTAGGTTGATGAAAATATGTGATGTTTTTTATAACAAAGCTTTTATATTACTATTTTACTCAAAGAATGTAATAATGGAAAAGGAATTTTGATTAGTTTTTCCTGTGAAGTTATTTAATTATCTCTCATTTACCTATGCATATACTCATAGACATATGATGTATCAATATTGTATGTGATAAATGTAATTTTAAGAATGACGTTGTCAATTGCTGTACAAGTTCAATGATAATAAAATATTTATTATTATTATTATTATTATTATTATTATTATTATTATTATTATTAAATATGTAGTGCTAAATGACTGAATATATAGAAAAATCGTTTAAGTATTTAAAATCGATGTAATATCACATACTTAAATTACTTGTTATGGTTGTGATTAAAATTTTCAACATAGTGACAGTCGGCCTAAATTTAAAATGAAAATAATTTAAAGCCTACTTATATAACAGGCCTGTCCAACTTCAGAAGTACTGGGGGCCAAAATATTTCGACAATTGATGCTGAGGGCCAAATAGCCTACTAAAAGTTTCACTCCCATAAATGCAACAGTAAAGTACAGCAGATCAAATTGTTGAAATAGGATTCATTACCAGTAGGCCGAAATTAGAACTTAATGTGAGCACTGAGAATTTTCAGACTGCTTCACTAAAGTATGGATGTGCACTTCTATGTTAGTAACTGCCAGTCTTGGTAGGTGTAACAAGGAATCATCAGTGAGACAGTTCCTACATTTATTTTTTATGAATTTCGTGTTGGAGAAAGCACTCTCACATAGATAAGTGCTTCCAAACATTGAGGAAAAGTGCAAACCAAAATCTCAAAGCTGAGGAAACCTGCCCTCTGGAAGTAGCTTGAAAAAGTTGAGCCCTCTCTCAGACCTGGTTTGAAGAAAAGGATCAGCCTGAAGATCCCAGAGCTCCAGCTGATATATGGATGGCTGATTCTCAATATCCATATTCAATGGGTCATTAAAAAGCAGCAGTTTACCTTTAAGAATTCAAATTCAGAAAATCTTTGATTGAATTCTTTAATAAAAACTTCAATATTTTCATAAAACTCAGAAAAATTACCATCTTAAATTTTTTCTGACATCTCTTGACAAACATGGAAAGTGTGGTAAATCATTTCTTGATAAAGTTGATTTCAGAAATTTTAAAACCATTAACATGACCTCTAACCCTGAAATACTTTGATTTTTGCCCTGAAGTCTCTGGTTCAACTCATTGATCATTCAAGTATTGTGTCAGGTCAGTCATGAAAGCAAGCTGCCTCAGAAAGTCTGGATCTTCAACCCGTCGAACAAGATTTTCACTACCTGCACTCAGCCAGCATACATTTGCGTGGAGTGATAGTTCTCTACATTGGGCTTGCGGCTCATCCAAAAATTCCCGGAATCTGCAGTGAAGTTGTGCCTTATTACAACCACGTATCTTGTTGGAAACTGTAACCACTATATTCATTGCATCGCTTTGTTTCACTGACTTCCCACACAACGCCTCTTGGTGAATTATGCAATGAAACATGGGGGAACTTAACCCACCTTTCCTAATTAATCCTACCAGTCCTTTCCACCGTTTCATTTACTGCTTTAAATATATATTCACCCTTGGTTATCCACGTAAAGAACATAATTGAAGAATTTCATCTTGAACTGAAAAATCATTGTTGATCATTCGTATGAAAATCAAGAGTTGACTGGTGTCAGTCTCGTCGACACTGTCATCCAAGCATAAGACTTAGTGAAAAGTAGCTGCATTTTCCAACCATATCTTCTAATTTCTTTGTTATTTGTCCTCCCATACTCTGTACTCGTTTTAAGATGAGAGAGGGGAACAGCTGCAAATTTTGCAGATAAATTGCTTTCACCAAATGCATTTGCCATAGCAATTGCACATCTTAACTATATCTCCACTACTAAATGCTTTCTTACCTTTTACAAGTTCCAACGACACACTGTAAGAAGCAGTTAATGCAGCTGTCTGCGTAGACGACATTTGTGTAAAAATACCTGTCTGATGATTTAGATTTTTCTTAAAATCTTGTAAAATTGAAGCCCCCTCATACTTCTTTAAAAGTTGTTCATGTGAAGTAGTGTAGTGTCTCTTAACATTGTACTCTTTACAAGAAGAAATTATTTGCAAGCACACAACACATTGCAACTTGTCATTATTATTTGTGACGAAGTAATTCAATTCTCAGGCATCTTTATAACTTCTATTTTCCTTTTGTAATTTTCTTTTCTTGCTAATGTTGCTCATGTTTGCTCGTTCTATCTAACAACACTGTTATCTAACAATTTGCACGAACAAATAAACAAGCGTACACAACCTCGCGTAAGCACATAAATTAGAAACAGGCTTGTTCTGAACAATCAAAAACAAAAATTTCGCCCTCCGCGGCAACGATACTGGCGCTCTAAACACGGCCGATTGGTTAGAAGTATCCGCGGGCCACAAAACTCTGAGAGCGGGCCGCATGCGGCCCGAGGGCCGCGGGTTGGACAGGCCTGTTATATAACGAAGAGGGTATAAGTATTGTTTATGTAGCCTATGCTGTAGGTAACCGTAACAGTTTTGACAAAATTCAGTAAAACCTGCTCTGAATTTTCGCAGCCCTTGTATGGTGGTGTGAGAGGAGATTGCCATGTCTTATACTACAGTTAATTAGAATCTTTGGTAAAAACCCATTTAAGAATTTACTTTAGCTGTTGCTGTGATCATCCTCTTGAAGAGTTGTCAGTCATTTTGATTCACCTACTGTAGACAAACCTTAAATTCTTAATTTCAATAAAGCAATTTATACAAATAGATATTAAAATGGTTATATATATATTATTTAAATTCCTAATGGGCTGGACATGTTGAGCGCCTGGGGGAGGTTAGATACCTAAAAAAATTTGACGGGGAGTCTCGAAGGAAAAATACCACTTGGAAGACCTAGACATAGATGGGAGGACAATATTAGAACAGATTTAAGGGCAGTCGGATTTGCGGGGGATGGTTGGATGGAGTTGGCACAGAATAGGCTCGAGTGGCGGGCTCAGGTAAGCACGGCAATGAACCTTCGGGTCAGTGGCATAGGAAGGGGGGTGCGGGGGGTGCGGGCCGCCCCGGGTGCCATCACATGGGGGTGACAAAATAAAAATGTGTAAGTAAAAAATCGTTCAAGGGAATTTAAAGAAATAGTAATAATATTTAAAACAATTATATAAGCTTAACAACTTTTAACAAGTCAACATGCATATTGAAACTTCTTTTAATTTTAAATAAAGTTAACAAAGGTATTAAAACGCGGCTGAACTGGCCGCTGTGTAGATACGAACAATAATATTAAGGAGGGGTGTTTATTTCTGCCGATGCTTGTCTCTGCAGTTTTATTAATTTAAATGAGACTTCAACAATTGGTGATATTTTATATCACTCAAGCCGCAACCAATTCTACCCGCTGCGGCAGCCATGACTTTGACGAAAATAAACTTCGAATGTGAGTTTACTCCGAACTCTCCGGCAATCTAGATTTTGAACTGAGATGTGCGCAAATTTAAGAATACATTATTAATAATACAGTTCCGTAAAATAGTTACATTACTTGTTTAAGAAATTTATTGGGATCACCCTATAAAATAAAGATGTATAATTCACATAACTTCCTCTGCCCAAATAAAAGTTAGCCTCCCCTTAAAAATAAGAGAAAGTTGTCGCCAATCTTCGTGTCACATCCCCAAAAGGTACCTAACCCAAATACAAAATTGTGTTTTCGTACGATTTTCCGCAGAGGCGTAACGAGGGGGGGGGGGTTTGGGTGTTTGAACCCCCCCCCCATTGATTAAAAAAAAAGAAAATTGTACAATTTTTTTTAAGTCTGCTTATAAATTACTTAATACGAGTATAAAGCGTGGGAAGCTTAAAACTCGTTACTGTGCATCTTAATTTTTAAAAATTTTCGGGGGAGGACCCCCGAGCCCCAATACCCCCCAGACCTCCCGGATGTTATAACCCCCCCCCATATGGTCGGCCTGGTTACGCCTATGATTTTCGAGAAAACTTTCTTTATGTAAAAATAAGGAAAACTTTTCTCCAATCTTCTGTTCACACCTTGAAAGGTACCTGACATAAATACAAAATTTTGTCCTTTTATCAAAATTCATCTTTCCAAAATTCGAGATTTCACTTGGAGAACAAAATATAAAAATACAAAAAAATCACTCAAAAAATAAAAATTTCCACAATTTCGGGAGTGTACTTTGGCCTAGATGTTCACTTTATTAACGGTAACACCCACAATCTGTCACTCAAGAAAGCAATGCAGGCCTATATAACGTACTTTAGATTAATAATAATAATAATAATAATAATAATAATAATAATAATAATAATAATAATAATATTATCCCTATAATATAAAGCCACAAGGCTGACTGACTGACTCACTCACTCACTCACTCACTCACTCACTCACTGACATTAATGTTTGCCCACTTCCAGATGAGCTATAAACTTGAAATTTGGTGCACGTATAGCTTTTAGGCTGTAAACCACAGGAAAATTCCAAAAAGTTTATTTTTTTAATTTTTAGCCCTAAAAACCCTCCGAGAAAGGGCTCGGCTCGGCACACCGATATTAATGTTTGCCCACTTTCAGGTGAGCTAGAAACTTTAAATTTGGTAAACATATAGCTTTTAGGTTGCATATCACAGGAAAATTCCAAAAAGTTAATTTTTTTAATTATTAGCCCTAAAAACTCCCTTAAAAGGGCTCGGCTCGGTTCACCGACATAAATGTTTGCCCACTTCCAGCTGAGCTAGAAACTTGAAATTTTGTACACATATAGCTTATAGGCAGTAAACAACAGAAAAATTCCAAAAAGTTATTTTTTTTTCAATTTTTAGCCCTAAAAACCTCCGAAAAAGGGCTCGGCTCGGCTCACCGACATTAATGTTTGCCCACTTCCAGATGAGCTAGAAACTTTAAATTTGGTATACATATAGCTTTTAGGCTATAAATCACAGGAAAATTACAAAAAGTTTATTTTTTAAATTTTTAGCCCTAAAAAGGGCTCGGCTCGGCTCACTGACATTAATGTTTGTCCACTTCCAGATAAGCTAGAAACTTGAAATTTGGTACACATATAGCTTTTAGGCTGTAAACCACAGGAAAATTCCAAAAAGTAAATTTTTTTAAATCTTTAGCCCTAAAAACCCCCGAAAAAGGGCTCGGTTTCCATGGCAACGGTATTATCAAACTGTGTTTACGTATGGCTCTGAAAGTTTAGAAATAATTATTTCCGTAAACCTAACGGCGTGGTCGAGATAGTAACGTCTTGGACTTGCGTTCTGAAGTTTCTGGTTCATCATAATTAAATCCAATTAACATATTTTTGTCCAGAACTAACAAAATTTTCTTCTATCTGTTAAAGAAATTTCATAATTTATATTCTTTAATAATAACTCGGAGATGAAGTCCCGCATTCTTTACAACATATTACAACCAATTTTACTTGAACTTTTCTATGATTTCCGTGGTCGTAAAGGCAAATGCCAGATTGAATATTTACATACCATGAATCTTAGTCGCTATTTCATTTTGTATCATGTCCATTTCAGTTGAAATTTACTCCATAAAATACACCATAAATGTATGTACACTGCCAGTTGAAAATTCCGAGAAAAAAAACCAAAGTCATGTACAAGTAGCATGTCATAATTATCTTCTACCGCGAGAAATATAAAATCTGGTAGGCTCTAAAGACCTCTGAGGCATTAAAATTTGCCTGTTTTATCATTACTGGTAGACGGTATTATTGTTAGTGGTTGTAGTAGTAGACCTATTTCTAATTTGGTATTTAATGAATAAATGTTTTACTAATTTTGAAAGGAATCTTTCTGTCTCCATTTTTTGTCTGTTTTTCCGTGGTCGTAAAGGCAAATGCCAAATTGAATATTTACATACCATGAATCTTAGTCCCTATTTCATCTTGTATCAAGTCCATTTCAGTTGAAATTTACTCCATAAAATACACCATAAATGTATGTACACTACCAGTTGATCCAGAAAACTACACTTGGCAAACTGATATATTTTAGCTTGCAACCGATGGGAAAATTTCGAAAAAAAACCGAAGTCTTCCCACATTTATTTTTTCAGGTTTATTGTGGCAAAAAAGGTAATAGCCAATACAGCAGACTAAATACACGCACTCTATCCCCATTGATCTTTTAAAAAACCTTTCCCGAGAATCTCAGCAGGGGTTTGGGGGCGCAGGCCCCAATGAGCGAAGCTATATGTGTACCAAATTTCAAGTTTCTAGCTCATCTGGAAGTGGGCAAACGTTAATGTCAAAGAGCCGAGCCGAGCCGAGCCGAGCCCTTTTTCAGACGGCTGAAAATTGAATAAATATATATATTTTTTAATTTTCCTGCGGTTTACAGCCTAAAAGCTATATGTGTACAAAATTTCAAGTTTCTACCTTATCTGGAAGTGGGCAAACATTAATGTCAGTGAATGAGCCCTTTTTCGGGGGTTTTTAGGGCTAAACATTTTAAAAATATATTTTTTAGAATTCCCCTGTGGTTTGCAGCCTAAAAGTTATATGTGTACTAAATTTCAAATTTCTATCTCATCTGGAAGTTAGCAAACATTAATGTCAGTGAGTGAACCCTTTTTCGGGAGTTTTTAGGGCTAAAAATTTAAAAAAAATTATTTATTCAATTTTCAGCCATCTGAAAAAGGGCTCGGCTCGGCTCACTGACATTAACGTTTGCCCACTTCCAGATGAGCTAGAAACTTGAAATTTGGTATACATATAGATTTTAGGCTGTAATCCATACGAAAATTCCAAAAAGTATTTTATTTTTATTTTTGCTGCTAAATTATCATCGTACGTTTTACTGGCACATTGAAGACCTTGATTTCACAGCAATTGGATTGAAGAATCTTATGAGAAGAAACAAAAACGCAATAAACCAAAGCGGGTTTTACTGGCACATAGAAGGCCTTGATATCACAGCAATTGGATTGAAGAATCTTATGAGAAGAAACAAAAACGCAATAAACAAAAGCAGTTAGTCATCTGGCGATTGTTGGTACAGAATACGTGTTGTAATAATTATACAATATCCTCTTAAAGAAAACGATATATCATTCGTGAAAGGTAAGAACGAATTTTATTTGTAATCCTTCAGGAATTTGTTTATTACATAAATTTGTCATATTATTTATTTTCATCTGATTTTATGTTTCCTTTTTTCTCAGGTGTACTTTGACCAGTTAAAATCGTGATCTCTCGCTGCTTTCTTCATTTCTGGCCTGTTTGTTTTCCTCGAGGCTCCCTGGCTTGTGACTTACTGCACATACTGAATAATCAGCTCATATCTCCTTTTCCTATTACTTCAGGAAGTGTTGTGCCGCATTCGGAATTTCAAGTTACCTTCTGATGAATGATAAAAACTTTCCTCCACTTTCGATAGGTACAGTCAACATCGATGGCAACAACATGCCTAACAAGAAGCATTGTGGCCGACCGATAGCCAGAAAACGAGGTCGACCAAAGAGTTTACCATCGACTTCTCAAGCAGGAAGTGTTGTGTCGCACTCAGAATGTTCAAGTAACCTTTTGGTGGATGATAAAAACTTTCCTCCACTTTCGATAGGTACAGCCAACATCGATGGCAACAAACTGCCTAACAAACAGCATTGTGGCCGACCGATAGCCAAAAATCAAGGTCGACCAAAGAGTTTACCGTCGACTTCTCAAGCAGGAAGTGTTGTGTCGCACTTAGAATGTTCAAGTAACCATTTGGTGGATGATAAAAACTTTCCTCCACTTTCGATAGGTACAGCCAACATCGATAGCAACAAACTGCCTAACAAAAATCATTGTGGCCGACCGATAGCCAGAAAACAAGGTCGACCAAAGGGTTTACCGTCGACTTCTCAAGCAGGAAGTGTTGTGTCGCACTCAGAATGTTCAAGTAACCTTTTGGTGGATGATAAAAACTTTCCTCCACTTTCGATAGGTACAGCCAACATCGATGGCAACAAACTGCCTAACAAAAAGCATTGTGGCCGACCGATAGCCAAAAATCAAGGTCGACCAAAGAGTTTACCGTCGACTTCTCAAGAGCAGCATCGCGAAGCAGTCAGGCGTTACAGTGAAAAAATCAAGAAATTAATAGACAAGCGGTGCGACGATATTCCCAGTCACATCCGAAAGTTAACAGGGGTGCAGTGGCTCGCTACAGTGAAGCACATCCGGAAGTTAACAGGGGTGCAGTGGCTCGCTACAGTGAAGCACATCCGGAAGTTAACAGGGGTGCAGTGGCTCGCTACAGTGAAGCACATCCGGAAGTTAACAGGGGTGCAGTGGCTCGCTACAGTGAAGTACATCCGGAAGTTAACAGGGGTGCAGTGGCTCGCTACAGTGAGTCACATCCGGAAGTTCACAGGGGTGCAGTGGCTCGCTACACTGAAGCACATCCGGAAATTCACACGGCTGCGGTAAGGAGATTTGAACAGTGTCATCCTGATGCAAAGCGATCCCGTCACATTCCTGCTGAATTAAGAAAACATGGGTTGACTGCCGGCTATAGTGGTGCACAGCTAAGCTCCATTTCACCTTACCGTCTAAAAATAAATTCTCTTTTAATTCCTGACTGTTATAAATGCCCCAATTGCCGGGCTCCACTCTTCGAGGAAGAAAGAAACAGGAAGAAATGGTGCTGTGGACAAGGTGCCTATAATGTTGTAGACTTTCCTCCTATTGATCTGGAAATATATGAACACCCAGATTTCAGAGCTCGGCCTCGGATGTACAATGAAATATTTGCCTTCAGTGCCCTTGTTATTCCAAGTGGATGGCAACACCCAAAGAATGGAATAAGTTTTATTAAAATACTAGGCAAGGTATATCATTGTGTGTATGATCTATCTTATCGTGGACCCTACAATAATCCGTGCTCCTTTTACATTGACGATGGAGAAGCTAGAAACAATTGGGCAGAACAAGAAAACCTTAATCATACAGTTGTGAAGGCATTCTCGGATTTCTTGCACGCCAACAATCCTTATATTCGCCTGTTCAAACAGTTGTATGAGGAACCATCGGAGGATGCCCATTTAATATTTGAAAATACTACAAGGAGAACCCATGGGCCAAATATTGGAGATCGTCCATTAGGATATGAGGTTGCTGCTGTTTTAAGCACTGAGAAGGAGACCTACTATCCTAGGAAAATAGCTATCTGGAAGGTCGGTGAAGGAAAACCCCATACAGTAGACGTTTTCCATCCTCTGTATGAGCCTTTCCAGTATCCCCTTCTATATCCGCATGGTACACCCGGATGGCACATCGGACGCCTTGACAACTTCAACAAAAAGCTTTCCCAGTTGAATTATATAAGATGCTTGCTTTTATCAGATGCACGCTTCAGGCAATTTGAAAGACTTTCTGAAACGTGGCTAATTGATATGTATGCACGCATTGAAGAGGAACGACTGCGGTATTTAAATTTCTCACAACAGAAAGGTAGTAATAACTCCTTAAGAACAGCACCCTTTGACGAACTGCAATCTGTTGTTTCTGAGCGTGCGCAAACTGAGCGAGCAGTTCCTATCCACGAGAACCGCCCGGTCAACAATGACATTCGGTCTGATGAGACTGTTCAAGGCGAGGGCGGAGTTGTTCCTGGGAAGGTTTATTTACCAAGTACTTTTACTGGTGGACCAAGGTACATGAAAGTTAAGTACCTCAACGCTATGGCCTTGGTAAACCGACTGGGCGGTCCGACTTATTTCTTAACCATTACCACCAACGCACGATGGACTGAAATAAAAATGAGCAAGAGACAGGGGTCCAAGAATCAACCAGATGTATGCGCTAGAGTGTTTCATTGTAAACTATTGGAACTTCTTCGTGATATTCGTTCAGGGGCTTTTTTCGGTGAACCAGCATACTTAATGTATGTCATTGAGTTTCAAAAGCGAGGACTGCCACATGCACACATTTGTTTTAGAATTGCAAAACAAGAACTCATTCCAGTTCAAGCTGGTGACATAGACAAGTTCATCAGAGCGGATATCCCGAATGTAGAGGAAGCCGGAGGTAAACTACGTGAACTCGTCTTGGCTAATATGATCCATGGACCTTGTGGTCCCCAGTATCGTACTGATCTTCCGTGTTGGGATGGATCACTTCATAAGTGTACAAAGTTCTTCCCCAAGCCTACATCAGAGTCCACACACATTGACAGCAATGGATTTGTTAACTACAAACGCAATTCTGACAATAAGGCTAATCTTATGTATCGTGGTAGACCTGTTGAAGTTAACGATGCCTGGGTAGTACCTTACAATGCGGCTTTACTACTCAAATACGAATGCCACATCAACTTGGAGATTGCTTCACAAAGAGGAGTGGTAAAATACCTCTTTAAATATATCACGAAGGGTACTCCTTTAGCTAACGTTGCCGTTATCAGTGAATCAGATTTGGTCAACGAAGTAGAAGACTACGTAACAAAACGATACATTGGATCAAGTGATGCAGTATGGCGTATTCTTGAGTTCAATCTCACGGAAAGTGAACCTTCAGTTACGTGTCTTCCTGTACACTTAGATGGGAAACAGTCTGTTTACTTTCGACCTGGAGAAGAAGCGCGAGCAATAGGTCGCAGCTCGTCTCTTTTGATTCTCTACTTTTCTAGACCTAACCTTCCTGAACTCGAGAATTTGACATACACAGAGTTCTATGAGAACTATATTCTCCACACAACTCGCCCAAAGTCATTGACTGTTCCTGTAATTGAATATGCTGATGGCCGTCATTACATTACAAAGCGTCAGAGAGGTAAATGTGTGACTCGAATGTTTTGGGTGTCTCCTCAGCGTGGAGAACAATTTTACCTTAGATTGCTATTGAATGTTTTCCCTTGCCGTGGATATCAAGACTTGATTTCGCGAGGGGGTGTTCAATGTTCTTCTTTTCAAGAAGCTGCTCGTAACCTCGGCCTTGTAAACGACGAACAAGAATACAGGTAAGTGCTTGCGGAGGCATCGGAATTCATGCTTGGCAAAGCTCTACGTTCATTTTTTGTCCTCCTTTGTAATATTGGGGCCCCGGCAGTCTTGTTGTGGGAAGAATTCAAGAATAAACTTGCAGAAGACTTCCTTCATATTGCACCCTATGATCCAGAAAAGGCTTTCGAATTGGCACTTGTTGAAATCGATCATTTCCTACGACGTCATGGTTCAATTCTATCTGAACAAGGACTGCCAGTTGTTGAAGATACCACTACTGAGCTTGCCAGAGAAAGGATTGAGTACAGTGCAGGAAATCTCCAATGTTTTGTGCAAGAATGGCTACCAAAGCTTTCTGAAGAACAAAGACAATTTCTTTGTTATCTGAAAAATCTTTCAACTTCTGGCAATTTCCATATGCCAAAAGTGTTGTATCTCGATGGTCCTGGTGGTTATGGGAAAACCCTGATTTTGAAAATGGCTGTAGCACTTTTCCGCTCACAAGATAAAATCGTCTTATGTGTAGCGAGCTCTGGAATAGCAGCCCTAAACTTTGATGGTGGAACTACTGCACACAGTATGTTCCGTCTCCCGTTGGATGTCGGTGACGGTTCTGGATATTGGTCTCTCACCAATGGGTCGCAAAGAGCTGATCTTATTCGAGAGGCTGCCTTAATCATTTTTGATGAAGTTTCCATGGCGAATAGATTTCTAATTGAAATACTGGACAGATCAATGAGAGACCTAATGAGAAACGATATTCCTTTTGGTGGAAAACTTATAATTTTTTCTGGGGATTTCAGACAGTGTGCTCCAGTTGTTACAGAAGCAAAATCTCCTTCTGAAGTAATAAGCGTATCGCTTAAGTCCTCAAGACTCTGGGACAAAATAAAAAAATTCCACCTAACAAAACCACAACGAACACAAGGGGAAGAGCGTTACTCCAGATTTATCCTTCAAGTTGGTAACAACGAGGTACAGCATGTCACTTTTGGTGAAGGAAAAGATCGACAGACGTTAATACCCTTGTCTGGAGTTGCGTACACAAATTCTTTGAACGAACTGTTACAATTTGTGTACCCCCAAGACGTTCTTTCTAAATCGCATGATGCTTCAAAACGTGCCGTGCTGTGTACAATTAATGAAAATGTTAATGAAATAAACTCTGCCATTCTTCAATCCTTGGAAGGTGATGATTTTCACCTATACAGTGTCGATTGGGTAGAAGACCAGATTGAGGATTCTGCGCACAACCTTGTTGAGCAAGATGTTCTGCATCAAGCGCAGGGTAAAGGCGTGCCACCCCACGATTTACTTCTAAAAGTAGGAGCAGTATGTATCCTAACAAGGAACTTAAATTTTTCAGACCACCTTGTGAACGGTACAAAGATTATTATTCTTTCCATTTCTCGGAGACTTGTAGTTGTCCGCAGACCAGACAGAGATGAACGACTTGGTATACCAAGAATAATATTTAGGTTCTGCTTACATCGCTCCATACATATGTGCAGAAGACAATTTCCACTTCAAGTTTGCTATGCCATGTTCATTCATAAAAGCCAAGGACAAACTATCGACGTTGTTGGAGTGGACCTGCGCACTGATGTTTTCAGTCATGGCCAATTGTACGTGGCATTGAGCCGGGTTCGATCTCCGACTCAAATCAGAGTACTTGTACCTTCTGAACGTGTTTTTGAGGGCGTTGCCTACGTAAAGAACGTGGTCTACAAAGATTTACTTTAGTATATAACTTACATTACAGTTGGGGTTTTCTTACCATCAATAAATAAATAAAGAAAATAACTTAATGTAATGAAAATTACTTTGTGGGTATTTATTATGTTAGTCTCTATTAGAACCTACACAAATAATTAGACAGGCTACGCAAATAAATCTCTGGTGTGACATAACCATTATGATGAATTGAAAAATTAGAAAATAAAAAGTATATTAATTCAAGCCATATAACATGTTCTGTCCACAAATAAAAATTTTCCGTCTATCTGCATTCAAGAAATATAATTTTTATTCACATGCTTTCCTTTAATCCATGAGCTTTGTGGTTACCTCATGACTTACTGGTACTCATCAATTTTTGTAGTCGATCTTCGAGCTAAGCTCAAGATCGATTGATTACTGCAGTTTTAGTGCTATGTCGTTGGTGAGTTGGTGGTGCGCCTGCCTTCCACACTGGTGGTCCTGGTTCAAGGCTAAATATATTTGCCGTTTTGCCATAAATCTAAAGAATGACAACTGGCAAGGGGAACTTCAACAACGGTGTCATTTCATTAAAAAAACCAAGAAGGGGGTTCTGGGGCGGAAACAGTATTACAGTGTTCACGTGGAGCTTTGGTAGTTTATATACATTGAAAATTAGCGATAGAAATAACTATTTCTATAAACCAGTGACCGGCATGATCCGTGCTCCGTGACGTCATACTACAGAGCAGCGACGCTCTTTGCTCGGCAATATCTCCGTACTGAGCGCAGCGTGGAGAAATGGTTCTCCTGGCCAGTGGCGGTACGACGTCTATGCACTGACAGAGTGCGCTCCGTTTTCGTAGAAAGTATGGGAATAGCACAATTACAATACATTTGTACGAAAACAAAAGAGTACAACTGTGATAAATCAATGTAACAGAACAGTTTTGTTTGTAATGAAATTTAATATAGGCCCTACTTACAATAATCTGAAATGCATAATACATTCAGGTGCGGAAGCGTCCGCATATTTAAATGAGGCTCCGAAACTGCTAAAAACTACAAATACATAAAACATGAGAATACTTTAAGCAGTACTGCAAAACTTTGTCTACTCGGAAACTCAAAAATGTTAAAGTATACAAAATATACAAAATACACAAAATATACAAACTACACAAAATATACAAATTAAACTATACACCTTTGTGAGAAAAGTAGCCTATAGGTCTATTCAGATTTGTGATACACACCCTTACTTTGTGTCACTATCGTGCCCAAGCTGAAGGCATTATCGAGATTTTTTCCCCTCTTTTCTCGTCCACTGATTTTGCAATATTTGGCGTCATAGTCTGGCTAACACACAAACGAAGAATTTTTTAAGTTCTGATCAGATAGGTGATTTATATGTTGTAGTTTGTAGACCTTCATACATGAAAAGAACACATACATAGGCCTACGTCGATCCAAATATACTCAACATTCTATTATTGATCCCATTCTAGTTTGATCCTAGTCAAAACAAAGGGGAGGAGAACTCACAGAGAGTTCGCGGAAAATTCGCATCATGTGACAAAACGTGATTGGTTAATATCATTAGCATGCGCCATTACCAGAGCGTGGCTAACGAGTGTTCGTAAGTTCATGCAATAATAATATCAACATTTACACGTGAAATAACAAACTCTCACTGGCATCGTCATCATTATAGTATATCAATTAGCAAACAAAACATAAAGGATTAATTGTTCACGACGACCCTGCGGATGAGTTGTACTGAGAATAAACAAACGAGCATTAAACATGGTGAACACGTGCGTTCTCACCTGCGGGCTATGACAGCCACGCCTCTTTGTTTTGAACAGGATCGTTCTTAAATGGGACAGAGAATAGCAGCAAATATATGCAATCGATGGAATCTTGCCTGGGGAAATCTTCTATATATAAAAATGAATGTATGTGTGTGTGTCTGTCCTTTATGCATTACTACACCATTCATCCGATCGCCATGAAACTTTGGGAAGTTGTTAAGCACATTCCCGGGAAGGTTTCTGGCATATTGCATTTTTAATTTTTGCTTTCGTTCGTGAGTTATGAGTGAAAAACGGGCAGAAAACGTGTATTTTTTTCGTTTTCGAAGCATCAGTTTTCAGTAATACATTTCAATGTCAAATCAATTACAGTAGGCTTTGGCTATTTTTGTCATACCTTGGACATAAAACCATCGCGATCGCTTGAATGTTGTAGCTCACGCTGGTCGATTCATTTGTTTTTAATATCAAGGCACGCAGACATATGAAATTTTCAACCTAATCCCGAAGAGGATTATTATTATTATTATTATTATTATTATTATTATTATTATTATTATAAGTGGGATAATCAATATAGGCTTAAATATGGTCGAACGTTGTTCGATTTGGACGAAACTCACTATACAGGGGTTTTCTGGGCCAAGGACCTCGAATCTGAGGTCGCTTTAGCAGGCGACGCTATCTAATCGTGGTATGTAGTCCACGTGATTTAGGTGTTAATAAATATAATGATTTAACTATTATGCTCTTAATTTTTAATTTTTGAAATAATTATCGCGGGCGATCGCTTGATTTTGTAAGTCCATCCTTGACGATTCATTTGTTTAGAATATCAAGGCCCGCAGACGTATGAAATTTTCAACCTACACGGAAGAGGGATATTCAATATAGGCCTAAATATGGTCAAACATTGTTCGATTTGGACGAAACTAGTGAGGGGGTTTCTGGGCTAAGGAACTCGAATCTGCGGTCGCTTTTATCAGGCGACGCTATCTAATCGTGGTATGTAGCCTACTCCACGTGATTTAGCTGTTAATAAATATGATTTAAGTATTATGATCTTAATTTTTAATTTTTGAAAAATAATGATCGCGGTCGAAGCCACGGGCACATGCTAGTCTTCTATAAAATATAGATAAATCCTTTTTGTTTTGAAATCGGTCTTTCATTTTAATATCACTTTGCAAATCAATGACTTCTAGTTGCAATGACGTTGAAACACTGTCAATATCCACAGAAAATGGTGTCGCAAATATGCAAATATCGGATTGGAGGTTTGCAAAATCTTGAAATCGGCAATCAAATTCCTGATCCAGTTCTTCTAATATTTGCACATAATTATTTATGTCTGTAATTCGATGACATACTGTAGACAACTTTGGAAAATGTGACGTGTCTCCGAGGGTGAGGTGACGTTTTCATAAGTCTAGTTTTACTTTGAATGCACTAAATTTACCATACATTTCTCCTGCTGCACTGAACGCCACTGCGCTGATGCGTATTAACAGCAATACAACTCAACTGCTCTCTCTTCGAAGCTCTTGCGAGATGACTGGCTCTTACGTCACAACTGCAGCATCTGCCGGACACTGCTATAAACTGAGCGAAGTGGCCGAGAGTGTAACTCTTGGAGTCGCATTCTGGAGGTCCCAGGTTCATAATTAATGCAATCTAATTAATATTTTTCGTCTAGAAATAACAACATTATCTTCTATCTGTGTTATAATTTATAATCTTTAATCATAACTCGTAGACGAAGTCTCGCATTCTTTACAACATATTATACCCAATTTTACTTGGGTTTTTCTACGATTTCCCTGGCCGTAAAGGCAAATTCCAAATTGAATATTTACATACTATGAATCGTAGTCGCAATTTCATCTTGTAACATGTCCATTTATACATATCAGTTGATATTTACTCCATAAAATACACCATAAATGTATGTACACTTCCAGTTGATCTAGAAAACTTAGACTTGGCAAACTGATACCTTTTAGCTTACAACCGACGGGAAAATTCCGAAAAAATCCCAAAGTCTTTCCACATTTATTTTTTCCGGTATATTGTGGCAAAAGCATAATAGCCAATACAGCAGATTAGCCAATAGCCAATACACGCACTCTATCTCCCATAGATATTAAAAAAACCTTTCCCGAGAACCTCAGCGGGGGTTTGGGGGCGGAGCCCCCAACGAGCGAAGCGAGTTATAATATAACTGCACAATGTACAATGTGCAGCATAATGTGCTTGATATGCATGTCTTTCCTTAATCCTAACAAAATTGGCTGAATTAGGTTAACTCGGTCTTATATGCACCATTGGTAGCAGTGGTTACAATATGGTAACTCGAATCGCTTTATGGATGGTTGATTCATGGTATGCTATGATTTCGGAGCTTAGTTTTTTTTTTATATAACAAAGTAATCATTACCAATTTTGCATAATCCGTTGAGTTTACGAGTTACGTCAGATAAATTCGTTGCAGCTGCATCTATCAATAAACTCTCATGGGATTACCTTTGAGTGACTTATCCAAAAAATAACACTTGGTACTGTTCCATCTTTTCATAATTTAAATGGGGGGTGACAAGAAATTTTCCGCACCGGGTACATGGACGTCGGCATGGGGGGGCAAGGGGGGCAACTGCCCCCCTCTGGATTGCCTTATGGATTCATTTATTTGTGGTACTCTTTGTCAACCTACAGTTGTAGCATGGAGAATTAAAAAAATAGAATTACTTTATAATGAGTTTAGCAAGTAGTAACTAATTATAACTGTAATTTGTATTTAAAATAATATCTCACCAAGGCCATTGCTCAAAAGAGCGTTTTCTGTTAACTTAAAAAACTTTGTAGCCTCGTCGAATTCAACTTGGGTTCAAAAAACGATCCGGTTAACAAAGTGAATATTAATGTGTTTAGCCTAATCATTTGAAATTGAGGTCCGAAATTGATTTTGCCTCCCCCCCCCCTTAGTAAAATTCCTGGCGACGCTGCTGACTGGGTACCACCTAAGCTTGCTACGCCACTGCTTCGGGTTCCATAAAATAGATAAAATTCCTTTAGCTTACTTAAGAATTGTCTATTACCATTGAGTAAGTACGTATGCTTCTTGGAGTTGCCTCGCTTCATTCAGTCGCGCTGACAGACTTCAAGAGAGCCATGTGCTTGGTTCCTCTCCGGCACCCGGCACCCGGCAGTTTGTGTATCGCGGTGGTAGTGTTGTGAAGTGATTGTGGATTGCTGTGGCTACGGAGGGAGATCCCTTCTACGATGTAAGTCTATATACAGGTTCCTGTCGGCCTTTTTCTAAATTATTATACATTTCTTTGCCTTGATTCTATGGCTAACTCAGCATATCACTTGTAAATTGATGAATTTCATTGTTTTACCTTTGAGGGTCAATTATAATAAGTTGACAAATATATTCACCTTATTATAAGTTAACCTCAATTTTACTTATAAATGAAATGCATAGAAACTTGGGATACTCTGAAGTTAAATAGAGTAACACTGCGTACTAGTCGTAGTACTATATAAAATCACCATGCAGCATTTGTAGCACTAGTTCCCTATAGTTGTATGTACTGTAGAAGGTCAACAGCCGTAATATATAAAAAGATTACAATAACAGCAGTTGCACACTTGTTATTTATGGTAGGTCACTATGTAGCAGTTGTATTGTGTACTATGTGTTAAAATTATATTATGCACTAATTAAAACACTTTTGTGAATTTCACAGATGTTCAATGTAGTCCCAAGGCGTTATGCATTCAGAGTAGTCTTGGAAAATACATTTCGGCATAGCAGATTCTTATGCCATTTGTGCTGCAAGTGCACCATGGTGATTTTATATATACTACGACTAGTACACAGTGCATCCCAAGTGGCTTATGCATTTCATTTATAAGTAAAATTGAGGGTAAATATATTTGTCAACTTATTATATCACTTGTGGTTGTAGATAGATAGATCTTTCTCGATACTTCATTATCCCAATCTTACTTGCGTAGCGTGTTCCAGCGCGTAATGAAGTTGAACAGGTTTTTGATGTGTAATTTTCTGCCATGTACACGGTGTGCATAATCTTGTCTGTTAGGTTAGGGCGTAAGGCATAATCCCAATTACGGGGACCAATTCACGCGATATTCACATTTCCACAGACTGTGTGATGTTTTTTTGTTTATGAGCTATACACGGTTACCAACTGTTAGGTTAGGAACGTTTATGTTATTTAAGGAGCAATGTACTGAATACCTCCGATGTTTTGTTAGGTTAGGAACGTTTATGTTAGTTAAGGAGCAATATACTGAAAAGCACAACCACCATTTCTTACGAGCAGCTAGTGGCTTGTACCGTTGTGGGGTTTTCACACTGTTCATCCACAATCATATCTTGTTTAGCGATATGACGTCACACCTCCAACGTCCAATCAGGAGGATGAGAACAGAAAAATGGCGGAGAAAAAGGAAGTTTTCGCTAGATTGTGATATAAAAGAAAGTGTATCAATTAGGGTGGGTCGGACCAAATCATTCGCCAAGACAACATCTCCTCTCCACACATCTATCTATAACAAAATTCGTGTGATATAAGTGTTTTATGAAGATAATCTCGGTTCTAAAAAATGGTCTCCGTAGATGGGATTTTACCGGGCGTAATTAACAATTAAATTTTCCTTTCTATAGATATATTATACACAAATGTATTAATTTTCATCCTTTCTTGTTTTGGTATCCACTCTTCAAGGTTCCAAAAGAAGACAAAGACATAAACCCTCCTCGGATTGCCTTGTAAAGACTACACAGCCATGTAAGTGGCGTCTGAGGTTCCGTCTATAAATATTTTTACTGTCACATGTGGGCAAATTAGGTTGCATTAGCTTCAGTTATTTCTTTGAATGAATTAAATATGCATATGTTGAATTAAAAAAAAAATTATAAGATAAAACTTTAATTTTCTATAGCTGATTAATTTGGCTCTAAGTTATATTGGCTATCAACTGAACTTGGATCTTATGGTTATATAGTCAAGCCAGTTTACAAGAAATAATAACTTCTACATTTCCCAATAATATAATAAATGCCAGATGTTGCGTTTTTAACTTCAATCACTTGCGAAAATGTAAATGCCCACTGTGGAAGAAACTCCATTCTGTGGAAGAATGTTCCATCAAGGATAGAGAAACCTTTCAAGCATACTACCACTCCAGTGGTTAATTTATCTTGTGATATTGTCTATAAGTTCTTCTAATGTATGGGGTTTTGAACTATACGCTTTATTTTTTAAATTCCCCATAAATAATAGTCATATACTGTTAGATCCGGGGACCGTGCGGGTCATAAACCCTTGCTAATTACTCGATCTTAAAAAATATCTTGAATGAACTTGAATGACTCATCAGCTGTATGCGCAGTGGCCGAGTTTTGCTGAAAATATGCACTGCGACATTCAATATCGGTTACTTCTTCAAAGAATTGTTTAAGTACGTTATTCCTATAACGCTCTGCATATACTGTCACTTCATCTGTAAAAGTAGTGGGTCTATTATCCTGTATGCATTTACAGTGCACCAGATCCCGATTTTCTGGTCATGTAATGAGGTTTGTTGAACTATATCGGGTTTCTCTGAGCTCCAGTACCGATTATTATGCGTCAAAACAAAGCCGTGTAAATAGAACCTTGCTTAGTCAGAGAAGATTATTAAATTTGAATCAATTACCCTATTAGCAACGATCCCCAACATCCAGACACAGAACTTTTTTTTTCGTGTGTACCCACCCTTACACCCGCAGTGCCAAGCAATTAAGCCTAAACCTCCTGCCAAACCAAATTTTGGTAACCGTCTGTGATGTGTGTATACCTATTGTACCCTTAGGTACATCCATAGGGGATGTTGATGGTGTGACGTGTTTGGGCTGTGTCAGTGCGCCGTGGCTGTGTACATGTGTCTTTGTATTTTGGTGCAGAATTGACCTAAGTGCGGATAGGTCTTATGTGCTACATTTTCGGAGTGTTTTTTTTTTTTTTAGTGACTTGTAGTTATGTATTCTAGAGGTTTGTAGTGCATGTATCTGTTTGAGGAGATTATTGACCAGTCCGGCATTCGCCTTAGAACGAGGGAAACCCCTCAAAAACTTCGCTCGGACTGGAGTAGTGGCCAAATGACCGTCTACATCCTCCACTGTTATCACGTAGTAGCGATTAATGGACAACATAGATCTTATATAGCCTAATTTCAGTTTCAGGATTTTGGTAGCTCGCCATGCTGAGGTGCTTGAAATTTCGGGTTTTCGGCTTGCTGTGCAAGCCTTCGCAGAGATTTTTGAGGAGAATGTTCTAATCTTTTATATTTCTCCTCAGTAAATACGCGCCGCTTTACCCATAGTTTCCTGTAGAGCAGCGGTTCCCAAACTTTTTTTTTGTCCTGGGACCCACTTTCACCTAGAATTTTTTTTCGCGACCCACTACTACATAACGATAACCAATATAGGCTATACAAAATAAAGCACATGTTTTTTTCATATGCCGTTCAATAGTTTTGTTGTGTTCAAATTCCTTATATTCCTTACATTGAAAACTAGTTTAATTTTTTCCGCCCTTTTCGCGACCCACCGAAATTGCTCCCGCGACCCATAGTTTGGGAACCACTGCTGTAGAGAATCGAACCCGTTCCCCGAAGTTTACTTATAAGTTTTCGCACGGCTTCTCTGCCTGGAGGACGTACACCTGGGAATTTTGTTAAAAAAACGATGTCTTACGTCCTTGCAAGATGATGTAATCACATAGGTATTGTACATGAAAGGTCATTGCTCTTATAGAGGTCATTGAACTTCTCACCCCCTCCAAGCAGTTTTGCTTCATAGTTCACACTCAGCAACTTACAGTTCTATTCTGTAAATACATATTCCAAGATTTTTGGTAGAAACCTTTGTAGCGAATAATACGTTTAGTTATAGTTTAAATTCATATCATGGACGTACGGTGAAATTATATTCAGGAGGGGTTCGATGTAAATTTGTCTCAGTACCATGTCCTCACGCACGTTGTAACGTAATGCTTTTCTTGCACGACTTAACTAATTAGTGGTACTTACGAATATTGTTGCCGTGGATCGTAAGTTGACATTCCCGCACGCAATCTTGTTGCTATGTGCGGTAAGAATTTACTTACGGCACATCATAATACAAGCCTTTATGGACAAGGCCCCCCAGGACAAATATTCGGTTCCCATAACAACAAACACATGCGAATCACTTTCTGAAATAAACATCTATCTTTAATAATGTATATACATAATATTTTCAGGTTATATCTCAATTAATATAATTAAATTGATATACATAATCATCGTGCAAAAAATAGCATGCAATACTCGTGCCGTAAGCGCATAACGGATCTCGGAAAATTGAAAAAACTCTGCGCGAGCGCCTCGTTTTTTCAAACTCTTTCCTCGATCCGTATGCATCGCTTACAGTCTATAAATAGAAACTTTCTTTTGACAAATTATCGTAATACTGTATTTTTAAAGTCATCTGTAAATTTACCGTTGGTAAAGTCTGATTAATGTGGATTACGTCATGATGATTTTGTGTTGAGCTCGTGATTATTGTTGACTTTACGAACAGGTTGATGGATTTCGGTGGGAGTACTCAAGTTGTATAATCATTTTTGCATCATGGATTTTTGGATTTGCAAGAAGTGGAAATTATAATATATGATGGGCAGGGAATTAATAACTGAGTGCTACAATTCATATAAATCATGTTTTGAGCATATTAAAGTCCTTAATACATTTTGTATATTTTAAAACGGTACCCAACCTCAACGGGCAACTACGGATAACCTGAAGTGCTGCCAGTTTCGCGAGATGTTTGGAAACCTACATTAGTTAATATTTTTTAAGTGGATTTTTCTCTTTTCTCCTCTCGAAAAAAAACTAATCTCTTTCATTTCTATAGGACTCATACTCTGATGAAAAGCAGTTCATAGTTTTCTCACGAAAATAAACTCAATCTATTTATGAACAAATAAAGAAATTCCCACAATTGTGCGATTATTTTTGCTAGTGGCACTTGTCGTCCGCTTCTCTGCCCCACCTGTCATGTAAGAAGCATCATACATGAAGTTCAATGAGTCTGATGACAATCGATGACTTGTATCACACACACGCCGGTGAGTTTAAAAACATCCTGATGCTTCACCTGGTGAATTGTCCTGACTTTACAAAACAGGCTGTTGATATCGATGGAATTAATCGATGACTTTAAAAACATACCCTATAAACACTACTGTATGGGCTAGAATCCAAACGAACTCTTCATGCCGATCACTAGGACCTTTATTGAAATCAGGTACCGGTAGGTCGAGATCGAAGGTATGAACTATGAGTAGTGGGTGACACTAGCTGCTAGAGTTCCCACACGCCCTGTAAAATATGGGAACGTTTCTTTTTCGCTAATGAGCCCCCCTGTCCCGGAAGGAGTCTTCGGGACGCGTTTTTGTCCCGTATTCAATTTTTTATTTACGTTTTATTTTTTACTCTCCAAGGACAGCCCTGAAAAGAAATGGGATGACAACACAGGCTGACAGTTGCCAGCTTCATGTATGAGTATCTGAGGTGTACAAAACTCGCTTTTAGCTTGCCCATACCCGCTTGGACGTCAGGCAAGCAAGTTGCCAGCATCGCAGTCGGTGTGCAGGCAGGCTTCTTTAGACCTTGAATGGGATTCCGATCAGCTAAACAACCCCAGTTGCTAAGTGTGGGTAATACTTTTTTACTTTTCTACATGTAGATAGAAGTAATTCATCATGTAGATAATTAAAAAGTGAATAAAGTATTAAAAATCATTTTAGCGTCTTTAACACATTTATTATTTTTATTATTGTTATTGACTTATTGTTATTACTGCTGACTTATCATTTTTATTAAGCTATATAACTGAAATTTCTATTGATATTAATACTTCTAAGAAGGGTGTATAATAGTATATTAGCCTATTATTATTATTATTATGATTATTATTGTTAATATTATACTGCAATGCCACAATATCTGTTGATATTCATATTGCTGAAAAGTTATTAAAATTATTATTGCTTATTGTTATAGTTATTATTATTGTTTTTATTGTTATTGTGTTATTGTTGTCATTATTGTTTATTGTTATAGTTTTTATTACTGCTGTTGTTTTTATTACTTTTATTGTTATTGTTTTATTGTTGTTATTGTTTATTAGTGCTTGACCTAAATTTAAAAAAAAACCTTCTCCCTCGATGGTGGTAAATGGCCTCAGATCTTTCGCGCACATTTATACGCATTTATCAGCTATTAACCCAGATAGCACGGAATTATTTTTAACACGTTTTCTTTTATTAAATTGCATAAAACACTTCATTTTAACTAAAGATTCATACAGTAACGTGATTTATTCTTGTAACTTACATACTTTCTGAAATAATGCCCATGCTCCTGGAAGGATGTCAGCGTAATGCACATTGAAAATAATTAAATACACTTCTTCGAGTACGTAATTGTTGTTTTACACTTTGCTTTGTGTGATAAGCAACGAAACATGCTACATGAAGTGACAAAACACATTTCATGCACTGAGTTGTAGCTTTCTTGTGGCATTATCTGCAAAGGAGCTTTTTTACCTATTCCTATCGTATAAAATTCGCACCTATGGGGATTCGATCCTAGGACCGCTAGTGTTATAGTCTATCGATTTAACCACTACGCCATTAGTGATCGTTGCAATAAAATCGAGAATTCTTCTAGCCTATTTACTACAGAGATGTGTAATACATGATAAATAGTAAGAAGGATATACATCTCGTATTTTGAATATTTGATGTGAATATATGATAACGTTATTTTCAGAGAACAAATAAAGGGCCATAATATTAATAGAAGTAAAAACACCATTCGGATTCTTCAACATATCAAGATGGCGAATAACCGTTGTATCTTCATCGTCTGTGATGACCTACGAACTAAGCCGGAAATTGCCGAAGACTGGCAGGAAGAGGTGGAGAAGTAAATTTTTAGCATGTAACGCGCACAAAGAGCTCGAATAATATTAATGAATTAACACTGTTTTATTTTATAGGAAATGAAAATTTAACGCTTATAATGTTATTTCAACACTTTTTAATTTTAACATAAATGCGACTATATTCCAACGGAATGTATTGCTGGGCCAACAATCCTGTTGGTTGGTAACGCCAATGGAGGCTTAGCCAACGAATAAATCCGTTGGCAAAACCTAGGAAATTACAACCAACCTTTTCCCAACATATCCCTTCGTTGCCAACCAAATCTCTCCGTTGGGCCAACGAAGTGTGCTACTAGGGTTACTGTTGGGAAAAACTCAATAATTTCCCCAACAGAAATTTAGGAATTTACCCAATAAATACAGGTATCTACCAAATAAATTACAGAGACTGCAAGAAAGTTTACATTGGATGATCAAAAAGGAACATTCAAACAGGATTCAGAGAATGTTTTAGAAACATTAAATTCCACTAATCAGATAAGTCAACAGCAATAGTAGTACATTTTTGGAGGAAGGGCATACAAGAACATGAAGACAAACTATTAAAATACCGGTAGATAGAAAGTAGCTAGTTCCCTATTATAAGAACTACAGCAGAAGATAGTTTGATAAAAAAAGTACTCCAACCACCACCAGAGGGGCTATAAAGCATCCAACAGTGAAATTTAGTTGAAGAGGGAAACAACAGCTCCTGAAACATGTCTTAAAATATTAATTCTTGGGTATCTATTGCATTTTTAAAACAATGAATATTCTTTAAAGTGCAGTAATCCTGAGTACCGGTATTTAAAAATTCGCTTTGTTTACCCTTCTGGGGTGAAACTTATAACATTTTAAATGTTATACTAAGTTTCAGCATGAGTCTACAGATAGTTTAAGTTATAATGTATTAAGTTTAAATGAATAATAAAAGTTTTTATAGGTACTTAAACACTTGACTTTGCATCATCAGCGGTTTCCGAACTGCTACTGGAAGAAAAAAGATGTGATGTTGTGGTTGTTCGTTATTTTGGTGATGTTTCTGAGCATTGTGTTACTTTTCTGAATGTTAAGTTGTTCCAATTTTCATTGAGATGCTCTCCCATGTCAGTGTTTTTCACTGTTTTTAATCTTATCGTAATAAAATGAAGTAAATCCAAGATTTCTTCCTACACCAAAAATAAGCCTTGTAGTATGACAAAGATTACATTTTCAAATATTGGATAGAAAAAGATTTTTTTTATAACTAAAAATTCCAGGTCTTTTTATTTGATTATAGGCTACTTTGGTTTAACCATTCTATTTATTGGTAGTTTCTTGCATTTACTTCAATACAGACAGAGAATAATTTAGAGCAATGGAGGGAGAGGAAGATGAAGAAAGAGAAGGAGGTAAAGAGAAATTAAAGAAATAATTTTATTAATTGAAATCAACACTCATTAAGGAGCAATCGTGGAACTATACTTAGCATCCCGAGATAACTTGACTTCATGCCTGACTTATGATCTTCTACATGGATCCCAGTCCCAGCTGTGGAACCAACTCAGCCATGGAACAAGCAGAGATTTGCTGTTGCATCATATGTGTGGGTATTAAATCACACACATATGAAGGATATAGGGCAGGATCCACCAATTACATTTTCTTGTAGGTCCATTATCAAAATACAAATGAATTTCAGGTCTGGAACCATTAAAGATCCGATTTATTAAGGTATATGTACAACTTAGGTATGTAAATTTTATTTCTTTTATACAGTAAATATTGTACAGCTATATATTAAGACATTTCACAGGATTTTTTTTTGTAGTTTATAATTTGTTTTCTTGAATTTTTTTTCTAAAAGCTTGCAACCTGATTAGGCCTACTTCAAAACCATAAAAGATAAAAACATGAAATATTCACTATTTTGTAAAGATAAGAATTCTTTAGTGCGTGAAGTTTAGATTTTTTTTCGTTACTTAAGATTTTAAATTATTACATAGGTTTAGGTAACCCAAAAATATTTTTTATTCAGATTATTATAAACAAAAATCTAGGACACAGTAAAATATTCATATATAAAAAAATTCCTCAACGTAAAATACTAGAGAACATTTCAAGCTTCAAAATTACTCCAAAATCACATTGATTTGTTAATTTATGGAATTATGATGTTCAAAGTAAATTAATACCAAGCAACTCACTAGTTACGGGAAATTGAGAAGAAAGAGAAACTTGTATAAAAACATGTGGACAACATAAGTAGGGATAAATAATTCATTCTTACCCCAGCTCCAGTTACTTAAAAGAATACTAATGACAACTTATTGACCATTGACTCTTGTGGTTAGAGTCACTGGCTACAGGCACAGGCTTGAGTTCGACCCCTGCTACCTCAGATTTTTCTGAGGTAGGGAGGTCTGGAATGGGATGCACTCAGCCTAGTGAGGAGCTATTTGATAGAGAAGTGGCAGCTCTGGTCATGGAAACCACCATTAACAGCCGTGGGTGTCAGCATCCTGCTATCAGCTGATGGTAGATGATGCAGCAGTTGGGTTTACATCCCTTGAGGGATTTAGTGCCACACAATTTAGTGACAACTTATAGTCAATATGGAAACTTCTAGTAGAGAGGAAAGAATAAAAAAACTGAAATTTGGCAGCTGGACAAGGGCCACAGCAAAATGCAGCTTCTAAAACGGCTCTATCTAAGGAACAAGTAGTCAGAATTTAAAAATTAATATATGAAATTAAAAAGGAAAGAACTAAGAATCTATCTGTGTCATTAAAAAAAAAATGGAATATTTCATAATTCTTTGGTTTCTGTGAGTTAGGTCTACATGTACCTTAAAGGAACTTGGTTTATCTAATAGGAACTTGGTTTATCTAATATGTATAACTCATAAAATTTAGAGGAGAAAATTATTTATTTTTTAATGAAATGAATAGCACAAATTAAACAACACATGTTTTATGCTCTAAACAGATGCTGTACAACATTACTAACTCTGATGTACAAAGCCCACATAAACTATTATTAGAAAGTTTAACCATTCATTCTGTACGATGAATGGCTTTATTATGTACAGGTAACAATTTGTCTAAATTCTAGATAATGCAAGCTATTGTCAGCTAGTCTTTTAATTGTTCATTAGTTAATCATGATATAAATCCATTCTCTATAGAGTTCAGTTTTGAAAATGCCATTTAACAATAGAATATATTGAACCAAAAATGTAGGTCTATGTAACTTACAGTTCTAACTTCTGAAATTCTGTATATCTATTTAATTATGCCAACATTTTATATAGTTACGACTGAAGGTACTATTCTGAATGTTTCTTTCTAAATAGCATCTTCTTGGAATTCAATAACGCCAACAAGTTGTAGGGAACTTTACTTCTTGTTGAAGAATTATTTCATTGGTCATTTCACTCTTGCTTCCAAAGAGAAAATAATTATTGTTAAAACCGATGTTCCTTTATTAATTTTTCTTGAAATTGTTAAATGTATTATACAATTCAGATGGTAAATAAATGATCACTACAATGAAACAGTTAAGGTCTATTTCGTTATTATTTTATATCGAGTATGCAACAGTTCATTGAATTCTTTTTTTAAATAAAAAATCCTTGTTTCCTTATTAATTCAGTCACAAGATTTCATTTCCCTTGAAATTACAAATGTTTAGTAGATTCATTTGTTTAAAGAAAATTATGACAGGTTTTGGTGAATTTCTAGATATGAGTAACCACCTTACTTAAGTTATGCGACTTTCTCTCACTACGTGTGTTTATATTTGTATTTATACAAATTAAACACTGCAAACAGAATTCAAAAGCTTCATCAATCATAATGTCAAACTTACCTTACTGGACTTCTATAGGGTTTGTTAATATCCTTATATTGCCCATGCTAAACTATGTTACTATTCACAACTGTCATATTATTCGCTGTGCAAAGTAGTAGGGCTGAATTAATTTTAAAATTTCTTTTATAATCATAAATGGACAATCAATTCCAGATAATTTATTCTTTGGAGCATTAAGAGTTTGGTTGCTTCTAGTTATTCCATTATGGAAATCATGGGCAACATCCTGTTAAGATGTTATTTTTACCAGCATATTTGGATTATTAGGAAATAACAATTTAGAACACAGGGAAGAACATTTATGTGGTGATCTGGAGGATGCAAATAAAATGTCACCAAAATGCAAGATGAGGTCTGTACTGTAGTGATGTTGCAATACTCAATGTAGACATTAGGAAAACAAAAAGCAAATTCACATTATGCTCCAGGACTATTGTAGTTCTGCAATAAGCTCAGAAGAAAGTCACAAGTCTGGTCTCTATAATTTTGGGGTTGCCCAGTCCTGTATCTTATTGCTCATAAATCCATAATTGACAAACTCTGGTTTCAATCTTCTGAGATCTACCATACACACTATGATAATATACTATATGACCACACAAGTCATCAACCATGAAGGCATTTTCATTCATTAACAACTGTGCACTTGATTGCTATTAACTATGTAACTTGTGTCATGACTTCTGGCATTGCATCCAGCTGTGCAATCAGTTATCTAGTTCATTTCACCTGTAAGAATGTCTTTGGATGAAAGCCTTAATTAAATAGACATTTCCAAATGGAATTTAAAGTTCACCTTAATAATCAGTTTTGAAGATATTTACATGTACGACAAGTCCCCGTTGGTCTTGCAACACAGGTACCTCTTGAAATGTTGCCTGAAACGGCCATTGGTAATAAAGAGTGATATAGGGTTTAAGAAAGCATTCATGTAAATGAGAAGTAAAGGCTCAATGAAATGCTCTTGGGAGCGTGTGTAGAAGGAAGATATTGACATGACAAACAAAGGGAAATATGTGAGCACATATACCATGGCAAGCCCTCTTGCGATACTACCGGACTTTGTTTTGGTGTGAGAGAACATGACAGACACAAAAAGAGGAATGAATACATAAATCATCAACATGTAGACATGTCCAGACTTCACATTCACTTGAACCAGAAGCAATCTAGCAGGAGCTATGATGGCTACAAACCAAGAACCCAGAGCTAAAAGTCTGGATCCATACAGCTTATAGAAGTCACACAGTGGTCCAGCAGCCTGTGCAGAGAAGAACCCATGAAGGCTGTACATAGCTACAGAGTACACATTGAGGCCGACTATTGCTAGGGATACATAGAGACAGGTATACAGGTCGTACACGGAGGATCCCAGGAATTGTGCCACAAAGTTGTTGAAGACAAGAGTCAGAATATTGGATATTGTGAGGTTAATGAGCAACAGGTTTCTTGTCTCAGAGTGCATAAAGAATATCTTGAGCAATACACAGTTCCAAACCAGACCAAGAACAAACACAGAACCCACTGCCACCACACCAGGCAATCCACCATTCCGCTGGTACATCTCATTCAACATGGAGTCAAATATAACTGAGTGCTCAGCTCGTTTGCCATATGCAAATGCTCCATATGTGCCAAGCAACTGCGACGTTTCTGTCTTCCAAAAATTTTCCCAGTTCTTGAGGTTGAGGAACTGATGAACCCATGGGTTTATCATGGCTTGGGTCACATTTACTGACTTCCTGATGTATTCTACCTCACGCAGCTCCACCAAGAAATACTGTGATGTTTTCCAGAGCTCGTCATGTGTCAGAGTACCTCTAAATTGTGCAAGGAGACATAAAATGCAATCATTGTCTTGCACATGCTGGTCACTGTCGGTCCAGTTGCTGAAGAGTTCTACAACAGGAGATACCTGCTCAGCAGTGCTCAGTAAGGACTGCACTTCCACAATGAGACATCTGAAGAGCCGCATGCGCTGTTGCAATTTCTCCCGTGTTGAGTCTGCAGAGAATTCATCTTTTTGGTGACGGACATTGTTCACCAAGCATTGTACTGTGCGCCGTGCTTCGTCAAACAATTTGTCTTTTTCACCTTTAGCTAGTGTGACATCACATGATACCTGCAAGCTGCTGAGCTCACAGCAGGTAATGACTTCCAAGCTAAGAGCTAACAGCAACAATATCTGCAAAACAAACAAATGCTTTTATAAACAACAAATCTTGTACCCCAGTAAATGTTACTACTGCCAAAAGAAACTTCCTGTTAATATTTATCTGGTAGATTAGCGGGGTAGATGCGCGCGGGACGATGCGCGGTAGGCGGAGGGGAAGCCTGCCTGGCGGAGAAGACGACCGGGCCGATGGAAAGGGGAGCCGCTCGGGTCGCAAAGTGTTAACTTGCCATATAAACTATGTGTAAACATTACATATTGTTTCATTTCTACGATACCTGCATTGCATCCTTGAAGGATACACAACCCATATGAATCTGATTAATACACTAGGCCTATGTTTTATCATTACGTTGTAACTAAATGAGCAGGGTAACATAGGAACGTGTTTCTTAGACCATATTTGCATATATCGTCTGCCCTCGCCTCGTATCTAGGGGCATAACTAGCCGTCTGGGGGGCGGCGTCGGTTATCGAAAGGGGTCTGATAGGGGTAGGAGTAGCACAGGCTTACTACCCTCGTCTACAATGTTCGAATCGAATCCCATCATGTCATAGAACGTACCGGATCAAAGGACCTAAGTAGGCGTCGGGGGGCGGCGTCGGTTTGTCTACGGTCATAACTCTTAAACGAGGCGTCTGGACGAGTCGGGAATAGCACAGAACGAAAGGGCTCATCTCACTTGTTTGAATCCACTATAATATCGTCACGTGATCCTAGACGTGACATGGCGTCGGGGGGCGGCGTCGGTTCACACATAATTTGATAACAATAGGAAACTACCAACACACACGCGAAACGATCTATTCCGAACCACGTTTCGATGTAGGCAGGCCGGTTTAACATGCTTTGGTAGCGCTACGCTACGCTAGGAGACTCGTGGCCGAAAACGAGCCGCGCCATTGTACCTGTATTCCTCTAACGGCCGCTGTGGGCTTAATTGTACCAGGAAATGGGCGTTTTATGGTATTAAATTAAAGCTTAAGAGACAGGCTTTCTTTTTTATTTGAGAAAAAATTACGAATACTCACTTTCTGAAAAACTGTGATAAAAATAAGAGCGAAAAGAAAAACACTTTTTTACATTTTTAACTTTTTAAAGGGTTTCCACTGCACTTCTGTAAAATATCATTGCACTGGCTTATACCACTTAATTTTACCTTCGATTAAAAAAAAAAAAAAAAAACATTGAAATCGGACCATGGGGATAGGAGCTAGAGGCGATTTAGTAAGTGAATGCAACCGCCATTTTGAACCCCCTTCCCCCCCTCTGCCGCAAAATTTGCGTTGGCGCTCCTTCCAAAAATACTCCACAGGGGTCAAGGAAGATGTGTGCGAAGTGGGACCTTTTAGAATAAAAATGCATAGTTCTGACTCTTAACCATCAGACTATTAAGTTTGGCGAAGCTTTTCAGCTGTGTTAAAAAACAAACATTTGCAATATTGTGCTCTCAGTCAGTAACAATTTAACCAAGGGCAATGATTTTCTGGGGGGGGGGGAATGGCACCCCTGCACATTTCAGTCCTGGAGACGTTATTCTTACAGCTCTTGCACACCATAGATGGTGTGCTAGTAGTGGATGAAGCAAGAGTAAGAACTAGTCAACATACGTCCGTACTGTTTAAAACACTCAGTTTATTTTGTGTACTGTTTATGATCGTTTATCGATGGTTGTCTACAACTACTCGTACTTAGGTCTGTAACCTAACTGACAGGGATGTGGTACCAGAATTCTGTCTAGCAGAAGTTCCTTACGTGAATGCAAATTTAGGCCTACAGACTTGGGATTGTTACAAATAGATACTAACGAGAAAGCCTATTAGTCCAGGCAATAAAGGTAAACACTGTGTAGAAAAAATCGTGTAGTTTCGAAATTTGCCAGTGTCGTGGGGGCATTGTTCCATACTAAAAGTCCCCAAGGGTGGGGTGCATGGGCGTCCGCCGAAATTTTGGCAAGGGGGCCAGTGAACAAATTACTGCCACCACCACCAACACTATGCTACTACAACCACGTTATTATTATTATTATTATTATTATTATTATTATTATTATTATTATTATTATTATATAATCAACATCTTTAATTTACTGTAGCTAGACAAGTGATCATGGTTACAAAGAAAACATCTGATTTATACACTCACATGACTTTTTTTCACCTTACAATTTCACAGGTACTGTACTATTCGTATAAAATCTAAAATGCGATACTTTCTTGCCTTATCTTCATTATAATAAAACGTTTGGCTATAAATGGTTTCAAGTTTAGGGGAAGGAGGTCTAGTTCTTACATGCTCATATTTAGTCAGCTGTTACAGCTCGTTTTCATCCAATCAACGCCAACATACAACAGTAGGCCTATATAGAAACTTAAACCTCACTTCACATTAGTTGCTTGTAGTCGTTTTAGTTTGGAGGTTTATGTGTAAAAAAAATTCCAGGGGGGCAGCGGCCCTACCCTCCCCCCCTTCCGGAAGGCTATGGTGGGATGAGTGAGAAATAAGGAGCGTCTTAAAATATAGCTTTTCTCAGTTTTCCCTAAATATCTAAAAAAAAAAAAAAAACAACGATTTTTAGCAAAAAACACTTTATGTACAAAAGTACACTTCATAAAATTTCCTATGAAAAAGATCGGTACCATTTTTCCGTACGATTAAAAGTTTAGGAAATATCAGCAGACAAAAAACATATAGGCCTAGTTCTGAAAATTCTTGTTTAATTGGCTTTATTTGAAACAGAAAAGAGAGGAGATGGTAACTGAAATGTTACGATGCTATGCAAATAAGTTCTTAGCAAAATATAAGTACTGAAAGTAAACATTAAACATAACACTCATTATTATTGTAGGACTTATAAAATGAGCTCTTGTTACAGGGAACATAAACCACTAGCCGTTATGTTCTTCATATATTTTTTAACATTGTTAGGAGTTGGATATACTGTATTTAGAAAGTCCAAGACTTAGTACCTATTAGGTTAGATTAGATCGAACCCGGACCGCCAGGATGGAAGGCAAGTATGCTACGTATACACCGAATGGGGGCGGACCTTAGTACCTGTTATTTCAAATTAAATGTTTACTTGTCATTTTCTTTATGTAGCATTATACAGTGAAACTTGTGGGTCTAGCAAATTATATCGTTAGGCCTATATGAGGATTGTTATACCGAGGGGTTGTGATATACTACTGTTATTAATTAGGAAGGCTGCATGCAGACTACTTTGTGGTCTATAGCAGTGATCGCCAAAACGTCGAACGCGAGCTACTAGTAGCTCGCAGGGACATTTTCGGTAGATCGCGTCAAGAGTTCTCTACTTGTGTCATGGATAATTTTGATTTTGAAGAAGACAGTGCTGCAGTGGAGTTAGAACGGATTGATTTTCAAAATTATTTATCTGTAAAATCGCTTTCTTCAAGCTCTGAAAATATTTGGCCTCTTGTTCCTAAAGAAAAATATCCAATTTTGGTCCAGGTTGCTCTCAAAGTGAAGGCAATGTTCAGCTCTACGTATCTGTGTGAGCTTTCTTTTTCCAGTATGAAATTTATTAAAAATAAGTACAGAAACAGACTCACTGATGAACACTTGGACAACTGTATTCGAATGGCAGCCACTACCTACTCTCCCAACATTAAAAAACTTTTTGATGACAAAAAAGAGTTCCATCTATCTCATTGAAGTTAATAAGTGTAATAAAAAAATTCTGCCCTTACATTTGTTATTTATTACCAACTACACTTCAATTTCTTTCTTATGTACAATTCCATTTCAATTTCTTTTTGTTATATACAGTTTAATAAAAAATTATTTCATATTTAGGCACTAAACAAAATATATTTCATATTTAGGTAATAAAGAAATGTAAGATTTTTTAAAAATTTGGTAGTTCTTTTGGTTGGTAGCTCACAGTAGGATTTTAAACGGTACGGTAGCTCAGAAGCTTCATAAGTTTGGCGACCACTGGTCTATAGGATAATAAAATTCAAGGAACAGATTTGAGAAGAAGCGAAAAACAAGGAATCACAAATCCAGATCTTAACAGCTAATTTTGTTTCTAAACTTATTCACTTTCTTTGAGCTGATTTACGCCCGTACCCTGAATTATTACTATTCAGACTGGTTTAACATCGCGGATCATATCAAGCTTTGGGCTTAGGCATATTCCAGACGTTTCAAACTTGTACAGGGTGGGAAGTTGGAAGAAAAATACAGCCAATTCGCCACAGGGCTAAGGTATTGGTTTGCAATAACAATTTAATCTAGAAAATATTAAAAGAGGGTACAGTATTTCTAAAATAGCTTCATCGTTGTAGTGAGTTGCATTTAACATTATTAAGATAGGAAATTTACCAGGATCAAAGAAAAGTATTGTTAAATGCGCTTTTATCGTTGTATCGATCTTTGTTAAACAATTATTTGACTGTAGGCCTATTCATATGCATGCATTAAAGAATACCTCAACATCTTTTGTTCGGGGTGATCAATTTAAAAATCTTCTTCTTCTGATGGTGTAGGCCTACTGTTAGTAAATGCACCATGGCAGGTTCCACAAATCTACGAGCATTTAATGCGTGCTTTTCGACATTCACATCATCCACCATACCAAGTTGTACAGCGGCAAAATAAATGACGTTCAGAATTGTGTCAGGAACCACAGGGTCCTTAGCTTTTACTGGAAATACGGATTCATCCTCTCCTCGGGCCTATCTCCACTGGTCAGGAGGTAAGTTCTTATCAAACCACTGTTGGCCTGTAAGCACACTCTCAACTAGTTTTGCTCCACTAAGCCTCTGGTTGGAGAAAGCGAGAGGAGGTAAGCTTTGACCTTATTAGATACTTTTATGATTAATGAATACCCGTAGTTATCATAAACATCTTGATTAGCATTGGCTGTATGTATATAGCTATATGTATATAGCAAGAACATCCCACCAGCTTGTGACACACCTTCAGGTGTCAAGACAGAAAGGGTGAACAGGGCCTACTGAGTTTTGAGTCATTCAGCAACCATCTCCCTTTCCTAGGATCACTGTAGAGAGACATCATTGGAAATTGTTACCAAGCTCTTTAAGTTGGAACCCGAACAATGAAAAAGTATAGGTCGATATAATTTTACTGACATCAATGCCAATGTTAATCAACATGATTTGAAAAACGACCAGTAATCATCATTCCTCAAATCATCAACCAAGGTGAAAGCCGATCTCATTTCACTTCCTCTAACCAGAGACTCAGCGGTTCAACATTCATGAGAGTTTGCTTACAAGTACAACAGTGATTCGATAACAACTTAACTCCTGACCACTGGAGAGGATGAGTCTCTATTCCCAGTAAAAACAAAGGATGCAATTCTGAATACAAAATGTTGCTGCACAATTGGGTGTGGGGGAAGACGTGGATGCCGAAATGCAGGCATTAAATTGGCTCATCATTTTGTGGAACCTACCAGCAGTACCATTAGAAGAAGTTTCAAATAATAATTGATGACTCCAACCAGAAAATGTTTATGTGCATGTGTGTGTGTGTGTGTGTGTATAGTGAGCTTGCAGTAGATGAAGAAATAGACAATCATTTTTTGAGTAGTAGGGGCCATCTCTTGAAATTTCGAAATACATCCAACTCGTAACTATTTTTGTAATAAGAATATATAGGAGAGAGGTTCCATCTGGCGCTGAGAATTGAACTCCGGCTCGGCTCAGCTCAGCTCAGTTGGTAGAGCATTGGCGCGAATAGCCAAGGGTCTTGGGTACAAGTCCCAGTGTCAGAGGAATTTTTCTCCTATAATTCTCGTGTAATGTCTGACAGAGACAATAATCTGTGGTTCATGAATACTAATATATACGATACACTGTTTGTAGGTTTCGAAAATGTGGCATATTATATCTCCCGGAGGTTTTTCAGACCCTTATCATGTTGGCAGCCCTGATTCTAGCACCACGTGATCCATCGGCTTCTTCCCAGCATGCACCTGCGCTGTCTGGAGCAGCCGATTCTGGTGTGTGACTTTCTTTCCGAGCGCCATTTTAGGTTAGTTTTCTGTGAACCTCTTACCGATTTTACCTATATTTAAAATATTCTTTGAAACAAAATGTGCCTATATATGGATTCTAAAACTTCCGGAGAATAATATTACATGAAATTTGGCCGTTTCTCGTCTGTGGAAAAAATATTAACCAATCCAGTACAGTGGAAAACTATCCCCAAATTGAATGTCTGTTGAAACTATGAGACGCCATAAACACATCAACAATAGAAACAATAGAAAAAGTCCGAAGGAAGACGAGGAGGAATACAACCTTCGCCTGGGTGGCGATCAAAATCAGAGTTGCAGAGAGACTTGTTGATGGGACTGTATGTTAGCCATTAGGATCACACAAGACGTTGCCACATCTCAACCTTCTGGCCTTGTAAAACATAAAGAGGGCCAATGCATCATGAATATGTGTCCAGAATTGATATATTTTCCGGCATTCTTATCTTAGATCTACTATTCGAAATTAGGTTACTTTTCTCAAGTTAAAATCAGTTTATGTTTTGCCAAATCTAATAAAGCTGAAAATTACAAAGCACTGTATTAGTATTTTTCCGTATATTTACAGACGAAATGCAAGCAGAGGAGGGAATTCTTACCCAATTGTTTATAAAAACATATTTCTTGCCTCTTTTCCAACTAATAAATTGTACCATCTCTCTCAATAAATTGTCAAGCTTAATGAGGAAAAGACACCTTATAGGCAGATGATATACAGATCTATATTTAAAAGAACGTGTTATTTTGATCAATTTAGAAGAAGTCCCTACTAAGGTGTCCCCACACTTGAAAACGAAACATCTTTATAAACATCTGAAATCACACATATTTCATTCTGCCTCGTTCTGTCGCAAGGAGATGACATCACGAATGGATTAGTCCAATCCACCCGCCCTAAATCATACATTTTCTTGTATATCTCGATCTGCCTGAAAGTGGCAGAAACTCGTGATTGGACATTGGTGGTGTCACGTCATATAGCAAGGATGCTGGGTGTAGAGTGATCAACACAAGTACATAAACACGCGGAATATGAAATTGGCTATGTCACATTATAACACGCGAGCATTACAGTATGCCCTTGTTAAACTAATATCACTTCTCCTAACTAAGTGTCACTAGCCTAGCTCTTCACGTCTTCATATATCTTTTCTTAACTTAACAGCCACTAACCTAAAATCTAATTGTCACTGCTTAATGCAGAGGTGAGTATGGCACATTAAGAAACACAAGCAGTTCAGTATGGCCCTGATAATTGCCACTAATTTAGCTCTACATCTCACCAATACTACTGTTCCTAACCTAAAGTCATTAACCTAGACCGTTGTATTGATACGCAAAATGCAAGTAATATAGTTGGCCATCCTGCTTCATCAGAAAACAAAAATTAATCGCATCGTCCTTGAGAACGTGCATACTGCGACACGGGAACTCCTTAATTGGGACAGCGTCTTAATTTATTTCATTTTATGTACACATGAAATTATTCGAAAATATTCTGAAAAATAATACAAATTAAAAATCGGGAGAATTCTAACGATATGAAAAAAAAACACAGTATGTATTTTATATGAGATAATAAAAACTTTTATGAAAGTAGCATGACAGAAATGTGTACAAGATTGACTGCATTTGATTAAAATTGCAAAGTGTTTGCTTAAAAATTGAAGAGCTTTGATTTTTTAGTACAGGACCAGTTTTGATAGGGTATGCAATAATCATTACAAAGAAGAAAAATCATGAATAGAAAGAATCGGTAAATCTCTATTAAACGACCATTGACAACGTATGAGAATTTTAGAATTAGAGGGGATGGCAGCTTAATAGGGGAAGTTTAACTACAATTAATGACACAATGAAGGATTCTTAGCTTTTAACCTATCCAAGTAATGACAGCATGTTAATGTAACACAAACTTATCCTGCCGTTTAATTTTCATACCACAGTTCACGACTGAATGCAACACACTTCAAACATTTAGTTGCATTTAAAAATTAATTTATTTTGGGTTATGCCACATCAAATTCATATGCTAATAATTGTTGTTATAAAGATAGTAGCACGAATCACTTTAACTTGATGCTCCGTATTTCTTATCTTACTGAACATGGCTAAGCAACTAGAGAAAGTCACAACAAATGTCCACATTCCATAGGGAATTAAAGAATCGGCCATCAAGGATGACTATTAACAAAGTCGTCAGACTTCATTTAAGAATAAGAGAAAATTTAAGTTGTGTAGATTTCAATATGGGAACTGTAATTTTGAAACCTAGTCTCTTAGAAGAGTAAAATTTACAGCAGACTACGGCTAATCAATGACTGGTAGGTGGTCGTATAGAGGGGTAATCTTGAAATGGAGATAAATACATTGGTTTTATGGGGTTTTAAATACTCTTTGGGAAAATCGGTCGGCAAAAAGGGAAGTTGTTTAGTAGAAACTGTTTTTGAAAAAGGTTTTGATATACGTGGATATGACTAAGAAGGTACTCACCCATGTGCCCGGCATGATGCACTGCGTTGTGGAGTCTGGATCTGTCCCGGGACGCCTGCCGATCGATACAGCAGCCCTCTCTGCTTCCATGAGCAATGAAATGTCTTCACTTGAGAAAAGCTCGCTCACATGACTTTCTCTAACCTAACTCACAGTAAGCTACTGCATTGCAGGAATGCACATTCAGTTGTCTCAGTCTGACGAGATAGGAATTAAAGCTTAGGATTGTAAAAAAACAGGGCTAGCCTTTCAGGGGGTTTCTAGGTAAAAAAAGTTTCGAATAAAACTTTTATATAAGCAGTTTTTGCACAATCTTTAAACATGCTCGTAATAATACCGAAAAATAAATTTTCGTAGGTGTAATGGTAGCCTAATAATAGTAATAGAAAATAGTTGGCTCACTTCACATCGTTATCATAATCATCATCATAATCATAATCATCATAATCATAATCATCATAATCATCATTGAGGAGCGATTCCAATAACTTATTCAATAAATGCAAACATTTTCGAAATTGAGTTAAACACAATGTTGAACTTTTAATCATCCTTGGAATTGGATAAGTGGTGCCACAATTATTAGGCTTATTTCCGGAGAGGCTTTAAATTGATATATTATTATTAAGTTATTATTAATATCTGTAATAATCTGTCAGTCTGTGACGATGCCCAGCGAAATCTACTGCGTACAGAAATCTGAAATTTTAAACAAAGATGGACTGAAGGATGGCCGAATGCACGTCGAAGCCGGATTTTTAATTGTAGCTTTCGTTCGCGAGTTATGAATAAAAAGATGGTTGAAAACGTGATTTTTTTTTACGCTATCGAAGCACCAGTCTTCAGTAATATATTTTATTTGTGAAATCAATTGCAGGTGGCTTTGCCGTTTTTTTTGTCACAACTTGGAAATAAAAGCAACAAGGAAAAATGGAAAACAAAACTGTATAGAAGATAAATAATTAAGGAAAATTGGCTTATAGCCGGCTAAATTCTACTAAAAAAAATCTGTGAGCTCGCCCTGGTCAATTTGTTTTGCGTCAAGGCAAGCAGACATAAGAAATTTTCAACATATACGGAAGGTGGATTAAGAATGTAGACCTAAATTGGCAAACATTTATCCATTTGGACGAAACTCACTATGCAGGAGTTTTCTGGACCAAGGAACTCTAATCTAAGGTCGTTTTCTCCAAGCGGCGCTTTCTAATCGTGGAATGCATTCCAAAGCCGGATTTTAGATGTTTCATTATAATTATTAATCTTTAGTTTATGAATGTTTCGCATGTAAGTGTTAATAAATATAATGTTCTTAATTTTTAGTCTTCGAATTATTTATCGTGGGCGAAACCGCGAGCACCTGCCACTACTTAATATTCTTTATTTTACGAATTTGAGGTTGTTTTCCCCATCTAATCGTGGAATTCACTTCATAGCCGGATTTTTAACTGTTTCGTTATAATTATTATTCGTTTTAAATATGTTTCAATTATTTTGCTTTTAATTTTTGAATTAATTATCGTGGGCGAAGCCGCGGGCACTTGATCGTTATTAATATTGTTGTTGTAGGCATGTGTGTCAATATTTTATACTAGATCATAAAGTGTCAAGATGGCAACACGACTTTCCCTTCTTGGAAACCAGTACAAAATTCAATAGTATCCTTCATTCTTTCCAGTTTGGGTCATAGCTACATGACTCTAGTCCTATACGGCGCTCAGTTTTTTTTCAGCATAGGTTTTGCCATGTTGTCATAAATCGCCGCAAGATGGCATCTAACTTAACCTAACCTAACTTAACCTAACCTTACCTAACTTAACCTAACCTAACCTAACCTAACTTAACCTAACCTAACATCACTTAACCTAACCTAACTTAACGTAACTTAACCTAACCTAAAATAACCTAACTTAACCTAACATGGCAAAACCTATGCTGAAAAAAAAACATAGGGCGCACAGTTTTAGAAGGCATATGAGGCGGGACTAGGAGGGGCTCGCCCAAGATCAGTAAACTATACAGGTTGCGTATTCCGGGATAGACCAATCGCAGCACTTGAGTGCGTGACGTCACCAGATTCCAAATCTCGCAATTCCCAGTTTTTGCTCAGTCTAGAAAATCTTACATCGCGTGATTAAACTCGTAACCTTTAATCAATCCTTGGTCGGATTCCTGTGAAATTTGTACAGAAATAATCTACACACATCAGCCCTACTGGCGGTTAAAACAGAGCCTTAAAAAAGCGGACACAAATGTTTTTATTTTATTTTATAAACATCACCCGTTACACAAAATTCATGGAGGGAGAAGCAAATTTCACTATGCGACAATTTTTTGTATTTTTGTGTCCCGAAAAAACTTCAAGCGAGAAAGTTTTAGTGAAATAATTGAATTTTAATACAAATGAAGTTCCAGCCCTATACCTCGAATGGTTTACGAGTAATTGAGTGGTAATTATTCCGAGCGCTTCAGTTGTGACGACCGTGAAATGTTCAGGAAGAAGCATATTTGACTATGCGAAATTTTTTTGTATTTCTGTGACCAGAAAATGATTCGAGCATGTAAGCTTTAGGGAAATATTTGAATTTTATTATACATCAAGTACCACGTTTATACCTTGAATGGTTTACGAGTAATAGAGTAGTAATTACTCTAGGCGCTAAAGCTATGGAAACGGAACAGAGGTCTTTTTGTTCTATAAAATATACCTACTAGCAATTACGTAAAAATCCTTAAATATTTTAGTCGTGGACTCAATAATAAAGGATATTAACTGGCTACTTGTACCCATACTGAAAGATTGACCCTTTGAAACTAAATTATTTTGGAAGACTTCAATAGACGCCGTCCGTGATGCCTAAATACTTATAATTAATTATTTTTATTAAATCATTAAATTATAAATGAGTGCCGACCTGAATACCTATAACAATATAAGTGAATAATAGTCGCAAAAAATTTAATCTATCTATATTAATAAAAGGAAATGTCTGTCCTCCGTCTGTCTGTCTTACGTCTGTCTGTCCGCGATGCCCAGCGAAATCTACTCAACGCAGAGATCTGAAATTTTATACATAGGCGGACTAAAGGGTCGGAATGTGCACCTCGAAGCCGGAATTTTAATTTTCGCTTTAGTTCGTGAGTTATGAGTGAAAAACGGGCAGAAAACGTGTATTTTTTGCGATTTCGAAGCAACAGTTTCAGTAATATATTTCAATGTTAAATCAATTACAGCTGGCTTTGGCTATTTTTGTCATCATACCTCATAGCCTACCTTGGAAATAAAAGCATCGCGATCGCTTCATTTGGTAAGTCCATCGTGGACGATTCATTTGTTTAGAGTGTCAAGGCCCGCAGATATATGAAATTTTCAACCTACACGTAAAAAGGATATCAACATAGGCTTAATTATGGTCAAACATTGTTCGATTTGAACGAAACTCACTATACAGGGGTTTCCTGAGCCAAGGAACTGGAACCTGAGGTAGCTTTTTCTACCAGGGGACGCTACCTAATCGTGGAATACACTCCACGTGATTTAGGTGTTAATAAATATAATGATTTAACTATTATGCACTTAAGTTTTGAAATAATTATCGCGGGGGAAGCCGCGGGCACATGTTATCTTATAATAATAAAAGGACGTGTTTGTCTGTCTGTCCGCGATGCCCAGCGAAATCTACTGAACGCAGAGATCTGAAATTTTAAACATAGATGGACTGAAAGGTGGGAGAATGCACCTCGAAGCCGGATTTTTAATTTTAGCTTTCGTTCGCGAGTTATGAGTGAAAAAACTGGCAGAAAACGTGATTTTAGCGCTGTCGAAGCATCATATTTCAGTAATACATTTCAATGTCAAATCAATTGCATTTGGCTTTGGCTATTTTTGTCATACCGTGGAAATAAAAGCATCGCGATCGCTTGAATGTTGTAAGCCCACGCTGGTGCATTTGTTTAGAATGTCAAGGCCCGTAGACATACGAAATCTTCAACCTACACGGAAGAGGGATAATCAACATAGACCTAAATATGATTAAACATTATTCGATTTGGACGTAACTCACTATACAGGGATTTTCTGGGTCAAGGAACTCGAATCTGAGATCACTTTTGCCAGGCGACGCTATCTAATCGTGGTAAGTAGTCCACGTGGTTTAGGTGTTAATAAATATAATGTTTTAACTATTAAGCTCTTAATTTTTTATTTTTGAAATAATTATCGCGGGCGAAGCCGCGGGCACATGCTAGTAAAATATAATTTAGCCTGGTTAATTCCATGGGCCCTTTACTCCGTGATCTACCGAGAGCTGTGAATATTAATCTTCAATAATTCTTCAATCTTCAATCTTCAGCTGTGAATATAATTCTTCAATCTTCTTCAGAAGAAACGCCAAATATTGCCTTGCTGCAGACTAATTTCCATTCCTCAATAAAAAAATATGCTTTCCAGTGCAGTTAAAGAATTAATGTTCAATAATTATATTCTTCGGAGGTACCTTCTTATTTAGTCATCCCGACATAGCTGCTCATATAAAGGCAAACAAAGTTCTGTAGTCCTAAAAGCCCATGTAAATAGGCCTATGATTAATAACAATTACAATAATAATACTAATAAGAATAGTATAATATATTATTTACCTTTTTCTCTTAGTTTTTTTCCCTTGGTAAATTCAGCAGTTCAGCTTTGAAATCCCTTTCGTAATCCTGCTCCATGAAGTGCAAGGAACATACTCGACTTGTATCATGATTCCAAGAATCATTTCTTCGGCAAGCAACAATCCATTGCTTGCGAACATCTTTGATTTTTGGAAAGACGTGGAACGAAATGTTATAGTCAAGCTTCTTGCAATCTGAGAAATTACTGTTACACACTGCCACAGCACATCTCTGGCCCGGCATAATGGTTTAGTTATTTGCACATTCTAAAGCACTTTCTAATTGTACTATTAAAAACAATATGTATTGGTAATCTCTATCCTAAAAGACTACGGTCAAGCGACCGAGATCAGTAGGTACAAAAGCCTTGTCAACGGGACCATGCTCTCTACTGTCCTGCTCGAAGCGCCAAATCATTCCGGAATAATTACCACTCAATTACTCGTAAACCATTCGAGATATGGGGCTGGAACTTCATTTGTATTAAAATTCAATTATTTCACTAAAACTTTCTCGCTTGAAGTTTTTTCGGGTCACAAAAATACAAAAAATTGTCGCATAGTGAAATCTGCTTCTCCCTCCATGAATTTTGTGTAACGGGTGATGTTTATAAAATGAAATAAAAACATTTGTGTCCGCTTTTTTAAGGCTCTGTTTTAACCATCAGTAGGGCTGATGTGTGTAGATTATTTCTGTATAAATCTCACAGGAATCCGACAAAGGGTCATTTAAAGGTTACGAGTTTAATCACGCGGTGTAAGATTTTCTAGACTGAGTAAAAACTGGGAATTGCGAGATTTGGAATCTGGTGACGTCACACACTCGCCTGCTCGCCGCAACCCCCTGTTCTATAAACTCGCCGGAATACGCTACCTCTGTAGTTTACAAGCCTTGGGGCTCGCCTAGCTGCATCATAGTCGTCCGCTGTTTTTTAGTTAGGACTAACACGGTACATGCGTCAGAACAGAGTTTCCCATTTTCGATGCGCCCATTAGAAATTCGTCATTTTAATGAGCCTAGCTATAAGCGGCAAGAAATTTTGAAGCAGCCTGTCCAAACGGCACATTTTTGCATTGTGAGGTTCTGAAGTTATCGTGTCAGGAATAAACAATGCGACTTGCTCAGAATGCTACATTTGACAGCAGTGCAGCTGCAGGGAGCACGCATTGTATTATAGCTCACGTGCCTTCTAAAACCGTGCGCCATATAGTATTCCTGAATTCACACAGATCAGGGAAAACTCATTTTCTCCCAGAGAATGTTATGACACCTGAAAATAACATGATACTATTAAAGTTCTGAGCAAAACCTGAAGCGCTCATTTGTTCGCTTATTATGTCTGCTATGTGTCTGATTCGCCTATCGCAACAACCAATTTTATTACGGAAGTACAAATGCTAGGGTAGTTATAAAACAGGAAATAATGCTACCGAAGCGATAAAACCAGACAAATGCTACCTGGAATCTAGCAAACGACCGAAATATTTTAGTAAAATTATGAAATTGGTCAATGTAACAGAAAAATTCAGAGAATATTATAAACTATATAAAAGGATGTACAATAAAATACTAGAGGAAGTAAAGAAACTACAGAACGATAAACATTTAATGGAATAAAATAATAGATCTAAAGCAATCTGTAATATAATATTTAATATTCAATGTTTAATTGTTATTATGTATATTATATTATATATATTCAATATTTAATTGTTATGATATAATATGTCGGCCGCGGTGGTCTAGAGGTAGCGTGCCCGCCTCTAGATCCGCAGGGCGCGGGATCAAACCCGGCCGCGGTCGATGGATTTTTCAGGATGTAAAAATCCTGGGCACGGAGTCCTCCGGGAGGGACTTTAAGCTGGGGGTCCCGTGTCGTAGATTTACGGCACGTTAAAGAACTCCAAGCCTAAATTAGAGCCTCTGGACAAAATTTCTCGGCCCTTTCACGTCCAAGAAATACTTAGTTTCCAGAGAGGGGTTGCGAGGCGATGGGCTTCGGAAAATAAGCATATCAAAATTAGTATAGGTAATGAAACCTCCATTTGGAGGCCCCTTCGCCCCACCTGGGGATCATAGCGTACCAGATACAGATTATATAATATATAGTGTTATTATATATTATATTTATATAATAACAATTAAATATTGAATATCAAATATTATATTACAGATTACTTTTCAACACTCATCTTTCTCTCTCTCCTAATACTAGTGCATAAGGTGGAAAAATTTCTATGATTTACAAAGAAGAAATAGGTAAAACACCACATTTCACAATTAAAACTGTAATATGTATGAGATTTTAAGTTACTCTAATAGAAATTTCAATTTCATCAAGTATGGACAAAAATGTTTTGCTGTTTACAGAGTTAGAAGTGGAAGATCAATTTTATATTGTAGGATAATTTTTATACTCTATTTCTTCAAAGTGCTGCAAGATAATGTGTCTATTTTTATAAATTTTTAAACTACGCTATTTAGTGTCACTCTTATCTTTTAAACTTAAATGTTAATGGATACTTGTTTGGCATGTCTAGAACAGACCCAACTATGAGTTTTGGGGTTCCAAAACAAAATTAGTTTTCAAGATATTTCTTGTTAGTAGTTTAAAACACATGGACTAATAAGAATACTGAACAACATTTCAAAATTGTTTTTGTAAGAATTCAATACAATACAACACAAACGGGCACAAAACCGTAAGTTTTCGGTACTGATCGATTTAGGGGATATCAGGGGATATCAATACTAGAAGGAATGTTTTTTTCGGCTTTAAGGGATTATTTGCTGAAGTAAATTATGAAAATGTTGGTTGTATTAACCATCGCATTAGTGCTAAGAAAAACAGAAGAACTGTCCAAATATTACAGTATAAAAGTCTCATCTACTTTATATCAAACAATCAATACTTAAATTTAATAATTTTGCGTTAAACGAATTTTGATGAAATTAAGAGAAGCGTAGCCTAGAAGTGAATTCGGTTGGTTGTTGCCCCTTGGTATAGTCGCCTCACTTTCTCGTCCCCAGCGGTGCGGTCTTTGAAGTGTTGTTTGTTTAATGCCAGGACACATTCGTCAATAGTAATATGTTGAAATGTTATGTCATTTGGAAACGAGAAGCAAAGAAACGCTGAAAATTTGTATTATATTACTATTCTTATTGGATTGACTTTGCAACATAGTGCGTCAACTGTTTGGATATAATATATCAATAATATAATCCGGTAGACCGCAAAAGGAAATGGCGAAGTGGGGATGAAGAAAACGAGAGAACTATAGCTTACCACATGCATGTATGTCAAATCACTTTTTTAAATGAACAATAGAACAAAATCGAAAAGAGTAAGTTACTATGCCATTATTTTATGATATGCGAATTTGGCTGTCCATAAATAAACTAAATTTTTAAAGAATATTAAAACTAAACTTACTTAATTACTCAATGGCAACAGACAATTCATCAGCTAGCTAAATGAATATTATCTATTTTATGGGGCCCGAAAGTTAATTGCCGCGCTTACCTGAGCCCGCCATTCAACCCTATTCTGTGCTAACTCCATCCAATCATCCCTCGCAAATCCTACTTCCCTTAAATTCATCCTAATATTGTCCTCCCACCTACGTCTGGGTCTTCCAAGTGGTCTTCTCCCTTCGGGTCTCCCATTCAATATTTTTGAGATGTCTTTCCTCCCCATGCATGCAACATGTCCAGCCCATTTCATCCTCCGTGATTTAATTACCCTTACTACATCCGGTGACGAGTACAGGTCATGAAGCTCGTCGTTATGCAGTTTTCTCCAGTCCCCATTTTCATCCCTCTTAGGCCTAAATATTTTCCTAAGCACCCTGTTTTCGAACACTCTCAGATTATGTTCTTCCCGAAGTGTAAGCGACCATGTCTCACATCCATATAATATTAAAACTAAATAATAAATTTAATCCTTCACACTGATTGCGGGTCTCCTTTTAGTGTTTTCTCCTGCACTTTTTACGGGACAAGGAATTTGGCGCTATTTTGTACCGGGACGGGCAGCAGTTGAGTACTAGGTAAAGCACCGGTGGTTATCATGTTACCAGAGAATTAGATCTTGGTGGGTCATGATTACCAGGGTTTGTGGTTGTGCATGGATCGGCTCATGATATCGGAACATGATATTCAGAGGTGTGGGATAATAAATATATGGTTCATGGCACAGTACCTTGCTTAAGTGTTTATCCACAGACTCTCTGTCTCTCTGTTTCTCCATTGGTTAATCTCAGGTCGTTGCAGTTACTACGCTGGGGGGATTAGCACATACCACATAATACCTTGGTAAATAAGTACGCCCACACGTCTATGCTTGTAATAATGCAGTGGAAGTTTATTGTTAGTATTCAACAAGTACCAACTTACAGTCGTATTATAGGTGCAAACAATGCTGGATTAACCCATAAGGCATAATAAGTACGTGCTTAGGGCATCAAGGGAAGGGGGGCACCACAGATATGTTTCATAGCCAAATTTATCTTTTAAATTATTATATTTAATTAAATTTGTTGCCATTTACATAATTCAGAAAGAGAGCCATGCCTATTATTTGTACATTAACTGAAGCTGGCTTGGCTTTTTGAGGAACAGAAGAAAGGTTTGGTTTATTTAAAATTATTTTTTATGACTGCTTGAACTCATAATCCAGTTTCATCTATTTTTAGCAGGATACATTTCAAAATAGGAAATTTCGGCAAAGGAAATCCTTCTCACCTGTAAAAAATCACCTGCGAGGAAGTTATTCACGTAATTGCACAAAAGGCCTTTGCATTCAGTTTTGACGAAGTTAAATCTTCTGGTTATTTTAGTGTGGCCATTGGCTGAACACCAGATCTGTTAAGAGTTATACTTAGGTGCTTAAAAGATGGAAATCCTACTGAAAACTTTTTAAACTTTTATGGAAATAGAAAGCTTCGCCGGTGACAAATGGCAAACCAAGTGTTGCAGCCCTTACGTAGATTTTGTAGACTGATTTGTCAAAATATAGGGGTTCAGTCTTATGGCAATGCTTCTAACATGTCTGGGCATTATAAGGGGAGAAAGCGGGAAAAAAATTAGAAAATACAAGTTTGCTGTATAGGCCTATGTGCCATATGCAGCTCATTCACTAAATCTGTTTGACCGAAGTGCTGTTGATTGCTGTCGTTTTGATTTCTTCTCTGCAGTTCAGTTAGTCTTTATATTTTTAGCCTTAACAACCCGGTGGAAAGTTCTTAAAGATTGTATTAAAAATGAAAGTGTCTTAATTTCCTGTCTGATACAAGATGTTCAATCTACAAACTGCTGTGGCAATAACAGCAATTCTCAAATCTTTGTTTGAAATATTGGAAGCATTAGACTGGGTTCAGGACTGGGTGTTTCTTAGATTTAGTAGGGGACTGGCGAATCCCGGAAAATAATCCGCTGAGATAGTCCCCTTAGGGGTTCACCAAAAGTAATTTGCAACCCGGTGGACTAATAGTAATAATCAGGGCCCGGATTCTAATGACATGTCATCTTTTTATTGATGCTGCATAGACATTGCCAACTTGTATATAAATCCTAAGCATGACCTCTAGATTATAGAAATGCATTTTCACTAGGTCATTTTTTGTCATTTTATGCCATTTTATATTTTTAGGGCATGTATTCCAATTTTACGTCATTATTTTGTCATTTTCATGTCATTTTCATGTCATTTGCTTCCTTATTTAACATTTTCATGCATTGGTGTATTAACTTTTTTCCTCGCTAGCGGTGCTGTCTTTGAAGTGTTGTTTGTTCAATGCAAGAAGGACACACTCTATGTTGAAGTGTTGTCATGTCTCAGCCGGAAATGAGAAGCAAAGAAACGCCAAAATTTTATATTATATTACTGTTGTTATTAGATTTAGATTGACTTGGCAATATAGTCTGTCACTACTGCAAACTACTGTTTACCCTCAACAAACAATAATATAATCCGGAAGACCGCAAAAGAAATGCCGAAATTTGACTCGCCAGTGCCTCATTCCCAGTATAAATTTCCATGAGAAAATAACATTCACAACATTACAGTTATTTACAGTTTTTAACGTTATGTACAAACTAGTCTATAACTTTGTGTGTACAATAATATTTTTTTATAAACAAAATATAAGTTTTTAGGTCATTTTTGGGAATTATTAAGTAATTTTCTTTAAAATTTAAGGTCATTTTATAGGTCATTTTTCAAACAATTTTAGGTCATCAGAATCCGGGCCCTGGTAATAATAATAATAATAATAATAATAATAATAATAATAATAATAAAAATAATAATATATTTATACACCTCATTTGCCGGTGGACAAATTTACGATTCGGGAAATTACAACACTCGAATCAAGGACTACGCAACCTCTCCGCTGAATATTATGTGGTAGTTGTCTGTGTCATGAAACTTACTATATCCAAGGAAGGCAAATCACGCTGAACTTAGGAATCTTCGCCAAATCCGTGTAAAATAACGATAGAAATTATTAGTGACGTCAAAAAGTCCCGGGTTTTACTAATGCTGGCTCCGCCTCTCTAGTCTGTAGAATTATGCTTGTTTGATGCTATTGAAATGTGTCAATTATATTATCAGTAGAGCGACTTACTGTCTCCAAGTCCAAGGCTTGTCATGTTATAGATGCTATATTATAGAAGTCATTTTTGTATTAATTAAACAGTAACAAAAAAGTGGCATAGGCCCTATATGATATATATGTATATGTATATATATATATACACACAGTGCAATAAGAATTATCGGTGACAATTTTCGACAAGAGAACTTTACGTTTATTCAAAATGTTGAAGAGGTCAACAGTGGCCTTAGCAAACCCCAGGCTGTCAGTTATACAGTGAGTCCCACGCAAGAGTTGGCCAATGACGCGGGTTTCTGCGTTGCGGCGGGCACAGCTCCAACTCCCGAGCGATCGGGTGAAATATCTACGCTAATAAAGCCGCGATCGGTGTAATGATTCAGGTTATCACATTTACAGTAAAATTTACAATGAAAATAACCACGTAGGCCTACCTCATCATAAGATATGTTGGAAATGTTCTCCTCTTGCATCCACACAATACTGGCACTTTTTTAGGAAATTTTCTTTCACGCGCATAAGTTCAGCTCTTGCGTGGGACTCACTGTAGGCCTATTATTATGTATATGTGGACGAATAACTTTATTTTCGTAGGGGGAGGTTCAAAGTTTGATTATATTTTTGAACATGAATAAAATTAAAATAAAATGTTATGTTCACCTGTCAGTTACCATTTTTCAATATCCATTAACCTTTAATTTTTAAATGTCTATTACCTACCTTTAACATCGTCGAGGAGTCTTGAAGAAACGATGTAGAGAGAAAAGAGCAAGTCCAGTGGGTCTGATTTAACTAGTGCCCCTATTCCTCAATGTGCTTTAAGGTGAATCCTTTCTGAACTTGGTGTTGAAACTGTCAGAGCTTTGAGACTCAGTACCTGCTTCTTGACACTGGATTCATATTGTAAGTTACAAGTAAGTATCGGATTGAAGGAATTTTGTGGTCTTTAGCAGGGATCTTCTTTTATACATTAATAAAAATAAATAACAAATAATAAACAATAAATAGAAAGCCTTCATTTTGTAAATAATAGTTGCTGGCCCAGGTGCCAGAGAACGATAGATTTCTGCTGAAAGTACTACGAGGCAAACAGGTGCAAACCCTAGCGTTTCCACTTCACTAAATTTCACAGGAAACAAGAAAAACTTATAGCCTCTTCAGATATTGCAGGTGCCTTGAAATTGTAACAGCATGCCCATATGCACCTGCCGTTTTCAAGAATTATCCAAATTGCCTAAAATAAAAAGCTTAAATTTTGGAAATGTCTATATTTGCTTATAAATGCTTATTCAGTTTTCAAAAATCATACAGTATCAATATGCTTTCTTTTATTTGTGTTACTATTATTGTGAAAATGGTTACTGAATTCTATTTATCATGTTATTATTATCTACTTTTGTAATTGTAAGTCTTACTTATTTCAATTTCACTTTTCACACCATCAAGGCTGTAGATTCATCATGTAGCTCACAGATGCATTCCTCTTCTCCAGTGTTACTAGAGTGTTCTGCACTTTCAGTAACACATTAAATATAGCTAAATCTATTGAGCTAAAAAAAGAATTACGAGAGCTCAATACCTTCAGATTTTCATTTTTATCGTTTTGTGTTTTAATTACTCCTCAGCCTCTTCCGTGTTCTTCCCAGCTCGGCAAAGATAGTATTGACCTCCATTATTTACTCGGAATGTAGTTCTTGTGTTCACACCGAAAGAAATGAAGTAATGAGCTAACACCGCCAAGGAAGCGACATTTCTTACTAATAGTGCGCGAAATCTCCTCATGACACAGTGATGCCTTATGGTTAAAAAAAGAGTCAATAAATAAATAAAAAAGGAAAAAAATATAGTAACTCAAATAAGTTTTAAATAGGATGGATCTGATGTGAAGTCTAACATATATCAATGTCATATTTCTTGCTTCATGCGTCATTTTGATGAGCTAGAAGGGTTAGCGAACTTTCAAGCTTTATAGCTGAATAGAAAATAGGATCTTGTTATGGTAATTGTACATTGTGAAATGCTCCGCTAGAAGTGCAGTGATGTGGCAGGGAGAATTTTTATTAATGTTGTGTATCTTACTGTATGTACTTTATGTACGTGTGAGTGATTAAATAAGAAAGTAAATAATTAATTAAATAAATATTGGTAATATTGGTATTATTAGAAAAGTATATTCATTTCGGGATTTAACTTCGAAATATCAGTGTAATTTCTTTGTACTTGTTCAAGCAAAATATATGGATTTTTTCGCTCCAAGCCCTGTAGCTACAGAAAAAATTGTTTTAAAGCTTTTTTAAATGTTTAGGCCTAACGAATCCTTATACATGTCACAATTGTAAGAGAGTATGAGGGATTGAATAGAGATTATTAATTTGACACAATACTTGTTATAATGACCGCCGGCGTGGTCTTGTGGTTAGCGTCGCTGACTACAGATCCGTCGACCCGGTTTCGATCCCCGGTACTTCTTCGGATTTTTCTGAGGTAGGGAGGTCTGGCAGGGGTGCACTCAGCCTCGTGATTCAAATTGAGGAGCTACTTGATAGAGAAGTAGCGACTCCGGTCACGAAAACCACCATTAACGGCCGTGGTATCGGCATGCTGACCACATGCCCCCAATCCTGCCATCTGCCTGTAGTAGATGACGCAGCGGTCGGGTGGAAGCCAAATCCCTCCAGGGATGTAGCGCCACGGAGTTGAGTTTAGGAGTAGAGTTTTACTTGTTATAATATTAAAAACATGAAGTTTATTTCAACACGCCCTAGGTACCTTCTGAGCTCACTATTTTAAAATAAAAAGGCACCTTAAAAGAAAAACTACACATATAAAAGTAATATACAAAATGTTCAAAATATTATTGTACTTCCGTTAATGTCTGGTATATATTTATTCACAAACATCAATTTCAATACAAAATATGTCACTATAATGATAACACTGATAGAGAAATAGATTCTCACACTTTCAGCTTAACTCTAAACATTAACTTGTAACTTCTAAACAAATGCCTTTCCGAATCTTAAACTAGAAGATACTACACCTTAGTTGCAAACCACTGGAACTCTTCGTATAACATGGGAATGAGAAATTCTTCCATGTTATTCACTTGAGGAACACTTAACATTACTACCCTGCCATGTATAAGTTATACATGTAACAATATAAACTTACGTATATATACAAGGTCAATATTACATTTTACAAATATTACTTTATCTTTTTTCTTTCTTAGAGTACTTGAAAATGCATCAAAATAATATGTATAAGGCATACTGAAGTACAATCTATGTACTCACTGTAGGTTCACACCTACAACAGTAGTGAAGATTCACTTCCTACGTTTCCTTTATGAACCCTTATAATGAGAAACCCAAGTAAAAAGTTAGGCCTGTGAGGTCAGGTATAATTTGAGAAAGATTCTATATTACTTTTATGTATTTGAATCCTTTACTTGATAGGTTAAGTTTCAAGTGCAATTTAGGAATGATCCCTTAAATTTCGATTTGCCAGAACACTAGATGCACGTAATAACAATTCACTACTTTGTAATTGGGTTGTATGCCCAGACAACCAATGGTACTGCCAAAAAATCTTGTTTTAAGCTCGTATTTTCATTAATAGGAAAGCAGTGCTCTATAAGTTGAGGCGAAGGAATAGAACAGTGTTTATGTTACTAGTTATTTCTGCGATATTTCTAGGGAATGTTAAGTGGTTTAACTGTATTTTTATTTCGTTTCTCTTTACTTATTTACATGTTTATTACAATTTACATATCTAATAATGGTTTTATGTGACTAATAATGGTTCTCCATACAGTCCTAATGAAAATAAGTTTTCTTTCAACCTAAAAAGACTCGAATACGAGTATATTTCAATGTCGGTTTGCTTCTGATGACTCTAGAGGTCTTGAACTTATCGTGCCGGCTACAAGATTCAAGTTAATGTGGATTTCTGACTAAATAGTAGTTCTGGCTCATTTTCTACATGTGTGGAATGAACTGCGTGCAGGGCAAAAAGTTGTTACCAGTAACTGTTCTCCTACTTCTAGTGTGCACCGTTTGACGTAATAGCATTTTATTTATTAATATGTTCTTTTATGAACACGAACAATTAAAACGTGATATTTATCAAATGTTCTTGATGGTTGTAAACTGAAACCATCACGTTTGTGAGAATTAGGTCTAGATTACTTCAGGTTATATTTGTTGAAGAGTAATGTAAAAATAATTTAGGGTATTTTCACGTTTGTTAGATGCATTTTTCTTTTTCAGAATTTGAAATAAGTCATTACTTCATTAAGAAATTGTGTTACTCACCCTTTCTAACCAAAACCCTTAAATGCTTAAATGCGAGCAAATAACTGTTAACTAATATGTTATTTCCTAGTTATTACACTAGCAAGCATTTAAATCTACTGTTAAAAGTAATAAAAAAAAGATTGAATCATTCACAACAATAAATGATTTTTCAATATACGAGGGTCGTCCAGAATAAGAACTGTTTGGTATAACTAAATAATAACGAAAAATATGAACATAAAACTTTATTTACAACGATACAGCACCTAACTCTATTTTCTCAACGAATTCGACATTTATTGTAACGTGGTACCAGTTTTTCATTGTCGATGTTATACTCTTCTACCGCCAAAGACCTGAGCCTGGGTGTCACTGCTTCTTTGAGGTCTTCATCGGTGTGGAACTCTTTTCCATCCAAAAAGTACCTTAATTTAGGAAACAAGTAAAAATCGCTGAGTACCAGGTCAGGGCTGTCCAAAAATTTCCCACTTAAAACGTTGAAGTTGTGTCTGTGTTTGAGCTGCCGAATAAGGCCGAGCGTTGTCGTGAATCAAAAACACCTTTTCAGACAACTTTCCACGTCTCTTGTTTTGGATAGAGCTTCGTAGTAGTTGACGAGTTTCACAATAGGCCTCTGCGTTTAATCCTTATCATCTTGTCAGAAACTCCAGGCTCAGGTCTTTGGCGGTAGAAGAGTATAACATCGGCATTGAAAAACTGGTACCACATTACAATAAATGCCTTGACGGCAATGGCGATTACGTTGAGAAATAGAGTAAGGCACTGTATCTTTGTAAATAATGTTTGGTGATCGTATGTTTTGTTATTATTTAGTTATACCAAATCGTTCTTTACTTTCTGGGCGACTCTCGTATTTTCATACATATATTTTCCTTTTGAGAGAAATGCTATTAAACGTGTTTTAATATAATTTTACCCGGGAGCTATATAAATATATTTATATATTATATATTATGTATACATGTTATATTAACCCAACCACGAGTGTTAGGTCATCTAGGCCAATATCCTGAGCTTCGCAATAGGTCATGTAATTGCACGTTCACCTGCATGTTAAACCAACTTATGAAATGATATACGATTTAGGAATTCTTCTCAATTATTCAAGACAGCTGCATTAACAGCTCCTAGAGTACACTTTGAAAAAATGCTTCTTTAGAAAATAAAAAACCTCATTCTTCTATCATTATCCAATTTTTTTCTACATCACGCACGAAGAGAAAGTTCTGTCTGTCTTCTGCTGCAGGAAATAGTTTCATGTTGTGATAATGGAGATCATATATTATGGTATATTCATATGGATACTTTTATTATATATTGTCTGACAATGTCTTCAGAGAGAAATGAAGCGAAACCTAATGCCTTACAGAATATGAAAACTACAAAAACAATAAAACATTCAACTTATACAGAACATTCCTCAACATTAATATGTATCATTGAGCCACGTTTAAATGGCCGTAATGAACATGCCAGCAGGGCTCACAATGTGAGGACCAATGTATTTTAAGGACCTGCAAAATTTAGACGTCTGGAGGAAAGCCTATTCTAAGTGTTATTGTAATATAATAACACAACTTTAATTTAAAGTTAGGTACCGCTATTGCAAAACACGTACTCAATCATCAGTAGCTTGGCATCTGCTAAAATGTTTCTAACATGTCAGATATTTTTCCGTATCCTTTCAGCATTTGTGGTATATCCATACAGGTATACCCACCAACGGTCAGCCGATGCACCTCTCACAATATATTTCTTGTTCAACCATACTGTAATAAGCTTATTTCATGTGATGTAACGATATGATAATGGCATTCATTTAGACACTTATTTCCATTTCGAAACTAGAGTCGAATCGGTTATTATCAAACACGGTACGACCTTGAGACCTTGAGAGTAGCAGCTGAAATCTGCGCAATAAATAAATAAATCGAATTCTATTCGTGCTAATTTTAATATCATACTAAAATGAATTCATTTCGTGCTGTAAAATTCCGTTGGTTTGAATAAAACAACAAAAGGAAGCTTCGATTTGACTGACGCCGTAAGTTGCCATCTCTCATAGAAGACTACGTCAACCATCTTGATGCAAAAGTCATAGCGGGCTCGTTGCAGTCTGTTGGGTGAATCTCAAATCTCAAAATTTGAACATTCAGACTAATTATGATCGAACAAAAACAGTCTTACGCAACTTGGCTATAATGATAATTAGGATACTCGTATAAAAATTATGAAACTCGCGTTGCTCATTTCATAAACATATTCGTATCTTAATAAATGCCATTGTAGGCTTGTTGCACAATGTACTATTTTAGTTTCTTTTGGAGCGCCTGTAAGATGTGGTTCAGTTGGCATTGAAATCTCAATACTTTCTATACCCGTCTTCAGTGATTTAATTACTTAAATGTTTTAAAAGTAAACCGAAAGATTAAGTTATTGTAGGCCTAGAGAAGAAAGAATAGATTAGTTGAAATTTTCTACGTCTTTTTTTGAAAAGCGGATGTGAGTTACTGAGATTGCTGGAAATTACTGTCCTTTTGAAGATATAAGGCAAGAATGTAAATTTGTTTTATGGTAATGATATTTCAATTAAAATGACTTCCATTCAATGACTTCAGGGTCTAAAGAAAAGCCACATCCAATAGATCAGATACTACAGTGACTGAAATGAAAGCATATTTTGAGATGTTGATTATGATAGGCATACATCAGCTCCCTCATGTTTCAAATTATTGGTCCTCTGTTCCAGCACTGCATATTGAAGCTGTCTCTAAAGGAAAGATATGAAACTATTTAAAAATTAATGAAAACCTACATTTTAATGATAATCTTAATGCTATTCCAAATGGTCATGATAAACTGCATAAAATAAGGCCACTAACATTGATCTTCTCATTCAGAGCTTGACAGCTTTATAAACCTATGACCATCAGGTTATTAGTTGATGAGGATGAGGCTATGATTCCATTTATGGACAGGTCGATTATCATCAAACAATACATGCCAATGGAACTTGTGAAACGCAGATAAAAAGTTTGATGTCTAGCTGACTCTACAGGGTGTAATTAATGTTGGTGTTATATAGTGGTAAGAATGAAGAAAGCGCAGACCCTAGAAAACTAGATGCAGCTAGAGTGAAGGCATTCACATTGTGGAAGTCAACTTCCCACATTCCAATTGTTGAGAACAGGATGTTTTAATAGTATATTAGTTAGATATGGGTCTTTACAACACTTATAGTGACCAGGTTCCAACAGCGAAATACAATTTTAAAATAAACCGCTCATGAAAGGCTCAACTATACTATTAGAAAGGGATTTCATAAGGCCCATGAATCAAACTTTGGCAAGCTCAGTTAGTAGAGCATCTGCACGGAAAGCCGAAGGTCACGGAATCGAATCTTGCTCTCAGAGGAATTTTTCTTCTACAATATTCTCTTGTAATGTTATGCACACAACGTAATATATAATGCAGTAGAAAACCCGGTCAAAACATCACTAAATTAGTTTGCCCCATGATATCGTAAAGAAGAAATTCATTTATTAATGTCGACCATTAAGAGTAATCTTCAAGGAGAAATATCCCATCTGGCGCCGTGAATGGAACTCTGGCTATCTCAGTTGGTAGAGCATCAGCATGGAAAGCCGAAGACCACGGGTTCGAATCCTGTCATCATAGGTATTGTGAGATACACCAATTTAGTGATTTTGTGCCCGGGTTTCCACTGTCATTGCACAGTATTATACTATTATGAGATGTGTATATATATATATATTCATGAAACCAGAAAATATTCTTCTGTTGGATGTTAGATGAAAACAATTTAGGAGAAAAATTCCTCAGACACCGGCTTCGAACCCGTGACCTTCGACTGGCCGTGCCGTTCCTCTACTAGCTGAGCTAGCCACAGTTTGATTAACGCCTCCAGAAGGGATTTCTATCCTATGATGACCCATAATGGTCTACGATACTAAGACATTTTGGGGCACGCTATTTAGCGATTTAGCTCCAAGTGCCAAAACATGAAGCGTTTGGTACTTAGAACAAAACTTGGGATATTTACTTTGGCACATTCTTATTAATACAGACATAAATTTTATGAAATGAAAATTTCTCCATTACTTTCCATCAATAAGTTGTCACTCGTCATAACTCAGACTGCTATTACTTTGTGCAAACAACCGGGACATGAGAGCAGCGGCACGGAGAGCCGAAGATCCTGGTTCAAATCCCGACTATGGCATTGAATTTTTCAATCGGACTCTACCTTTTCATCATAGCCTACACATGGCCAGTGTGAAAGAATTATCATTCTAACCTTGATTTGTCTTCTTTAATGTAATTCTCTATTACCATTTACCCAGATACTTAGCTATCAATCATTTCTTAATTGTTTTGTTGTTTTTGTCAGTTTATGTTGCAATTCATTTCGTTAAAGTAGAGGAATGATTTCTTCATGTTCTAATTTTTCTGGATTATAATTTGATAGAGATTGAAGCGAATTATGTGTAAAAGCATTCACGAGACACCTTCTTAAGAAAAATTACAAAGTATAATATCAGTTGACCGCCGACGTGGTCTTGTGGTTAGCGTCGTTCACTACAGATCCGTCGGCCCGGGTACCTTGTCGGATTTTTCTGATGTTGGGAGGTCTGGAATGGGGTGCATTCATTCTCCTGATTCAAATTGAGGAGCTACTTGATAGAGAAGTAGCGGCTCCGTCATGGAAACCACCGTTGACGGCCGTGGGTGTCGGCATGCTGACCACATGCCCCCAAATCCTGTCATCTCCTTATGGTAGATGACGCAGCGGTTGGGTGGTACGCCTAGTCCCTTCAGGGATGCAGCGCCACGGAGTTTAGTTTAGTTTATCATATCAGTTATGCAGCACTCTTTAAACACTGACCTATTTATTTTTCTTCTTTCAAAAGCAACATGGTAATACTGAATATCGTGATAGAGACCGGATCAAAGTCTGCTACTGATGATAAATGTTGGGCAATGGGGCGCTATGTTTAACTAAAACTAAACTAAACTCCATGGTGCTAAATCCCTTGGAGGGACTAGGATGGCAGATGGCAGGGTTCAGGGCATGTGGTCAACATGTCGACTCCCATGGCCATTATTTATGGCTTACCGAACCGAAACTTCCACAGTTTGTGTCAATGAGGGTTCCGTTCCAGGCCTCCCTACCTCAGAAAAATCCGAGGAGGTACCGAGGGTCGAACCCAGACCTCAGGATCCGTAGTCAGTAACACTAACGGTTGGGCCACGTATGCGGTCACTGTTTAACTGTTTAACTTTGATGTACAAGGATAAAATCCATGTTTCACATTTATACTTAAGTTCGGACCTAAATTACGAGCCCCAGATAAGCCCCAGGATAAAATTTAACTGACAGATTGCACATTTATGTAGAAATGAAATTGGAAAAATGCACTTTCGATCTCTTTAAATATTTTCTGGTTTGGTTATCTGGTAAGTGCAGTGTGCATTTTAGCGGTCAATCAACTAACTTGGAAATAGGCAACTTTGATTAAAACAAAGTGACAGTCCATGGTAGCCTGGTGGACGTGTTAATTTCAATTTCTGTTGCTCCACGATTTAACTTGCAATGGAATAATATTTCACAATTCTATTTGAGTGATACAGAATTGCACAGATGATTAACGTAGGCTATTTGTAATGATGTATTCTAAAGTGATTTCACTGTCCGAAGCGCGAAAACTACAGCGAGACAAGTTAAGAAACAAGATGCGCAGAAGCTCAAGCAGAAGGAAGGTTGGCGCAGCACCCTCTTTTCCCCGTTTAGCTATCCTAGCATGCCGCAAGCTGGCCGGCGGCCAACGTGTCTCTCAATCTCATTATTAGGGCCCGGATTTTTATGTAATATCAAAGTACGAAATATGTACATAAAAATGTAGTAAATTTAACGGAAATATGTAATAAAATATGTAATAATCACAAAATATGTCGCTTAAAGTAATATTTTTAATGCAATAAATTCATGAAAATGTGCACACAAGCTTCTACATGCTGCCTCTAATTTTGACAATGAGTGAAACTTATATGATTTAACACATTAAAAATCAGTAAAAAGTAAAAATGCTTCAGATATTTAAAAAAAAATGTAACGCACTTAAGTTTATGGAGAAACATGTTTTATAGTAAAACCTGTTGTCCTCGTGCCCCGAAAACTCACTTTTTGAACCCGATTGTCCCATTTGAGTTAAGAGTATATTTTAGAAGACACGATATTTATTTTTGCGCATTGCACTGTGTAAATGTTGACTTCATGGAACGCCCTATAGTTTTGTTATACACTTAAAACATTACCACTTTCCCGTCCATTGTAAAACTTTCGTCAATACTCGACCACTGCTTTAGTTTTGAGCAAGACTAGATGCAACTTGAGTTATTTATAACAAGTCCATTTCATATACAGATTGATGCAATTTCTTCTTTAAAACTTATTAGAAAAACTCATTTTATCGTGCAAATAACGGCATTCTTGCGTATCTGAAACCTGACTGTAACCCTTCCTAATAGCTGGTTTCAATTTGTAGTTTAGAGACCAACATACCTGGCTAGCCCGAGTTCTGAGAAACGATAAGTGCTAATGTACTACCAGAACCACCGTATTTGCATTTGTGTTGGAATTCACAAAGTTAGAAGAATTATCCCTACTTTTGGCAACTGAAGTGTTTTCTTTATAGAAGGAAATTAGCTAATCATTTTATTAGTCACTGAAAAATAAAATAAAATAAAATAAAACCTTAATGTTTTATGATTTCCTAGATTGTATGTACAAAAATGTTACATTCATTACATAATATGTAAAATATGTAATATTACTATGAATATGTAAAAATATGTCAAATTAAACCCAACTATCATCATATCAGAAGCTCAAATAACCGACATTCTTCATTTTTAGTAGTCTACAAATAAGGGAATAGAATATGTAATTACATAAGAATCCGGGCCCTACTCATTATTATCTATTGCTAGAGGTGAGAAAAGAAGGCGTTGAGCACTATTGGCACTAGAATCTCAGGAAACTGCAAATATTGCATAAATAATTAAACTAATGAGGAGATACAACATAATAATCTTATGTTACTTGTATATGCTGCTGGCCGGTTAGCGATTGTAACACTAGGCCACGGCACCAACGAAAATGGACGAAGTCTCGCTGTCGGGCACATTCGCTCGTCGATCGGGCGTTCGATCTGTTTCTAGGAGTAGAGAGGAGAGGAAGTAGAGCCAAAGGCGTGGTCGATGCGCAGCCCGAACATTCAAGCGCTTGTTATTTAACTTGTCGCACTATATCATGCCATAACTTCTAACAGAATGCCGTCAAGCTAGCGGTCAGACATATAGGCTAGTGACTGCTCAGATAGATGCTCAGTAGCCTGGACGAGACTATTATCGAAATATTGTCATTTGAAGGGGCGATTGCTTATTCAAACTCCATAAATCAATATAGTCACATCTCTGTACGATGCTGCCCAGACAGACTGACAGGAGGAGAGTTGTAGTGTGCCTTTATGAATTCACCTACCACCTCATTCGCGTTTCGCCAGTGTCGGGTCGAAAACATTTTACTGTAGAAACCGATCTAACGGCCTAACCAAGACAGCACATTTTACTCTTAACGTTAATGATATTTCCGGATAGGAATACCATAATTAGCATCCGGTGGTAGTAAAGAGATAATATTTTGTTATAGAGTGGTTCTATAGTGATTCTAATACATGCACTTACAATGAACAATGAATTTTGACTGTAATAAGAGCTTCTGGGTTCGTCCGGCCTAATCAAGGAGAATTTCATCTTTCATACAAAGGTTCCTCTGCCTCACAAGGTCTGTTAATATATAAGGATAGCTAGTTTCTACGTTCTTAAAATCTCACCTTATATTAAAGTAATAGGTGCCCAGTTTGAGAAATGGAGCTACACTTCAGCCAAGCTAGGAGGGAAAACCACAAACACGAATAGTCAATAGGATAGCGGTGGCATTAATAAAAAATATCAATAAATTCTGCTCATCTCTACGTTGTAAGTCATCTACTCGGAAAATTAGTGAATTCCTTTTATTGGGAGATCGACCAGCAACCTCGGATGATTCACTGAGACTCTGACTTGAAAGGACGAGGATTAAAACTCTGAAATCAGCTCAATCCTAGCGAGGTTTTGACAGGAGTCTGTTTCATTCCTAGGTGAATGTCGGATTGAAATGTTTCTCGTACTTGGTATTTCCCAAGGTGGAAAATAGGTCAAGATAGAGCAAAACAACAGATCAGAGAGCCTATGGAATAAACCTACAAAAACAGATACATACGATAAATTCAAAAAATCCCTATTTGAACCGTAGTAGACTGAATAAAGTACAAAAGGACAAAAGTTGGTAATTAGAGGTGACCGGAGATATAGCCCATTGGCAGAAGTACTTCGGGTGTGAAAAATGAGCTACCAATAGATGCAACTGCTTTGATATACCACAAAAACTTAAAATCAGAGATAGGAGTATATACATATACATTAGAACGTTGTCAAAACGTTGGAGTTACACAATTTATCCTACTGATAACTTCACACAAATTCCACTCCTTTCCTTGGAGCGAAAACTTACAAGAAATCATTTCAAATCAGCCAATCACAGTCTTGTATTTCGATTAACATTATCATACCATCCTTCTTATATAATCATTTCTTGTTGTAAGTTTTCTTACTGACTTCTAACATAGCATCATTGGCACTAACTAAGGCTGTAAGGCTGGATTTTCTTTGAAGCTAAGGAAATTGAATACGCCCTCTCTGCAATACGGCCTCTTGTTAGATATGAAAATGTGAAGTGAGAAAATGATATTGTTCGTGCCCAGAGTATAAAAAGTAACGAGTGCAACACATCAGATTTTTATTTACGCACTTTTAATTCACTACTATTGATTTATAGGAGTGAATTCTATCGATAGCTTCTCTTACTTATTTAATCGATTACGTCAAATCCTATTATCATGCAACTTCCAAAGTCACCTGTGTACACTGCAAACAACAGTAGTGTCATGGGGCCTGCATATGCAGTGTCAATTCCATGTGGTGAGTTCAGTGTAAGTTTTTTTATAAATTATAATTATTATTATAAAGGGAAGGGGTGCTTTGTTTGAATCTTAATGTCGCCTATGTTTTTTTCCTGATTGAAGAGGTTATGTGTGAAAAATTCCGTACAAATTGGTCTCAGCTTGTAGATTTGTATAGAGAGCAAACATACATACATACCCACACACTTTCAACGTTATATACATTAGATGCTGAATTTAATAGCAGACGAAGTACAAAAAATGTCCAATTCACTTGCTCAAAAGCCAGTAACAAAGTAAAAGCTGCTGATTCTGAATGAATAGCTTGACGCTCAACGTTACAAAGAACCCCCATGAATTTATTGATTTACGTGCAGAGATATTTTAACGGTGATACGTGACGATGTTCGCAGGCTTTGTTAGCTGTAAGGATTTAAAAGTTTATTTTTACTTTAAACTCTGGCGAAGAAAAAGCAAACAATCGATATGCTATTAAGGGACGACAGAAGTGTTGATTTAACCATTTTAATAAAAAAGTGCTATTTTTTATATTTTAGTGTAAAAATCAAGCATATCCAAAGTATACCTGTGCAAAATTTATGCCATTTGGACACATGGAACAGGTGCTGCTGAGACCATTTTCAAATCTTCCAACTGCCAGTGCCTGCAAATTTTAATAGTCTGTTTTCTTGGTTTCAATTTGCATGTTATTTTGCCCCTTTCAATATCTATCTCCTCCCAAAAAAATAGAGATACGGATACGAAACTTTGTCACATTTTACTTTACAAAGTGTGTAGCCTATTACAGATTTTATGAATAGGCCTTCGTTATTAAAAAATAAAGTACTTAGTAATATCATAAGTAAGTTTTTTTTTAACTTTTCATTTTCTGGGTGAAATATTTTTAAAAGAAAAAGTATAAACAATATAAAAACCAGTAGTAAATTTGTAAAGCAAGCATGAATGAATCGCACATAAAAATTCAGATTCATATTTCAGTATCTGTCAGAGAAGATAGATTTCAATGTTGATTTCAAAATCAATTAAATTAATAAATATCTCGGAAAAAAATTGCAATATTAACATAAAATTTTGAACTTCCAAATCTATTTACGTTGTAAATAAGTGTTCAAAATTTCAAGTTTCTAGGACAAATATTTTAGAAAATCACTCTCAACACTTCGGTTATCCCTTATGTGTAGCAGAGGTGTGTTGACTCGAATCGAGTCAATACGTTTCCTCTCAACTGTGAGACTATTCATACGCCCTTTGCTTTATTAATTAATAGGCCTATATTTTAACTTGCGTAGATAGATGCATCACTCGTACATTTATGAGCAATTTAAAAATACCATTACATTACCCATGATAATAATTTTATTATTCTAAGTAAGTTTAGAGATGACTATGGGACTACATTAAAAATTATTTCCACTAAAATTGGAACATAAGGTTAGGGATTCTGATTTTTTCGTTCAGATCTGTCGTTTATAACAATGCATATAACAATATTTGTATACAAACAACTTTCAGTCATTATTACTATGCCATGAGCTGCTTATACTTTTATAATACAATCCCGATTAACGGATAAATTTATTAAACTAATTTTCAAACAGAACAAATTACGTCGTGGTATGTCCATGCTTCATACCATCAGTTTAGAGATAGTCCTATATTATGCTATGATCTGTTTAATTACATAGGTCAACTACCTTGTTCGTGCGTTTTAAAGAGCCCCGGAATTACGGGTAGGAAGTAGGGGGAAACATTGTAGACAGAATGGTTATCAGGCGGTGGGATGTCAGTAGAATTACGCTACAACGTAAATTTTCTCCTGTTATTGTAAACTCCCGAAACGGTAGTATATACTGATGACTGCCATGAACAATTACGTTGAAAATTGTAGGAGTATATGCTTCTTTCGGTAGTTCTAGATAATTTTCTTAATATCCAACTTTTAAAATGTTATTGGGGCACCCAGTCATTTAGTTCTGGCTTGAGAAAAAGGCCTGGTTGAAATGTATGATCTTCAACAATACTGCAGTGAATTGATTTCGAAGTGGAGCATTTATTTCTTGGCCTATCGTCATTACATAATAGAGATCATGCTAGAAGTATTATGTTGATGTTTCTGAGTTTTCAACTGGGCCAGAGATATTATTGTTTAAATGATTAAAGAGATGCCTAGCATACAATTCTGACCACAGATATAAAACTGTCACTTGTGATTTTTTTTACCCTGAATGAAGTATAACTTATTACGAGGTGACATGATCACTTTTGCCCAGAAACGACTTGAATAATTAATATCTCTGTGAGAGGTACCTAAAAGAGGAATAACTTTCAGAGCAACTAGACTTCATCGTGCTCATGGATGGCAAAATCATTTTATTCTTTAAAGATATTATACTTGTTCAGTAACCAGTAATTCAAACCGGCGAAAAGAAAAAAAGTATGGGAATTCATGTCATTTGTATTTTTAGAGTAACAACTTAGGTAAAATTTTGGTTCAAAGCAGCCTCACCATGTTGCGCGCCTAGAAACGATCTGTAGCCCCTACATGATCTAAAGAAACATAGGAACTGACTTGTATAATTTATTCAGGGTGCTCACTCAGAAAAGAAAAAGCCACACTATAGTTTAATTTATGTTTACAGTCATTCTTCATTTCCACAAACGAGACGATATTATTCATTCATAATCATAAACACTTTGTTCATAGGCTGTTCATTATTGCATTATTAATATCACTAACGTTTTAAGAATTAACAGCAAAAAAGTTGTGAGAACTGGGAAGTATGTAGTGCCCCGATAATTATTTATAAAGTTCTGAAAAAGCAAAGCACCTTCTAAGTTGGTTCCTATTATGTAAAAGATTATGAAGAAATGAATGAAGAATTGTCCAGAATATCTATGAGAAGTTCCGGTACCTATCAGAATAATTGGTTGCTTATGCATTTCGAAACTAAATGGTTGATTTTGGGCGCCTTAAGAAAGGATGGAACGGAGTCTCCACTGAAACATATAGACGTAGATCCAGATACCAAAATCTAGAATATTTTGTTTCAAGCAACATAATGAGATGTTCTTCTAAAAGATGTTGAGAGAAATTGTCCATGCCACGAGGGTTGTCAACGATATTGCAGGGCGGACAGTGTCACTGATGGAAGAGCACAACAAAATGCATATCGTAAACGAAGAACAAAGCAGTATTTACTGTTATTTGTGAAAAATTCAGACAGAATACCTATTCTGTAACTGAAGAAACAAGAAAAATTATATGGAAATAATTTCTTACTATGTAGAACAAAATGACGTGGTGCCACCTTAAAATTCTTTTAAAAATTCAACCTAAATAAGAAGCATTCTAATTTGTACAAATATATTACTTTGAAAGTTCGAGTAAAATAAATAGCTTTTTACAATTTACTCCTACTGCTAATAGCAGAATTACGCGTAATAGCATTTCTGTTGTGGGAATAGCAATATTGAAAATTGTGGCCTGTTTCATAAAATTGTTGTGGTAGTTACCAGTCAATGCTACAGTTGTTGTAATGGTAGTTACCTTTGTTCATCCGATGATGGAGGATTAAGAAATTGTTACTGTACAATAGAGAACTAAGGTAAGGTGAAATTTGGAGAACAGTCATGTTAATACAATAAACGATTCCGAGAAGGTTTTCAACAGTATCATAACATACTGGAATATATTGAGCCCATCTTGCTTAATGAAGCTAGAAGGAATCTTCATTATCACCGATCGTTAAAATTCATAACCTTAGCCTTTCACCTGTCCGGGACTGGAGCCTTTATAATATTTCCCAATGTCTTGAGTCTTACGGAAATGATCTTAAAGGAACGGCAAAATCTTGCAGTTTTTATTAACTTTTTCGGTGTTCTTATGCTTCGTAATTATGTTGTTAAAACTTTTATACGAGCAATACCATCCCAAAGAGAAGATAGTGAATATTATTGCTAGTGAACAAAAAAGTTGTAGAATATTCATACTATACCCTTCTTTTGGCGATCATGGTTTACTATTTTACTATGGGGTCCTTTTTACCGCAGCAAGGAAATTTTTGTGAAAGAATAAATTTTCCACCGGAGAAACTCTATATCTACCGAGTTAAGCTACTGCCCAATTACTGGTATTTTATGAAACAGGCAACTAAAGAGAATTCTGTTCTGAATTGTTTGCATTACCTCGTTGAATTGTTTTTGTTTTAGTACTAGGGGTAGGGAGCTCTTTAAAACGTGCGCTTAAGGTACTTCGTGAACGAAAATGTTCCTTCCTTGTGGACTCTAACCCAGGGTCAGTTTTGCAGCGCGTCTCCGTTTAAATTGATTGCAGCAGCAGCAGAAGGAGCTTCTGATGTACCTCTTAAGAGTTTTGTCAGCTAAGTACATGGCAATAGGATTCAGCATCGCATAAACGTGGACAAACAAACGGCGGTAGTAGATAAATTCCTCCCTCTTGATGGCGAAATAGAGTGCCAGATAGAGGCAAATAGCAGGCACATACGTCATCACATAGACGGAGACCAAGGCCTTCTGAAAACGAGCCCCCTGTGACCTGGATATCATATCTGTGACACAAGGTTGCGAAGTTCTCTGGAGATTCAAGGCTGATTCAGCGAGAGAATCATGGCGCTCGTTGTCAGAGTTGAGGATAGTATCTCCGGAGTTGATTTCAGAGTCAAAGCTAGTTTCTGCAGGGTTGTTCTGGACCCAACGTTCAGTCTGCTGCGACCTGTCGGGATGACTGTGTTGACAGCTGTGCGAATGGCACATTTTTTCCATAGAAGAATTTTGTGAGCACGCTTGACAATGCGACATAGTCCCACCGGATTCAAGCCGCTTTTCCTTAGAGCACAGGATAATACATATAACAGGAATCAACACATAGGAAATGAAGGAGTATAGGATACCATTCTTGGCAGAAAGTGTCATAAGACAGATGGGAGCCGGTACCAGAGCTGCTATTAACCACAGAACCATGGAGACTATCCAAGACGCATGTCGTGCCATGAATCCTTGAAACAGTGAGGCGAACTTTCTTTGTATTCCGTACATGATTACTGTATACACTTGGAGTGCTACGATCGCATAGTTGAAATAAACCAGAGTACTGATGGTAGTAGGTGAAGGATACCAGTGGGTTATGAGGAAGACTGCTATGAAGTTGTCAAATATCAGGTTGAGAAGGTCCCCCACTACTAAGTTCAGAATGACTGCATGACTACGCATATCCTTGTGGAACACGAGTATCTTGATGAGCAAACAGTTTAACACTAGACACGCCACATACAAAGCTTTCACGATCACCAGTCCTGGGATGCCCCCAAAACTGACAAATAGGGCTTTCATCTTGTCCTTGAGTTTGTCCATGTAATGACCTTCTTCCCGCCCATAAACATAGGCCGGCCGAATAGAAGAAGGGGTTACATTCTTTGCAGGCGTTGAAGTTATGCCTCTGAATCTGTAGAAGTCCCAGTTCTTAACGTCTAAAAATCTCTTTACCCAAGAATTGACACCTTCCTGAGGAATCCCAAGTCTCTTCATGTTACGTTGGATATTCGTAAGTTGTCCAATGAAGCGTTCTCCACACTGAGCATGAGTCAGCGTCTTCTCACAATTATAAAGTTGTACAACCTGGCAGAGGACACAGACGTGTTCTGGAGCGTCCCCGAAGTGTTGTTCCTGCTCAGGAAGCAGATGGTCGATGTGATGAAGCAGGCACTTGAACAAGGGCTCTTGCAGTTGATGCTGGGGAAAGTTGAGGATGCAGTGTGCTGTCCTGTTGGCTTCCGCGTTCAGTCGCACCGTGTCACCACTGGGTAGATCTGCGTCACATGTATCGGGTAGATTGCTCAGGTCACACGATTCACTCTTACAACCAATGGCACAAAGCAGCAGCAATAGCATCTGAAAGCAAAATACGGATATATTAGTTCAAAAAGAAGGGCTAGGTGCCACAAATGGGGGGAGTATAACAGTTATCCGGCAAGAAATGCAGAGATGCAGCAAGTTTCCCTATTACATAGGTTACTTAGTGAATTTATTTCCCCTGCTCTCACTTGTCTTTCCAGTGAACCCACTTTAGTTCAGTTTAACTTTAATAATGATTTTCATCATTTATATGATACTGAACATGTCATAACTGTTCCGATTTGAATATCTAAAATGTTTACCAGCAGTCTAAATTTTCTCCTCAAAGGACTGTGTAATTGCTTGCATGTATGGGTAGGGATTAGTTATTCACATAGTTAATACAGGGTGGCTCAGAAAGGAATGCACTTGTTAATAAATGGTGCAAAAATATGTTGCACAAACTTTCTCGCATATACATTAACGGCTAACATAGAAAAAGGTAAATTATAGAGACAAATAAATTTTATTTATTACATTTTCATAAAAGTATACAAGTATCTAGAACGAAAAGCATCAGGCTCGATCTTTATGTTCAATGATTTTACCGTGAAATAACAGTAATAATAATAATAACAATAATAATAACAATAACAATAATAAAAATAACTTGGGGTTTGCACGGTTTCCTCAATCTCAAAGGCAAAAATACAGGATATACTGAGATATCGCCGAAGAATAAAGCAAATGCTACACGAATGAGTTATTAAATAGCCTACTGGTAAATTTGGGCGGCCACGAGGTTTCATTTGAACCCAGGACCTCTTCCCTATTAGCCTATACCACCTCGCTGTAATTAGTTTTGGTGTGTTCATTACGAGTGAGCTAAACTGACTGCATTTCAGAACAATTAGTTTTCTTGTTACTAAGGGCAACAAGGTATCATTCGTATTTTAATTAACATAAATGTTCCGAATTTCGCATTTAAGTCGTATTTATTTCGTTTATATCTTGATAACTATTAATTATACAAAAAATGAGTTTAACAAAAAATGTTGAATTTAATTTTCTCTACAACTTTACTGTGGTAGGTTTTCGTGTATCGCAGAATGCAATGGAGATAATCTAGAATAATTGAAAATAGGTATGAGTGAAGTACCCCCGAAGTCATTTTCACAGAAAAACGGATATAGCTATTTTAGTAGTCAGAGATAAGAGTTTCAAATATTACATTTATTATTAAAATCGTTAGAGCCAATTTTTCAAAAATCAAAATTTTTCAAAAAACTTTCATGAAAAGTCCCCTTAATATTTCAGTTATAAAACTGAATCTCTGGGCGGTTCGATAAAATTCCGAAAAAGTCCTTAATTAAAAAAATAAAGTAAATACAATGAACCGTTTACCCGCTGTGCTTGTTCACAGACAGACGGACAGGCGTCATTCCAAAAACATTTTTTTCGGTTTCTAGGCATTGTGAAACATGCTTTCCCGGTGTTACCTCGATTTCGATTTTTTGTCACGATCACAGTACTTTCTCTATACTACGTATATGCGAGAAAGTAAAAAGTGATAGCTCCGTTATTTGTAATTATGCAAATATGTTAATGAAATATATTGAAAATACAGACTCTGGAAAACCATGCATGAAAAATCACATCATCCAAACATCTACCATGATGACACTGACACTCTTCCAAGTGTGACCTCAGATGTCCTGTGACTCGTTGCAACATACGCTCAGGAACTGTTGCAATTTCCACTATTGAATCTTGTCCTTCAGTTATTGCAGATTCACTGGGGGTATATTGTAGACTCGACTCTTGAGGTATCCCAGTAAAAATTAATCTAAGGGGGTTAATTCAGGACTTCTAGGGTCCAGTTAATGTCACCCTTCCTTGAGCTCTCTTCTCCTAGGAACAGTACCATGATGGCTTGTAACGGCACATTTGCTATGTGGCTGGTAGCTCCGTCTTGTTGGAACCATGTTCCAACATTGAAGCCATCGAAGTTCTGAAGTGCGGGACCTAAGTATCCTTCGATCATTCTATGATATCGATCTGCATTCAATGTTACAATACATCCACGCCGTATCAGTTATAAAAGAATTGTTTTGGCAAAACGTCTGCACACAAAAGGCACGCTGTTCAACGTTGAAGTAATTCATCTCAGCTGAACTTCCGCCTTTGAGAGCATTGCTCAAACCCCATTCTAATACTTCGCGCATAATTTGAAAAACGAAAAATGAATTTCATTCTGAGCCACCTTACCCTTCATTATGTGTTATTGTTTAATATTATGTTATCTTAAATATTGTTCCATCTTTGTAGTAAAATAAATGTAGCTGCATATTTCAGTCATTGAATGTAATGTATTGTTAACAAAACTATATGTAATATAAACACAGTATATATATATATATAATATTTTTGTCAGTTATATTTACATACACTGACTTATTTAGATTTCAGAAATTGTTCACAGTAGCAGCGTTTATGTTCCCTTCCGTTATCCATCTGTTATAGTTTCAGGACAGCCTCTTAAGCTTACGGCTTCAATGGGATTTTCTTACAGTACTTTCAACGCAGTGGGATTATCTTCTAACTTATACCACGTGGTGGCTTATGTGAGCTATCATTACTGATATTAGGCCTACAACTTTCATTGTAATGATTTTAATTCTTTTCCTAGTGGTAAATCGTTTGTACCAGAATATTATTTGCAGATGCAATGAACATTCTCTCATTCATGTTGTTATAAGCTATAGAGATTATTTTATTGTTTTATTATCGTTAGTGTACTGCTAGAAAGGATAGCTCACTGACGTCACAATACGCAAAGGGCCAGACTAGAAATATTTACGAATGTAACTACAGTAGAAGCCCGATATAACGCGGTTGATGGGGGACATGCTTTACCCCCACGTTATAACCTTACCGCGGTATATCGAAATGTGACCGAAGAAGTGACAAAATCGACCCCGCGGATGGGAACATTGGTTCACTAACAAATTACAATGTTATACAGCAATATAAAATACAGTAGTTTTAAAAATTACTCACCAGTTATGCCATTTAATCTAGTCCTGTAACTGATCTCAATTTACGGCTCATCTTTTGTAGAGAATTTTTCTAATTCCCGAGAGGAACGTACAACATTTACTAAAACATACACTATAACATTCAGGTATAATATTCCCGTTTCCCCGTTTTTTACACGATCAATAATTTTCAGTTTATCTCCTACTGAATATACTTTCCGTTTCTGCGACATTTTGTATTCCGAACTCGCGACTTTACAATCCGAATGCGTGATTCAAACTAAAATCATATTTAAACTTTCCTGTGTAGCTGCTTAATCCTCGAACAGGCGGCGAGTGATGTCAGACGGCAGTGTAGGACTCTCCCCACCGCTTTTAACGGGAACGAGGCAACCTTATGTGTATTACGAGGCGCGTCCATAAAGTAAGTTTCTCTAAGTAAGAATTTCATGAAAATATTTGTTACAACAGATATAGCAACTATTTCGACTATTTTCGACTATTTTCAACATATTCGCCACAGGAATTGAGATATTTGTCATACAGTGGGACCAACTTTTGAACACTTGTGTCGAAGAAGTTTGCCGCCTGGGATTTGAACCATTGTTCCATTTCTCTGTCAATCTCTACCATTCTCTGTCATTCACTGTCATTTCTTGAGAGTAGGAAAAGATGAAATTATCTGGGTGTGCGGTCCGAGCTGTAGGGTGGAGACTTCAACATCTCCCTGCAAGTCTCCTGCAAAAGTTCGGCTAGGAGATGTTTCAACATCCACGGACCTCGCTCCCAGTGATTTCCATCTTTTCCTACACCTCAATAAATGACAGAATGACAGAGAAGCGGAGATGGTTGTCACACAGTGGTTAAAATCCCGGGCGGCAGTCTTCTCCGACACAAGTGTTCTAAAGTTAGTCCCATGGTAAGACAAATGTCTCAATTCCTGTGGCGAATATGTTGGAAATAGCTGAACACTTGCTATATCTGTTGCAATAAATATTTCCATGAAATTTTGTTTTATTTGTGTAAACGGTCCTAGGGAAACTTACTTTATGGACATGCCTCGTTTATACAAGCCTTGAGGAAAACCAACCCTCAAACTCTCTTGCAGTAAATAGCCACGGCAATTTACAAAAACTGTCATGTGCTCGTACCGGTATACAGTGGCGCCAACTTTTGAAAAGCATTGGGTGGGCTCAAAAGTTTTTTTAATGTCCAAATTCCCGCCCTCATTTGGTTCATTAAATGGACTTATAATACCACTAATTGACTGCTATGACTACGGATAAATATAGAATTGCACAAGAAATGATTCGTTGTTTGTAATAATGAATAACAATTTATAATTCAACCGCCAGGGAAGTGTTGTGTAGCCTAGTTAATGGAAATTTTTTAAAGTTTATGTTACATAAACATTAATTACTTCCTCTGTTTATACCATAAATACTGTAGGTAGAGAAAGTATTGTTTGATCATTAAATTCAAACTCTAGTTTTTAACATGCGTCTGAGAACCAAGGCCTGTAAACTACTGAGGTTGCGTAGGCCTATTCCTGCGAGTTTATAGGACAGGGGGTTGCGGCTAGCAGGCGAGATGAGTGACGACACCAGTTTCCAACTCTGGCAATTCCCGTCTTTTACTCAGTCTAGAAAATGCTCACACCGTATGTTTAAACTCGTAATTTTAATAACCCTTGGTCGGATTCGTGTGAAATATGTGCAAAAACAATGTACACACAACAGCCCTACTGATGGATAAAACAGAGTACCATCTTGTATTATTAAAAACAATATGTATTAGTAATTTCTATCCTAAAAGACTGTTGTCAGCTGCCAAGATCAGTACACAAGCCTTGGTCAGCGGCACCATGCTCTCTAGTGTCAAGTCGTGCTCAAAGCGCCAAATCATTCAGACAGCTGAAGCGCCCGGAATAATTACTCGTAAACCATTCAATATATAAAGGTGGTACTTCATTTATAACAAAGTTCAATTATTTCTCTAAAACTTTCACGCTTGGAAGATTTTTTGGGATACAATAAAAAAAATTGTCGCATATCAAATTCGTTTCTCCCTCCTTGAATTTTGTGTAACGGGCGATATTTATAAAGTGAAATAAAAACATTTGTGTCAGCTTTTTAAGGCTCTGTTTTAACCGTCAGTAGGGCTCTGTTATGTGTAGCTTACTTCTGTACAAATTTCACAGGAATCCCACCAAAGGTTCATTAAAGATTGCGAGTTTAATCATTAGGTGTAAGGATTTTCTAAACTGAGTAAAAGCTGGGAATTGCCAGAGTTGGAAACTGGTGACGTCACGCACTCAAGTGCTGTGATTGGTCTATCCCGGAATACGCAACCTGTAGGCTATAGTTTACAGATGTTATCTGTGAACAACCTAGGTCGAAAACGAAAAATTGTATACCATTTTTTATTTGGGTTAGGTATCTTTTGGGGATATGACGCAAAGATTGTCGACGACTTTCTATTATTTTTAATGTTACTTTACATTAAGAAAAATTATTTTATTGCAATTTTCTCGAAAACGGCCCTGACGATTTTGTTTAAAGTTTGTACAAGTAGGGGGGAAGCGGACCGACTGAAATATCTAAGTTGCCGATATGAGCCACTGCGCATGCCTAGCGGCATTCACAGGATAGAAGGGAATATATTGATGTTTGTTCTAGTGTCGATCAATTGCTTGAATTGAGAAATAATTTCACGTAATTTGCATTGCTTGTGAAAACAAACGTTTCCGTTACATCTCTTACATTTATTTACGTATCACAAGGCTCTGAAATCAGCTACAAGAGTCGGTCCGCTTTTTTCCCCCTATCTGTACATGACGTCCTTAAACTAAAATCCATAACTTTTATTTGAAACATTTTTTCGAAAAAAATTCTCTGTTGCTCAAGGCATGAATAAAATATTGAATTAAATTGTAGAAACTCAGCCAATTTACATGAAGAGAATGTCAATTTTCCGATTCTGTCATTTTTTCCGATTTTCTAAAAAAAGCTCTTTGTCCATATTTCTTATATTAGTATGTATTATATTATATGGTGTATTATGTATTGCAATATCTTATACTAATTCCCAAAACTTTTATTCGGGCATAGGAAGTTGTGTGTTTCATATAAGATTTTTGTAAATTTATTGTTTTAGGTAACTACTAAAACAAAAAGTGTAGCATGGCGTGTTGCAAAATGTGTTTCTCCTGATAGGAGTTCTCTAAAAAAATTTGTCACAAGCACCATATCCTTATCCTTCTTTCCCTAGACCAGGCATGACAAACTCATCTTTTATTAAGGACCAACTCGACTTGATAAATTGAAGTCGGGGCCGCATATCGAAAAGAACATGTAAACTTATGTTCTTATACAGAGTGTTAATGAAAAACACCGAAATTTTTACCTGTTTATAGACGGGACATAGGCAAGCAACTTTTATTAGGAGATTTCTGCTCTGTGGATTCAGTTTTTCGTGTTACAGCATAAAATCTCCAAGGGCATGGCCGCCACTCACTTCTAACATTTGAAAAAAAAAAAAAAATGAAAAACAAAGGAACTTCGTTGTTAACATTGGAATTATGTATAATAATTTAATGCAGTGGCGGACAGTCATGTGATTAGTCAGTAAATTTTGCAGATTATGGAAACACTAAATTATGATATAGCTGTTGATGAATGATTAAGAATCAGGTTTTTATCAATCACTAGGAAGGCATGAAGTCAATTTAAAGAAAATGTTAACCCTATTTCGCTTCATTAGGCTATTGTCTTACGAGCATCAAATTGTAATGACTTTAATGCCCTGTAGCATACACATTTTACGTCATAGAGCAAAAATCTCCTAATAAAAGTTGCTTGTCTATGCCCCCTCTATAAACAGGTAAAATATTTCGGTGTTATTCATTAACAACCTGTATAATTATCCATGTTTTTATATTTTGTAAAAAAGCGACCACCCGAATTTAAAATTATACAGGGTGGCGCACGAAATGTCATACCATTTAATTATCTCATAAATATTGTAATATAGCAGTTTCGCTGTTTCTAACAGTGCTAGTGTAAGCCGAAGTTCGTGGAAAATCCTATAGGTGTCATCGCATGTCGGATTTCACCATGACAACGAACACAAACATTAGTTTGTAAAATGGCGCACAACGGGCGTTTGAATGGTGAACATAAGGTGAAAGTTGTTCTGCTTTTCGCCGAAACGAAAAGTGTAGTTTTGACTCAGAGACGTTTTCGTGCTCACTTTAATACAAGATGGGCTCCTAGCAAGCAGACAATTTACAGACTAACTGAGCAGTTTGTGTTGGAAAAAAAGCGGTTCTTACACCTGAAAATATTGAAGCGGTTCGCGTTGCTTTGACTCGAAGTCCGTCTAAAGGGCTTCTGCAGAGTTGGGAATCAGCTCAGAGCGCATGTAATGGAGTTGTACCATGCGTTATCTGAAGACTTGTGTCGAAAAGTGGTGACGAATGTAAGGGTTCGTTTACAAGAGATTGTGAGGCAAAACGGCGGTCATATTGAACACACTATGCATTAAAGACAAAATGCTATGTCCTAATGATCAATTCTATGCATTCTATGTAAAGCTATAATAAAAATTAATATGTGTTATGTGTAAAATAAATGGGATGACATTTCGTGCGCCACCCTGTAATACACCATAGAATAAACCCTACTTACAATATCTCTCTTTCCATTTGATGCTACGTGTATTACAAACAATAGGCCTTCGTTTTAAATACAGTACATAGAAAACGTGTGGATAACCAAAATAACAGGACTTGAACATAAAACAAACTTTTAGACTTACACTAATTAATTATTAATCAGTTAACTGTTTTTGCTGTTGGAAGCATAATGACTGGAGTCAGAAGCAATATGGGAATATTGAAAATCCGAGTAAATTGAAAAATTAATTAAGCTGCCGCTTATCAGTTTCCCTTCCCAAAGCTTGAATATAATTTAAAGGTCTTAATAATATCACACAACGAAATTACAAACTGATCTTCCCCTTTTAAATTGCTATTTAAATTTCCTGCAATATCTACCAAGTATGTCAAATATTCACGCCAAATACTATCGTCACATATCTTATCGTCCGGGTGATTCGCCTTTCCTTTCTAAGAAAATTAATTTCTTCTCGAAGGGGCCGAAAGTGTGTTAGTACTTGATGAGAAGAAAGCCAAGCGAACTTCGTAGCGGCATGGCAAGCCCTCAAATCCACTACCCATATTACTAATCAAAGTAGAAAACTGATGTTGATTCAATCCCCTGGAACGAATTAAATTCACTGTTTTCTTTGCATATTTCAAAGTACGGTTCAGTTTTGATATTTTGAGCACAGTGTTTCCTGGTGAACGATGCGTTGCACAGGCACTGCACTATCTTCTGTAGCCGAACAGTATTTTTATTCACTCCTGTACTGATAGAATAATCAGGTTTTAGCAAATTTTATATTACATTCAATTTTTGGCATGCATATTTATAAATTTTACCTAATACTTTAGGGGGATTTTGTAACTGAGGGGGCCACATGTTTGACACACCTGCCCTAGACCATTAGCCGATTCTCCCTCATCGTACCATCTATTTCGTGGACGATCCGAACTCCTTCTTCCTTCTGGTTAATTATGCATTGCTGATTTAACCAAATTTTATTAATTCATTATTTTTGCATGTTCGTTCCACTCTGACTTTTTGCCTTGTTCCCCACACTGTTGTCTTATATCAGAATTTCTTGCTTTGTCCAATCACAAGCATCGTCTAAATTCTAAATCTAACTTCTCCGTGCTCTCCTTATGTATATTTAGAATAGCAATGTGATTAAGTTCTTTCTGAATGAAAAAAAATGTATTTACTCTTTTGAAAGCGCAAAAAGATATTTCGACTGTGGCTGTGGAAAATGCGTTGAGAAACGTAAAAATTCATTGAATTGAGGAACGATTTCAAACGATCGTGAGGAGATCGTACCATGTATGTCAACAGTAGTCTGATTTTCGCTTTACAGGGATTCATCAAAGAAACAAATTTTATTAATAGTAATAAATAATTATGATAATATGCGACAAATTATTGGGTGGATTTGAGCCCACAGGCCCATATAAGTTAGCGGCACTAGTAATATGTCCTCCTTCCTCGAGGTGTTTCTCCCGTAACGCTAAGAACCATGAAAAATACTTTTTTTACCTTACAAAAGATTAGTAACCAGCTAGTTATACAATAAAATATCTTAGTGTCCTCTCAATAAAAAATACTTTTTTTACCCCTACGAAAGTTGAGTAACCAGCTAGATATACAATAAATTCTCTTGGTGTCCTCTCGAAGTAAATTTTTCCTGAAAATGGAGACTACTGAACGTCACTATCAACCATGAGATGAACGGGTTGTTTTGCTTGGATTGATTTTTTTTATATTCTTCTACAACAGAAGATTGTAGTATTGGACTATTCGTCTGTGACTACAACCTTGGTTACAACAAAGTCATACAAGGTTACAATGAAATCTAACAAGTGTGAGACAAAATTATTAGGTAGATTTCGAAGAAAAATCTACCTATTGCAATGGATACCACTTTATGATTTTCGAAAAATTCTTTCATATCTTTACGTTTCATGCTCCCCTAAGTACGAAACCACCGCCCGTTCAAAAAAAAATTTTGTGATATTTATATATATATATATATATTTATATATATATATATATATATCTTTACACGATAGCGGCCGTAATTTTGAAGATATTTGAACCAAATTTTATTATGTTATTTCTAGGCCCAATAGTTCGGACAAGTTCGTTAATGGGCAAAATTGGCCCAAGGGGGTGGTCGGGGGAGGGGGTTGAAATTTTTTAAAATGTATATCTCGGCCCCTATGAAGTATAGAGGGAAACTTTGTTTGAATAAATTAGAGTACTCCCTATGGAGTTCACAGTGACACCAACGATTCGGGGGTTCGAGTGAGGGTGGGGGTGGAGGTGGGGGTGGGGGATGAAAATTAGAAACTTTTGAAACCACGTCTTGTGGGGTATCGTTGAAAAGCTCTTGATGAGTACTCTACAAATCAATAAATAGTTTCTTGATAGCTCTCATATGACGCGAGATTTTAATGTTTGAAAATAATAACACTTAAAAGAATTATTATAATATCATAATTTTGTCTTGTTTAGCGGCTTTGCTAATTTTATTCATTGCTGATCTTGCGCACGGCCTCCCAGAATATTATATCCTATTCTTGTTGTCAAAACAAATGATTGTAGGCTCTTCCTCTTTACCGAATTCAGTTCTTATTACTGCAGGTTTACCATGCCAAGGCTAAAGAAGAAGAGTGCTATGCAGCGACAAAAAATTAAACCAAAAGCACTTCGAAATCTACCTCCGCCTGTAGGCCTGCCTAAAGGGATTTTTTTTGTTTTAAATTTATTTTCAATCGTTCAGCATTACATTGCTACATTAGATTGGCGATTACCGTTGGAGATTTTTTTAACGGTATTAAAATCTCGCTTTAGAGGTGAGTCAGAAATTGGAAACCACGAGGGATCAGCGCCATCCTTGTCATAGTGTTGGATTCATTTACTACTAAAGGCAATAGTTATTGTCTATCGAGTCTTTATAGATCGATTTAAATAATTTTGTTTCGATTAGGCCATGAGAATGGCGGACAGTGAGTGTTTTATTGTGTAAAGCTGTGTTCTGTTTATATTTTGTGTGAAGTATTCATTAGTGACAGTAGTAAAGCTAGACGGTTTGTTATTATTCTATCTTCATAGTTCACTCGATGAGACTGGATTCGCTGGGCTGGGTTCTATTGTGGTGTTTACGTCTTGACAACACCGGCTTAGTTCGTTATCGTGAGTAGTACACACATTCTCATCTATTTCTGTATTCTGTAGCTTACTATAGGCTATTGATGTTCTGTTACCCATTTCTACTCTGTATTTTAAATTAGGAATAACATTTTGGGGAGCAGAGAAACACTACAGATAGTGAAGATAAACATACGTAGTTTGGTTAGGTAGACCGACTGCCTTTATGTTGCCAAGTTCGCTTGTAATGAATACGAATACATTAGTCGTAAAAGTCTGGCCGAAAACAGATTAATATGATATAACAACAAGGAGGAAGAGGTAATTGTGCTATTGCTTGTTATTGTCCCTCCACATTTCAGTTACAGTAAAACCACAATATCCGTGACTCTCTTTTCGCGGGGAAAAATTAAATGTGGATTTGAGGAAGAAATTGATAAAATCCTATGTCGGAACATTGCTTTATACGGATCGGAAACATAGACACTAAGAAAAATGGAGGAGAAATGCCTGGAAAGTATTAAAATGTGGTGCTAGAGAAAAATGGGAAAATAAAATGCACGGACAAAGCAACAAATGAAGCAGTCCCGAGAATAGTGAACGAGAAGAGATTAATCCTGGACATAGTTACTCAAGGAAAGAAAACTGGATAGATCACATCCTGAGTATAAATTGTCTGTTGCATGATGTCATTGAAGGGAAGTTGGAAAGAATCCACCTACTGCACTATCTAAAGGAGAAAAAGCCAAGGACCTGCTCATGGTCTGTACACTGAATAATAGTAGTAGTAATAATAATAATAATAATAATAATAATAATAATAATAATAATAATAATAATAATAATACCAATAAGCTATAGACTTGATTACAATTAAATTTTATCGATTCAATGTTTACTGTTTCGCTAACTCTTGCATAAGTTCACAAGTACTTATCTCGAGGTCGAATCTGTTTGCACTTGATCTGTTAGATTCTACGATTTTAAGCTTAAGGTATAAATTATGACCTTTTACCTCTATCCTAAGTAGGTTCATTATAAATTATAACTTTCTCACTTCACAGTCTGATATTGGCCTAGTACAGCGTTACCCAACCTATGGTCCGCGGACCACTGGTGGTCCGCGAAGATGGTGCAGATGGTCCGCAGACAACATTAAAAAATATCATAAAGCAAGTGGAAAGTAAAGAAGTAAATTTTTTTCACATATTTCGTTATAGTGACCTATCATTAATACCCCAAATATGAAGAATATAGGCCTTCTTTTAAAAATTGAATGAAAAATTAGGGGTCCGTAATTTTTTTTAGACATTTTAGTGGTCCTCGGGTTCAGGCCTTCTTTTAAAAATAGAATGTAAAATTAAGGGTCCGTAAATTTTTTTTCGACATTTTAGTGGTCCTCGGGTTCAAAATCGTTGAGAAACGCTGGCCTAATATAAGAGGCCGCATTGCAAGAAGTTAGGCTATATTGTTCATCATGCAAGTCGGCTGAGGGTTTGCCACGATGACTTACTTATAACTAGGGTTCGGATGTTTATGACCCAAAAAAGTGGAAAATAAGACTACAAATATGACCTTAAAGATGACTAAATATGATCTCATAAAGGAACGTATTTTCTAAAAAAAATGTTCCAATTTCAAAAGTTTAATGACACTAAATTATTAAATCACATTAATTCTATAAGATAATAACTTTTTAACAATTTTTCGGGTGATTTACAGTTTTACTTGAAAAAGAACTTCTAATCTGTTAATGTTTCCAGATTCCACTGCAAATGTGAACTGAAAATATTTTGAAAACATATCTATTTTAACAACAAGGAGGAAGAGATAATTGTGCTTGAAATGAATGTCCCTCCACATTTCAGTTACAGTAAAACCACAATATTCGTGACACTTTTTTCGGGGGGAAAAATTAAATGAACAATTTAGTGCTCTTTTACGAAATTTTTAACTGAAATATGACGTTAAATTACAAATATGACCGAAATATGACAAAGACCATGAATATGACCAAAATATGACTTTATATGCAAAATAAAAACAGTCCGATTAGGATAACAAATGTGCAATTCATGTGTTTGCGGCGAGAATGGAGGTTAGGATAAAAATATGACGTCACAAACATCCGAACCCCTTATAACTATCCTTCAGAGGAATTAAGGAAAAAATAGTTTCTAATAAAACCCTTAGGTATTACTGTAAGCACTTCGTGTACAAAATTTTAAGAAAATCGTTAGAGCCATTTTCAAGAAATTAGGGACAAATTAAATTTTCTTCAAATCAAGTAGCAATAGAAGTAAGATAGAGATAATCATTTGGATTCGATTTTTCGTTCTCGACCTAAGCTGTTCATGGGAATGTTTCTGAAAATTGTGGACTCTTGTAGATTCAGAGGACTTCAAGAACGTGTATTTATGCTGAAATCGAATTTCAGGGTGGAACATAGTATTTCCTCTATCTATAGTAGCTATCATATGGGTCCGATCTGATCCGATTTCCTGTAACCCCTATAGTAGAGGTTTCAGCAATGAAGACTAATTTTGTTACGCTTATTTCCGTGAGAGGACAGAAGGACAGTTGGTTAGCTCTTCGCCTCACAAACCCTCTCAGGAAACTAAGGTCAAATCGCTTTGAGCAAAGAAAATGGCAGCTCTCTGCTTCAAGAAGGAGAGAGACAAACAGTATTGAATGATTCTTTGATGGCTTTCAGCACGACCGTATTTTGGATCAAAGATTCCCCGGCATTCATAGCAACGGGTCCCAAAAGGCGGCTAAACATCAACAGTTCGGCACTGTAATATTTCGAAGATTAATTAGGTTTTTGCAACATAGCCCTTGGAGTGTAAATATTATATGACAAATTACATCATTTTCATCAAGTGGAGATGAATTCGTTTTAAATCCACATTTCGAAACTGAGATGCTACAAGATTGTAAATATTGGCGTATTTGAGAAAAGGGCATTTCACGCTAATGTAAACTCGTGTTTTCATCAACATAACCTTCAATTTAAAAAAATCAAGTAAATTCATAAAACAAAGCGACAGATGGAGTTAGTAGGCCATACTTCAGAAACTATTCGCGTTTTAGACCACGGTTTCTTGAGAAAGATTAATAAGCATATTTGAAGGAATAAGTGGGATAACTAGAATATTAACAGATTCAATTTACAAAAAATTCCTCACGTCTACAATATTCCTTCATTTTTGCATAAACTCCGAAGGCGTACAAATACGCAGTCAAACCCTTTTAAAGCTTCCTTCTTTTTCTTTTGGAGGGTAAAAAATTAAACAGTTTTTTAAATATTTTTCCATAGCTTGTATGCTCTAAGGCTCTAAGCTATAAGTCTGACAAATTTCAAGTTTTTAGCACATGTGGAAATCAGTAAACATAAAATTTAACGAGTAGAATGATGATCTAGTTCTAGAATGGGTTAGATATGAATGACGTCGCGGCTATCCAGCCTGTTTTTCCACATTTATTGGGCAGCTAGAAACACCAAATTTTGGATGCTTATGACAGTTGGATGTGCCAATATTCCTGCTAAATTTCACGATTCCAGCTATACTATAAGTGTGTAAAAAATTACATAATTTGAGGAAAATATTCGAAATTCACTTGAAATAAAGAAATCGAACTCTGTCTAAGGTATAACCAATGGAGATACGACAAAAAGTCAAAGGACCATATACCTGTAGATCTCTCAAAATCCGTTAGTGCTGGTGCAATCGGTGTTTTTTTTATAAGACTTAGTATTTAGCTAATAAGCCTCCAAAGAAGGTCTAAACAGACCTCAAAACGGCGTTAGCCTTTTAAAATATTTTTCGGGGAGTAAAGAATTTTAAAATCCGAATTTTTAATTATGCAACTCTGCTCCATGCTATAAGGTATAATTCTGCCAAATATCAAGTTTCTGGTTCATATTTTGGAAGTGGGCAAACAATTACGTCAGTGTGTGTGGTATAGCATTGATTTGCTATTTAAAAAGTCCGGTACCGGACAGCCGATGTGGTCCAAAATCAATAACGTTTTCCCTATGGATGTTATAAGTGCGTAAATTTAATGAAAATCTGATAAAGCGTGTTCGAGTTATCGTACGTACAGACACAAAGACGTCCACCACTTTGTCCTTTAGATATTTACCCAATATGCTACAAAACTATATTGTTTACGATTTATCTTCGAAACTCAAGCCTTCCATTAGTCTGTATTTATTAATACAGAACTTTCGTCATAGAGTATTTTCAGTATTTTGAGAATGATATGCTAGAAGGCAGTAAATACTTGCATATTTATTAACTTATTAAAACACACTGCAAACTAACCTAAGCTTGTGCCATAAGCAAGAAAAACTTCAATTTAAATAAACTGTGCAAAATATGTTGCAGAAACTTTCTCACATTAAGATTTTAATTACCGGTACCGAGGGTTTTAGTTTGACAGAAGAAACGAGTATAGCTGAACTGGTACCATTGAAAATGTACAACCTCCGGGAGACTATATCCACCTTGCTGACCTACACATGTGCAATCCTCAAAAGAGGACAGAAATTCAGTGTCCTCATCCAAATTATGGGGCATCTCACTAAGCTGAGCAATTCATTCAGGCCAGTACTAGCGAGAAGCTCCAGGACATACTACGCCTCCTTCAGCACATAACTGTTCTAGGAGGAGTCACATTCTATGATGCTTTGTATGCATCAGACGAAGTGCAGCATGACTCTGTTATTGATCATGAATGATACTCTGCACATATTGCTGTTTGTATTAGCAGTAATGTCTAGCATTTCTCATGTTCCACAGATTTCATGCAAATAGTTGGTAAGTCCGATTTTTTAAATATCACCTTTTCTTCTCCCCTATTAATTGAAAAATGAATATGAATATATGAGATTGATATTTTGCATATATTGCTGATAAATAAATTATCATAGTAGCAGTATGATACTCACGTTCCACAATTTCCATGTAAAAAGTTGGTAAGTTCAATTTTTAAATATAGTTGTCTACCTCTATGCATAAAAAATGATTCCACTAACTATAAATAAACAATTATTTATGATGTTTGAAAAATTTCAAAATGCTCCTCCTGAAAAATTAGAATTTGGATTTATCAACTTCTGGCTCTCAGTGTTTCATTTCAAATGCAGTAATCATGATAAAATTTATATTGGACAAATGGGCAGACAATTTAGACAAACATTAACGAACACGTTCCAGACTACAAACAAAAATTGGTAAATCAGCCTTTACTAAACTTCTACTGTATTGGATGAGTATCATCAGCGTAACTCCATAGGACGAACAATAGAGATCCTAAATGAAGAACACAACCAAGGTCACAACATGGGGTGAAAGTAAGGTTAACAAAATAGCAACAACCCATTGTTAACTGCCTGGCTAGATGGAGCACTGCGAGTGCTGAAATCTCTACTTGGGGTTGGATAACTTGGTTCTGGGTTGCCATCTTAGAATGTTACATTGTTGTGGTGGTTAGTAGCTGTTTATCTAGAAAACATCTGACAGAAGGAAAAGACATGTGGACTCATGAAAAAAATATTAGAGTTTTTAACATTGGTAAGTATAGTGATTTGTATTTATAAATGGAAAAACATTTTGAAAATATGGATCGAAGATGTTAAGTGAAAACTCTTTATTGTATTTGAATAAAAACACTTTCTTCAACGCACTTTATTTACCTTAGTAAACTTCTGGACGGCCATTTCGCAGGTGGTGTTCCTGCATCATCAGCAGAGTGTCAACTGAGGTCTCTGGAGCAGGTGTTTGTGAGGGTGTCTGTTATGGTGGGGGTGTAGTGGAGGTGGGGGTAGGTGATGTATTGTAAATAGAAAGTATGATCATACTAGTGGATATGTTGAAATGGCAACAGTGGTAATTAAGTTGTAAGCAATATAATATGATAGAATTAATTTCTATAACTTCTCCAAGTTAGGGGAGCAACCAAGTTAGGATATAGGGTACAACTATGTATATCAAACAATGAAGGTATAAAATAGCAAATTATTAACTCAACAACTTTTAGATAAATACATGCTAGCAGTAAGTTTTCATAAGCTAAGAAGGATGTGTGGCATATAAATGATTTCTCAAGCTACTAAGAATATTTAAGGGTTTCTAACCCTATATAAATTTTAAACTGTTTATCAAGGTCAACCACTTTAAAAAATTGATAAATTAATTAGTGATGATATCCCTGCAACCTATCATGAGCCTATCACTTCAATGCCTGTCAGTTTGTATATATCTTTTAATAGAAACTAATATTGGGAAGAACATAGTGAAGCCATAATATATATTATTAAGGCTATTTTATTACACTTAAACTTCACTATAAACTATTTACTACGTAATTTCAGTGACCCTTCTTTGCACTCTAAAGTACCGTATACTATCAGAAGTGTTGAAGAATATCTTTAAAATAACGACAATTAAGAGATGGACATATGATATGGTTGAAAAAGTGGAAATCATGTGAGTGCATTCAATTTCTTTCTCAAAACATCTAAAAGTGTGCTTCTAATTGAGCACTGCAGAATCATGAAATCTAACTTCTGGGTAATGTATTGTTTTTCTAGGTTGCAGGGATGGAATGGACTGGCCACAGTATAATATTAAGGGTTCATGTCTTAGTTTTCCTTTTTTCCTTTCATCTTTTTGCAGTTAGTTAGATTGATTTGTTAATATTTATCACAAATCCATTCTCATTGAAGTCTTTAATTGCCAATTCGGTAAACAATGTAGATGAGTCTACATTTTTGCCTCATATTACCATATTATCAGCAAAGGCCATGATGGAAATGTTGGGAAGACCTGGTACCAGAAAGAACCCATATTCCTCTTGGTTGTCGATGTAGGAAAGTTCGCGAAGAATATGATCAGTGGCAATATTGTAGAGCAAGGGAGAAAGAGGAGAACCTTGTAAAAACCCCTCTTTTTATAGTGATTGGCTTTGAATTCTGATGATTGCTTTTAACTGGTTTCATACTATCATTCTGCAATTCTTCAATGAGATGAGTTATTTTGCAAGGCATTCAAATAGATTGTACACATTTCCTTAAACGTATGTGTCCAACATTGTAAAAAAATCTTTTGTGTTGTCTTGAAAGACCAACATAACTTCCGTTTTCAGAGATTCACTATTTGTCAAAATTGAGACTAAAATAACGTATTAATATGCATTCTTGGGTACATGTGAATCCATGTTGGAGCTCGCTGAGACTGATACACTTGCGAAGAATTCATTGAAATATTCTTCTAATTAAGGAACAAATTGTGAGAGGTCTCCAGTTACATAATCTTTCTCAATAATTCCCTTAAAAATAATATTGTACGGGCTAGTTAGAGACATAATGGAACCACTGATCTTGAAATAATTTCATTTATTATAATCTGTGTTACTTCATAGCAAGTATCATCTTTCACCCTTCTCATCAAAATACGGTTTGGGCCAGGTATTGTGTCAATTGCAATGCTTTTGAATCTCTCTCATGACATCAGTTTTATTTATACTAATAGAATCATTAATAACCAGTCATAATGATCATTAATAACCAGTCATTAATAACCAGTCATCATGATCACAATTGGCACATTTGTTGTCATTATGTATGGAAAAGTGAGATGAGAAACAAGAATCTATATTTTAACAAAAATGCGACATGATTCAAATCCATCATCTAGTATGGTCTGCATAACTTTTTTATGATGATTAAAAAAGATAAATAGTGCTTTTTGATATTTCTTATTTATCTTCTGTTTTGCTCTGTTTGATGCTCTTTCAGGATTAGGCCTACTGCATTCCTTGTAGTTTCTTTGTACATTTAGTAATTTTTTCTTCCTGCTTCTGACTGCTTAAACAAGGAAATCATTGAATTTCTCCACTTTATTGCAGAAAAGTTTATCATTTTGTAGGTTTTCAAATTTTTGTTTCCATTTGAGCTTGTCCCAGTTAGCCTACACAACAATTATTCTAGGCCTGGATCTTTATTGGGGTTGTTACTTGGTGTCTTAGAAGACATGTTGTCATCTTCAGATAGAGAATGTGTAGACGAGGATGAAACATTCGTCTGAGAAGTCAAGTCATCGATAATAAGATTAATTTCATGTGCTTTCTTCATTTTAGCCTTCTGGTTTTTAAATAACTCAGACTGTCTTGATACCACTGATTCCCTATGTTGTATGGGGTTACCTGATTAACAGGAAAGTAGACCCATACCTGTGTGCAGTGAAGGAAGTGAAAAAATACCAGAGGCGTATGCCATCCCAAGATTTTTCTCCATCATACCTCACTTTAGATAAAGCATTCCCCCTCGTTTACAACGTAATTATTATGTAATATATAAGAAATTGTTCTATACACCCGATGGTGTTTTTAATTAACTTCCTCCATGAGTAACCAACCCTGATTTATAGATGATCTCCAACCAGGAGCGCAGAAATCTCGATCGTCTTGTACTTGATCTTGATAGACCTTTATTTATTTCAATAATGGTATTTTAAAAGTATTTAAGACCTTTTTAAAAGTTCAAAAATTTTAGTTACTGAGAGATATTTAAAAAACATCGCATCTAACGGTATAGTCAATAAGATGGCAACAACGGCCATCACAAGTTACCAGTCACAGGCTTCTATGCTGACAAAGGGACCTGTGAAAGCATACCAACATATACCGGTAAATGTTATTGAAAATTAATTATATTACAGCTGAAACAGATAATAATAGGTCTGCTCTTTGCTACAAAAGAACATTAACAATTGTTTTTTAACATCCACTGATTTTCAGTGACAGAATGCTATTTGACTACTGAAACCAGTGATGGTATTCCATATCGCTGCATACTTCTTCACTTCTCTCACTGCCTGTATGACATAGAGGTAAATAGATTCAAGTGCTTGTAATAAATTCTGTGGAATAACATATGCCAGTTTACATGAAAGGAAGGTAATATTCACAATAATGAGGTAATGTTTTTAAAATCAGGTATTAAAATAATATAATTACATTACCAAGGATTTTCTTGTTGTTTTATATAGTCATTTAAATTGATACTTTTTCAGCTGTCACCAAGCCTTCAACTTTCCTATATGTAGTGAGTAGCAAAGATCTAGAAGGGCTTCTGTACTATGGTTTGTATAGGATGTGACACATATTGTTTGCAAACCATTTCTCTTGATTAGGTTGTTACTTGTTTACTGCATTGATCAGATACATACAAGATGAATTGTATGTATGCGTATCTCAATAGCTGCTAATACTAACAAGCTATGGTAGAGTTCTAATTTCATTTTCGTACAGGTATTTTGATTGTTAAATGTTTCATACATACAGTTTAACTGCCTCACCACTTAAAGCACTATGAACACTTTTCATTTCAGAGTTCCACTTCTTATAATAAATTGATGTTCAGTGGCTCACAAACTAAACACATTAGAAAGACTTAAAATTTAGAGAAATAAAGACAACACTCTCGATAAAACCTCAATAGAGCATAACCCACTATTTCATTTATCAATGAACTAACCCACGCTAAGAGATACAGGAAACAGTATTCCGTTAACATCCAGGACTATACCATTGCCACTTTTGCAAGGTTAGTAATGTCAATATGCATATTTGATTTATTTTCTATCAGAATGACATTAACGTAAACATATTATTTCCTTTTAATCTGGTATATTAGGACTGTGGATGACTCAATAATGGAGTCAAAATGCATCTCAGAAGAAGTCATTAGTAACTCAATGTGAAAATTAGAGTGTAGCAGCTTAACCAGTAACAAGAAAAAGGTTGGCAGCTTCAAACTTTTTCCCTGAATAAGTGATTATGCTATGCCCATAAGGTATTTTCAACTGTGAACCTATTGTGAATACGATTTTAATACTTAAACAAATATATTTAACTGACTTCTTAAAATCTTTTAATTAAACAGATTTATTATACAGTAGCTATATTAGGCTACTCTAATACAATCAAACGATGAAACCTGAACATATCGATCACCAGAAATTTGAGACGGAGCTACAAGAGAACCTACAAAAGACAATCCAGCAGGAAGAAACTAACACACAGAGAAGGTATACACAGATACAAGAGGCAATATCACTAGCAGCTCAGAAGTCCAAGTTAGAGGGGAAAAAGTAACAAGAAGGAACAAACTGAAGGAGACCACAAGGAAACTCATAGACGAAAGGGAAGAACTGAAAAGAAATGCAGAAGACAAGGCTAGAATAAGCAGAAAAGAAGAAAGACACGAAACGTGAAATAAGAAGGAACATAATACTACACAACACTACAACACTACTCTGGTTAGAAAGATCAAGACATCAAAATCAACAAAGAGGGCAAAAAAAGAACTAAAGTGATGGCAAACACTGGATGCTAGGAGTTAAAGACCCCAAGGGGAAAAAGAGAAGCTGATAGAGAAAACGAGGCAAGCCACAGAATCTTATAAAGAACTATATTCCAGCTCCAGGAACAGAAATATAAGTGGCCCAGTGTTCACCCTACCAGACAAAGAGGAGGACAAAGTGCTACCAATCATCAACAACGAAATCAGAACAGGTATAAAAGAATTGAAAAATGATTAGTGCCCTGGGGAAAACGGCATCCTCAATGAATACCTAAAAATGGGAGGGGAGGTCATATTAACAGCAATCAACCAAGTATTCAACCAGATCTTAGAGACAGAGGAAATACCAGAATAATGGATGAACAGCACTATCATCTTACTACACAGAAAAGGCCCGAGAGACGAGATCAATAACTACAGACCAAGTCTCATGTCAAACCTCTACAAAACATTTATGAAAATAATAACTAACAAGATCACTAGACGAACAGCAACCAAGTGAATAATCAGGGTTCAAGAAAGGATATAGCACAGCTAACCATCTTCTGACGATAAACCAACTTCTAGAAAAAAACACAAGAATTCAACATGAAGCTATACATGGGATTCGTGGACTATCATAAGGCTTTCGATTCTGTGGAGTACGAAAGCGTATGACAGGCAATGAGCAACCAAGGCATACAGAAAACCTATAACAGACTTCTTGAAAAAATATACCATGGCAGCCAGGTGAAAGTGCGCACAGAGATAGATTCACATTCAGCAAAGGAGTCAGACAGGGCGACCCCCTCTCACTGAAACTGTTCACAAGTATGCTAGAGCACCAAATCCGGAAACTGGACTGCAAAAACAACCATGGCATACAGATAGATGGAGTCACCCTTTCCCATTTAAGGTTTACAAATGATATCATTCTACTGGCAAAAACAGCGCTGGAATTTCAAAGATGCTAAATGATATAGACAAAATCAGCAGAGAGGCAGGATTGACTATGAACAAATCAAAACAAAGCTGATGACCAATGCAGAGGAAGAACCAATAAAGCTCAATGATGAACCACTAGAATACGTTTAAGAATACATTTACTTAGGACAACATATATCACTAAAGGACAATATGGCAAAAGAAGTGAAAAGAAGAATCAGCCAGGCTTGGAAGAAATTTTGGAGCTTGAAATTTATACTAATGGACACATTCCAGAAATTAAGCTTGAAGATAGAGGTACTAGAAAAATGCATAATACCAGTGCTACTATATGGCTGCCAGACTTGGGCACTACAGATATGCCAACGTAAAATGGAATGAAAAATCTTGTTCATGTCAACAAAGGATAGAATAAGAAATGAAATGATAAGGAAGAAAACAGGCATGTACGAGGTAATGCTCAGGGCAGACAGACTGGAATGGCAATGGGGTGAACACGTAGCAAGGATGGACAGTACAAGATGGGCTTATAGAGCAACCATGTGGGACCCGAGAGTCTGAAATCAAAACGTGGGAAGGCAAAGAACCAGGTGGGCAGACGTATTCAAGAAAGTGGCAGGCGATCAATGGTTGAGGAGAGCACGAGACCGTCAGGAGTGGAAGGAGCTCACAAGTGGAATCAGTGAAGTGTGAAAAGAATAGTGTGAAAGTGATCTATGTAGAAACTGTGGGACGTCCTAGCACCCTCATTAGGAATAGCACCCCTAAGGAGCTTCTCTAGCATCCCTGCACTCACAGAAGGCCTTGGCCTTGGCCATTGGCCATGTGTGACCATTGTTACAGGCTAATTTTATTATTTATTTACTTATTTATTTATAATACTGTACAATCATCCATTATGGTTTGCCATGAACAATGAAATAAACCTAATATAATTAATTGAATATTGTAGACACAGCCAAAATTGAGCTTACTATATGACAAAAAATGATTGATTAACAATATCAATTAAGAAAAATTGATTAACAAGATCAATTAAGAAAACTTCTAACACAGGCCTAAATTATAACTACAGCAGTAATATAAAATTTCGCACTCAGATAAATCACAGAACTATCTATAGTAAATTATATAATTATTATGTAGTAATTATTCTCCAATAGTTCATGATAAGTAAAGATACTCTTTGGTATGAATTAATAGATCCAAAATCTTGTAAACATAGCAACAAATACAATTCCAAGTCAATGATACAATATCCACATTACTTGTTGAATAATTATGTAGCTTCAAGCAAATATATTTAATATAATTTTTATTAATGTTTAGCTTCTATCAATTTGCCTCTGTTTATGTACATATCAAAAAAAGATGTCTTTTTTCAGTTGTATCTAATATAGCCTTTCCACACTGGGTCACTTGTGATGGTCACTGGCGAAGAAGCATTGGTTTAAATGGGAGCTTTCATACTGGGTCACCATGGTGACCCACCCAGTCATAAGTGATGCTGCAGTGTCAACTCCGAACATGTGTGACCATTGTTTGTGACCGGTCACCAGAGAAGCATGGGTTTAAATGGGAGCATTCACACTGGGACACAAATGACTGTCATCGCATTTTCGGATTGCCAACAATGAAAGTTGTATTATATAATTCAGTTGTATAGTCAAGCTCAGCGAAACTATTATCCAGCCATGAGTTTAGTTATGATTAATACTGAAGATTACTGTAAGATTTTATAAGTGAAGTGGAATGTCGAACTGCCATTTGGGATCACAAAAGCGATGATAAATTATTTTAGCATGTAACTACTATTGACAATACTAGCGGTGACCGCATCACCGTGTGTTCACTGCAAAAACCGGTGACCGTCACAAGTGACCCAGTGTGAAATGCCCTATAATTCACTAATACTAAGCTTTTTTTCACTTCCTAATAAAGAAAGCTTTTCAAATTCAAATACTAAGATAGGAAAAATGTATACAGTCTACAGTATAATCAGATTCTTATATAGAGTTCTGTTGTAATAACTATAAAATAAATTGAGGTTTCAACTATTAAAGTTAATTACGATTTTCTAGAATTAAACAGAAAACCGAAATCATAGATTCTGATTGAATTTTGTTGAAGTTGTAAAATAACATTTTTACTAGGCTCTGAGTATTGCTAGGAATAAGAAATGATATGAGCATTAATAAAACAGGCTATTGAACACAGCAATGGATGTTTGAGTTATGGGGCTATGTGTGAATATAGCAGAACCTCTATTAACTGAATCAAAGGGGGGAAGGTGGTTTCGGATAAAAATTAAAATGTCATTTTTAGAGGTTAAGAATCACTTTTTGAAGTTTTAGATAAAAGTAAAATGAAGACAATACTTATAATATGTTAAAGTGGAAACAGGAACACTGAAATCAGGTGCAACAGTACGCAAAATCTCACAATTTTAATTACATTAACTGCTTCTAACATTTCTTATTTCATTATCACGACCTGTTTCCACTTTGTTGACATGGTACACAACAAAACCGTTAAAAATACTTCACAAAAAAATGTTCGATCACCACCGCACAGACAAGTAATAGCTTATGGCTGATGTGAACAAATAAAAGAAACAGAGTTGGCATGTGCCTTTACAATATGTAAGAGATGGAGGGGGACGAAGTCAGACCCTCACATTCCGTTACTCATCCTTGGGACATTTCTTTCATCACTCGCTTTCGATTCATACAAACAAGTTGTGGAAGGGATGCGAAGATTTCCCTCTCCTGTCAAAGAATTCCTTCCCTTGGTGGTAGCCCAAGTGTTTGAAACACAACCTACATACACAGTATATCGTAACAAACAATTTTTTGTCTTTTCGGTTAAACGGTATTTCGGGCTAAAATGTTTCGGACTGTAGTTTCAAATCCTCAGTCTAGTTTTCTTTTAATTCAGACGCCAGAGTAATTAGTTGTTAAATAACTGAATGACAGATTTTTTACAGTTTTAATAATAAATCATATGGTCAATACATATTGTATGCAAATGAAGTTCAGTAGACCTCACGGGGCTGAGTTATATATTCGTTTACATTTCGTACTCCATACCCTCGATCGCTATTGTAATTAAGCTTGAAAATGAATGTGAAGTGCTTATCATGCATCACTTGACGAAAATCGTAATAAGGAATTATATTCGGAAAGTTTTCATTGTAGCCATTCGTTTTTTTAATATAGTTACAAAAGGGGTTCTCACGCATTATTTAAATAATGCGCCCATTTAAAATACGGATTGAGACACACAGCTGGTCTTCTCTCATTGGTCATCTTAGAGGGCATGAGTGTTTGTGTAATACAGAAAAATGGAAAACAAGGGAAAAAAAACATTGGACGTAGCACCGATCTCTAATATAACTCTAAACAAGATAAACAATTCAGGAAAATTTGCCTATGGCCGGCTAAATTTTACTTAAAATAAATAAATAATAATAATAATCTGTGAGCTCACCCTCTGATCGATTTGTTTGTTTATAATGTCAAGGCACACAGACGTCTGAAATTTTCAACATAGACGGAAGAGCAATAGCCTAATGAAGGTAGTCCTAAATCGGCATACATTGATCCATTTGGACGGAACTCACTATGAAGGGGTTTTCTGGGTCAGGAAACTCGAATCTGAGGTCGATTTCCCCATTTAATCATGGAATGCACTCCAAAGCCGGGTTTTAGTTGTTTCGTTATAATTATTATTCGTTTTAAATATAGCCTAATATTTTAATTATTTTGTTCTTAATTCTGTAATTAATTATCGTGGGCGAAGCCGCGAGCTCCTGCTAGTCTAATTATTAAAAGGAAGGTTTGTTTGTCTATCTGTAGGTCTGTCTTTCTGTCTGTCTGTACGAGATGCCCAACGAAATCTACTGAACGCAGAGATCTGAAATTTTACACGTAGATGGACTGAAGGGTGGCCGAATGCTCCTCGAAGCCGCTTTTGTTCGCGAGTTACGAGTGAAAAGCTGGCAGAAATCGTGATTTTTTTTAGCTATCGAAGCAGGTAGCTCTGCCTTCCTTTGTCAAACATTGATCGATTTGGACGGAACTAACTATGCAGGGGTTTTCTGGACCAGGGAACTCTAATCTGAGGTCGTTTTCCTCAAGCTGCATTTCCTAATCGTGGAATGCACTTCAAAGCTGGATTTTTAGCTGTGTCATTAATTAATTATGAATCGTTTAGTTTAGGCCTATGAATGTTTTGCATGCAAGTGATAATAAATATAATGTTTTAATTATTTTGCTTTTAATCTTTAATTAATAATCGTGGGCGAAGCCGCGGGGAGCTGCTAGTCTATAATAATAAAAGGAAGTGTTTGTCTTTCTGACTTTCTATCTGTGCGCGATGCCCAGCGAAATCTAATGAACGCAGAGATCTGAAATTTTAAACATAGATGGACTGAAGTGTGGGCGAATGCCCCTCGAAGCCGTGTTTTTAATTTTCGTTAAGAATGAAAAACGAGAAGAAAACATGCATTTTTTGCGCTTTCGAAGCACCAGTTTTCAGTAATACATTTCATTTGTCAAATCAATTGCAGGTGACTTGCCTATTTTTGTTATACCTTGGAAATAAAAGCATCACGATCGCTTGGATTTTGTGAGCTCACCCTGGTCTAACTTATTCATTTGTTTATAATGCCAAGGTCCGCAGACATCTGAAATTTTCAACATAGTCGAAAGAGGGTTAATGAATATAGGCTTTAAATGGGCAAATATTGATCAATTTTGACGGGCCAGAGAACTCGAATAGGCCTATGTGGTCGTTTCCTCCGGCGGCGCTTTTTTAATCGTGGAATTCACTTCAAAGCCGGATTTTTAGCTGTTTCATTAATTATTAATCATTCAGTTTAGGCCTATGAATGTTTTGCATGCAAGTGTTAATAAATATAATGTTTTAATTATTTTGTTCTTAATTTTTAATTTTCCAATTAATTATCGTGGGCGAAGCCGCGGGGACCTGCTAGTATAAATATAATAAGTAAAATAATAAGAAAAAGATGTTACGAAATAGCTAAGGAAGAATTGTGTTGCTAATTAAGGAATTTGAAATCACTCCAGTCCACCGCTGTGACTCAGGGGATGCATTCGCTCCTCTCACGCCCGGGTTCGATTCCTGGTCGGGACAAGTTACCTAGGTGAGGTTTTTTCCGGGGTTTTCCCTCACCTGTGAGACAAATGTCGGGTAACTTTAGGCCCTTGTGGTCCCCGGATATCATCTGGCCGTCATTATCATCTTCATTCCATCCTCGCCTTGTTCGGAGTGTGTGTGTGTGTGAATGGTGTGTCTCGTCCTATGTGTTCGTGTTGTCTCGGAGGTGGCCCCGGCATTGGGCTGATCACTCATCCGGGGTGGCCCTCCATGTCCTTGTCTGGTCAAAAAAGTATGTCTGTCTGTGTTGTGATCCACAGTTCATTCCTCTCCCGACAGGTCGCGGCCCGGTAAGGCCCGGGCGGCGCGGGCCGCATAAAGGTCCCTACAAGGGAGAGGTAAAACTACGAAAGAGAGAGAGAAAAAAGAAATCACTACAATATTATACAGACATAAAAACATATTGGAGAATGGAAACATGTTTATTTAATTGTAATAAGGATGGAAGAGAATGATTAGCATAGATGAGGATAGGTATCTGGAGACTGCACAATACACGAGGTAGAATTGCTCCACTATAACTTATAGAAAAGCAGAAAACGCCACTCATTACGTTAGAATATTATGAAACGGAATACTGGAGAAAGATATATACAACAGGAAGCAATGTAATCTGGATAAGAATATAGCATATAGGAAGTTATGAAAACAATAAATGTGACATTGTTTAAAGAAAGTAGGGAAAATGCTTTTTATAATTTTTAAAATGACTGTACCAGTATGTCTGTCTCACTTCCAGGACATACGAGTAATGTGTTAGAATGGAACAGATGCACTGGTTTTTGCTTGTTCTTAGAGTGAAAACAGTAGTTTGATGTTTCTGGTTGTATTGTTTGTTCTTTCGAAGTTATATATTTAAGTTTGTATTCGTTACGTACTTTTGTAAATAAAAAATGACTGTACGATAAAGCAGTAATGCAACTGGGTGTAATTATAAGTTATATATTCATGAAGATGGGATAATAAATAAATAAATAAATAACATATCACTTTATAGTACATGCATTCTATAAATTATTGTTCTACTGTTTAATATAGACTAATTTTTCATTTCCTTTGTCATTCAATATTAAATGTGACACTTAATTCGCGTAAAATAAAAATTAATTTCGTAAAAAGAAAAGTAATTGATAACTTTTTAATTAAAAGTTTCTAATACTAAATTATTTATTCATAAAAATGCTGGTTGCCTAACTCTAGATACACAAAAATCTTTGTAATAGTAGGCCTATATTTATTTTTATCCAATGCTACTGCAGAAATATATCTCGGTAGCCTAAAACTTCATGCGGTCAGTCACTGACCCCTCCCCCATTGGTATTAATATTGGTTATACAACAATGATATGCCTCATACCATTGATGTGTTTAACATCACACGTAAACATGGTGCGCAGTGACTATACAAATAGTGATATAATTGGAAAGGTAGAGTCAGACTGAAAAATGCCATAGCCAGGATTTGAATAACAGATCTTCGGCTCTCCGTGCCGCTGTTCTGCCACTTGAGCTACCATGGCAACTTGCCGGTACAGCGTTAAATTCTCCAACTGACTTACATATCCCGGTATACCACCGGACTAGATATATGCATATGCATTCATGTACCACAGATTATTGTCTCTGTTGGAGATAGTGAGGTAGACCATTGAGGGCAGTCAGTCACAGGAGAGAGGTTCTATCTGGCGCTGTGAATTGAACTCTGGCGTAGCTCAGTTGGTAAGAGCATTTGCCGGATAGCCAAAGGTCCTGGGTTCAAGTCCCAGTGTCAGAGGAATTTTTATCCTATAACACAAGTCAACAAAATTTAAAAAGTTTTTTGTATCCGAAATAAAATGTAACAAATCTTATGTAATTTGGCCTCCTAAATTCGAAAATGGCAGTAAATCTTTTTTATTAGTTCTCGTTTAGAAGATATCGGCTATATAGCCGAGCAAGAAAATATACGTAGTTTTTAATCACATACCTCATAAACGTGGTATTTTGCCTTCTCTAGTGTACTTTATCTTAGGAGCATCTCTTACTACAGACAGCAATCATAGACGTGTTCCATTTCCCCTGATAACATCGTTCTAGAGTAGCGATGTCTTGGTGGAAATGTTCACCATGCTTGTCGCTTACTGCTCCAAGATTGTCAGAGAAGAAGACCAGGTGAGAGTGAAGGAAATGCATCTTGAGAGACATGTTGTACCCCATTCTATTATAAGCCATCAACATATTGTCCACTAATGTTCTGTAATTAGACGCCCTTTTGTTGCCAAGGAAATTAAGTACAACTCTAGTGAACGCTACCCATGCAGTTTTCTCCTTGCCGGTTAGAAGTCCATGAAAATGTTCATCAGTCATTAGTTTTCTTATTTGGGGACCTATGAATATTCCCTCTCCGATTTTAGATTCACTTAATCGTGGAAATTTATGAAAGAGATACTAAAATGCTTCTCCATTTTGATTCATATCATTTACAAAGTTTTTCATTAGTCCCAACTTAATGTGCAATGCAGGTAATATTATTTCAGTCTTGTCAACCAGTGGTCTGTAAACAATGTTTTAATACCTGGTTCTTGCTTTGTTGCATAGTGTTTGTCCTTCGTACGACTATCCCATTTACATAAAAAGCAACAATATTTCGTATAACCCTGTTTCCATTGGTAGGCCTATAGCAAAATTCATATATCGCCCGTTTCCATTTAGCCACTCGTGTATGTTTGTGGAACAAGTACGACAACAAATATGGGGTGCAAGCTATTTGTCCTGATCACCAACATTGCAACCAAAATAGAGACGATATGCCTTTTTAACAATAGGAGTTAACCGTACCTTTTGCGATATGAAAGTCACTTCTCCACAGATAAAACAAAAGTTATTTGGATTGTTAACACACTTACGCGGCATTCTGTGCCTTTCATGCCAATTCTATTACAGAAAGGATAATATATACGCATATATGTTATTTTATAATTATAATTATAATCACTCACAATAACAATTAAATCACTCCCTATTTTAACTATTTCAAAGTACACTGATAGACAGTTTTCTCACTCACAAAGCAAGAACTGAACTGAATTTATAAAGGAATATCAGTTTGAGGGTTTGACTTATATGCTAGAGCCATAAATTGACCCTTAAATTTCCGGTACAGTCTGTTTCAAACAAAGTTACTCGGCTAAAATCGTGTTTTTAGTAAAACAACCTGACCTGTGTATTGTAGAAATGAGAACTAACAGACAAAAATGGATGTCATTTTCGTGTTTAGCGACCCCAAATTAGTAATGTATGGTTAATTTTATCTCGAATACATTTGGCTGTTGACTTGTGTAATATTATCATACCACCAGACGTTTTCAGCAGGCCTATTGAAACGATAACCCACTGACGACTTACAAACTCGTAAGTAGCCTACTTGAAGGCCCGGGCTTTTTAGTAAACCAATAGAAGATTACAGTGGAATGATAATTCTTTTACACTGGCCGTGTGTAACCTAACCTGAAAAGGTAGAGTCAGAATGAAAGATTCAGTGCTTTAGCCGGGATTTGAACCACGGTCTTCGGCTATTCGTGCCGCTGACTATACCTTTCCAGCTTAGCCAAACACTACCAGTGTGAAAGAATATCATTCCAGTGATGTAATTATTATATGTACCCGGGGAGTCACTTAGTCACTTCTTCCTCTCACTTATTTGTAGACTGTCATATTTGCTGCTGTTGTTTCCCTATGAATTCATTAATACACTTTATATTAAGTCACACTGTAATATATCTATTAAATATTGCCGGTACCCTGTATCATTCGTCGGTGACAGAAGTAAATGAATTATTATTATTATTATTATTATTATCATTATTATTATTATTATTATTAATGTTGTTGTTGTTGTTGTTGCTGTTGTTGTGAATTTGTTCAATAACAAAATAAACACACGACGTCTCGTTGTAGAATCAATAAAAATAAGTGTTCCACAATTGACGTGTACAATAGAATAAGTAGCAGTAGGCCTATAGCTATGTATAATGTGTTCGTATATTAAATAATTAATTGTTATCTGGGATAAAAAAAATCCCTTTAGGCAAGCCTACAGGCTGAGGTAGATTTCGAAGTGCTTTTGGTTTAATTTATTGTCGCTGCGTAGCACTCTTCTTCTTTAGCCTTGGCATGACAAACCCGCAATAATAACTGCAAAAAAGAGGAAAGAGCACTCTTTCAAACATTCAAATCTCGCCTTATATGAGAACTATCAAGAAACTAGTTATTGATTTGTAGAGTACTCATCAAGAGCTTTTCAACGATACCCCACAAGACGTAGTTTCAAAAATTTCGAATTTCCATTCCCCCACCGCCACTCGTACCCCCCAAACCCCCGAATTGTTGGTGTCACTGTGAAATCCATAGGGAGTACTGTAATTTATTCGAACAAAGTTTCCCTCTATACTTCATAGGGGCCGAAATATAAATGTTTTAAAATTTCAACCGCCTCCCCCGACCACCCCCTGGGGCCAATTTTGCTCATTAACGAACTTGTCCGAACTATTGGGCCTAGAAATAACATAATAAAATTTGGTTCAATTATCTTCAAAATTACGGCTGCTAGCGTGTAAAGATATATATAAATATAACAATTTTTTTTGAACAGGCGGTGGTTTCGTACTTAGGGAGGCATGAAACGTAAAGATATGAAAGAATTTTTCGAAAATCATGACATGGTATCCATTGCAATAGGTAGATTTTTCTTCGAAAACTGCCTTAAAAAAGTTTGTTTGTTGATGTTAATCATGGAAAATGTTGTTATTATTATGTTTTTTTCCAATTTCAAAATATGGTCACTGTGAGTTTGGAAAGACGAGCACTGTTATATACCCCCCTTAAAACCCACGCCACCCCTATGTATTTGAACTCGTCAATGTAACACCTCCGATGTGTACTTGCCGCCATTTTGCATGATATGTGCAAAATGCATAGAAGAGCTCCGCCGTGACCAGACTCATCGAGATCAATGGGGTTCCGTGGAAGAAGAACTTTATGTATGAAATTACTGTATAAAAACCTATATTCGAGTAGATACTGCAATACTAATTAGTGGTTTGTGTCGTTTCCATTTATGATTTGAACATAACTCGTTTATATTGATTTAACCCTGGTTTGTTGTTTCTTGGTTTACAGCACGGCATTCATGGTTTAAATTAGCTTTAACGAGTTTTATTTTTCATTTTGTTGAAAAATCTCGAAAGGTCACAATTACTTTATTTACCGAGCGAAGTGGCCGAGATGATAGCGTCTTTGAATCGCGTTCAAGATGTTCATGGGTACAAACCCCGTGACCGGTCAGTTTCACTTTATTTTTTTATTTTTTTTCGTGGTTTCCATTTCCCCAGTCGTAATAGCAAACGCCGAACTGAAATATTTACTTGCCATTACTTATCCCGCTATATTTTCATGTTGCACCATAACCAGTAATATTGAATATCAGTTGAAATCAAGACACCATAAACACATAAACAATAGAAAACTAGATGCACATAAATAGTTACATGGCTTACTGGTATCCTCACAGAACCTCAGTATAAACAAAGCTGAATTAAAGAAAACTTTATCTTCCTTAACTATGGATATTGTTATTTTCTCACTTCACATTCTCATGTAGAGTAAGTGGCTAAATTTAGGATAATTGCACATTCACTTGTCTTGCAAAGCAAAACTTGAAACCCTAAAGTCTGTGTACAGGATGAATAGCTTGTACGAATCCTGCAGAGAAATTATACGAACAAAAAAATGTACAATGTATGTTTGAGTATATACCATGGCAGATAAAGTTGTAAAAAAAGGATATGTTGGGCAGAGTGGGAGAAAGAAGAGTTTTATTGGAAATCATCAGGAAGAGGAAAAGAAATTGGATGGGACATTGGCTAAGAAGAAATTGTCTGCTGAAGGATGCAATAGAAGGGATGATAAATGGGAAGAAGGTTCGAGGCAGAAGAAGATACAAGATGATAGACAACATTAAAATAAATGGACTATATGCAGATACAAAAAGGAAGGGTGAGGGAAGAGAAGAGTGGAGAAAGACCTGCCCCTGGGCAGAACACTATGAATTAATTAATTTTTGAGGCCTTACTTGTTAGTATAAACAGAGGCCTACTCTACAAAACGTAAACAAAAAGTCTGAAACTTTTCCAGAAACAACAAGAAATAAAATTTTATTCATACGTGATATTAAGAGTAAGAGAAAATTGTGAACATCCTTCGTGTCCTATCTACGGAAATTGGTTAAATTATGAGATTTCGTTTTAAAATTATTTGTATATTTTGGACCCGTGCTGATCATAGACACATAGGCAATATGTTGTATTAGGCCTATTAGATTCAGTGTAGGCTACCTCAAAACTTGTATTAACGCGAACTTTGCACGTAGAATTTCAAGATAAAAACCTAATAGGCCTACTTGACAAACTTACAGTGCTAATTGAAAGTAAAAACCGGCAGCCAACTACTATTTTTAATTATACTTTGCGGAGGAATATTTGAACTGAAAGAGGAGTCTGTTCTGGTGATCCAGTGGCCTCGGAGTCAGCGTGCCATGCTGAATAGGCCTACCAAGGCCGCCCAGGACAGATTTTATTTTTCCACAGATCCTCTTGTCTTCACAATAGACTGTAACATGAAATCTCTTCAGTGAGATATGACTGAAAACCTGCCCGATCCCCCTAATTCAGGAGAAAGAAAAAAATAGTAAGGTTTATAGGACTGTAGACAAAGAAGTCATTTAGGAGAGTGGTCGTCAATTTATTGCCTGTACGCGATAACTTTGACCCAAATGTGCCTATACCGCTACACTATTCGGTGAATTCCCACATTTTCGGGGCGAGTTGTAGCAAACGCGGCACTGGTGGCGACAACTGTATATATATAAAATGAAGTGAGCAGCCGTCAAATGAGAAAGCGAAAATCTCGTAAAGCCTTTGTTGGACGAGCAATGGCGACCGATTTAACCTTCTAAATGAACATAATATTCTCTATGAGAATTTTTACACTAAGAACTAAAATGGTTGTCTTTGGGATAGTCGCATGCAAGAGGAAGATATAGAAATGTTTTTTTTTAATGCTGCTGATAACTACAATGTCATATTCAACATAATAGTCTAAGTCAACGTCCAACATAGCTGGAAACTTTAATAATTATTTACCTGAAAATTAAAATCCACCTATTCATATTGGCGTTTGTTTTGGCTAACAAAGGTCCACGAAATATTTCTCCCTTTTTAGCCTGATCGAAGCTATTAAAAGATTGCAGTACACGATTTAGAGTGTCATAAAGTCTACAATCTCAATTGGGGCCTAGTTTATCTTAGACAGCAGTCGGTTCATTAACTCTTGGGTTGTGAGGTAACAAACTAGTTAGACAGCAATCGAATCGGTAACTTTGGGTTGTAAAGTAACAAACATGTGTGACTTTCCCGGTGTTGAGAATGTATTATTGCTTCTCGGGCTTCCAACCGGGTGAGTTGGAGGTTTGGTTCCAAGCTTTCGGCAGCTATCCCTGCTGCCATCTTTTGGGAGAAGTGAGCTGGATTGAGAAAAAAACTGCTTTTCCTGTAAGTTATATGAAGCAGTTTTTCTCAATCCAGCTCACTTCTCCCAAAAGATGGCAGCAGGGATAGCTGCCGAAAGCTTGGAACCAAACCTCCAACTCACCCGGCTGGAAGCCCGAGAACAATAACACAATTAACAAACATGTTAGAAAGCAATCGGTTCAGTAATTCTTGGGTTGTAAGGTAACAAACATGTTATACGGCAATCGGTTCAGTAACTCTTGGGTTGTGTGGCTACAAACTCTGTTCATATCTCTTTGATTGTGAGGTAAAAAACATACTTAAGTTACACAAAAAGCGATACAAAAAAAAGTTATATTTTGATATTACTTTTTCTGCCCTACCTTCGTTTCACATTCCCTTTGCCCATGCACTTACTCAGCCTTGCGCAAAGGCGTAGGCCTACTGCTCCGACAGAAATCCAAGACCTCTTAGTCTGAGTTTGTGGAAGACATGGCTAGCATAAAACTTTTCTTCAGATGATTACACGGAAAAATGTTTCAATTAAAAGTCTTTACATAGGTCTTTGTATAATATGCAGTCGGTGAACAAAATTAAACAAAAACGTTGGAGCCATTTTCGATAAAATCTCGAAAAAAACTAGACTTTTTTCATACAAAATATCAGATTAAGACAAAGTCGTCGACGGGCTTCATGTCACTTCCGCTAAGAGGTAACTTGATCCAAATACTACATTTCGGTTCGATGACTATAATTTTCCATTTTTCATCTACGCTGTTCACAGACGGACACACACACATACATACAGATAGACATACAGACAAGTTCCGAAGATGATATTTTCGGACTCCGAGGATCACAAAACGTCTATTAATGCTGAATACTTGACATCAATTTTCAGGGTCGAACGCAGTACTTCCTTTACCTGACAATGAGTCTACTCCACGGTAGAGGTGGAGACAGTAAAAATTCCAAAACGCTATTTTCTTTTTCAGGTTAGCTCAGTATGTGAGTTAACATAATTTATTTCTGAAAAACTGAAAATTAGCGGAATGTTACTTACCCATAGGTCCATGCTGAGGCCTTGTCGACACAGATTCATCTCCACTACTGCGTGCGATCGATCGAGCTGCCTCCTTTGCGCGTCTGCCCAATACCGACCCGGCGAAACACGCTTTAAACCACTTTTACTCAACAGTCACTATCGAATTGTTTTAAATTTGCGATCATCTAGGATTTTTTCTTCTACTCATGGATTTACTCATTTCGTTATTCCCACTTGCCGATTCACATGAGTTACCGTACTTCAATTCGCGAATTTGCGGGAGTTTCACTTTAACATGTGAAATGAAAGATTTTTATTTTGTTTTTATTGGAGAATTGACGCATTTTTTATTTATACTCAAATTATCTTGATTTTTAAACTTACTTTACTGTCGGGTTTTAAGATCTTTCTTCTACTCGCGAATTTATATCCTTATTTACTCCTGCTCGCGAATTTACATAGTTATTTCCTTCTATTCGCGAGTTTGTCATTTATTTTCACGAAATTACATAGTTATTTACTTCGGACTCGCAAATTTACACGATTTTTACTTCTATTCCCAAATTTATTCAATTCCTTAGTTAGACCTATACTTGTGAATGTTAACAACTTTTCCTTCTACTGTCAATTTTACACGAATTTTACATCATGCGTTGTAGGCCTAATCGCGAATTTACATTATTTTACTTCTGTTCGCGAATTTGGCACGATTTTTCTTTTACTCAGGAATTTGCACGACTTTTTACTTTTACAATGCAAATTTACATGACTTTTTATTGTAATCCCAATAAATTGTGCACTTTTTCCTTAACGGTACACTTGCAGATTTACATGATTTTGTTTTTACTTCAACAGACGGATGTATAATTTTTCTACTTGTGTTTTTACTTGATTTTACTTCTGCTCGCGAATTTACACGGGTTTTCACTGGTACTTGCAAAGTTACGTAATTATTTACCTTTACTCGGGAATTTACACGAGCTTTTAGTTCTGTCCGTGATTTATCATGCTTTTCTATTTCTACTCTTGAAACTGTATATATATATATATATTTTAAATTCTGCATGCGAATACATGATTCTTGGAAATTTCCACGATTTGTTTCTTAGTTTTAATATAATGTCAATATCTTAACATAATTTTATTGTATTTAACTCATCCGTTTACGAATAAAATTACACCGGGTCTGTTTAAAGGAATGTGTAGGAACTTTGCCTGGCGATCTCCACCTTCCATAGGCCTATATGCTATATTTCAAGGACTAGGCGAAGTTTTGACAAAAGAAAATTATGGTTATATTTCGCCAGTAATTGAGACCCGAAGGGAAAAGACCACGTGGAAGACCTAGACGTAGGTGGGAGGACAATCTTAGAATGGATTTATGGGAAGTAGGATTTATGGGGGATGATTGGATGGAGTTAGCACAGAATAGGGTTGAATGGCGGACTCAGGTAAGTAAGTAAGTAAGTAATTTCTTATACTATTTTGATAGAGAACAGTTTCCTTTCTATTTGAACGTTGTAGCGGTGTATGTTATAAAATATACACGGAAAATAAATTTAGCCTGAATTCTTCATCTATAAATATCGCATTATTTTACATTATGTCAGGAAACAGTCAAGAAGTACCTTTCCTCTCAGTCATGTTATTGCTCTGAGATTAAAATAATATAGGCTTAATGGCAGGTATGTAGGCCTATATAAAAACTGATGAAATAAAACATATCAGGCCTACTTTATAATCGGTAAAATGAAACTGTTTCAATTATACCACGCACAAAAGAAGTGGAAATCATATTACGTAATCTTGTATAAGCCTAATTATATGCACAAGCGCAGAATTCATATTCATTTACGAAAATGGATTGAACGTAACTTGTTAGACAATACAGAAATATGTTACGGTTGCCTATTTTATATTTAAACCTCAATCTTCATTATAAATAACATTTTAATGGGAGAACAAATACTTTTCCATTTAAATATTAAAGAGGCCTATCTTATAAAGTATACAGTATTCAAAAATTAAAATTAGCACACATTCTTGGATGCTAAACATCGCAGAATCATTCAGTATTTGTTAGATAATCGTAAAGAGTGCATTTTGATATCTCAGTCGTCTGCCTGTGAATGATGTCCATTATTAAATGTTAATCTTTTCAGTCATATTGATAATCACAATATAGTCCTCCATAGTTTCACCAGAGAAATTAACCAGTCCTAAATATTACTCAAACTATAAAAAATATCAAATTAAGTTTCTGAAATGACCCCCGCCGTGGTCTTGTGGTTAGCCTCGCTGATTAAAGATACGTCGGACCGGGTTCGATCCCCGGTACCTCCTCGGTTTTTTCTGAGGTAGGGAGGTCTGGAACGGGATGCACTCAGCCTCGTGATTGAAATTGAGGAGCTACTTGTTAGAGAAGTAACGGCTCCGGTCATGGAAACCACCATTACGGCCGTGGGTGTCGGCATGCTGACCACATGCCCCCCAATCCTGCCGTCTGCCTATGATAGATGATGCAGCGGTCGGGTGGTAGGCCTAGTCCCTTCAGGGATTTAGTGCCGGAGTTTTATGTTTCTGAAATGAGCATTAATTACAGAACTTCAATCTGCGTTACCTACATGAAGTGCAAAATTTAATTACACAAAAAATATAGTTTCAATTTCAGGTAGATAATTATGACCAGGCTTTAAAACTTAGTGCCCGAACCCACAGAGGGAATTGATTCCGGTTACCAACAACCTGAGTATAGGGGGTGGAGGGTGATTGCGTAGGCTGATAAGACAGTCTTTGATAGTAGTACGGTGCCTCTCAAATTGGTCAACAGTGTACCTTGTCATTGTGCGTGTTTATAAATTTATAATACGTGTTCGGCATGCCGAAAGTAAAGTGTTCTAAAACGCAAACATATATTGAAACATTTGGGAGGGACTAATATACACAAACAGGAGAAAGTAGCGTTTTGCATGCTTGTAATGTGAGTTTAGATAATGAGAAGTTATTTTGTGGTCTTCCTATATCTGTATTCTGGGTTGTTTACTATCACGTGAACTAGCATATGGTAGCTAGGGCATACGCCGAGCAAAGTCTGTACAGTACGGTTGCTGTTAACATATTCGATTTGGCACTAAGTTTTAAAGCCTGATTATGACATACGTATTCCTTTGCTGTTTGTCAGAAAAAACTAAAAAATACATTATATATTATTTCAGTCATGATATTGTTCCATAAATTAAATATGGGGATAAATATAAAAACCCATCATATAAACAATAGGCTATAGGCCTGTAATAATGTTCTTAGTAATATGAAGTAAAATAAATATTTTCTAGGTATTATTTTAAAATATCAACTTATTTCCATTGTTTCTCCAAAACAATTAATTACACCCAGTAATTTAGTCATGGGTAGGGTAACAAGACGTCCTCTTTTTTTCAGGACATGCCTTCATTTTTATGTCCTGATCCTCTGTCCCTTAACAAATTTTTAATCTTCCAAAATGTTCTCTTTTTTAATAGTTGGATGATTTTATACATTCTAACGGATGCCTTAATACTAGCCTAATGTAGACTCATTCCATAATCTTTATGGTTACAGTAGAACTTGAGTTATCCGGATTAACTAGAACCGGCCCGGATAATCAAATATCCAGACAATTGAATAAAGCATGAAAAACGTCATTCTTTTTTTAAAGAAACTAAATTGAACAGTACTGTACTTGTAAAGTGTCACATCTTGAACATATCAGTTTGAGAAATTATTAAAAATGTTTTAATTTCTTGTTTATTAACATTACTTTGATATTTGTAAACTCCATATCTATAATAGAATCAATTTCTTTATTGCTTCCAGTTTGTTCTAATTTTTTTCCAATGTCCTAATTTTCACATCCTACTGCCCTCTTTTTTGTGTAGATAGATCTGGTCATCCTTGTCATGGGTCTGGATATGGCCATTTTCATTCAACCATAGTGATTTATGAAAGAAACTGATGTACAATCACACCCCATTGTCAAATACTTGGAATCAAAGCCAGGCAAAACTATTTTTGTACCTCAAATAAGTGTAATACGCATCCTGAAGAACAGCTTGCCAGCTGATTTCAAAGGCAGATAGGAGTCATTGTTTGATATGCATTTGTTTTAGTGCATATCAGATTGAAGGTCAGATTCTCAGAAATAACATAAGCATATTTTCTTTATAGAAACTAGCAGGAATTTCTATGCATAGACATTATAACATGAAAAAGAAATATCTGTCGGAACATCTGCCAGGTTTATGATGGCTACTGCAGGTAGATCCAACTCATCTGCAACTAGAAAAAGAATATAATTACTAATAAATTCAGACTACTCGACCGCCAGGTAAGCGGATGGGTTCTGAACTAAAATTTAACACTAACAATAATGTAGCCATTGTATGAGAGAGATTAAAAGAATATTAAACATGAAAACTACTTAATTTTAGGACCATTGGTTCTCTTAGTAGCCTACTCACATTTATGTATCACAACATCTTGACGCAGTGACAACACACTGTCAAATATGAGGCTCCATCTCTTGAGAAGTAATGCTGCTCTACTTCATTTTGTTTTAGGTAGAGACACCATGATTTTAAGTAGGTCCCTTTTGTGTTTTATACCTGATATGTTATAAGTGCCTGGTTTATTCAAAAATACATAATTAGTTATCACAATCACCAACTTTTGTTGCCATTCACTCAAGTTCTTTATGTGTTTCCTTTTGTACACTGATTCTGTATAAGATCTACATGTGATTTTTTTTGTGAAAGTATGGTGCGGAAGTCCCATGTCAGGCTTATCTTTGCGATCACCTCCTTGTCTGGTTGTCCTTTTAATTAATTTCCTCTGCAGCATCATCACTCAGTCTATAACTTATTGTGGGCCATAACTCTGGAATAGGAATTGTTATAGCTCTGATGAGCATTCTCTTCAGGGGTTATGGGAACACAGGAATTTTTTATCTTCGAAGATGACCCAGGTATGGTTTTTAACGCAACAAATTCACTTTAATACAACTTAGTACACTATATACACTGACTGACTATGTTTATATTTGAAACACATAGTTTATAAATAAATGCACTTTATTTCCTTTGTGTTGCATATGGAGTAATACTTCAACAATAAGAGTGTTGAACTGTCCATGCGAAACCTGCAACATTGTATTCTGTGACAAACAAGACCTTCTATGTTAATAATTTAATAAACTTACATAGTACCATCTCATTAATTACTGATACAAGATGATTCCTTATTTCTTACAAAATGTATGTTACAAATTTCTTTCCACAGTTTTTATAAACCTTTTTATTTCTCCTGAAAAGTTGTAGTTTTTCACATAGGAGGTAACGACAGCAACGATATGTAACCTCACAGACATCTGTGATTATTGAGTCCAGTAGTGTTATATGAAATCCAAGGATGTGCTTGTAGTTATCGAGTCCAGTTGTGCCATCCCATAGATGTGTTGTGGTTAAGAGGTCCATTAGTGCCAAAAGAAACCTCATGGATATTTGTGATTATTGAGTCCAGTAATGTCATACAAAATCCACGATCTAAGTTGTGGTTAGTGAGTCCAGTAGTAAAATATGGAATCTCAGGGATGTGTTGAGATTACTGAGTTCAGCAGTGTCATATAAAACAAGGTATTGTGATTGCTGTGTCCGGTTTTGCCATATGAGACCCCATGGATGGTGTGTTGATTTTATTGAGTCCTAATGTACCATATTATGAAATCATGTGGATGGTGTATTGGGATTAATGAGTCCTACGGAACTATCCAGTAGTGGCGTAAAAAACATTGTGAGGGTTGCATTGTGATTGGTCCGCTTGTACCACAAGATACACCAAAGATGGTGCATTGCAGTTTTTATTTTTAGTACAATGCCATTCATATACCAAGATATACCATTGATAGAGTGTTTTGATTATTAAGTCCACAGTGCCTTATGAGTACCTGTTGATGAATTGTAAACTTTTTGAGTCCAGTAGTGCTATACAATAACCACGGATAGTGTATCATGATTAATGAGTCCAGTACTGACATATAATACACACAATTGTTAAGTAGATTGATATTGTTGATTGTCCACTGCCACTCTTGTATGTGAAATTACTTTTAATTGGTGCTAGTTTAATATTCTCTTCCAAAGGCAAGGAGTCCCAGAAGTCCATTCTATTTTTATTCAACTCTTGTGCCATGTTCAATCGAACTGGTCCCAGACCCAACTGCATGTACCCTATCGTGATGGGAGATAACTGGACTTGCCCAATGTTGAGGTACTGCATACCATAATCCATTGGTGTCCATGTCAGATCACTCCAACTGTCCCCATCCTTCATTTTCTGAGAAGGTGTTGGTGTTCTGAAAATAAATCAAAATCTATAAAAAATAAAATCATATGTGTTCTAGTGCTTCTTCCTCTGCTCCTAAACAAGATCTAGCTATTGAAGTTGTCCAGAGGAGAATCATTGATTTCCCTCTGCAATAGTAAAAATAAATCCTTGAGCCACTAGAGGACAAAAACAAAACAATATCGCTATTAACCCTTAACAAACAGATTACTAATAAAATAATTACGTCAATGAAACCTAGACAGTCTCATAGATTGAATGTGATACCATCTTATCTATTGAAAGTGCCACCACTGAAAGATATTATTTGTGACCAATTTACTAAAATTATGATCACTGTCTAATATTATATTTTCTGAGAAAATGAAATATGCTATAATTAGACATTTTCTTAAAGGTGTGGAACATGAGAACTAAAAACTATCAACCTATATCTCTTTTATGTACGTTTCCTTACCCATTATATCCCAGCACTCTATTTTTAATTCTACGAAAAAGTAATTAATTGACATGAAAGCTGTTACAATATGTAACATTAAGCTTCCTATTATTTCCTTCACTACTAGATGTTTTAAATACCTCCAAATTTATACTAGGCTACCCTATTTTAAATTTTCTTTCAACTTAGTAATGAATTTGCAACTGTTTCTTTGAATTTCAACAACTTGCTCATATTCAATCGTTTAATTCAGAGGCAGCCTCTGATCATGTTGCAGTATTGCACAATGACTAGTTTTTAACATAAAGAATATTTTAGCATAGACTCCAAAATTCAACAAAACTCCCGGGTGTTATTGACAACAATCTAAATTGGAAAGAACATAAAATGTATTGCTAAAAACTAAACAAAGCATGCTAAGACTTGACATGTCTAGTGCAAATAACAAGCCTGCAAATCATAAAAACAGTTTACTACAGTTACTTTCACTCTATAATACCTTACAGCATAATGAATGAATGAATGAACCACATGTGTCCCATTTAGGGCTAGGGCTTCCCTCTGATGAGTGGTAGCTCGGTTAGAATCTCATATGGTGAGCTGGTCCATATTAGCTTGGTGAACACTTCACTTTCACTAAACTTCTTCTAGCAACTCGGTGTGTAGGCCTCTCCAGACATCTCTGTTCTTTGCTCCACTGGACCAGTGTACCCTGGCGCGCCTTCTGAAGAAATCTACCCACCTTGTTCTTGGTCTTCCTCTCTCCCTTTTCTGATCCAAGGGTCCCATACAGTATAGATGTTTCCCCATCTGGTACCCGGAAGTCTCGCGACATGACTTCCACTTCAGGCTGCATGCGCACTGGGCCACATTGGTTAGTCCTGTATTCTTCCTCAGTCTTCCTGTTGGAATTCTGTCTCTGAGGGATATCCCCATTATCCTCTGTTCCATCTTCTGTTGGGAAGTTTTTATGCCACTCTTCTGAGCTAACACCAAACTCCTTGTCTGGCATCCATACAGAAGTAAGGGAAGATACAGGATTAGTGTGAGGATATTCTAGAGAATGTGAAACAGTTTTCAAAATACAAAAAATAATCAATCAAATTATAACCCATTCATCCTCTAGGAAGTTTTGCATATCAAATTTTAAATAAACGGTGCAAAATATGTTGCACAAATTTTCTCACATATACATATCGAAGGCCCTGTTAACTTAAAAAATACATTTTCAGACAAAAATTGATCTAAATAGAAGATATTCAGAGATTAGTTTGTGCAAAACCGTGCTCTTTTTTAAGTTTGCCCGTATGCCCACAGTTCAAGTTGAAAGTTCCGAGAATATTTCGATCTGACATCATACATCTCGTGCCACTACAGCTATGCATTGAAATGTCATGTGTAGCGACACACCAGTCTGTGTTTGCTAGTTCATTCTTGGTGTCCTATCATGCCTTAACATTATTATAAATGTATTAGTTTCTTGAGTCTTGTCTGGAATCAGGTCAATCAGTTTGAGTCCAAGAAAGACCAGAAAAAAAAAGTTGAATCCAGGCTGAATAAATATGCGTAATACTGGCTGATGTGGCTGCATTAGAATGTGTTTCATCAGAAAACTCATCATGAGTGTTTCTGCTGTTGAGAAAGTGTCATGATAAGAGTGCTGAGTGCTGCGTAACTTAATTCCTTTCTGTATGTTGTATCGAACAGAGACACGTTGAACACTGGTAGGCACATTATGATGGTGAGCTGGAATACAATTTTGAAAGGGAAGAGTTAAGAGTAATGAACAATAGGAATATGCGAAATTCATCCTGAATCAATTCTAGGACGCCCTTTGGAAAAGGAAAACATAAAAACAGGACCAGCTCGTCCATATAGGTGAACAGGCAGCTGCCTAAGGAGGGAAATTTTTAGAAACATTTAGGTGCTGCAACATTTAGAGTCAGACACACCAGAGGAAGTACTGAACTACATTTGCATTCACAACCTTGAAACTGGGTTCTCTTGGCATTACCGATCTCTGTGGCAAGCACAGAAAGAAGTTCTCAAAACTAAAACTAATTAAACATATCTGCACAGTTCAATGAGTCAGGAAAGATTTTCAGGTCTTGCTACAATTAACACTAAAAATGAGTTAACCACTCAAATAAATGTAAAGTCTCTTCTCAAAGAGTTTGCCAAAATTAAAGCAACTCCTGCTTCCTGAAGAAAAACTTACCTGTGTTGTATTTTCTGGTTTGTTTAATGTCAGTGCATACAAAGATGTAAACCAGTGGAAGTCAACTTCGTCTTGTGATGATGTTTGTGGAGCAAGTGCACGCGAATCCCTTTTGTGTGACGTTAGCAAGAGCGCACGGTAGTGGGGGTATTTAGAGTATGCTAGAGCTAGGTACTAGAGGACTGATTCACTTTAGCTCTGTGGGTAGAACAACTTCTGGTTGGAAATACGGAGCATTTTTCAAAGTTAACGGAAGTACGCGATCCTGATAGTGTTCTGTCTGCAGAATGTGTGTTAGTTCTGCTAAACCTTCTTCTTCAGTTCGAATCGAGGTTTCAGGTTGTGGAAAACCTTTCTCCAATATTTAAACTTTCTGCTACCCCATATTCAGTTAATGTCAAAGACTTTCCTTGCCAAAATCAGTTGGAACTGCTAAATGTACAATGCGGCAATCGGTTAAAGGACAAATACGAACGTTAAGTTGACTTGGGTGACTTTTACACACATTTCTCTGAAACCAGGTTGCCGAGACTTTATGCACTTACAACATGAATGTTATGTATGTTTGGATCGACATATGTAACCAAACAGTTTTTTCACTAATGAAATGTGCAAAGCTCAAATGAAGAAGTACATTGTCAGATCACAACCTAACATACAGTCTTCGATTAAATATTGCTCCAACATTAATCCCAACATGGACAAACTTGTTAAATAAAAGAGACAGGAAAGTCAAAAAATTGTTATTGTAATATTGTATCATCTAAGGTGCAGACGAGCTTGTATGGTAATTAATTCAGTTAGTTTTTATTATTTTTATTGGAGTATTTATGTTAATTCAATTTATGTTTATTTTTTGTCAAAGAACATAGATTTCGTTGAAAGGCAATTGTTCTCACAGTATAGAAAAATAGAAGAATTATTTACTACTGTAGGCCTACTGTAATTAATCGATAAACTATCAAGAAAATCAACTCTTGTTTCATTAACTCGGAAACACATATTATATGAGTTCTAACCCCTAAATTTCTGCTGTCCAAAATACTGATACCCCTTTCATTCCCCCTGTTCACTGATGCCACCATTTCACATACTCCTTGCAGAGGTATAACGTGAGAAGTCAGAGCAGAAAGCAGTGATGTCACAGAGCAACCTTCTGTCCTTGCCTGGTGTTTACCTATTCAATTAAATGTATTTTTTTTTTTTATTTAATCCCCATACTGTCTAGAAATGTTAAAACTTCTTCATAAATATGAGGCGTGTCCATAAAGTAAGATTCCCTGGGCCCAGTTACAGAAACAAAACAATTTCATGGACATATATATTCCAACAGATGCAGCAAGTGTTCAGCTATTTTTTAACATATCTCCACCGGAACTGAAACATTTGTCCTACTGCAGAACAAACTTTTAACACCTGTGTCATAGAAGTCTGTCACTAGTTCCGGGCTTTAGGGTGAATGTTTAAAAACCTCCCAGCTGAACTTCTGCAGGAGACTTGCTAGGGAGCATTTAAACATCCACCCTACAGCCTGGGATTTCCATATTTTCCTACACCTAAAGAAATGACAGGGAATGACAGAGAATGCCAGAGAGGCAGAGATGTTTCACACAGTGGTTCAAATCTCTGGTGGCAGACTTCTATGACACAGGTGTTCAAAAGTTGGTTCCACAGTATGACATGTTTCAGTTCCGGTGGAGATATTTTGAAAAATAGCTGAACACTTGCTATATCTGTTGGAATGTCCATGAAATTGTGTTTTGTTTTTGTAAACAGCCCCAGAGAAACTTACTTTATGGATGTGCCTCGTACAAGCCACTATCATACAAGCCCAATTCAAACCAATTTTATTTATCCACTTACCAATATCAGGCTAGAGAACGTGAAATTTAATGTTTAATCAAATAGTAAAGAGTGGAATGACTGAGGTGGTAATATACGGGGGTCGCTGAAATTATTTCTTGCCTAGGGCACCATAATTGTGTTATAATTAATGCTTATCCATAGGCAAAATCATACTTGGTACGAATTTTGTTAACTTATTTACTCAATGTTTTCATTAAAATTTTTAGGCTTCATGCATTCAGTAGGGATTTACCGTAGTATGTTTCGACTTTATCTTAGCATATGTAATAAAAACCCTCAACATTAATATATTCATTTGGTTTGAACGAAGTTTCAGCAAGGCAGAGACAATTACACTACATTGAATCCCATCTCATATTGGTGTAGAGGGTAATGAAGAATCTGATAATTTTGATAAATATATCAACATAAGTTAATAACTTTATTCATTCACTTAGAGAAATTAGAAATTAAATTTTCCTTGAGATCTGAAAGAGTTGAATTCTCCATCAAACTCAGGAGTGAAGAGAGATCTCAGCATTGGTACTAGAAATGCCAAACCGAAATTATCTTGTTTCAACATTCAGTTTGGAATGACAGGAATGTTGTCAGAGAAATACACATCTCTATCTAAATAAAAGGCTTTGTCATGACTGAAAGAGAATCAACGTAGAGACTTGGAATTTGGTAGTACCTTCGTTTCATAATGTAAGTGCTCACTAAGAAAGGATTTTGAAAAATTTTGATTTTAAACGCCAAAAATCAAATGTGTTTGAGAATACTTAATCCCTTTTTCCACAGAATTATCAAATCCAAATCACGGTTCACATGACAACAGTGTATTGTTGCCAGTGGTCTCAGGTAGGTTTGGAAATAAATGAAATGGGACTTCGACAAATTAGAGAAGCTATCAATATAATTCATGTTATAAATAAATATTAAAGAATGAAATCCACGAAAATAATGCACAATATGCTGCAGTCACATAACTTTCTCTACCCTGGACATAGAGAAAACAATACGAGGTATGGTAATATGTATATTATTATATTGCAGGTTTTTGGGGAGGGAAATATGACCCGAAACGGTTATATGGTAACATGAGAATGAGAAATAAAATATTCTGCAAAGACAATACGTACAATTTTATGTTCCGGAATTTCTATTTCTTCTTATTTCAACTCCTACCAGGCTTGGTGGATAGAAGCGATGGGTTGAAAATTTCTACATCTCTAGAGCCATAAAAAACTATATGAAGCGTTTTCTGAGCAAATAGTTTGAATGTGAGAAGTTGTTTTTCTTCATTTCAAATTCTAAATACCTAGGCTATATAAGGACCTATAATTTGAAAATTGAAAGTCCTTCATAAGTTAATTTCCAATCACAAAATACAAAACCCGGGCAACGCTGGGCCTTTTAAGCTAGCAGCTTTATATAAAGAAAATATTTGTGTACTTACCCATACTTTGCAAAATTTGTCCAGAGTGACAACATAAGTTGTTGTACTTCTTTATCATTGGCACTCTTGTAGGGAATGTGGAGTTTCCGATGCCTCTTAGTGTAAACATTTAATTGAAATAAGTATCTCAGCTCATCCCCAAGACTCACACCTAGAATAAATGCATAAACATATCTATGTAGGAAAACTTTATAAGCTTACAATTAAACCATAAAGGTCCTCTTTAAAAGAACATTATTAGTTTACAATAGATTATTATAACAGTTCACTATAAAAAAGTTATAAGTACACATCAGAAGTAAAAGCACTATAATCGGCACTTTCTAAATGTGTGAAAAGGCTCTAGCAGTAATGAGAAAAGGTAGGGAAAAAAATATGTAAAGTTTAAAATAAACAATAATGAATTCTGTACCTGAGAAGAAAAAGGACATATGTCCAATTTTTGTTTAATTTGAGTTAATGACAATTTTGTGACAGCACATTTGACTGCATAATGTGGAAAGGAGGCAGTTGTCCTCCACACAATTTACGGTTTATTACACTGTATTATAGGCTAATGGTAGGTCCACACATATTCAGTGGGACATCCGCCTCATACTTCTAATTTGTAATGAACTGTTTGTGCATTGTTGGACACCTCCACCTTTTTACCTCTCAAATATTGGCATATTTTCATGGAGTTGGACTATTTATTTTTGCTGGATGTAGGTAAGACATCAAAGTTTGTTTCCACCTCCAAAAGCATATCTTTGTATATAATAATCTTTATATGGAACTGTGTGCTTCGCAACAGCGGTTGTGTGCATACGCCTTTAGGAAGCTGCCTGCTGTAGGGCTGCGAGGGAGAGAGAGCACTGTTGCTCCCACAGTGCCAACCCTGGAGCGCTGGTGGAACTTTTTTACTCCGCATATGTTGTACCATAATCTTGAATGTGATCAAGTGTAGAGTTAATTTATTATCCTGTTTCCAGCTGTTCTATTTGATTTTTTTTTTTCTTCAGTTCTTCTATTTAACAGAAAACTTTAACATGACAGATCAAGGAGAAAATTATTGATCTTTTTGCCCAATTTAAAACAAAAAGAATGGAATTAATTTTAAACGAATAGATTAGGCTTGAACTGTAACAATTAGGTTAAAGTAAGTAAAAAATATTTACAATTACAATTACAATTTATTGTTCCAAATTACACGTGTTCCCTTTTACACAATTTTAAAACAAAGGCCAAAACTTTTTGGAGCAGCACCCCCACTAACTTCAGCTACCACTGCCCCCTTGACTCCCCATGCCGATGCCCTTGTCTTGATTCATGCCCAGGTGTTCGATCAAGGGAATGTCTAGATGAATGGGGATTTGTATTGCTGTAATAGAACTATCATTCTGGATGAATAGGAATATAAGTCTTTTCTGGAACTACCTTTCTGGGATGACTGGGGATTTAAATTGGTGTGATAGAACTTGAACACACTGGGGTAAATTGCTTTAAATTGCTTTGGTAGATTGTACTTAGCTTTGATGGATGAGAAGTTATATCACTGGGGTTGACTTTTGACTTCCAGATGAATGGAGATTTAATTTGTGGAGGCAGTGTTACCATCCACTAATGAGATTTTATTGTTTGATAGAACTCTCATACCTGGGTGCATGGCATGGGCATGTGGGGGCAACCTCCCCCCTCTGGAATGCCTTATGGATTCATTTACTTTTTGGTACTCTTTATCTGTCAACCTGCAGATGTCGTATGGAGAATAAAAAATATAAATATTCTATAATGAGTTTAGCAAGCCTTAATTTATTATAATTAAAACTGCCCCAGCATATTTTAAATAATCCATCACCAAAGCTGTTTCTCAAAAGAACATAATCTATTAATTTAAAAATGTTGCTGCCTCATCAAATTCAGCTGGAGTTAAAAACTACGGATTTGGTCTAATCATTTGATTATTGATGTCCGAAATTGATTTTCAGTGGATCATAATGCAATATCATTTGTATGGATTAGCTTTAATTAGGAACCAGTTCACACTTCACTTATTGAAATGACTGTCGTAATAGCACTAATTATTCATGATAGTAAATTTATTATTATTATAATTTAGATTAATTAATAGGAATCATTTTGTTTACTATTATGTTTGAGTTTGCCCCCCCCCCCCTTAATAAAGTTCCTGGCGATACTCCTGGTGCATGGTCATGTACTACTATGTCAGCATCTCTGTGTTATAATCATAATCACGGATATATTAAAACATTCTGAATCTGAAATAATACCGAAATACTAGGGCAACATAACTGAATTCAAAAGCGATTCTAATTATGTTCAAAGTATTTATGTTGATAGAAAATCAATAGAGAAGTTTATTGTTCATACCATAATCATGAAGTGATGTGGCTAAGGTAAAAGAAAACACCCCTCTGTAGGCAAAATTGTACTGGTATATGCTACTGTGTCCAGCCTGGACGTGCAGTTGTGCAGTTTTGTAAGTTCCATGGTGGTAGTAACGATCTGACAGCATCTGTTGGCAACATAAACAATATTATTAATTACTTAACAGTGTATGTCCTCTACTTCATAACTGTATGACAGACCTGCCAATTGTCAGGTTTTCAACTTCCTGTTTTCCATATTCTCTGTATTTTCTTTAAAATTTGTGTTGTAGAGATTTTTATAAATATTTTGAGCTAATTATTGTTGAGCTACTCTGCAGAAATTTTCACTCCCATGTGTTTTTCTGGTCCAAAACTTGTAATACCTTGGCACACCTTACAACCAAACATTTTATTTTTTGCATAAAGGCACTCGTTTTTCTGAAAGAAGTCATTTTTCTGAGATAATGTCCAACAATTGGGCCACTCATGGTCAGAATTGTTTCCCTCCTAAATTGCAGTAAAACTACTGGTACTTAGAAGGTATTCTTCACATTCATTTGATTGACATTGCAAGTTTCAAAAGCATCTTCATGCTTTCTTTTATTTGTACTGATAAAAAATAATTATTTATTTTACTCATTTCACTTCTCTACTTATAAACCACTTGCACCCTTACTAAACATCTACGAGGTGTGATAAAAAATACGGTGAATAAATATAGTACAAACAAACTAATAAGCTTACATACAATTTGAATTGAATGAATGAATGAAATTAGCCGTGAATACGTCCCTTAAGGGCCATGGCCTCCTGCTTGTGCAGGGAATAGCTCAGTAACTTTAACTCCTTAAGTGAGCAAGTCCTAGGGAGTTTTTGTTCGACACTATCACACTTCCACTAGTCTCTGATGTGTAGTCATGGGTGACCCAGTAGTTTCCATATTTCCCTGTCTTTTGCCAGTCGTGACCACTGTCCTGCTACCATTTTTAAATGGTCAGCCCACCTGTTCATTGTCGTCCTACATGCCTCCGTCCTGATCGTGGATCCCACACGGTGATTCAGTGTGTCCATCTACATTGATCCACCCGTGCCACATGACCCCCCCCCCCCCATTTCCCTGGGTTAATGCTTTTGTGACCATGTCGCACATGCCTGTTCTTCTGCGTATCTCTTCATTTCTGATCTTATCTCTCAGTGACACTTGAATTTTTCTCTCCATCAGTCGTTGGCAGGTCTGGAGTGCCTGTTTTGCCTTCCATTCAGAGACCACGTTTGGCAGCCATATGTCAGAGTTGGTATGACACATTTTTCCAGTACCTCAGATTTCGTACTTATTTTCTGCTTCCTATCCATCAGAATAAATTTTAAAGACCAGAATTTCTTCCATGCCAGACCTCTCCTCCTTTTAATTTTTTTCTCTGTGCTTGTATGGGGAGATATATATTTTTGTCCTAAATAAACATATTGTTGTACATATTCTAGAGGTATCTGGTTTAAATGGATTGGCTCTTCTGCAGCATTTGTCATTACTTTTGTTTTTGTGGTGTTCATCATTAGACCTGCCATACTGCTGACTGTATATATGACCTTGAGCATTTCTTCTAATACCTGTGCAGATTCGGCTACCACTATGATGTCTTCGGATGTGTGAGTGTTGTTGGCCATCTATGTTGATTCCATACTCTGGTTTCCATTCTATTTTCCTGAACTGGTGCTCTAACAGGCTGGGGAATAGTTTAGGTGAAAGGGAGGTTACCTTGCTTTACTCCCCTTTCTATCTTGAACTCCTTTCCCTCTCTTTCTGTCTTTATTTTGGCCTTGCTGTTGTTGTACATTTTCTCAGGATTCCGACATATTTGGTTGGAACTCCCTGTTGGAGTAGTGTTCCTTATACATATTCATGTTCCACGGAGTCAAATGCCTTGTTATAGTATGTAAAGGAGATGTAGATTTGTTGGTTGAACTCTTGCGTCTTTTCTATCAATTGTTTTGCAGTTTGGAGGTGATCGATCAAGCTAAATCCTTTCTAAACCCTACTTGTTCCACTGGTTGGTCTGCGTCAAGCATTTTCGTTAGTCTTCTGGTAATAATCTTCATAAACAGCTTGTATAAACTGGATGAAAGATTGATTGGTCTGTAGTTATTGATGTTGTCCCGTGCTCCTTTCTTGTGCAGTAAGATGATTGTGCTCATTCCCCATTCTGTTGGTACTTCTTTGGATACAATTGAATATTTGAATGTTTGAATGTTTTTATTAGTAGTCATTAACATCAAGCAAGATGTTCTGGACAGTGTCAAGATAAAATACAATACAAATTCCAATACAGTATGCTAGAATTACAATAAAAAATTAAAAGATATTTAAAATACCAGAACAGCATTCAAAGTACCGGTACTCATTAACATTGTAAAATGGGTTTTGAGCCAGCCATTTAAACACTTCATCTTTAAAATAACTGAAAGATACAGTATTTGCCCTTTGGGGCAGTTTATTAAATAATGACACAGCCATCTGGTCAAAAGAGTTCTTGGATTTTGTTAATCTGACAGGAGGCCCAAGAAGCAAGTGATTGTTTCTTGTAGAATAATTGTGTATCTGGGTCCTGTTTACATGGTTTATAAGATTTTTCTTTACTCTTAGAAGACAATAATAAATATACACATTAATAACAGTTAAAATATTTTCACTTATAAACAGTGGTCTACAGTGAGCAAGGTAAGCAGACCCAGTCATTATGTGCAAAGCCATTTTTTGTAGCTTAAGTACCTTAGGTACAGCATTACTGTTACCCCAGATACAAATACCATAGGTTAAAACACTGTGGAAAAATGCATAGTATGCATATTTCAAGTATATCTTTGGAATCTGAGTCTTTAGATGTCTAAGCAGATATATCACCCGTGAGAGTTTAGCACAGATGTTGTCAATATGGGCTGACCATGTCAACTTAGAATCGAGCGTTATTCCCAGCAGCTTAGCATTACTTAAATCATTTTGATTGTTGTTATTATTACATAATGAAAACAGTATGTGCTGAGTTTTGTTCTCATCTTGTTGAACGGTTCTGTGATTGATGGTATTAGATCTTCTTGTTATTGTTGTTAGATATTCATTGTATATGCCATCTTCACCAGGATACTTGTTACTTTTCAGTTTGTTTATTGCTGTTCTTACTTCACTTGAAAGGATGTGTGGGATGTCCTCTGTGTTTCCACTTCCTACACTCGGGTCATAGGTTGAACTTTTTTGTTGTTATGTTGCTTGTGTATAGTTTACTGTAGAACCCTGTGGCTTGTGTTAGGACTTCGTCTCTTGAATTCTGCCTTTTCCCCGTGTTGTCTTGCACTCCTAATATCCAATGCTTCCCCTCTGCCATCTGTTTTCATATTTTTTTGACTGATTTGGAGTTTTTGATTACCATCGTTATTTGTTTGTGGTTGTGTTCTCTGATATCTCTTCTTATTAATAATAATAATAATAATAATAATTTATTCATCCATTGATCAAAATACATTGATATAGGACACGTCTTTACAAATACAGAAATTACAAATTTTTCTCACACACACATGTACACTCATACAAAGTTTTTGATTTTGGTACAATTCTAACATTTTTCTATTAGCTATAATGTTTTTAAAGTAATGAAGTTGTACAGTAAATAAAAAAATTTATATCATTTTAATGACTACTTGAATTTAAACATATACACACAAAAATTCATACATCCGCACATACATACATACATACACACAAAATACAAAAATACATACACATAATAAACATAATTATACAGAAAAATAAATACACATACACAACATCTTTGACTTAACATATTATGAGTTAATTCGTTTTTTTTTTTTTTTAAAGTAATGACTCAGTCGGATATTTTAACATGGTAAATTATTAGTCTTAAAAATTATAGGAAATTTAAAGGTTGACGTCACTCACATGAGTTTTTGTTCTTCCATAAAAGTCTTCTACACTATAAAAACAGTATTTTAACAAGAATTTTTTTAAAGTTTTGTTAAATTGAGTAGTGGGTAGGTTCTTTATATAGGCTGGTAGAGAATTATACATAGATAGACCAGTATTCATAAAGCTTTTATTATACAGTTTGGTATTGTGGGATACGGCGTGCAAATTATTTTTTGTTCTTGTATTGTGGGAGTGAAAATCTGAATTTGTTTTATAGTCCTTTATGCTAATCTTGACAGATTTTAATGTTTCAAAAATATAAACACATGGAACCGGTAGAATCTGTAATGATTTTAAAAAATCTCTACAACTAGTACGCATGCTCACCTGCATCATTGCTCGAATAGCTCTTTTTTGTAAATTGAACACTAAGGGAGTGTGTGATGAATTTCCCCAAAAGATGATACCATAAGTTAGTATAGAATGGAATTGGGTAAAATATAAAATTCTGGTAGATTCTAATCCTAGTGATTTCCTAATAGTAAGTATTGCATAGCATGTTGAACTCAATCTACTTATTAACTTCTGAATGTGAGATGACCAATTTAAGTGTTCATCCACCCATAGACCCAGAAATTTTATGTTCTGCTTGTATTCAATGATCTTACCCTTCAGTCTTATCTCTGGGTGTTGTGGTTGTCTATTTTGTACATGGCAGAAGGATATGGCTATTGTTTTGTCCAGATTAACAGATAGTCTATTTACATCAAACCATTTGGAAAGATGAAGAGAAGTCTCATTTATTTTGGGGATTATATCATTGGAATTACGGCCTGATATAAACACAGAAGTGTCGTCAGCAAAGAGGGTAGGTTTACCAAGTTTAATACACGATTCCAAATCATTTATATATACAAGAAAAAGAACAGGTCCAAGGATGGATCCCTGTGGTACACCATACTTTACTGATTTCAGGTTAGATAAACGAGTAACATTTAATTTACAATTTGCATAATTATGAGAAATTTCTACTAATTGCATGCTTGGTGTGTCTGTTTATTCCTTGTAGGTCTCTTGTAGTTGTGGGTTGGTTTCCAGCTGTGCCTTTAGGAGCTCCCTTTGTTCTATCATATTGATGGTTGATTCTTTGTGCTTGCTCTTTCTCATCTGCCTGGATCCTGTTCTCATAGAGTCTTTGTCTGCTTGGGTTATGCATTATTTTTCAATGTTTGAGTATAATTTTCGTGTTTCTTCCCCCCTTCTGTTTGTACATTTCTTGTATGTTTTCCTTTAGCTCAGCTAAGTACTTCAACTGGTCTAGCCTTGCTGGTTCAGCCAACCTTTGTTTGTAGTAGTGTCGTTTTCTTCCTTTAATGTTTATTTGAGTTCAGACCATACTATGATCTGTAGCGAATTTTACACCATTTAGCACTTCTATGTTACTTACATCTCCCACCTGATCTGTAAGTATAGTCAGTTTCGTTCTTGGTTCTCCTTTTGGGTGCTTTCCATGTCCATCTGCTGTCAGCTGGTTTTTTGAAGAAGGTATTTACAATTTTCAGTCTGTGCGCCTATGCAAATTAGATTAATTTTTTGCCTCTTTTGTTTCTTGATCCGTATCCATATGGGCCCAACAGCTCTTCCTCCTCCGATTCTTTGAGTCCTATTTTACTATTCATGTCCCCCATTACAATTGTGCTGTCCGCTGCTTGGTTATTGAGTGTGTTTTCAAGCACGCTATAGAATTCATCGCTCTCCTCTTCTGTGCTATTTTCTGTGGGGGCATAGACTTGTATTATGGTCATTGATCTATTGTTAATGAGAAGGGTAATACTGTAATTCTTTCTGATATCCCGTTGATGTTCGTCACATTCTTTTTCATAAGCTTCTTGATTAAAAACCCCACCCCTTTTTGACCTTTCGTCTCACCGATGTAGCTAAAAATGTCTCCATTCTGTTTTTCAATTATTGATTCTCCTAATTGTCTGACTTCCCTTAATCCCAAGACATCAAATTTGATATTTTCTAGTACATGCTGAAGCTCCTCTTCTCTGTCCTCTGTACCTAGGGATCTGTCATTTAGCTTTGCCAATACTAGTTTTGATTGCTGTTTTGGGGTTTGAGTTTTGGTGGTGTGTGTACTAGTGCATGTGGGGACATGGTACCATATGTTGCAGTCAGTTTTTTATATCTCCGTTCTTTGCAGTAATGTCCTTCCAGTGCCCTTTCCAATGCAGTCTCACAATTTCGTTGAAATATTTATTGCAACAGATATAGCAAGTGTTCAGCTATTTTTCAACATATTCGCCACCGGAATTGAGACATTCATCATATCGTGGAACCAACTTTTGAACACTTGTGTCATATAAGTCTGCCACCTGGGATTCAAACCACTGTGTGACAACCATCTCCGCCTCTCTGCAGTTATCTGTCATTTATTGAGGTGTAGGAAAAGATGGAAATCACTGGGAGCGAGGTCTGGGCTGTAGGGTGGATGTTGGAACATTTCCTAGCTGAACTTTTGCAGGAGACTTGTAGGGAGGTGTTGAAGCCTCCATCCTTCATCTCAGACTGTGAACCCAGAGATTTTCATATTTTCCTACTCCTCAAGAAATGACAGTGAACAACAGAGAATGGTAGAGTTAGACAGAGAAATGGAGGTTATCACAAAATGGTTCAAATCCTAGGTGGCAGACTTTTATGGCACAGAGATACAAAAGTTGGTCCTACGGTTTGACAAATATCTGAATTCCGATAATGAATGTGCTAAAAATAGCTCAACACATCCTGTATCTGTTACAATAAATGTTTCCTTTAAATTGTGTTTTGTTTCTATTAATGGCCTGTGGGAAAGTTACTTTATGGATGCGCCTTGTATATAGGTATATATTTAGTTTTCTCATGGATTGGTTTTCATTGTAGGATCATTTATTATCTGTATTCATATGCAATTATTTGTATTCAGGTGCAATATGCCTATTGACAGAGAACATTACTGAAAGTCAAGGTTAGCAAAGGGTAGATAGGATGGAGAAGAAAATGAACAACACCTTTAGAAAGCATCCAATGCTTAGACGATTAGTTCAAATGCTAGTGTTCTATAAAGCTTCAGAAATAATAGGTGTAATGATTGGTAGGTAAATGGCCATATAACGATGGGGTTGTACTGCAACTTAGGCCTGTGCCCATCGCTGGTGTGCTGGAATTTTGTCCCGTAGGAGTTCTTTTACATGCCAGTAAATCTACTGACATGGATCTGTTACATTTATGCATAAGTAAATGCCATCGAGTCGGCCGCGGTGGTCTAGAGGTAGCATGCCCGCCTCTAGATCCGCAGGGCGCGGAATCAAACCCGGCCGCGGTCGATGGATTTTTCAGGACGTAAAAATCCTGGGCACGGAGTCCTCCGGGAGGGACTTTAAGCTGGGGGTCCTGTGTCGTAGATTTACGGCACGTAAAAGAACTCCAAGCCTAAATTAGAGCCTCTGGACAAAATTTCTCGGCCCTTTCACGTCCAAGAAATACTTAGTTTCCAGAGGGGGGTTGCGAGGCGATGGGCTTACCACCTGTCCCTCTACCCTCTCTCGGAAAATAAGCATATCAAAATTAGTATAGGTAATGAAACCTCCATTGGAGGCCCCTTCACCCCACCTGGGGATCATAGGGTACCAGACAGACAGACAAATGCCATCGACCTGGGCCAGGATCGAACCAGAAACCTTGGGCACAGAGAGCCAGCACGATACTAACTGTGCTCCCCAGGCCGACAGGTGCAATAAAAAATGAATGTTAATGAAGATCATGATCAATTAGCTGGTCAGTTCTCCTCTACATTATTTTTCAGTCTTTACCTGGTTCCTGAAAGGCAGACAACTAGCAATCAACATAAACAACAACATGACTCCCTTTCTCACTCTATATAAAATCAATTATGGTTGCAGTCATTTCAATTTAAAGACAATAGCATGAATTAATTATTTTCTATCAAAATTAAATCCTTCTCCATCTATAAATATTTAATATTAGGCCTAATGTAATTAATTATTCTATCATAATTATTTATAATATATTAAATCATTTATTGTAGGAAAAGTGAAGATGGTCAAGCAGCAAGTTAATCACCACTCAGTAGCTATTGTAATATAAGGACTATATAAATTACCTAACTTCATTTAAACTAGGGAATACCAATACTTTTAAGTAATGTGAGATAATAGAAAATCCTACTTTGCGTCAGAGATTTTCAAGGTGAATGTTGTGGAATGTGGGTTGGTTGTAATGGCTTGTGCCAGTCTTTATCCCATATATTCCTATTGGTAATAACTTTCCACAGGTTTTACTACCTAAATAAAAGTATAAACTCAACATTACAAAATAGAATGAAAATCAGTGAATAGATTACAATTTTATTTTGATAATGGAAACAATCATAGTTTAAACATTAATAACAACTGTACAGAACTGTATGCCCAATTAATATATGATGTCTAAAAGCAAAAACACAAAACATATTAAAAACCTAAACAGACAAGTTGTGTCGGCCATCTCACCTCATCGAAAGAAACGATAACTGAAGTTAACTAAAAATAAACAGAAAGAAAATAATCGAGATAACACAAGAACTGGTGGGTCAAAAGATTGAATTTAACTCAACACAATAAATATAGAAATGGAAATTAAAGAAACAAAAATAAAACCCAGTAGAAAATGAAAAGACTAATAAATTAAACTAAATCCATATATCTTGCTGTAAGGGTAGTCCTGGCTGGAGAAATAAGGTAGGAGGACACGCCCCTCCAGTCTTGATTGGCTGACTCCCTAGTACAGAATGCTGGCATTGCTAGCAAGCTTTAACCTCCAACATAAACAAGAAAAATAAACATGAACGCAGCCCAACGGACTTGACGTCAATACATAACAAAAGCGCAGCATATATAGACTAGACCAAGAAAGCAGAAAACATATAGGCCTACACATCAAGCAGTTACCAAACATAATAAGACATATAGTAACTGGTGAGATGATAGGGACCCAAAACTAGAAAGTGAGTCCCAAAATTATAGAATTGAAATACTCAAAATAATAAGTGGCATTAATAGCTCATATAACTTATGGTTGTTCTGAGGTTTGTAAATTTAGATAATAGTCTTATATTCAAACTTATTTGCATTTAGTGACTTAGTTTGGTTTACCAAATAAAATAGTTAACTGAGAATCCTGGTGAACCACTTACTGTTAGAGTCCTCATGTCCTGTTCTGGAGATTGGAAGTGGAAATCGACATCATAGAAACGTGAGATGTTGCCCAACACGCTATACACATTGGTCACAGTCACACTGTCTGGAAGCATTAGTAAGCTTGGCCACAAATCCCTGTTTATTCTTTTCCGAAGTAAGTTGATATTCAAAATGGCTGAAATATGAATACAAGTTCTATTACATATGAAGAGTGGTATTACAAGTGTAACAGTATCAAAGAATGTTATTTAAACTTACGCACAAAAAAAGCAGCTGCAGATTGCGTGTTTCCTCCAATTATCCATGGGATGTGTCGAAATTTTCCAAGAGCAATCATTTGTAATGGGTCCTCTGTCATATATGGTTTTGGATTACGGCTCGTTGATTTCTCCACAACTGGGGCAAAACCTGGGCCTGGTAAATACCATAAGTCCTATAAATCATTATTAACCTTTATTAACCAGTTACCAGATCCAACAGTTATGGATAGATATGTAGTTTAGAGGTGTACATATTCTGATTTTAGCTTGCTTGCTCCTTTGAAATTCTGCAACCAGCCACTTGCTTGACTAGAAAGCAAGCCAGATTACAACGTTGATAAGAAATACTGTCGCTATGAGTCACAAGCTCTTCATAACTTGGTGGGTTTCACAAGACCTAAGGAAACTGCAAGGCCTGACGGAAAGGATATGAAACTGGGTATATCAGTGCACTGGTAAGTCGTGCAGTTACGTAGTTGAGGAACTTCAGATGTGTTTAGAGAATTTTACCCTGAAGGAAGCCGAGGAGAAACTAAAATGTGGAGAGTTTGAATTATCAATGAACAAAGGTAGGCCTACTAGTCTGGCATGGGAAAAATTTTCAAACATTTTCGAGAAAACATCATGAAATCATTAATAACAATAACAAAAATCCCTTTAGGCAAGCCTACAGGCTGAGGTAGATTTCGAAGTGCTTTTGTTTTAATTTACTGTCGCTGCGTAGCACTCTTCTTCTTTAGCCTTGGCATGACAAACCCGCAATAATAACTGCAAAAAAAGAGGAAAGAGAACTTTTTCAAACATTCAAATCTCGCCTTATATGAGAACTATCAAGAAACTAGTTATTGATTTGTAGAGTACTCATCAAGAGTTTTTCAACAATACCCCACAAGACGTAGTTTTGAAAATTTCGAATTTCCATCCCCATACCCCCACCCCCACTCGTACTCCCAAAACCCCCGAATCATTTGTGTCACTGTGAACTCCATAAGGAGTACTCTAATTTATTCAATCAAAGTCTCCCTCTATACTTCATAGGGGCCGAGATATAAATGTTTTAAAATTTCAACCCCCTCCCCCGACCACCCTCTTGCGCCAATTTTGCTCATTAACGAACTTGTCTGAACTATTGGGCCTAGAAATAACATAATAAAATTTGATTCAAATATCTTCAAAATTACGCCGCTAGTGTGTAAAAATATATATAAATATATATATAAATATATATATATATATATATATATATATATATATATATATATATATATGTATTATATATATATATATATATACATATACATATACTGTATAAAAATATAAATATCACAATTTTTTTAACAGGCGGTGGTTTCGTACTTAGGGAGGCATGAAACGTAAAAAAATGAACGAATTTTTTGAAAGTCATTAGGTACATTTTTCTTCGAAATCTACCTAATAATAAAAATAATAATTGTGTTAAGACGCTAAAACGATTTTTAATACTTTATCCACCTTTTATTTATCTGCATGATGAATTTCTTCTACCAGCATGTAGAAAAGCAAGAAAGTATTACCTACACTTAGCAACTACAGTTGTTTAGCTGATAGGAATGTCGCAAGCTTATTCTGGCTTGCCTAGGTTGGGTTTGACCTGACCCATCAAGCTTAAAGAAACCTGCCTGCTTGCTAGCTATGACTCTGGCAACTTGCTTGCCTGGCGTTCAAGCGGGTATGGGCAAGCTAAAATCGAGATTTGTACACCTCTAATGTAGTTACTCAGTCAACCTTTTTCGAATTACTTTTAAGTTTCCACGTTTAACCAGTGTATAAGAATTATTGTAATCTAGGCCTATAGAGGAAAATAATTGTCCTGGGCAGGAATCAGACCTGAATTTTTAGCTTTTTATGCTGACACCATTAGGCTCCCACATGATGTATCCAGATCCATCCCAAATTTTTTTCTAGACCTCTTTCGACCTCACTATAGATATTTGTACATCTAGAGCAGGGATGGGAAGGAAAGCACTGGAAGTGTGAAGTTACCCTCCCTCTCATCCCTACTACTGTCTTTCAATTACAGAATAGAGATAACTAACCAGGTTCATTCTGGGATTATTCGCATGGCAGATAGAAAGAATAAGGAAGGGGGTGAATGAGGTGTAGATCATTTCGCACGTGCAGTTCATTACTTCCCGAGCCTGATCTAGAGTGTAGCAAGGATGCGTCAGATTCTAATGCCTATTTTAATTATAGAATTTGATTTATCCAAACTTCCAATGCTTCTATTTAATGATAGGCTTTCAGTCTTATCTCACCGAAGAGGTATATATTGTAATCTATAGAGGAAATTTGTCTAGGCCAAGATCGAACCTGGGTTGTCAGCTTTGAACGCTGAAATCTAGACCACCAGGTTCTCATAAGATGTACTCAACCCATTCCAAATGATACTCTAGACCCCCTAATGACCTTGCCACAGATGTCTGCACATCTGGAGTGTAGCGAGGATGCATCAGACTGTGATGCTTCATTTAACTATAGGTTTTAAGTTAAAGTTTCAGTGGTTTAGGTAATGCAGGCTTTTAGTCTTATTTCGCTGAAGAAATATAATGTATAATCATCTATTGAGGAAAATTTGTCCTTGTTGGGAATCGAACCAGTGTTTTCAGCTTTGTAAATTTTGTAGGCTACATCTATACGGTATATAAAATTCTTCAGAGAGGTAAGATTGAGTGCCTGTCGTAACAAAAACCACTGAAGGCTTAAGCAAATCGATAGGAGTTTAGAGGAAGATGGGTCTGGTTACATCCTGTGGGAGCATAGTGGTCTAGGCATCAGCATACAAAACTGAAATCCCAGATTAGTTTCCTCCCAGGACAAATTTTCCACCAGAGATTTTAATATAATATATCTCTTCAGTGAGATGAGACTGAAAGCCTGTCATTAACTAAAAGAACTGAAAGTTTGGTTAACTTATAATAAAAATAAGCATCAAAGACTGAGGCATCCTTGCGGCATAATGGAACTTTGTGCCCCATGCTGCTCCCCTTTCCACTCGCCACTCGCCTGGCCGGTTCCCTGCCTGGCTGCTTCCCACGTGCCACCCCACTTCCACGCAGTGCATTCCACCATGCCTGTAGCCACTGTTCAACCTCAACACCGGTAATGAATAATTGCAATTGACATGTTACCTAATATTTCACAATAAAAAACCCCTTGCACCTCCACATAATATTTCACAATTATAAAAACGACCCTTGCAACAAAATAGGCTATTTTACAATAAAAAAAATACCCTTGTACCATACATAATATTTCGTAATTATAAAAACCCCGTATTATAACATAAAATGTGGCTTAATTGAAAAGGAAAATTCCCTTGTTCAACACTACTTATAAAAACCGATTCTTGCATTAAAACTCATGAAATCCCCCTAACATAACTCTAATATACGAAAGCTTCCTTGAGTGCTCAACATTCACTCGTGGCGTAGTGGTCAAGACTCCTAGCTATAATGCTAGGGGTCCCGGGTTCGAATCCCGGCCGATCCAAAATTTACTATTAGGAACAGGTCCCAAATAGGTAGGTGAGGTGAGAGGAAGAAAGGAACGAGACGGGAAAGGAAGAGAATAAAGAAGAAATAAATTATTTTTTCTGTTTTGTCAGTTCATTAAGAGATGACGCCACTGTCGCTACTAGTAGTTCAAATGCCACCGCTAGGGGAGGGAGTTAGAGAATTGGAGTGAGGGACTCGCATGGGGCGCAAAGTTCGGTTTTCCCATCCTTGCTACATTCTAGATCTGCAAACATCTACGGCGAGTTTGTTAGGAGGCTAGAGGAACATTTTGAAATGAGTCAGGTACATCTTGTGAGAGCCTAGTGGTCTATGTCAGAGTGTACAAAGCTGAAAACTTGGTTCAATTCCCACCCGGGAAAAGTTTTCTCTATAGATTACAATATATAGGCTATCAGCCTTAATAATAAAAGCTGCTTATATCTGCGTTGAACGGTTGTTTGGTTGTTCACCGTGCAAGTTCTGCATAAGCCGCATTACCAATAAAGGGTGTGTAACTGCCAAGTTTACACCGGGTTTGTACGTCCAACGTCATCAAATATGTCACTCTATTTGTGACGTTACTAGCCCCTGGCTATGAAGGGACTGCTGAACGCCATCTATCGGTGCAGCGGCAAACAACGATGGATCATCTGCAGAGTTTCAGTATTTCATTATATTGTTTTCAGAAAGCTGTAATCATGGGTACAAGTATAGAAATATGTCCCGCAAACAAGGAACAATGTTTATAATTCCGCAAAAGCAGCTCAGAATATGCGTAGCCTCAAAATTCAATGTCAGACATCTACGAAACGACCGGCTGTTACGGATATCGGCCATCTTGATTATTTACATCAAGTTTATACAAGGGTGCCAGGCTGTGTAAAGGTTGCACACATTCAGCCTTATGCAAGGATTATTAGTACAGTTCTTCTCCTCAGCTGTGTATATTCCTGGTATAAATGTTACAACTGGATTATTAGTAAGACTGTATATATATAGGCTTTGTGTATATACATAATGGTATATCTTCAGTGACATAAGACAGAAAGCTGTCATGTGCTTGTTTTCACTGTATTTCACATTGCGAAAATATAAATATTTTTGAGAATTTCATGGGTATGATTTTTCATTTATGAATAGTAGCCAAGCAAATAGAAACATAAAAGCTTAGAAGATGAAAACAGTTTTCTCACCTACTCCTTCACCCACATACACTTTCATGATGCCCCATCATAAAGGAATATTATCCAGCATAATATCACTTATTGCATTGCAACATGAAAACATACAAAAAGCTTATTTTTATGCTTCCCTTTATTTGTAAATAATTGTAGTTAGAAAAAGTTTAATAATGCTTCTGTGTAATTGCAGGAAATTCATTTACAATTGATTGTATGATTTTGTTTAGTTGTAATAAAGGCACTTAGCAAGGAACATGTATACACTGCCATTTAGTTGTAATAAAGATATTAAGTTACTAGGGTTCAGATATTATGACCTAAAAAGGTGGAAAATATGACTGCAAATATGACCTTAAAATGACTAAATAGGATTAAAAAATCCTAAATATTACCTAATAAAAGAACGTATTTTCTAAAAATTAATATTCCAATTTAAAAACATTTAATGACACTAAATTGTTACATCATATTATTTCAATCAGATAATCATTTTTTAACAGTTTTAAAGATGATCTACAGTTTTACTTGTAAATAACTTCTAACCTGTTAATGTTTCCAGATAGCACAGCAAATGTGAACTGAAAATATTTTAAAATAGGTCTATGTCTATTGAAAGTTTTAACAAGGAGGAAAAGGTAATTGTGCTATTACTTGTTATTGTCCCTTCACATTTCAGTTACAGTAAAACAAAACTATTCGTGACTCTTTTTTTGGAAAAAGTTTAAGTCGACAATTTAGTACACATACTGCATAATTGAGCTCTTCTTCTGAATTTATAACTGAAATATGACGTTAAATTACAAATATGACAAAGACCATGTATATAACCAAAATGTGACTTTATAAGCAAAATAAAAACAGTCTGATTAGGATAACAAATGTGCAATTCATGTTCAATTTGTGTTTGCAGCAAGAATGGAGGTCTTAATAAAAATATGACAAGTCATAAACATCCGAACCCTAGATATTACAGAGAGCCTGTTGTTTGTTTGATGTAAGAAATTCAATTAAAAACAGCCCATGTACAAGATTCTTCTCTTTAGCAGCAATACAGATTATATGTCCTTGTATATAGGCCTATAAAGATACTTACAAAGAGCTTGTAAATGCTTCTGTTCAATTGTGTAGGTGAAATTCCTCGTAGACACTCCACTAGTTTGTTACTTGGTGCAGTTGGGCATCCCACAAGATATGCTTGTTTCTTTGCCTGATGTAGTGGGTTTTTACTCCTTGCCCATGGCATTATGGCTGTTCCCTCCATTGATATTGCACGATGAAATAAACCTGGTATGAATTATAATACTGTGGTTAGTAAGTTTAATCTACAATGCTATTAGATAGAAACTAAAAATTGTGTATATATTTTAATATCTCGCTTATTTTGAAACAGAAAGTTGTTTTGCTTGCAATGCCTTTTACAACATTTGTGCTTTATTTTTTGTGCAAGTCAACTGTAACATGATATCATACATGTGTCAGCAGTGGTATTATTTACCATGACTTATCTTCACTATTTCATCCTATACCATATTCATTTAAATTAATATCAGTTTAAATTTTCTGACACAAAATACACCAACAAAGAAATAGTTGACAGTCAATAGCTGCATGGTCTACTGTATAGACACTGACTGGTCTACTGAACTCCTGATATGGCCTCGTTGTTCAAAGGAGTATAAATATAGCTGAATTAAAAAAAAAGTTTTTATAATAGTTAAATACTTGACGTTGCAAACTAGGATTACCTTTGGTGGTCCGGACAGCAGTTTCACACTATTTTAGCGCATCATCAGTGGTTTCCGAACTGCTACTGGGTGCCTGTGTTGTGGCCCTAGGTTGCGTGGGTGTTGTGTTGGTCTTGAAGGGGTGGGAGTATTTGGTGGGGTTTGAATGTCGGATATCGTGTCAAAGAGTGTGTGTGATTTAAAGTGAAACTGGTCATTCAGTATAGATGTTGGGTGTTTTTTTGTGTGTTTGTATATTTCCGGTTGTTTGACATAATACCCAACATTCAAACCCCACCAAATACTCCCACCCCTTAAAGACCAACATGATACCCACGCAACCTAGGCCCACAACACAGGCACCCAGTAGCAGTTCAGAAATAACTGATGATGTGCTAAAATAGTGTGAAACTGCCGTCCAGATCACCAAAGTTTGCAACATCAAGTATTTAAGTATTATAAAAACTTTGTTAACACAATAAAGTATGGACACCCATACATACAGCTAAAAAAAAGTGTACTTGCCATCTGTCAAAGGTGACATCATGTGGTAATGCACTGAGGCACCCCCTGCACCCTCTCCAAACACTGTGATGCTGCTGGGGTTTCCACTGAATGCCCGTATGTTTTCTTTTACCCAAGTCAATGCTGCAACTTGATCCTTCATTCCGTAATTACCTGGTGACTCATCATCCTGTGTGCTTAAGAATCCTACAAATGACATTACATAGAAATAAATTTAAATAATTTTTAAGAATATTTTTTTATATAAACTTTTGGAAAGTACAGCCTACACTAGATTAAAAAAATATTGAACAAAGGCAGTATGTCTGTATAAAAGTGTCTAGAGTTCAAAATGAATACACTGAGTTCTGGAATTATTATGTAGTGCAACAGTCAACATCTTGATCCTTTCACTTCTTAATTAGTTTTGTTAATTTACTGGTAATTACATTATAATTATTGGTTATGTCTCTTTTCTTCTTCTTTCATAAAATAAAAATAATAACAATAACAAAATATGCCATACCAGTGTCTGGCCTTGTTTTAGTCTTGTGTGATATCTTCTAAGTCTGTTCTGGATATATCTAATAACTAATAACGAGGGAGCTGATTTTTATGTAAATACTGTAAATATTTTTCCTGGTAATAGATAGAAGACTAGGCTACAACTAAAACTAGAATTCCGAATGAGAACCCAGAAGCTCATACATGAAATTCTATTTCACATAAAAACACAGATTTCTGTAATATTTGAATGTAACTACATATTGTTTAATAATTTAGATATAAATAGATAAATTGTTATATCTTCCATATATTGACGGTGTAATTTCCATACCATTGAGTTCAGCTGAGCGAGACTGTTAATTAATTAATAATTAATAAAATTATTAATTGGCGGCACTCATATCCAACCCCAACAGCCTCAAAATTTCTTTGTAATATGTACCAAAAGAATTTCCTTTATAAAATTTGGTTTTGGCGAGTCATTCTCAACATGATTTCAATGAAAAAAGTAATTAAAAGTGCCTATGATGAGTTTGGACAGTGACAAGTTAAAATGATTAGTCCAAATCTTCTTGGTCCTATTTTTATCTTTCCATTTAGTAATTTGTTTTATGTAACTCCAAGCTTCATTTGTATTATTTTCCTCAATCCATTTTTTTAAAGTTGCTTTTTTCTGTAATATCCTACCTCTTTCTTTTCGTTCAAAACCCATATATTCTCAAGTAAAAGATGTTCATTGTGGTGTCCCACAGGGCTCCATATTGGGACCACTTTTATTCCTAATATATATAAACGATTTAGATAAAACTATCAAAAATTGTAATGATATCAAATTAACAATGTTTGCTGATGATTCAAATGTTTTAATTTCAGTAAGGGATATAAATGAAGTAAATCTAAATCTAGAGAAATTAAAAGAGAGATTCATACCCTGGTTTCATGAAAATGGTCTTATTATGAATATCGATAAAACAGTTTCAATTGGTTTCCATCATAAAGTAAACAAAAGTTTCCTTTTCCCTGATTTTATTTTAAATGATACGAAGATTTCTTACAAACATCACACAAAATTTTTAGGTGTGGGCCTATGGATTGATGAAAATTTAAATTGGAAAGTCCATGTAGATAACTTGATGAAACAACTTAGTAAACTTTGTTTTGCCTTTATAACGTTAAAGAATTTGGTTCATATGAATATTATTAGAACAGCGTATTTTGATTATTATCATTGCCTATTAAAACAGGGTATAATGTTTTGGGGGGGGAATGAAGATTTCCAATAGAGTTTTCAGGGTACAAAAAAGAGTAGTACGAATAATCTTTAATATTCCAAGATTCAAAAGCTGTAAACAATATTTCAAAAAGTTAAGCATTATGATGTTACCATGTATGTACATATTCTATGTTATTTTGCACGTAAAATCATTCATTAATAAATTCAAAACAAATTCAGTAATACATTCCCATAATAAAAGTAAAAGTTAAGTGATCCCTATACAGGCCATGGAGGCCCAGAGGGTTCCAGGAGGTTGAGGCTCCCAGATTTTGGACATTCGGCACATGAAGGTGGTAAGGTTGTCAGCCCTACGCACCGGCCGCCTTTACCCCCAGGATTGCTCCTGGTACTCATTTCTGTTAGAGGCTGAGTCGACCCCAGGGCCATAGTGCCACCAGAAGGATTAGGCCAATTGAAAAATCTCAACGACCTCATAGGGAATCAAACCGACCTTCCGGTTTGTAGCGCAGCGCCTCAACCACTATGCTACGGCGTACCCCACATTCCCATAATACAAGAGGAAAAGAGAATTTAGCCTTAATCAGTCACAATACAAAATTATTTGAAAATTCTCTCACACATAATGGAATACAACTTTTCAATAAATTACCTACCAAAATTAAAGAAATTGAATATTTTACCAAATTCAAGACTCAATTATCTGCTTTCCTATGTAATGAATCGTACTATTCTGTAGATGGAATATTTGTGTTATTAGATGGGCAAATTATATGTGTGTTTATTATATTCATTAAGTTAAATTAATCTATTAGAATTGTATGACGTATCCCATATCATGTAATGATATATTGGACGAATAAAACAATTGGATTGAATTGAATTGAATTCCTTTAAAAATTCCATATAATTATTCTTTGGTAGTATTATATACAGTACACACTGCTTATTATGACCACTTTGGGATGCAACTAGTAAGTTAGCCAAAACTAGCCAAAAAAGAATTGACAGTTAAGTTTAGGCCTATTTATTCTATACGATAATACAAAACTGTGAATCATTGACCTGCTCATAATACAATATTAGACTGCAAGCAAATACATTTTCAATCAGTAATTGTTCTTTGTTTCTGGTTTTCACTTAGGAGTCCTGTCCAGGAGAACAGAGTTCATTGCTGAATGGAAACTTTTATGCTATATAACTATGTATTTATTAAATTCCGGTTTAAAAGTAGTTCCATAGTTTAAATTTAACTAAATAGGTAGTTTATTATAGGCCTACAATTTTGATTCTATATGATACTGGTATGGATTTCTGCTTGTGCACACTATAACTTACATAAATATGGAGAGAGAACTATTATATGTGTGTGTATAAGTTTTACATCTAGTGTTGTAAAAATTAGGAATTTCTGTATTATTCATCATATATTTTGTATTATATTTTATTTAAAAAATTGTTGAATTGTATACAAACAAAATGTAAATTGTCATGAATATTCTTCTTACAACATTTCCCATTCCCATGCCCTATCCGGGCTTCACCCAGCGTCAACATCAACTTTATATTGGGAAGCAAGAAGGAGAATGGAGTTCATCCAAGTCCTTGGGCATTAGACTACTACTACTACTACTACATTTCCCATTCAAGATCCACCTGGTTTAATGTTATGACATTTTTAAAGTATGGTATCATCAGTCATACCGTATGTCAAAGAGGCTACAATAAGAATAATCCAAAAGAATGTCCCAAACTGAAGTCGCAAGAACATTTTCAGAAGAGACAATAGGCCTACTCTTGAAAACATTGGAGATGAATGAAAGTAGGCCTAGGTTTTAAAAACTGAGATAATATGGACTTACCGAAGACACCGAGTCTGTAGTTAAAAGTAACCAACACTACATTTTTGTCGATTAGGTACTCTGGACCAAACATTGTGCTGGATCCTGATGAGTAATAGAATTGTCCAGGAGAAATGAACACCATCACATCTAACAGTTCTCCTTCTGTTGCATTCATCTAAATAAGGAAAGGAACACAGTTAATCCTCTCGCTTACCTGGATTTATATATAGGCCTATATATATAGGCTACACAATAAGAGGAAGTGTTTGTCTGTCTGTCTGTCTATCTGTACACAATGCCCAGCGAAATCTACTGAACGCAGAGATATGAAATTTGAAACGTAGATGGACTGAAGGGTGGCCGAATGCACTTCAAAGCCGGATTTTTTACTTTCACTGTTTGCGAGTTATGAGTGAAAACTGGCATAAAGCACGATTATTTTTCGCTATAAAACATCAGTATTGAAAATTTTGCATCGGAATTGATATATTGGCAGAAAACTTGATTTTTTTCGCTATCGAAGCAGGTAGCTTTGCTATTTTTTGTCACTATGAAGGGATTTTCTGGGCCAGGGAACTCAAATCTGAGGTTGTTTTTACCAAGCAACACTTTCTAATCGTGGAATGCACTTCAAAGCGAGATTTTTAGCTGTTTCATTAATTATTAATCGTTTAGTTTAGGCCTATGAATGTTTCACGTGCAGGTGTTAATAAATATGTCTTAATGATCTTGCTCTTAATTTTTAATCTTGGGCGATGCTACGGGGACTTGCTAGTATCAAATCAATAAAGATTAAAATAGTTAACTAAGTTCACAAAACAAATTTATTATTACAGGCCACCATTATTAGCTATTGTGGAAAGCGATAGCGAAGAAATTGAAGATGCTGCTGCAGGGCTATCCTCTGAAAATCAAACAATTGTAGACAATTTGTAGTTTTCAGAGGATGGCCCTGCAGCAGCAGCCAGTAGGCCTACTAGATGATGCTGACAAACACAAAGAGGATAAAAGGGATGTGGAAGAAGAGGAGAATTTTCCGGAACTAGATGAAGTCTAAGAGCAGGAGGATTTTCTAGAACTAGATGAAGTCTACAAGACAATGAAATTCATGACAGACATGTTGTAAAGTCCCTGTACAGAGGAATTTACTTGTCTGCAATACACACAAATAGTTTCTATACACAGTTATAAGACATTATCCGCCAACATGTTACCAAAAAAATTAAGGTGTTGGTGGAGGAAACGATGTTATTCAACTTTCACCGAAAAAAGCATTTTTTAATATTTTTGGTTTTTGTCATTTATGACAAGACTATCTGAGCTACAAGAACCAGCTGTAGCTCAAATTAAAGCTTATTAAATTGCCTACAACTTTTGTTCTCTTGACTTTTCTGTAGAACGTGTCATTTTGCCGGTATTCAGTTCGAAACACGAAGAAAACTTAAAATTTTAACTTTTTGGAAAAAAGGTCAATCTTTGAAAAAAGCCGTATCTTGGTAACTGTATAACTTACAACAACGATTTTGATCTCATATTTTAGAAAATTTAATTTACTTTAAAAAATCTAAGAAAGATTCTTTCCAACAAACGCATAGTTTAGGAGATATTGTTGAAAAACCGAAAAAAGTCCGAGAAAACCGGTTTATTTCGACCGCCATTCAGCGAGCACAGGTTTCTGAGGGTTGCAAATCTGGATTTGTGATCCCAGTAATGGTCCGAAACTCCCCTCCAAAAATCATTAATACTCCATTTAATGTAAGTTCTGATGTAACAGTTGACTGGGCTACTAGGCATTATTCCATTTAAAAATTGTATGTTTGCTCAAAAAACACACTTTCTAAGTATTATTCAAATCTGTTTATAGGCTAAACGTACGACCCGTGTGACTACCAATCAATGCTGTGAAAACCATACATCAATAGCACTTTCCATGTCCGAATATCTGCAGTGCAAGTTTTAGGTGATTCACCTTGTATATGTGTGTGTGTGTGTGTATATAGAGCAATGACATTTCTTTCCTAGCAGCAGATTAGTCAGATCTGCCTGCAGTGGTCATTATAAACTGAGCCAATGTTCTGACGGGTATTTCCTTTCCATGTTATAGTGTTCATGAATAGAAATTCCTACAAGTTTCTGTACAGGAAATGTGCTTACGTAAATTCTGAGAACCTGATATGCTGTACAAACAAACCCATGTCAAACAATGACTCCTATCTGCCTTTGAAATCATCTCTCAAATTGTTCTTTAGTATTCATATTATATATATTTGTAAAAAAAAAATTAGCTTTATTTTGCATTTATTCCAAGTACTTGACATATGGTAGCATTGTATAACAGTTTATCCTATGACAGATTGACAATGGCTACTTTCATTAGGAGATTTTTGTTCTATGACGTAAAATGTGTATGCTACAGGGCATTAAAGTCATTACAATTTAGTGCTCATAAGTCAATAATGAAGCGAAACAGGGTTAAAATTTTCATTAAATTGACTTCATGCCAGGGGCGGATCCAGAGAGACATTTTGGGGGAGGAACCAAAGTAGAGAGGGAAGTTTTTACTCATAAAAATTAATTATTCCCAATATACAGTTGAAATCAAAATGAACACTTCGGCATTTTATTACAAATGTATTACAAAATAATGAATGCCGTTGCTTTAATTTAAGTATTTGGGTTATGTTGTCATTACAAAATTTATTAGAAGGCTGACCATTTGAATAATCTGTGCTTAATGTTACAAATTTTGGGGGAGGAAATTTCCCCCATTTCCTCCCCCGTGGATCCGCCCCTGCTTCATGCCTTCTTAGTGATCGACAAAAACCTGAATCATAATAATTTATCAACAGTTATATTATAATTCAGTGTTCTCTTAATCTGCAAAATTTACAGACTAATCATATGACTGGCCAACACTGCATTAGTTTTTTTTATTCATTATACCAATGCTAACTTCAAAGTTCATTTGTTTTGCACTTTTGTCAAATGTTATAAGTCAGTGGCGGCCATGCCTTGGGAAATTATATGCTGTAAAAGGAAAAATTGATTCCATAGATAAAAAATCTCCTAATAAAAGTTGCTTGTATATGTCCCATCTATACACAGGTAAAATATTTCGGTGTTATTCATTAACACCCTGTATATTTTGTTTTACATTCAATAAGCTTGTTTGCTGTCTGGTGTAAGTGATAATGTGTACACAGTTTTCAGTCCCATGTCATAGTCTTTCATTTTTGACAGTTTTGTACTACTTTAAAGGGGTCTTTTTCGTATCTTTTATTATATTATTGTATTTCTTTAATGGAAAAAAATTTAAAAGTTCTAAAAAAATACCCAAAAATGGAATTTACAATAATTTGTTAAAATTCAAATTATTTATAAACATTTCCCAATTAGTGGTGATGAGTTCTGAAGTAAAACTGGACATAGATTTCTCTGAGAAAACATGTTTACTTATAAAATCTTTCTTATTGTTATAAAATCTTTCAGTTGATATTGATTTTTTTTTTTCTGTAGGTAGCTTAAGCTATACTGCAGAATGGTCCGAAAGATTAGGATTGGTAATTCCTGTTTCATATTCCCTTACATTATCTTCCAATATAATATTGTTAAGGCATGTGAGCCCTCTTGTAGGTTCTTTAATGGTTGTTCACAGGAACTCAAGATATTATTGAATTCAACAGTTTGAGCATCATCTTGTATTACATTGATGCTAAAATCACCGCATATGATTACCCTGTATTTTGGCTTTTTACAAGATAGAAAACAAAACAGTTTATCCAATCTTAGGTAAAAATCCTCAATATTACCAGATGGGGATCTATATATGACAATGATGATTATGCAGAGCATATTTAGAAATATAGCAGTAATTTTAAAATCAAGTTTGACTGAGAGGGAGTCACAATCTAATCCATACATAACATTAGGCCTATTTTATTTTAATTTTTGAACAATAATACAATCGAGATAAATAAATTCTTTATTATCTCCTGACAAATAATGCAAAATTATGCAATAATTCAGAATACCACGCCTCCAAATACTCCTCCCTTCCAGCCACTGCAACAATTAACATTGTTAGCAGTGACTTACTTTCAGAGCCTCCTCAGAGACCTCTAGAGATAGCATAGGAATTATTGCCTGTTAGATCAAATTTTGTTCTGAAAATTGGCTAGTAATTATTTCTCACACTAATTATTTATTAAATTTTTGTACTGGTACTCCCTTCTAGAGTGGCCTTTGCTGTCATGTAGTCCTATACATATATTATCAAACTCACCCAAGGAGTATAGACATTGAGATATAGACAATCCTCACTGCCTCTCATGACTGGCAGAATAAAAGACGGATGTACACATTCGTCGCCCTCTCTTGTAGCACTTAAAGTATCAACCCATTCCCATGATTTCAAGGGCTCTGGTGGCTGAAATGAAATTAATTGTAAAATTGTTTTTAGTTTGTGTTATTTATTTGCAACTTATGTGTTTTTTATTACAAATACATATTTAATACATATTATATTATAAGATAATCATATGAAAAACACATGACTAAGCAAAACTGCTCATTCTCAAGTGCAGTTCTTTTAAGAGACCATGGGCAGAAGAAAGGAAAAGAAAAAAAAGAGTGGGACACAATTAATGAAAAAAGAAGGTTTAAACAAAAAGACTGAGGCCTACCTTGAGGCACTTTAAAAAAAATTGAGTTACATGCACTGAAAGGTACAGGATGTCACTTAGAATTGTGGGCATGTGGATTTTGGATTGTCACGATTGCCCAAACAAAGAAAAAAATTTGTAGGCTACACATAACTGGCCTTCACAACATACAGTACAATGTAGCCTTGATAGGGAAATAAGCTGCATCACAGTTTTATTGTGTTATTTTAAGAAATCACAATATGACACATTAATTATTGTTTTCTTTAGCCATTGATACACACTGCTGATTTTTTCATTTCATTAGTATATATTGCTAGAAATGATAGCAGAGGAATAGGCCCACCAGTTTGTTGAATAATGATAATAAGTTACTTGAATCTTAGGAAAATGTAATATTACCTAAATAATTAAACTTATGAGGAGGTACAACTTTAGGTATGTATTTGAGTACTCAAATAATGCCCCTTGGCTGAGTGGTTAGATCGCTCGCTTTCCATCGCTGGAACCTGGGATGGAATCTCAGTGGACCCATGTGGAATTCATGGTGGACAAAATGGAATTGGGACAAGTTTTCTCAAGGTTTCTCCTTTTTCCCATAATGTCATATAATATTTACCATTGCTCCAATCATCGTAATATGACCATTTTGTTGCAATAAAGGAATTAATTTTTGTAAATTTATTTAAATTACGGTAAATGAAATTAAATTTTTAAATGACCAAAATGAAATTAACTAAGCTTATTGATGTTCCATTTTATTTTGCATTATGCTAATATTATTGTAATAGATTTTTAATGGTTAAACTAATCACAGCATAGTAATTTTATAATAGTATGATCAAGGTAATTTTATTTTGCAGATACTGATTCAGCGTACTAACAGAAGACAGAAACAAAGTATATAAGTAATTTATTGAGATAAATCCATATAATTTCTTGTACTAATTTCTTAATAACATTAAATTTCCAAAACCATAATTATTTAATAACTAATTTTATAATAATAATAATAATAATATTATTATTATTATTTATTGTGTTAATCAGTATCTGTGGGAAACTTGAATGTCAGCCATACTTATTGAATATCTTAAGTTTTGAGTTTTTAGAATGCCTTGTAATGACAAATGACTATCTCAGTGATCATTCAGCTGTTGGTGATTCTCAACTTTTGCAATACACAAAATGAACTAAATTTATAATAATATTAATATAGCATGAACAGAATTTATTTTATTTTAAATAAAGGTTGTTTGCTTGAAAATTGTTCCTCATAACAGTGTTCAAAAGTGAACTGGTATGCAATACCAGTACTGGTAAACATGATTAGTGGCATACCGTCCCCTGGGGTAGTTTTCAGGTGGCACAGTTATGATTCTCATAATATAGCCTATTTTCTGCTAATATTTCACCAAAGTAACAATTACTTGCTAAGATTTTAGATTTTATTTGTAGATTTGATGCTACTAGCGCTATAAATTTAAAAACCATTTTCTGAATGGAATATACTCTTGTATTGTGTATGATGTGAGATCAGCCCTGTCAACATGGCAGCATCTCAAAACGTTAATTTCTAATTATATTAACTACATAATGTGAAAGAGCATTAAGTGAAATGAACATTGTTCTATCACTTTCAAGAAATCAACTTGATATTAACAGTAATTAACCTCCTCTTGTTGAAGCTGATGGTACCTTCCATAAATATATTCAAGCCAGAGATAGTATATTGCGACACAAGGGCGGAAAGGCACGTTTACGGGTCGAGGAAACAGATTGAAAACCCGAGGCGCAGCCGAGGGTTTTTAAGTTTTCGACGAAGTTTAAGTGTGTTGCATGCTATTTTTTGCACGACGGTTACTTATATCAATTTAATTATATTAATTGTGATATTACCTGAAAATATTATGTAAATACAGACTTGAAGAATGGTGCTTATTTCAGAAAGGGATTCGCATTTGTTATTGTTTATGGCAACCGAATATTTATAAAGCGGGGAGGCCTTGGTCATTTCTGCTCGCAAATAAGCATTTGCGGGCGGTAAAGTAACTTTCCGCCCGTCGCCCCTAGCAACAATTCACTTTCCGCCCGTCGCCCCTAGCAACAAGATTGCGTGTGGTAACGTCAAGTTACGAGCCATGTAAACAACTTTCGTAAGAAACACTTACTAGCTAAGGAGTGCAAAAAATATATTAAGTAATGGCTAGGCAGATGAAACAGAAGGATAAAAAAGGAAAATACAAAATGCAGCACCTCCAGAATGAAACCAATATGGGAACTTGGAAGAGCTTGTGAATTATATTTCATTACTGGACGTAATTGTAGAACTAAATTACATGTCATAACATATATGATTTCAGTCTTAATGAAATCAGGTAAACTGATGTAACAAAGTGCTAGAATGCTTTTATTTAATCAGTGATAATTGCAGTTATGATATGCAGAAAATAAGTTATTTTTTAATCAATTTCCGAGTTAAGCTCCAGATTGATTCTTTAAGCAGGGTTTATGGAAGAACAAAGGTCTAGTTTGACAAGCATATGTGAAGGAATATGTGGGTAGGATTATTTGTCATAGCTAACTGTATTGCAACTTCCAAAGCTGTATATGAACACTGTAAAACAATATGTTTTCATGAGAACTGATTTACATTTGATAAATTCTTTCCTGTATATTAGCATAAAATAGACACTAAATTGGGCATTACTTCAATACCGGTCAACTGATTCAGTCAATATCAATCGGCTTCTTCACATGGACGTTATAAATGCATATACCAAGTTTCATGAAAATCCACTAAAGTGTATTTGAGTTATCGCGTGTATAGACACATGGACAGACAGACAGACAGACAGACATTTTCCCGTCCCCACACATTCTCTTAAAGTACCATTCTGGCACTTAATAAAATCTTTTGATACATTTTCTTAATGCCAGAAAAGCTTGTATAAAACTTTGGACAAACATACTACCTCTGCTCTTTTCTCACTTTGAACCAGTGGCGATTATTCCATATAGGATGTGAGGATCATCCTACACTTCATAATTCATCTACATAAATGTTTACTAGCATTCATTGTCAAAATTAAAACAATAAAATGACAAAACAGCGTTTTTGTAGAGCACTCGGGAAGGAAGTTAGCGGTTCTGTTGGAGCAGGTTGGTATTTGAGAAGATGTCCTCAGTGTATCCATGCCGTTGTTAAAGTTCTGGCAAGTGAAGGGGGAAGAGAAAAGGCGGTGAGAAGCCAGTTTCATATGGAGGAAGTTGATGATGTCTTACAGTACAGTCCTTCCTCACGTTCGATAGCTTGTTTTCTAAGAGGGGAGTGATCATATTTTTATTAATATTTATTTCTTTCTTTTCTTGGTATATATTATAGGCCTAGTTATTATTAAACTTTATAGTGCTGTTTATATTTCAATATAAGTATTCCTGGAGCAATATCAAGTTTGATATCAACTATTATATAGCGGAATAGCTAAAATTATAGCGGAATAGCTGATTTCCGCAAACGACAGTTTTCATACATGGTTAAATATTTTCATATTTTACGATAAAGCATTATTGTATTAAATTTACATCTCAGCCTTTATGCATTTTTTACGGCGACGCATATGTACGTCAATAGAAGTGAATGGGTTAATTAGCTCTCTCCACACCATCCTACACAACTAAAAAACCAGGAGTCGCCACTGCTTTGAACACTGCCTTCTAAGATATTAAATATAGTGGATTGTGTAGTGGGAAATCAAAAGTTGGAATAACAACAGCAATACATGTAATAAGGGTGTTTATAGCATGGTCAAACAAAAAGAGTCTTAAGATACAATATGCACAGTAACTCTTAACTCCGACTTAACTTACTCTGAATCGAAGACGGCCTACAGGTGGCTGTGCATAAGGAATCCCTCTGAAAGCACAGAAATGTCTTCCTGTGTCAGATACCATACTTGAACCTCTCACATTCCCTTGTTTAACTTTAGCAATTATAGGGGTAGAACCATCACACTCGCTGCTCCCCTACAACAAAATAAATAATTATTATAATCAAAATTACAATGTAATGTAATATATACATGCTGAACATTAAATTTTTACGTCTTTATCTGTTAATGCAGTTTCCACATCCATTGCCATATTTTTATGCTTTTTATGTATTTGTAAAAAAACTTAATCACATCGCTGATGAAAATATAAATAAAGAGAGTGCGGAAAAGTTAAACATAGAATTGAGGTGAATAAAAATCTTGAGTTTTGTCCATTCTGTAGCGATAATCTTAATGATTTATGTATAGCGTAGAGCTTTATCACTGGTACTCACTACTAAATTGCGGTATTTTGTTACCTGTTGGAGCGCTTTCAACCGCATGGAGCTGCCATCTTCAGCAACTCATGCTGAAGATGGCCGCTCCATGCGGTTGAAAGCGCTCCAACAGGTAACAAAATACCGCAATTTAGTAGTGAGTACCAGTGATAAAGCTCTACGCTATACATGAATAAAAATCACAAAAAGGATATTAATTTAATGGGCAAAGCAAGGAATTGTGATACAAGACAATATTACAAAGTTTGTCTTCTGAAACAATGAAATCATTTCATGTAGGCCTGCAATACTATATTTATATCATAGTCATATCGATATTATATAAGTCTATTAGCAGGTGCCCGCGGCTTTGGCCGCGATAATTAATTCAAATATAAAAAATTAAGAACAAATATTAAAATACATGTATTAACACTTACACATGAATCATTCATAAACTAAACTATTAATAATTATAATGAAACAACTAAAAATCCGGCCTTGGAGTGCATTCCATGATAAATAAATAATTTAAATAAAACATGTAGTTAGGTAAATAATCGCGGGGACCTAGGTTCATTGCCGCGTTTACCTGAGCCCGCCATTCAACCCTTTTCTGTGCTAACTCCATCCAACCATCCCTAGAAAATCCTACTTGCTGTAAATCTATCCTAATATTGTCCTCCCACCTACGACTATGTCTTCCAAGTGATCTGTTCCCTTCAGGTCTCCCAGTCAATACTTAATTTTGTGATATGTCTTTCCCCCCCATTCGCACATCATATCCAGCCCATTCCATTCTCTGTGATTTAATTACCCTTACTATATTCCGCGAAGAGTACAAGTTACAAAAATCGTCGTAATGCAGTTTTCTCCAGTCCCCATTTTCATCTCTGTTAGGTCTGAATATTTTCCTAACCCCCCTGTTTTCAAACACTCTCAGGTTATGTAAGGGGCCATGTCTCATATCCATATTAAGTTCCAGTCCATATTCTTTTATTAAAGGGTGCGGCAAACCATCCTCCCTATTTTAAATTTCAAATAAAAAACACATGGATCGAAATAAAGAAACTGTTTTAATATTAATGATATCTACACAGTGGGAGTTTAGGGTTTTCAGTGTAATACATTAGTTCACCTCACTGCGAAGTGTCAGTAGACCTTAATCCTGTCTCCGTGCTCTTATAGCCATATTCACCATATCAGTTGTGTCAACGTGATTATGAAAATCGTGTGAGGTCATGTGCAAACATCCTTGAAGCTGTACCAGAAGATGCTGTGGTCTTTTTTAGCAATGATCACATTTTCACTTATCTGGATGTGTTAATAAACAAAATTTCCGTTATTGGAGTGGACAGAACCCTCGTGAACTTCATGAATAACCTCTGCATAGCGACCGTGTTACTGTATGGTGCGCAGTTGGATGAGTCGGGATAATTGGTCTTTACTTTTTTGAAGAGGATGGTGCTACTGTGACAGTAATCTATGAAAGATACACTCACATGATCAACACTTTTTTTAACCAAGACTCAATGCACTGCTGACTGAAAAGGTATAGTTTCAGAAGGAAGGAGCCACCGCTCACACAGCTCGGATTTCTCTCCAAGTGCTGAGACAGATGTTTCCCGGGGGCTTAATTTCTTTACATGGCGACATATCCTGGCCAGCACGATCACCAGACCTTACACCCTGCGATTATTTTCTGTGAGGATATCTTAAGGGTGAGATGTTTAAACATCGGCCGAGGACTTTGCCAGCCCTAAGAAATGCAATACTGGAAGAGATTGTTATTATGAAAAGACTCGTCCACCTAACCACAAACCACAATAGACCAAAAGTTCAATGGATTCAACGTCACTAAGCCCTATAATATTGTAAAATGAACTGGATTTATACACATATACACTCCTATATAATGCCCTCATACATGCCTTTATACATTCTTAGAAAGTGTTCAATATCTTGTTGGTTCTGATGTTTCACTATTGTCCTAAAATATATATTTGGATATAAAATTATGTAGTCACATATTATACATTTACATTTTAAATAGCAATATGCTATATGTATCCAAGTAAAAACCTAAACCATTAAAAATATATACACTGATGTTGTGCATTGAAAATTAATTTAAAAAACAGTCTGTTGTCATCTGTTAAAATACGTAAAATTATTCCGAAGATTTATCAGCAATATAGCTCAGTAGGAAAATGAAAGTAATTGAAATATGGAAAAAATGTTTTCTGCAATTTTTTTTGGAGGGGGAGGGGAGGCTTATAATTTCCGAACGAAAGCAAAAATTAAAAATCTGTCCTCAAGGTAAATTCAGACACCCTTTAGTGCAACTATGTATGAATCTTTGTACAAATTTTTGATCTATGCATGCCTAGATTTTGCTGGGATTCGCACCCAGACTAACAGACAGACATTTCCTCTTATTATGTAGATACACAAATCAGCTCTGAACCTATGATAAGCCAGTAGAATGTTACGCAATGTGCGGCGTTGACAAGTCAGCAGTGTGCAGCTTTCTCTGTATAATAGACAGAGAAGGGAGATGCATGCCTACTCACTTAAAGGAACAAAAAGGCATTGTTTTAAGATATTTCATTTTTTAAAATAAGCAGTTATCTGCTCAACGGAGCATCGTGCAGATACTGGGTTTGGAGACAGTCGGCTCCCAAATAAATACAGCTTTCTAATGGTGATGTCAGAAAATACCTATATGTAATTGATTTTGAGTGGTACGCCGTGGCGTTGTGGTTGAGGCGCTGCGCTACAAACTGGAAGGTCGCGGGTTCGATCCCCGATGAGGTCGTTGGAGTTTTTCAATTGGCCTATATATTTCTGGTGGCAGCATGACCCTGGGGTCTACTCAGCCTCTAACATAAATGAGTACTAGGAGCAATCCTGAGAGTAAAGGCGGCCGGTGGGTAAGGCTGACAACCTTACCACCTTCACGTTCCGAATGTCTAAAATCTGGGAGCCTCAACCTCCTGGAACACTCTGGGCCTCCAAGGCCTGTATGGGGAACACTTTACTTTACTCTAATAGATTTTGAGCACGCAAAGAAATAAGTGAAGTAGGCCTACATCTCTTTGGGTCGTACCCTTTTGCGTCCCAAAGCGAGTGGTCGCTTCATCAAAACAACCCTCTTGCGTCCGGTGCAATTTGACGTAAACAATCCTCGTGCGTCCGGTGCAATTTGACGTAAACAACCCTCGTGCGTCCGGTGCAATTTGAAGTAAACAACCCTCGTGCGTCTCGTCTTAAACAAGATCGGTACATCTATCTGACGAAGCCTTGAAAAATTTTCAAGCAGAAACATATATTCACACACGCTCAACAACCGTTGTAAATGCCAATAAAAATGAAAAAGAGGCCTTCTTGGTAGAAAAAATGGTAGAATATAGAACTGAAGCACTCAGCAGACTGGAATATGTGCGAACAGTATCATTTAAGTTCTTACCAGCCACAAGAAAGTAAACTGGTAGCCAAAAGACAAAAAGTAACTTCATTCTCCGCTTCAATTTTATTTATTGTTGACAGTAATGCAAAGATTAAAATGTTTGGGATGTGTAGCAGTTCGCCTCCTCGCGGTGCACCCTGGGTAATGCTAAACGAACTGCATGGTACCAATTATTAATTTTACCTGTATTCCATGGGACGCATTTTGGTCGTTGGTCTAGAAAGACCCGGGACTCAAACGAGTCATTGGATCTGGGATCCAAAAGTCCTAGTTTAGTGGTTTTGGGACGCGAAAGTCCTGACCCCATCTAAGCGAGGCAGCGCGTTCCGTTAACTCTACAACACTGCAACAACCTCATTTTCTTGTCACTCGTCAGGTGACTCTGGCTATTATTAGGGTAAAGCAAGTCGTGTGAGAGCTCCCTGACATGGAATAAGATATGAGAAAATAGTAATTTCAATGCTTCTGTTAGAGAAAGTGAGTGAGTCTTTAAAGAGCTGGAATAAGACGAGAGAAAATAGAAAAAAATAAAATCAGGTAAACTGATGTAAAAAAGTGCCAGTATGTTTTTGTTTAATCAGTTATGACTGCAATTATGATATGCAGAATTTTTTTTTTTAAATTGATTTCCAAGTTAAGCTCCAGATTTATTCATTAAGCAGGGCTTACGGAAGAAGAAAGGTCTACCATCTCGGCCACCTGGGTCATTTTAACGGTCTAGTTGGATAAGCGCATGTAAAACAATCGTGTTTTTTGTCATAGCTACTTGTATTTTAATTTCCAAGGCCTTATAAGATAACAGTAAAACAATAGGCTATGTTGTCAAGATAACTGATTTTCATTTTTTTTATAAATTCTTTCGAATACGTATATTGCCATAAAATAGGCACTAAATTGAGCATTACTCCGAAACAGATCAACCGATTTTATCCATTATGAATAGACGTCTTCCCACGGACATTGTAAATGTGTATACCAAGTTTCATAAAAATCCGGTAAAGCGTATTTGAGTTACCGCGTCTTTAAAATATACACTAAATTGGGTTTTACTCCGGTACCGGTCAACAGATTAGGTTCAAATTCAATAAGGCACTTCTTATGGACGTCATAAATGGGTATACCAAGTTTCATGGAAATCCGATACAGCGTATTTGAGTGACGGCGCCTTTCTATTAGAAAGGCGCCATAATCTATTAAAATAGGCACTAAATTGGGCATTACTCCGGTACCGGTGAACCGATTTGGTTCAGTATCAATAGGGTTCTTCCCATGGACATTATAAATGTGTTTTCCAAGTTTCATGAAAATCCGAAAAAGCGTATTTGAGTTATGGTGCGTACAGACACACGGACAGACGGACAGACGGACAGACAGACGGACAGACATTTTTTCGTCCACCACACAATCTCATAAAGTACCATACTGGCACTTAATAAGTAGGAAAGAGTAAGTCGTGTGAGAGCTCCCTGAGATGGAAGAAGACCCGAGAAAATAGTTATTTTAATTCTTATGGCACAAAACGTTCTGTGAGTTTTTCAAGAGGTAGAATAAGGCTAGAGAAAATAGCAACAATTTTATTACGGTAGAAAAAGTCGCGTGAGAATTCCCAGAGATGGAACGAGAAAACTGTAATTTTTAACGTTTAAGTTAGAGAACATTGTGTTGTGTTTTCTAAGAGCTGGAATCAGACGAGAGGAAGTAGTAAGAATGTTATTAAGGTAGAGAAAGTCGCGTGATTATTTCAAGAGCGGCAGAACACATGCTGCGGGTTGTGAAACCCGTTTTCGTGAATTTAACATTCAAATTTGGCGGCATGATGCAGGAGGTGACGTCACAGCTGTGGAAGCAACTCTTCGCCGTTTTCCAAGAGACTAGCGTTCTCAAAATCCTCTTCAGTTTCTTTGCTGGTGACTTTATGCCGCTCTTGCGAAGCAAATTGGCCTGTCTTCGCTACGAGTAAGTTAACGTTTAGTGGGAGAAGTCATATAACTCGCACTTGATGAAACTAGACATGCGCAGTCACCGCTAGTCTCAGCTCGCTCATCTTTACTGCCGAATCATGAGATTTCGAGGCTGCCTAAGCACACGGCACCACAAATTGACGCTTTGTGCGTTGGGATTGGGGAATGCAACGGCGAAAAATATTTTGATGACACGGCTAATGAGTTTATAATGATTAATGGCTTGGTTGTTGCTGCCTTTATTAATTTGTTTATGAATCCACTATTTCCTTATATTATTTAGGTAGACTCAGTCTCAAAGTCTACCCTTACGCTACGCCACTGGTATCTACAAACAGTGGATAGTTTACAACCCCCCTTCAGGGATTTTTGTTAAGTTTAAAATAAAAGTTTTAGCTCTTGGTATAAGCACTCCAAGTACAAAATTTAAAGGAAATCGTTAGAGCCGTTTTTGAGAAAATCGTGACCAACGAAAAGTAAGGGAAAGTTGTCGCCACTCTTTGTGTCACAGCCTCAGAAGGTACCTAACCCAAATACAAAACTTTGTTTTCGTACGACTTTCCGTTACATGAGGCCGTATAGCAAAGAGCGTGTATTCACAGTGGGTGGCTTATAGCTACCCTTCAGAGAATTTTTCCGAAAAAATGTTTCAAATAAAAGTTTTATCTCTTAGTATAAGCAACCTATGTGCAAAATTTCAAGAAAACGAAAAGAGCCGTTTTCGATAAAATCGCGAAAAACGAAAAATTCTTCATGTAAAGTCCCCTTAAAAATAAGAGAAACTTGTCGCCAATCTTCAGCTCACATCTTCGGAAGATACCTGACTCAAATACGAAATTTTGTTTTCATACGATTTTCCGTTTTGGAGCTAGTCTGTTCACAGATATTCCACACAGACACACACACACACACACACTGACACACAGACATGTTTCCAAAAATAGTATTTTTGGATTCAGGGGGCCTGGAAACGTGTATATATGTTAAAAACTCAACTTCGAATTTGGGGGTCGAAAACAATACTTCCTCTACCTAGAGTACCTATGGTACGGGCAGAGGAAGTAATAATATTGAGAAATTTCAAACTAATTGCAGTGTTCATGGACACACTACTAGAGACATGAATGATTTACATTAGTGATGGGCAGAATCAAATGATTTTAAGAATCGAGTAATCTATTCTTTAGTAACATAAAGAGTGAAATGATCATTCGAATGAAAACTTTCTCGGATGAAAGCAGAATACGAGTACTTCGATAAGAGATATGAGAACTGGTATGGGTAGCCGAGAATTGAGAACTACTAAAAACTAACTTTATATTAATTTAACTCATCGTTTTCGAATGTTCAGTTCGGCAATTCCATCGTGTTATGCCTACAAGACGCTATTGGTTCCCACAATAGGTATGGCTCAATGGGTTTATTATATAGTTTCACGCAGCGCTGTCAGATATTACGTTAAACTCATTACTACCAGCGTTCATGGAGTTAAAATCCATGAGATATGTATAATGTCTCATCATACCTGGGATCTTCTGTTAAGAATCGGCGTTTTATCATCACTGTGCGCATGGTAGCTGTGCTTTCATATATATGCCTTTCTTGCCTGCAAAACTTATATCGCTTTCACGAAGATACCGAAGTTGTACGAGATACGACTGTGCGGGCGGCCTGGTGTTCTCGAGAAGTCGTCCTCAGTTCATGCTTCTCCCAGCATTAGGATTAAATCATTCGAATATTTTTTATACGAGTCATATGTCGAGAACTTTCAACATTCGAATAATTCAGATTTTTTCCCTTAAGAACTCCCATCGTTAAGTTACAAATACCAGTTAATTCCTGAAAACTCTTCCTGAAGGTGTTCTACAATACAGCTTCCAGAAACATATTATTATGTAGTCAAAGCAAACGCATATCTTTCAGAGATCTGTCAAGAAATTTTTAATAACTCACACTTTCTACAATATGGCTGAATATTTCCAGCTTGAATAATTTTACGGTAGGTCAGAAAATATCTCTATACAAACATCACAAGAGTATGGCCTTTGTAATTTGTGGGTATATCTATGTCTTTTGAGCTCACTTCTGTCAGAAAATGATTTCATACAAATGTCACAGGAGAACTGTCTTCGTTTCACTCAACACATGATCTACAGAACGAGATAATATATATGAGGGAGAGTCCGAAAATAAGTTTCCCCTGGCAACTGTGTACAGAGGTGTGGATGAAAGACAAAAAATATGATACATTAAAGATAAGATGAACTTTAATTTTCCATATAATTACCACGTACATTGAGACATTTGTCATACCGCTTTAGAAGCTTCAAAAAGCCGTCCAGGAAAAAGTCAGGGCTCTGCATACGGAAGAAGCGTCGAAATTGAAGGAGGCTTTTCAAGCGGCCTGGCTTTCTCCAATATGGCGTTCTGTTGCTGGATGACAATGCGAGACCACCCTCGGCGACGGCAACGCAAAACCATATTACAACTCTTGGTTCGGAGCGCCTAGCCCATTCGCCATACAGTCCTGATCTCGCACCCAGTGACTTCCATCTGTTTCCGGCTTTGAATACTCTCGGCGGAAGGCGCTTTGGGAGCACTGCTGACGTCACACGGGTTGTTCGACACTTCTTCCGTATGCAGAGCCCTGATTTTTTCCTGGAGGGCTTTTTGAAAGTTCTAAAGCGGTATGATAAATGTATCAATGTACTTGCTAATTATGTAGAAATATAAAGGTACGTCTTATCTTCAATATCTCATATTTTCTGTCTTTCATCCACACCTCTGTACACAGTCGCCAGGGGAAAATTATTTTCGGACTCCCCCTCGTACATCTACGATCTACATCGTCTACGACTCATAACTTCGAAGGGAATATGAAGTTCATAATATTCCCAGTACATGCATTAATATCGGCAAAACGTCCTAACATGGGAGGGACTATAGGTAAAAATAAAGAATGAACGCCTTTACACGGTTTGTCCTGCTGAGCTAATTTATTAAGTGCCAGTTATTTATGAGATTGTGTGTGGGGGACGGAAAAATGCCTGTCCGTCTGTCTGTCTGTCTGTCCGTGTGCCTGTACGCGCCATAACTCAAATACGCTTTATCGGATTTTCATGCAACTTGGTACACGCATTTATAATGTCCATGGGAAGAACCTTATTGATTTTGAACCAAGTTGGTTCACCGATACCGGCTTCAAACCCAATTCAGTGTTTTTATTTAAAAGCGCCATAACTCAAATATGCTTATCAAACAACTCCGTCAAACTGGCCAAATGGTAACGTCTTGGACACGTATTCTGGAGGTCCCCGGGTCAAATCCCGGAGCCGGCCGATTTGACATGGGTTTTTTAATTTTATTTTTTATTTTTATGTGAGTGCGTGATTGTCAAGGTATCACAAATCTGTAGTTCCGCTGACGCTGGTAGATTTTAATCTGATTAGAAAAACTTATTTTCTGCATATTATAATTGATTCAACAAAAATATACTGGCACTTTGTTATATCAGTTTATCTGATTTTATTTAATATTTCTTTCGTTTGCTGTCTCCGTTAACGTAACAACAGATGTTTTGTTTATAGTACTCGTATATTCACCATTCATCACAGTTAACCTGTACCTTGCACGTGTCTAACAAAAAGCAAATTCGCTTTAACCATGATAACAGCAAATACACTATAGGCAATCGGGACACTTCCACATTTTCCTTTGTTGAGAGACAAGTTCACGTGGCGCTCGTAGTTGGAGGGGCTTTCAGTTGGACGCGGCAATTTATTACTGTATTGTTGAATGCAAGTAAAGTGCTCTCCAATACTTCAATGCTACCGGTATAGATAAGTATGTCAATTTACCTTGCGTGTTGTATTATAGTGTAACTCACGCCTGTAAGGAAGGGCCCAAACGGAATAATTATATACTGGAATTCTGACCTACGTGTTATTACGTAGCTTACGTGCATTACATTTCTTTGTTTTAAGGTTTCTACCTTTCTTTTTCTTATTTTTTACATATTATTATTTTTCAAGGATTTCACATATTAATATTCCTACTTTGCTTCTTCTTATTTACATTTTGTACATATTATTCATTTACGTGGATATTACCGTTCCATCTTAATGATTCTACCTTAATATTCTTATTTATATTTTTTTCCATGTTTTAAATTTACATTTACATTTAAATTTAAATTTCATTTTCATGTTCGTGTCTTGCTTCTTATTTAATTTTTGAAAAATTTTATTTATCTATGTGGGTATTACAGTTCCATCTTAATACTCCTTCCCCTTCTTATTTATATTTAGGGGCGGATTTCTATGACATGTCATATTTTTCCCCTTTGCATTATTTCATGTTTCCGACTAATTTATACCCGATTCCAAGCATCCTGGTGAAAATGGAACGGCTTTTATTGTGCATATAACTGCATATTTAGGACATTTTCAACTACTGTAGCATATTTAGTATGAATATGCATATTAGGTCATATTTTGGCATATTTGTGTGCATATTAAAGAAATTTTGAAGCTTCATATCATATTTTGTAAATTTTGCATTATAATGATACTTTTTGAGAATTTTTAATATGAAAATGCATTTATTCTAACGACGAACTGAGATATGAAATGGTATAAACTGCAAATATTTTCAGTATATCTTTAAAACATCTATACTTCTCAGAAATGCAGTGGTAGTGATTGCATTATTTGTGGAATATTGGGATTGAGAATCTCGCCACGTGCGGTTTCAACAATCACGAGCCAGAAGCCAATAAGCGATAGTCTAGCCACCTGTATCTGTGATGGCAGCCCTCACCTCCTCCACTACCACCTCCTCTTGCCCTTCAGTACACTTTGACTGATATATTTGTCAAGAATTTGTGACCTTTAGAATTCATTGTGTCTGAAATTCTCAGTCTGATTTCAACATGCCTAAAGTAAAGAGTACAATTAGTGAGAAATTGCAGTGTTATGTTAGAGAATTTGGAGAGAAAATATTTCGTACAGATGGTGTTATTTTATTTTGCAAATTATGTGAGGTGAAAGTTTCGGCCGAGAAGCGTTTCACTGTGCAGCAGCATTGTAATACTGCAAAACACAAAGATTGTTTAAATAGACAGTCTGCATCGGAGACTAGACAACTCCTGTTATTTGAGAACTCTGCTGGTATTTCAACTTCCCAGAACAAATCTGAATTTTCGAAAGATCTCTGCAATATGATGGTTTCCTGCAACATTCCGTTGAAAAAACTCAACCATGAAAGCTTCATACGGTTTCTGAAGAAATATACAAGTCATCCTGTTCCCGATGAATCGACGCTGAGAAAGAACTACCTGGAAGGATGTTATGAAGAGGCATTGGACAAAATAAGAGACAGTGTCGGAGACAATAAAATATGGGTGTCGATCGACGAAACGACGGATGTTGATGGAAGGTACATAGCAAATGTTATTGTTGGAGTGCTGAAAGAAGACAGTCCTGGAGAAACATTCGTCCTAACATGTGAACAGCTGGAAAGGGCAAATCATTCGACCATTGCTGTTTTGTTTGATAATTCTATGAAATTATTATGGCCAAATGGGTTAAAAAGAGAGAATATTTTTCTGTTCGTTACCGATGCAGCTCCCTACATGGTAAAAGCAGCCAAAGGACTGAAGATGTTCTACCCGAAGATAATACATGTGACATGCCTCGCACATGCTATTCATAGAGTGGCTGAAGAAGTTCGCGGCAATTATCCGGAAGTAGATAAATTAGTGTCAAATGTAAAGAAAGTTTTTACAAAAGCACATCTCCGCGTTCAGAAGTTTAAAGACGAAGCTCCATCGTTGCCGCTTCCTCCCCAGCCTGTCCTAACGCGTTGGTGTACTTGGCTTGATGCAGCAACATATTACTGCAATAATTTCGATACTCTGAAGAAAATTATTGATTCTTTTGATCCTGCAGAAGCATCGTCGATAAAAATAGCGCAAGCTTTGCTTACAAGTTCCAACCTGAAAAATGATCTGGCTTACTTGAAATCCAACTTCTCTTTCTTATCCAGCAAGATTACGCAACTAGAACATTCAGGTACTCAATTAAGTGATGCCATTAATATTGTAAAATACACTCAACAAGAGCTAAAAAAAGCAAAAGGAACAGTAGCAGCTAAAGTTTGTGCAAAATTTGTGAGTGTACTAGAAAAGAATCCTGGATTTTCCCAACTGTGTGGCATAAGTGACATTTTGTGTGGAAACAAACCTTCTGTAGATTTCAAACATGAATTTTCACCTTGTGATTTAAGTTTCTTCAAGTATGCTCCCATCACCTCATGTGACGTGGAAAGAAGTTTCTCTCGCTACAAGACAATCCTTAGTGACAACAGGCGAGGATTTTCTATCAACAACCTTAAAATGCATGTTGTTAGTAATTGCAACAATCCAGCTGATAATGCAGACTAAAGTCAGGTATGATTTTTTTCAGTACATTTGTATAGGTCTTAAATGTTTACAAGGTTTATGCTCTATGCAAGTAAACTAATTGTTCTTATTTCCTTCCAACAGGTTTTATGCTGTAGAAGAGAACGGTACAGGTCTTTTGTGTTACCATTTAAAGACAGATACCTGTTTTAAATAATTAACACTATCTTTTAATAAAATTAATTGTAATGAAACTTAAAAAAATATATATACACAATGAGTAACTGGTAAAGTCATATTTTAAATTTTATTGGTCATATTTTAATGTTTTTAGGTCATATTTTAATGTTTTTAGGTCATATCTTAATGTTTTTAGGTCATAAATGCATGCATATATCCTATTTTTTAGGCCATAGAAATCCGCCCCCTAATTATATGTTTATGTTTTATTAATTTACGTGAGTAGGCCTAGGCCTACTGCCGTTCCACTTCAATGTTCGTACCTTGTCTCTCTCTCTTTTTTATTTTTTATTTTTTGAAAGGAATATTCCACAATACAAAAGTTTTCCTTCATACCACAACAATCTTTTGCCTCCATATCCCTGTCCATAGCATCTTCTTCACTTAATCATTTTCTCGCCATACTCCTTTTCACCCCATCCATCCAGCACTCTTTGGGCTTTCTTCTTCTTCTTTTTCCTTCTACTTTCCAATCCAAAATTTTCTTGGGTATTCTATCCTCTGTCATTCTGAGTACATGTCCATACCATTTCAAGCGTCTTCCTTCTACAATTACCAAAATATTATTTTCAACTTGTATTATTTCCCTTATTCTATTATTCCGAAATTTTTCTTTCCTGGATTTTCTTGCTGAACGCCTCCAAAAATCCATTTCTAATACCATTGATTTGTTTGCTTGTTTCTACTTATGGTCCAAGTTTCAGCGCCATATAATGTTGTACTTTGGAATAATGCCTGATATATTAATTTTTTAGTTCTATGTAAAATATTTTTACTCCATAAGATTGAATTTAGCATTCCTATAATTCTCTTCCCATCCGTTATTCTTCTTTGAATCTCTAAATTTGTTGTTGCATCCTTTTGTACAAATATACCCTAGATATTTAAAATACTCAACATGTGCAATTTCTTCAGTATTAGCCTACATATTAACTTTTCTTCCAAATCCATTGTCAAACATTCAGTTTTATTGAAATTTGTTTCTAATCCCCATATCCTGTAGGCCTACTCTTCTACCAACTTTCTAATCATATTATATGACGCATCATCTGTGTCCTCAGTAATTATTACTTGATCATCCGCGAAAAGTAGATTATGCAGGTAGTAATCTGGATGAATTTTAACTTCCATATATCCAGTTTTGAAGAGCCATATCAATATATATTTTGAACAATGTCGGATATAAGCAACATCCCTGTAAAAGTCCGTTTGACGTATAAAATTCTTCTGATATTTGGTAACCCATCTTTATTCGGCATTTGTTTTGTGAGTATATTGATTTTATAATGTTGATAATTTTGTCACTTATACCTGTTTTCTTCAGAACGTCCCATAATGATATCCTTGGCACACTATCATAACCTTTTAGCAAATCAATGGATATCATTCCCAAGGGTTTTGACTTCTCACGATATTTTTCCATCATGGGTCTGAGAATAAATATATTGTCTACACATCATCGTTACATGATGTATATCGTTACATTACATGATTTATATCGTTACATTATATTTATTTGACATAAATATTACAATTTCATGTTAATGTTACTACCTTGCCTCTTAATTACTGTTTTTTACATGTTATTTACTTACATGGGTGTTACCATTTAATCTTAATGATTCTACCTTAATATTCTTATTTATTTTTTTCCATGTTTTAGATTTACACAGACATTACTGTTTCATCTTAATGTTCGTGCCTTGCTTCTTATTTAATTTTTTTAAATTTTATTAATCTATGTTGTATCTTTAGCTCCTTCCTTGCCTCTTTTTTTCTACACACATGTTTAAAAAAATAAAAGTTAAAGAGAGAGAGAGAGAGAGAGAGAGAGAGAGAGAGAGAGAGAGAGAGAGAGAGAGAAATTCTATAGTAATTCCAACTAACTTATGCGAAGTCAAACATGTATCAGTTAACGACAAATTTCCTGCTTTGCTGAGCTAGAGGGGCTAGTGAATTGTCGAAGACTTATAGCTGAATAGTATTAAGGATTTTGTTATTGATATTTGTTCATTGTGAAAGGCTCTGTTAGAGATGCACTAATGTAATAGCAGAGCATTTTATATATTCACGTATCTTAAATAGTTGATGTATTTGTGAGTGATGAATACAATTATTTGCATACACATATTTTACATGAGATTAATTTACATGGGTAATAGTCTACCGTGTCATCGTAATGTTCCTACTTTGCCTCAGTCGAGCCTCAGATCCAGGGAATACTATCAAGATTCTAGGCATTCATATTGATCCTGGATTGGGTTGGCAGTCTGACATTAGCCATATTGCTACAAAAATAAAATCAGGTAAACTGATGTAAAAAAGTGCCAGAATGTTTTTGCTTAATCAGTTATGATTGCAATTATGATACGCAGAATACAAAAAAAGGAAAAAAGTCAAATTGGCCGGTTTCGGGATTTGAACCATGGAACTCCTTAATGTGAGGCCAAGACGTTACCATCTCAGCCACCTGGGTCAGTTCAACGGTCTAGTTGGATAAGCGCATGTAAAGCAATAGTATTATTTGTCATAGCTAACTGTATTTTAAAGCCTTATAAGATCACAGTAAAACAATTGACTATGTTGTCATGATTTGCATTTCATAAATTCTTTCGAATACGTATATTACCATAAAATAGGCACTAAATTGAGCCCTACTCCGAAACAGCTCAACCGATTTTATCCAATATCAATAGACGTCTTCCCATGAACATTATAAATGTGTATTCCAAGTTTCATTAAAAATCCGGTAAAGCGTATTTGAGTTACCGCGTCTTTAAAATAGACACTAAATTGGGGTTTACTCCGGTACCGGTCTACCGATTTGGTCCAATATCAGCAGACGTCTTCCCATGTACATTATAAATGGGTATACAAAGTTTCAGGAAAATCCAATGAAGCATATTTGAATTATCGCCACTTCTTATACATTAACATAAAAGGCACTAAATTGGGCATTATTCCGGTACTGGCCAACCGATTTAGTCGAATATCAATAGACATCTTCCCATGAACATTCTAAATGCTTACACGAAGTTTCATAAAAATCCTATAAAGCGCATTTGAGATATTTCGCCTTTAAAATAAACACTAAATTGGGTTTCACTCTGGTATCGTTCAACAGATTAGGTCAAATTCAATAGGGTATTTCTCGTGGACGTCATAAATGCGTATACCAAGTTTCATGGAAATCCAATACAGCGTATTTGAGTTATGGCGCCTATATAATAGAAAGGCGCCATAATCTATTAAAATAGGCACTAAATTGGGCATTACTCCGGTACCGGTGAACCGATTTGGTTCAATATCATAGGGTTCTTCCCATGGACATTATAAATGTGTTTTCCAAGTTTCATGAAAATCCGAAAAAGCGTATTTGAGTTATGGCGCGTACAGACATACGGACGGACGGACGGACAGACGGACAGACATTTTTCGTCCCCACACACAATCTCATAAAGTACCATACTGGCACTTAATAAGTAAAGGATTATTCATGCTAAGAATACTCAAACAGACCCTAGGTTTATCGACCTTACTCACAGTCTATTATGCATTTGTACACAGTCACCTAAGCTACGGAACTCTATTATGGGGAAACCATACCTCAGCTAACAAAATTTTTGTTCTTCAGAAGAGAGTTTTGAGGATAATTTGTGGAGCTCCAACAAGAACCCATTGTAAATCACTGTATGTTAAACTTAATACCGTGTGTCCGTAAAGTCATGGTGCACTTTTGACCGATCACAGGAAAGCACCAAAACAAGATATAAATGTGAAATCTGCACCAAATAAAAGGAAAATTCTCCAAGATTCCGTAGTATAATGTGTAAGCGTGTGCGCACACAGGTGATGACGCAACACTACGAACTGCGCAGGAGCGGATCAGCCCATGCCCACGCCAATCGAGATGTGGACGGTACAGAGGAAAGTTCATTGTGTTTTGACATTTTGAGGTTTGCTAAATTTGAATCCGAGACCAAAGTGCAACGTGAATATCGTCACGTGTACAACGAAGCGCTACCACATAGGAATAACATTACTCGGTGGGATAGGTAGTTGAAGGATACCGGGAGTTTGTTGGACAAACCCCGTTCTGGTAGACCATCGGTAAGTGATGAGTCCCTTCAGGATCCCGGGATAGACGTTTACTTGTGGGGTTATGTGAAGCAACATGTTTATAGTGAACGTATCATTAATAATTTAAAACAGAGAATCACAAGACGTTATTCACTCGGTTACACCAGACGTCCTTAACCGTGTGTGGGAAGAACTTGAGTATCGTTTAGATGTGCGTAGGGTAACATCGAACTGCACTGAATAAATACGAAACTTAGAGTTTTCCTTTCATTTGGTGAGATTTCACAATTCTATCTTGTTTCGTTGATTTCCTGTGACCGGTCAAAAGTGCACCATGACTTAACGGATACACGATATATTGACACTACCGTCACTATATGTTCTGAGCTGCTTCTTGTTTATAAATAAATGGTGCAAAAATACGTTGCACAAACTTTCTCACATATACGTGTTAAACTCTAGCACAGAAAAAATTTAATTAAAGAGACAATTAAATTTTACTTATTACATTTTCATAAAACTAACAAGTATCTAGAACGGAAAGCATCAGGGTCGATCTTTATGTTCAATGCTTTTACCGTGAAATAATAATAATAATAATTATCAATGACAGTAAAACTGCATATTATTAGTACTACTACGGGAAAATTCAAATATAAGTCGCACCTTGGGATGAATCGGTCCCACCCAACCTATCCTCACCGATGCAGTTTCTTTTATACCACGATCTAGCGAATTCTTCTGTCCTAGTATTATGAAGAAACTCGTGATTGGACGTTGGAGGTGTGACGTCTTACCTCTAGACGAGAGGTGGCAGGCTGACAAACCTTGCGGGAGATATAGTATGCCACATTTTCGAAACCTGCAAACAGTGCATCGTACATTATTCGAAAATGCAAGGGCGCTTCGCTACGGCTGCCGCCTCCGCTTCGCGCACTTAACTATATGGTTAGTGTTATGCATTATTTAGCTATATGTAGAGGTGGGTACAAGGCACTTGCGACAATATACAAGGGCAGTTGGTCACTCTGCTTCGCTCAGAAACAAAATACATCACACAGTCCGTGCAAATGTGAATATCAAATGGGTGAGCTTAAGGCGACATATTCGAATTTCGCCACTACTACTACTACTACTACTACTACTACTACTACTACTACTACTACTTAGGTTATATTGCACGCTTTAACTGCATGTAGGTCATATCACGTGTTTAGTATGTTTGCGTGAACCATTAGTCTATATCGCAGCCTCTAACAGAAATGAGTACCAGGAGCAATTCTGGGGGTAAAGGCGGTCGGTGCGTAAGGCTGACAACCTTACCACCTTCATGTGCCGATGTTTAAAAATCTGGGATCCTCAACCTCCTGGAACCCTCTGGGCCTCCATGGCCTGTTATAGGGATCACTTTACTTTTATTAGTCTATATCAGCATTTCTTAACCTTTTTGAACCCGAGGACCTCTAAAATATCTAAAAAACTTTACGGACCCCTAATTTTACATCCCATTTTTAAAAGTAGGCTATGTGTAGGCCTATATTCTTAATATTTGGGGTATTAAATTATATGTCGTTATAACGAAATACATTTTTTTTAATCCGACGGAAACACAGTTATTGAATTGGAATTAAACTATTGACAGTAAAATTATATTTTGAACAGACTTTAATATGTATTACCAAGTTGATATTATAATTAGGAATTATGTTATTACTCACTTTTATTGAGACGGTTGAGCATGTCGCCTCTTGCAGAGTTCCTGGATATTTGGCTCAATACTAGTCAAATTTAGTCGAAGATCAGCAGATACATTAAGTCGGTTTCTGTATTATGTTTTTAGTTAAACGAGCAATGAAAATCCCTTCTCACAAAGATAGATTGTTGAAAACTTCATGGCGCCTCTAATAACAAATTCCGACAAAGTCTTACTTTTTAGGGTTTTGAATGAAAGAGGGAACCATAGACGTCAGTGCATCAGGGGTTTGAAACTGTGGTTCGTAACTGCAAAAGTAAGGAAACTTGCAATATGTCCTGTATTTTCGAAAATTGTAAAAACTTTGACATCTAGTGTCCATTTTATGTAAAAAATTTCTACTCTTTACTTCCCACTTGCTTTATGATATTTTTTAATTAATTATGTCTGCGGACCATCTGCACCGTGTTCGCGGACCACTGGTGGTCCATAGGTTGAGAAACGCTGGTCTATATTAACAACTCATTCGCGTCATGTTTCTATTGTTTAGTGATGTCTTCTTATGTGATATTCAGTTTAAACGATTATAATATCCAGTGACATAGCGGCGATGAGTTATGGAAAATAAGCAGGTCCTACAAACCCGGCGTTCGCCTTTGCGAACGAGGAAACCATGAAAAACCCAAGTCAATCTGGGCGGCCACGAGGTTGATTTGAACTCAGGACCTCTTCCCTGTTAGCCTATACCACCTCGCTGTAATTGGTTTTGGTGTGTTCATTGCGACTGAGCTAAACTGATTGCATTTTACAACAATAAGTACATTAGGCCTATAGTTTTCTTGCTACTAGGGGCAGCAAAAGCCATTCATATTTTTAATTGACATTTATGTTCTGAAATTCGCATTTAAGCTGTCCTTATATTGTTTTTATCTTGATGTCTATTAAATGTGCAAAGAAATGTGCTAAACAAAAAATGTTCATTTTAAATTTCTCTCTACAACTTTACTGTGGTAGGTTTTCATGTATCGCCTACTGTAATGGATATAATCTTGACAAATTGAAAATGGATACGAGTAAAGTACCCCTTAAGTCATTTTTGCAGAAATACAGATACACCCATTTTATTAGTCATAGATAAGACTTTACAATTTTAAATTTCTATTAAAATCGTTAGAGCTATTTAAAAAAAAACAATTTTTTTTTAAGTTTTCATGAAAAAGTCCCCTTAATATTTCAGTTGTAAAACTAAATTTCTGGGCGGTTCGACAAAATTTCGAAAGTCCTTAATTCAAAAAATGAAGTAAATACAATGGACCGTTTACCCGCTGTGCTTGTCCACAGACAGACGGACAGACGGACAGACGGACAGACGTCATTCCAAAAATATTTGTTTCGGTTTCTAGGCTTCATGAAACATGCTCTCCCGGTGTTATCTCGACTTCGATTTTTTGTCACGATCACAATACTTTCTCTATACTACGTATATGCGAGAAAGTAAAAAGAATATTAATAACTACATTGTTAGTGCTAATATACATTATCATTTTACTAGAAATAGGAGTAATTTGTACCCAAACAAGAACGATTTTACAATAGCTTTGAAACCGTGTCCATTAAACTTTTCAGTAGTTTGCCAGACAGGCTAAAGGACCTCACTTTATCTGCTTTTAAAAGGTCACTCAAATCTACATTGACGGCTAACCCTACTTATTCTATAGATGAATTCTTTAGTTTTAAGTGGTAATTTTATATATCTATTTTATATGTGACGAAAATGTCCTCAGGATAAATGACCTATCTATCTTATCTATATATATATACATTTACATGAAACGGTAACACTCAAAATGTAAATTTTACATTTTGAGTGTTACCGTTTCATCTAATTGTTCATTTATGCCCTATTTTTATTAAAATATCTCACATGATTTACATACCCATTAGGCTACCTTTAATTTTTTATTCAACCCCGATCTTTATTTATACAAATATTTATAATTGCTAAATTGTCAATTTCCTCGAAGGAAACCTGGGGGAAAAGGTTTGATAGCTTAACATGGTCATATTTTTCCAACCATGGTTAAATGTTTGCTTGATGACTTATGAAACATAAATACACAATAGGGATACGCGAATTTTACCACACACTAATGGGCCATTCAGATAGAAACTTAGTAAGAACGTAAATTTAAACGCAAACTTTGAGCATTGAGCATCACAATGAAAACTTGTACGTACTGTAGATAACAACCAATCACAAACGAGAACGTGAACAGCTGATAAAATGGCTACAGCAGACGAAAATACTTCCATGTTTCTATTAAACATGTGTAGGCCATTAAAAATTGAAATCATACAAGCGTATGCAGACATGTAAAAATTAACAGAATATTATATGGGCTGTATTTACTACTGTAGTTCATTTCTGGGGGAACTAATGTTCATATATTTTCCTTCAATGCCGCATCTTTATATAACTTAATGGATGCTTCCACTTCCGTTTCCTGTTCTGTTCTCTGATTGGTTGTAATGCATTGTGAATGGTCACATTGAAAAACAAGGCCCCAAACTTTTAAGTTTACGTTACGTTTACGGTTAATTTTCTATCTGAATGGCCCATAAGGCACAATACAGAATCACAATCCACTGATAATTCAGTCAGAATAGTATGAGGAGAAAGTGACAGCCGGATTTGAATTTAATTCTACCTATTTTAATGAAATTTTGCGGAACACTTTATTGTAATTCGTAGCACAGTCGTTTTAAATTAAAATGTCATAAATGAAGTCCGAGCCGGTAGGAAGCGCTGCAGGGATTGTCTGGCGATATCTCGCAGTGTGTCCCGTTTTGTCTATAGAGTGTTTGATAACAGGGACGGCACATAATTGCATTGAAATTGAACATTATGATTGGCTGATTTTAAATATAATTTTACGCTGAGTTATTGGTACTAATCAAGATAAATTGTATAAGCCATTGTTGTATAAGCGAACTCTCAGATGATTTCGTTATAGGCATCACGAACTATATTCACTTAAACAGATGGTCTTTCACTAGTGAATTGACACAGTATGTCCCTTCTTACTATATACCTGCTACTTGTTCTTTTGAGCTATTCCTCCCCCTCCCCCTACAGTCAGCATTTCTTCGGCGACAGTTGTTTGGGAAAATCAAGTTTCTGCGAAAAACCCACCCTCTGCTGTTCTGATCTTCATTCAAGGATGTCCATTAAATGACTGTAAAAGTTAAAGAAGTTGAATTTTATTTTAAATGTACAAAATAGACATTTTAGGCACTAAAATATTAAAAATAGGTTCCAATGGTCCAAATAGACATTTTAGGTCACTACAAAACTCTATAAATGAAAGTGATTTATCATGAAACTTCAACATATTTAAAATGTTTCATGTTGTTTCATAAGAAGCAAAATAGGCATTTGCCTTAAAATTCCAGGTCTAGTAATTACTAAGACCACATCAGTGCTCCTATAACCATCTACTTTGAACACTGATTGCATTGTACGTACAATTTAAATAACACAAGATTAATTTTTATATTGATATATTTTATTGGACCCCAATTGGTTCTTTATACGCAAATGACTTACCTTTACCAGCACAACAAATGCCATGAAATAGAATAACAGACAGGACATGGTTTGGATTTCTCTTTAATCGAACTCTGAAAATTAAAGAGAATTCATAATTTACTGGATTTGTCATATTACAATAGAATGTAAAATACATACTTATCACTTTTAATTTTTTGTTGGATCATTTTACGCCGTTTTTTGTCAGTCTTGCAGTTCAATACCCAAAGAAAAGGAACCATATCTATGGATCAGATAGGATAGTAGTTAGGCCCTATTAGGGTTCGGATGTTTATGACCTAAAAAGTGGAAAATATGACTGCAAATATGACCTTAAACATGATTAAATATGACCCAACAATTCTAAGTATGACCTCATAAAAGAGCGTATTTTGTCAAGATAAGTGTTCCAATTTAAAACGTTTAATGACACTAAATTATTACACATTAATTCAATCATATAATCACTTTTTAACAATTTTACAGGTGATTTACAGTTGTACTGGTAAAGAACTTCTAATTTGTTAATGTTTCCAGATACCGTTGTAAACGTGAACTGAATTATTAAAAAAAAAAAAAAAAAAAAAAGTCTATCGGAAGTTGTTAATAACAAGGAGGAAGAGGTAATTGTGATATTACTTGTTATTGTCCTTACATTTCAGTTATTGACCTTACATTTCAGTTAAAGTCAAACCAAAATATTCGTGACTCTTTTTCGGACAAAATTTAAGTCAACAATTTCGTGCACATACCGCATAATTGTGCTCTTTTACAGAATTTATAACTGAAATATGACGTTAAAGTTAAAATATGACTGAAATATGATCAAGACCATGAAAATGACCAAAATATGACTTTATATGAAAAATAAAAACGGTCCGATTAGGATAATAAATGTGCAATTTATGTTTAATTTGTGTTTGCGGCGAGAATGGAGGTCAGGATAAAAATATGACATGTCATAAACATCCGAACCCTAGTAATTGTACTTAAGACTAGACTTAGAGTTTCTCTTTAGTGTGAGAACAGCACAACACAAGAGGATCTTCTTCTGAGGCTACAGAAGTAACCTCCCTGTGTATCTTAGAATATGTCTTAATATCTGAAGTAGCTCGCTAGAAATATATAGGAATATTTGGAATAAAATAGGATGCATTCTTAGGGTGTGAATGGTTGTGACTAAAAAGTAGCAAGCTTAAAATCCGGTTCAATTCCTGCTCAGAACAACATTTCCCTTCCAGAGTATAAAGTAAACTCTATCCTTGATCCAAATTCAACTTCTCGTTATAGGTACCTTATATAATTATTTAGTATTCTCTGTTACTATTTAATAGGTTTATATAGTACCAAGGTATCAAAGAAGTTCCTATGTTCACCTTCTGTTTATAGGAACTCATTAACCTCCATTAGGTTTGTTTACTCCCACATATTCAAAGTAACTTCAGTTTATAGGAAACTCACATGATAATAGTACTCCCTATTACAGTATTTAATAGCTCGTGTAGTACACGTATCAAGTAATTGCTATATTCTACTTCTGTGTAGCTCACATAATAATACTATTCTCTATCTGGCTAAATACTTACATTGTCCCATGTTATCATAGGTAATGCCACGAGTGACTTCGAAATCGCCGATAAATTCCTGAGCGACGAAGTCACGACCTGCATTTATAATGTATATATAACGAATAATATATAACATATAAGTAATAAATATCAATTTATTTAACTTGTACGCGAGGCAAGGCTTTAGCGGACGCTGTGCATACAATAGTTTTTAGTAAAAGTTCTCTAATTTTACGAGCTCTGTTTTTCACTCATTTTCAACGATTCAGCGTAAAGAAAGCAAAGATCGCTTATGTCAGTAGTGCATGCTTATAAACTTGGATTGCTGGGGATTGTTACTTTCCTGAAAAATCTTTTAAAAACATCGTTAAGATAATAATGTTGATTAATTAAAGTAACAGTAAAAATATTTACTTCAATTGAAATTACACGTCATTTTTATCATATTTTCCGCAACGGAACTGACCCCCCGAGAAACTTTCACTCAGAAACTTATTATGTCTTGTTAAAAGAAGCAATCGTACAAGAGGCTCATCTGAACTCTGTACTAGCACTCGTGATCTAGAGGATTAAGCTATGGCGCAGTAATACGAGCTTCACGTTTTCGCACCCATATGCAGTCATAAAATATATAAAACGTTATTGTTGATTTTATTTCTTAAATTCAAGATCACTGCATGCAGAGTCTCCGACCCGATTAGAATACAGTGCGCACGACGCTTATTGTGATCACTTCGGGACGGAGCTAAGCTAATCTGATAAAATTAGCCGATTGATGACAGTAGCCGAAGGAATTAAATGAAGGATATTTATTCATATATAAGATAATACACTACAAAACAAAATTTAAAATATTTATTCATAAAATAATATGTAACTGTGAATCACTGAACCACTCATAATACAGTAATAGATTGCAAGCAACCATTTTTTCAACCAGTAACAAGGTTTTTAATTGATTTTACTTTCCTTTAGGAGTCCATTAACCAATACTCCATACTCAGTTACGAATTACGAGTACTTTTGGAAGTCTATACTGATCTGGGATGAACACCGCGTAGCAAAACATCTAACGCCTGTCTTTTCAAGTCTTTTCATTTTACACTAGCCATCACTGCATGTCAACACTGTTATCTTCATAAATCAAAAGCTGCAGCTTAACTGTGGGGTGAAAATGTTCTATTGCTTAAAAGAGAAAGTTAGGTAAACCCCCTCGAACTGGTCGTCCTGCTACCTCCAGTAGAACACAATACAGTTGAGTTAGACACGAAAACCTTATAAACGAAATTTTGAATGACGTACAGTACTCGGAAATAAAGCTGCAAAAGGAGAATATGATAACATAAACAGAAACTTTGATCACAATAAACAGCATTTTTTCAATGTAACAGTATTACCGTGTGTTACGGACTATAAGACGCTCCGGACCATAAGACGCACCTTGATTTTTGGATGAAAATTTAATGGATAAGAAATCTAATGTGGTTCTAAACGAAAAAAATCTGATGTGAAAGTCACATAACTTCCTCTGCCCAAATAAAAGTTAGCAGCGTTCACATAATATCCTTGTACAGAATCGCAAGACACAATTTTACGATAATTATGCTATAAATATCTTATGGCTCCTTCTTTGAATGGTGCGACTAAAAACAAAGGCTATGGACAAAAAAAAGAACAAGTGACTGCAAACGTTTATTGAACTTTCCGCTGTTAAGAATAATTTCCGAAATTTATCAAATATTCCCCTCAGATATTTCTTTACTTTAAGCAGGGCCAACAATACATTTCTCTCACTTCACCTGCTTATATAGAATAAAATGCCTTAAATGTCCGCGTATTGAGTTGTTCACCAGGCAAGTGGGTAGCTTACAACCACCCTTCAGAGAATGTTTTGGAAATAGTAGGGCCTATAAGCAATCAATGTACAAAATTTAAAGGAAATTGCTAGTTCCGTTTATGAGAAAATCGTAAAAAACAAAATTTTCTTCATATAAAGTTCCCTTAAATATAAGAGAAGGTTGTCGCCATTCTTCACAGCCTCAGAAAGTACCTAACCCAAATACAAAATTTTGTTTTCGTACGATTTACAAGAAGCCGTATTGCAAAAAGCGCGTATTCACAGTGGTTGGCTTATAACTACCCTTCAGAGAATTTGTTCGAAAAATGTTTCAAATAAAAGTTTTAGCTCTTGGTATAAGCAATCCATGTGCAAAATTTAAAGAAAATCGTTAGAGCCGTTTTCGAGAAAATCGCGAAAAACGAAAATTTCTTAATGTAAAGTCCCCTTAAAAATAAGAGAAATTTGTCGCCAATCTTCGAATCACATCTTCAGAAGGTACCTGACCCAAATTCGATATTTTGTTTTCATACGATTCTCCATTTCGGAGCTAGCCTGTTCACAGACTTCCACACACACAGACACTCTTGGATTCAGGGGGCCTTGAAACGTGTATATATGCTAAAAACTCAACTTCGAATTTTAGGGTCGAAAACAATACTTCCTCTACCCATAGTACCTTTGGTACGGACAGAGGAAGTAAAATAAAATGTTAAAGGTAATAATATACTTCATTGCATAAATAAATAAATTAATGGCTTGGTTCTAAAAGGGCCAATGTCAATTTCTTGTAAAAATGATATCTATGCATTATTGAGCTCGGCTAGTCTTTATCTTTCCTATATTAAAAGTGACAATGTCTGATGCTATTAATAGACATCATACAGAAACCATAGCGGCCAATGTCGGAAATTCTCAGCAAAAAATGTTATTTCTATAAAGGCTTCAAAGTCATTTATCTCAAAAGCAAGTTTTATGACAATGGCCCTTTTAGAACCAAGCCACAGTTCTAGGGCCCGGATTTTTATGTGCTAAAAAACTAAAAAATATTTATTTTTTATGTGCTAAAAATGTTTAAAATATGTGCTAAAATTTTAAAAATATGTGCTAAAACTAAAAAAAGAATTATGAGAAAAGAAACAAAAACACCAGAATGTTCGTAACTTACTAGAACAAATTATATTGAAACTCGCCAACATCAGATGTAAAATGCTGACAGGAGTTGCAGTGCACAACAAATGCCATTTCCAGATTATGGATCACAAATCCTTTTCTATTATCCGAGAATAATGCCTTATATTGAGAAAAGGAATGTTCTACATCACACGATGTTAACCTTGCATATTTGAAGAGGGGTAGATCACTAACACACACACACACATACACACAATCAATTCGATTATGTTTTGGCCTTCCAAAACTTGAGCGACTTTGCCACCATTTTTCTCAATCATACCTTTAAATTTTGTTCTTAGAACTTCTATTTTCGAACCTGAGATAGTGTTAAGTTGCCTTTCAACGTATTGTATTTCTTTAAGTGAATTACGCAATGTTGAGATTGGGTTCTGTTCTGTTCTTCCCTGATAATAACTCTCACCTCATTGCAAGTTAAGCATTTGTGTTGAATTCTTTCGAGATACAAATTTTTGTTGTAAAATGTTAAAAGAGAATGAGGAAAAGTACTAAAATATTTATTTATGGAGAATATATCGAAAATATTTATTCACATAACTTTTTTGTAAAACATGTGTTTTTATGTAAAATAAAATTTGGAATTTGCGGTTGTCGGACCTTGATATGAGCATCAGGGGGAAAAAAATTACATAAAAAATCCGAAAAAAGTACTAAAATATGTATTTATGGAAAAAATATCGAAAATATTTATTCACATAACTTTTTTTGTAAAATATGTGTTTTTATGTGAAATAAAATTTGGAATTTGCGTTTGTCGGACCTCGATTTGGACATTAAACTTTGTTTTAGGGATGTACGCACGAGGAAAAAAAACATTTTTGTACATACAAATCCGGGCCCTAGTTATAACCTTGTACAATGGAATCAGTGTAAATCACTTCTAGCTTAAAACCTGCGTTGTACGAAAATCTCTTCTGTACAGGTGGCATCGTGTAAATTTAAACAACTGAACTGATTTCCCATGGAAGACTGAAAATATTTCTACACCCTCTATCAGCATATGGTAAGTGTAACGGGACACGGCTGATTGGAGGTTTTTGCCTTCGTTTAAACCACCGGATGGAGACAACTCCTTTCGAATAAAAGAATTCAACATTCCTTTCTTTTCGCATTGTATACCTGGCTTCGATGTGCCCTAATTTTACGATTGTGACAAGTTCACTGTTGTACAGTCTGTGCCAAAATTTGTAACTATCTTATCGTTGTTTATACCTGCGATATTCCAGCAATATTTACCACAGTTTAATTTTTTTTAGTGTACTTCGGGGCATTAGACGCATCCAACTTCGAAGGCTCTGTTTTCAAGGTAAAAAAGTGCGTCTTAAAGTCCGTAAAATACGGCAATCCGTACGGGACTTCATAAAAATGACAACATTACCCGATTGGTAACATAATCCGCGATTGCATTAAGCGGCATTCACTGTATTCATTTTCGTATGAGGTGATAAAGAAAATTCGATAAATGTTGAGTGAATCGGGTTTTTGGTTGGCTGATATCAGACTCATTATTAGTCTACATGTTATTAGTCGAAATCTAAAGAATGACGTATGAGTTAAACAGTCAAAGTACTTTCTGCATTCAACTTCTGATTATAGGTAACACGTATGATAATAGCGTGTTCCCAAAGCAAACCCATGACGACTTGAGGATTTGTTGTTCTGCGCATGTCCAATTCATTAACTTATCCGTGATTTTGCACTTTGGGAACGGTTAGAAGCTTATGGAGTCGATGGTTTCTACTTTCAATTGATATGAGATATCGTTCGATATTTACCAATACAAGAACAAGAAATAAATGTATACGTTAATAATCTACAAATAAGGAGCACTCTTAAAGAAATTCATGTAATTGATATTTCTTAAGCCATTAATTATTATTTAATCTTCAAATTCTAGCCATTAATTATTATTTAATCTTCAAATTCTACCTTGCATTTATAGCATTTAATGTGAACTTTCCGGTAAAATTTAATCAAAACCTGATGTAAGATTATTAGTTTCGTAGTACTGATGTTTAATGCATGACTTTTTTTATGCCTTATACCCTCCAAGTCAGATAAACCAAGGAAGAAATCTAAGTAATAAAAGCTTTTCTTACTGATAGTTGGTGGTCCACAAAACACTGCCATGGTACAATTAAACTGATATTAAATAACTTGTTTTAATGTTATTACAAAATGCAGATATTTGTTTAAATTCTTGTATACCAATTTTTTGGCATACTAATTAGTAGGGTAAGGCATTTAATGAACAGAAAATAGTAAAAAAATAAAAAATGCATTTGTGACCTAAATATAGTGAGAAAATGACCCAACATTTAAAAAAAGACCAATAAATTTACCATTATTACTTATAATTAGTTTTTCTTAAGTAATGGATTGCTAAAAACAGTTTATGACGGTGCATTACATAAGAATTTATATTATAAAACACTTATTTTGTTACTAATGAAGTAAATTTGTACTACTTGGACACCCTTAGCGAAAAATAAATTATTTATGAACTGGCATGCCCATCAAGTTGTCCCCAGCAAATATGTGCCATTTAAAAATAAATATTATTTTTTTTATTGCTACAAAACAGACTGCTTTGGTGTTTACAATAAACCTGAATTAAAATGAACTATGAACACTTGGCGGAGATTCTCAAATAAAAACGATTGTCTGTTGTCTGAAAGTAATGATTTGTACATGTAGGGTAAAAAAAAGCGGACCTACTAAAATATCTAAGTTGCCGATATGAACCACTGCCCATGTCTAGAACCCACTAGACAGTGGCTCATATCGGCAACCTAGATATTTTAGTAGGTCCGCTTTTTTCCCCCTACCTCTGTACATAGAAATGCTCCCCTTTGTCTCCACTGAAACATAATATGACCTAAAATGCCGAAAATGACCTAAAAATTGCCAAAAAATTACCTATCTCTTGAAAATGACGAAAAAGTCAAAATAAAGCAAAATAATGTAAAAACAAATTGCTCTTATTTAATCAATTATTTCATGATCCACATTTATATATATATGTATTCGAGCTATCTTTTAACCTTCAAGTAAAAAAGATGCAAAATCATCAAATGCCTTGTCCTACTAATTAGCTTATTCTATCAGATTCATTTATAGTTAATGTTTACATTTTCCCCAACATACTTTCTTATTAAGTAGGTCTGCCTCAGAACGGATGCCTAATCTATTAATAATTAATTGCCTGAGTATTAAGGCTAATTTCTTTGCTAATATTTAATCAAACTTAGAAAAGAATAATGTTATTTTACTCCTCTGACATCATAGAAAACTCATGAAATAAGTTGTACTTTTTAATTTTAAAACTGTTTGAGAAATTCAGCTAACTATAAAAGGTAAGCAGGCCTATGCTTATAGGTAGCTTATGCTTTATAAGTCAGGCGGAAGGTTAGTTTAGCCATCTTAGGCTTCGTTTTCAACCCTTATTATGCACCTACAGTCCCCTCTCTGAAATTGCGTAGTTACTCATTCACATTATATTTTGATAGGCTAACATTTAAAATATCCTTTTTGTGTTTTGTGTTTTGGATACAAAGGGCCTAGTTTCTCACCCTTGGTAGGCTTCGCGGGGGGGGGAAGGGAGAGAGACAGACATAGCCATAGCGAGAATGAGAATGAGAGAGAATGAGAAAGTGTGTGATATAATATACAGGGTGTATTATAATTAATAGCGCAAACAGAAACGGTTGAAAGTATACGATAACAAAAGCAAAAAAGTTCCAGCAAACATGGGTCTGCAAACAAGCCGTGTGCGAGATTTATTATTGGGAATGTGTGGTTAAAAGCCGCCACTGACGTTGATACCGTCGAAATACTGGAGCAAAGAATTGTACGGGCATGTCAGGAATTTCGAGATGATCCAGGGGTGTCTGAAAGAATTCGAAACTCACTGCAGAGACGAGTGCAGTATTGCATCAAGGTGCAAGGACGACACTTTGAACATCTCCTTTAACAGGAAGAGTGTACAGTATTAATAACATGTAACATATTAAAGTGGAATTGTATTCCTTGTTAATTTAAGCTTGAGAGAATTGTGATTCATTTGTACTAATTAGGATGATGTTTCTTAATTAAATCAGTGGCATCTCATAACCACACATTCACAATAATAAATCTCGCACACGGCTTGTTTGCGGACCCATGTTTGCTGGAACTTTTTTGCTTCTGTTATCGTATACTTTCAACTGTTTCGGTTTGCGCTATTGATTATCATACGCCCTGTATACTGCTAACATTTTACCATTCAGAAGTACATATTCGATTCTTGTTTGGTTTGTTGCATAGATATTCAAACATTCTATAACTGATTTTAACTTTCTACAAGTATTTTAGTTTAAAAAAAGGTTTTCCCCGCAGTGTTTCGAGTTAGGCTCCAGACACACACTCTATATAGGCCTACTGCATGTAGAACCCATTGAAAAATATGAAGGTAAAGGCCCAAAATTATTAATTAAATTACATGAAATTATGGTAGAATAGCATAAATAATTCATAAAATAAAAACTGTATAAGCTTTTAAATATGGATTAAGTAGTTATGTGCTGAAACTAAATCCAGAAAAAATCACTTGAATTTCGTTGATCATTTCACATTTCAGTCGCATCGCTCTTGAAGTACCTAGCAGAGCGCTTTCTAAGACTGAAAGGGTTAAAAATTTGGAATTATAGTTAAGGGTTACTAGATAATTTTTATAGACGCGTGTTTGATATTGACCAATAAAGTTTAGCAATTCCACGGATATAGACCAATCACGATCGTTTATCTTATAAAATGCTTGCTATTAATGTGAGGAAGGCATTTTATCTGATAAAATGGACTGCTCGTTACTGGTCACGTAAGGCTCAGTGTGAAGTGATTAATACATAGCATGGTGCCAAGCACGAAAGCAGATTATTTTATACAACATAACTTGTTTGGAAATTGAAATAACATAAATGTACATCGATAAAAACACAATTTCAATTCAGTGCAAGCCAGTTCGTGTGCTTTTATTCTGTTCTGCTGTTAGCTCACCTGAATTGTTAACTACTAGCAGGTGCCCGCGGCTTCTCCCACGATAATTAATTGAAAAATTAAAAATCAAGAGTATAATAATTATTAAAGCATTATATTTATAACACTTGCACGCGAATCATTCATAAACTAAGCCATTAATAATTAACGAAACAGCTAAAATTCCTGCTTTAGAGTACATTCCACGATATGAAAGCGCCGCCTGGGAAAACGATCTCAGATTCGATTATGCAGTTCCAAAGCGACCTGTTAACACTGATAATACGTATTGTTACTCAACTGTTTGTTGACAGATGAATATGATGTGAATTTTATTTGATAAATTCAGTGTAATTTTCAGAAATTATATAATTTTTCAAGGGAAGGAGTTTGGATTTTTATTGTCCGCGATACTGCCCGCGGCTTCGCAGCCATTATTAATTAACTCCAGGATTTTTAAGAAATTTACACTGGCAGTTTATTACAAATGTTTGTGGTTCAGAGCTATGAAAATTATAAGTAAAAATAAAATTACAATATTTGTTCATTGTGTTCATTTCACTTAGGCCTTATATAATAAAGAAACGGTTTTCCTAATTTTGTACTCTTCGTGAAAGTTTAGACTGCGAGAGACGAACATCGCCGAGTATACCCGATGTTTAGGGCCGTTGAATTGTATAAGAGTAGATATCTTATGTTATATGCACAATTGGTAGCATTGGTCACATGGTAACTCGAATCGTAGCGCTGGACACAACAAGGAAATGGAACTCGAATCGATTCATGGATGATTGATTTTTAGTACGATTCATAGTATGCCGTGAACTCGCAGCTGTTAGTTTTGTTTTTACATAACAAAGCACGAAAGTAATTATTATTTGTATAATCCGTTACATTTTTATTCATGGAAAGTCTTAATAAATCCAAGTCGAGTTGACGAGTTACATCAGATAAATTCGTTCCTGCTGCGCAGTCGTGAATCTATCGATAAACTATTCAACTCTCTTGGGATTACCTATGATAAAAATATAATATAAATATTTTAGTAAAAAAAGCTAATTTTTACTTATTACCCCCAGCTTTAATACTCAGGAAGTGTTATCCGCGATTAAGATAACACAATGAATCTTTGTAAAAAATTATCCATTAGTTGTTAATCGCTAATTTCACACGCTATAGTTGGTTCCCATGCAGAGTATAATTAGAAATTATTAAGAATATAATTCGGTTATATTGATTGTAATGAAGAACTTATTTCTAAAGTGATATTTCTACCTGAAATCAAAATGTTCACAAAGACGAATTCTGATTTTAATTTCAAGGTGAAAACTTAAAATTTAGAAATGCCTATGAATCAAATTATAGAGCCATGGGATTAGTAGAACTGACACCATATGACTAAGATTCAAGTTAATTTTACAGTTAACGATCCATTCATAGGCTATATAGTCCCAGGCCTTCTTTCACCGTAATAAATGGAGAATTTAATGCACATTTGATGGTTTTAAGGGGAAAATAAATTACCTATCTTTACAATGTTAAATGCACTGTTTCTTTACTCAAAAACTACTAAAGCTAGGCACTTAGCCCTTTTACAATTTTTAGATACGTGCCCTGTATCAGCATTTAAAAATAATTTTTCATGAATGTACTTATTTGCGGCAATATGATTTTTTCTTTATAACCAATTTTATCAACATTTTGAAATACATGACATGTATTATAATTAGTTAATAGATTAACCGATTCAAAAATGTTATTTCAGTGTATGTAAGACATCTCAATAAAAAAATCCTGAGAATTTCAAGTTTGTAGGTTATGTAGAAGCTGAGAAAAGGTAGGCCTACAGTTATTTTAAAAAAAAAAAGTAAATTTACAGAAAACAAGCTTCAAAGTTAAAACATCCGTGTTCCATAGTCTGTATCTTCTCAGAAAAATGAAAAAATAACATGGATAAAATTATAGTACAATTATGTAGCCTATGATACATCATTCATGAAAGGAAGTTCAGAATATAAATTACAGTAATAAAAAGATGATCTAAATTTTTTATCCTAAAACCAATATAGCCTCAAAATTAAAACATTCCTGATCCTTAGTCTGGATCTTCTCAGAACAAAAAATTGCTTCAAAAGAATTGCACTTTGATTCTTTTCAAGCTATTTTTGTATAATTATTAGGCTATGTATGATTCAGCATTTTACAGAGGAAACTCCAAAGAATAAAATATAACAATACAAAAGAAATCACAATTTTCTTCCAAAAACAAATTCTGTTTCCCTTAAAACATATTATTATAGTTCTACTATAACAGGGTCCTATACCGATAATAATTAACCAAACATATTGAGATCTTCATTCAATACGATCAAAATGCATTCAAAATATCTGTTTCATATCATAATTATTTAAATCTTAGTGATGTGATGTCAATTCTGCTGTCACTACTACTACTACTACTACTGTAACTCTAAATTTTCAAAATAAGTTGATCTACATCATATGGATCTTCAATTATGAGATTAACATAGCCTAGTTTTGGAAATAAATCATTCATTAACACATAAAAAAAGGCTTATTGCGTTTGATAATTAACTCTAAATCTTTAAAAATTGAAGATATAGTATTTTGAAATTACACTCAATTCTGTAGGCTATACAATAAGACAGTTCTTTTACCTTCGCTATTGCTGTCCACATGCACTGGCAATTTGAGTCAAACTAAGTCACAGATAGTATATCGGTTCGTGACGTACAGGTGTATTTATCTATTAATGTCGAAACCCTCGCTGCTAACCTTAGTAGAATCAAGGTAAAGGTTTGTTTTTTTCATTTTGTTATCCACAGTGTAGTGATTATCACTGAACTGTGCTTTCAAAAGTACCCGATAGTTTGCATAACTCTTAAGTCCATGTTCCACCCAGATACGGAGAGGGAGAAATCAGTGTCATGAAATACAGAAGTAGAGGCATACTAAATATCATTTTCAAGATTACCCTCATGAGAAATCCTCGTAACTTCAAATAAATGAAATTTTGCAGGACTGACAAAAAATAAATTATTTGGTTTTTATGAGGGAATTTATACTGATTTTGAAATAATAATAATAACATTGACAACAACAATAATAATAATGACAATAATAATGACAATAATAATAATAATAATAATAATAATAATAATAATAATAATAATAATAATAATAATAATGTTTAACTTTGCCTGGCAGAGACCTATAGGCTATAGGCTACAACTAAATAGACATAGGCCTACATATATTTTATGTAGGCTATTGAGATTTTCGTAAATGTCTTCAGTTTTAATTTTTTTTTTTTCTGACAATACACGATGTTTAATAAGAAAGCTCTTATTAACTTGCATTCGGACATAACGGCACAAAAATTAAATACATGTCGCTTAATCTTATTTTACTATGCAGCGGTAATCTGGAAAAATTGTTTAGGTTTCCTTTTGGACTTATTTTTATTCTTTAAAGACCGTTGGAATGAATATTTAACAAAATACGAGGGGCGTTCAATAAGTAATGCAACACTTTTTTTTTTTCTTAAAGCAGGTTGGTTTTATTCAGGATTCAAATACAACATATTATTCCCCAATCTTTTGGCTACAAAACCCTACTTTTCAACATAATCTCCGTTCAATGCTACAGCCTTACGCCACCTTAATGGGAGGGCCTGTATGCCTGCATGGTACCACTCTACTGGTCTATGTCGGAGCCAACGTCTTGCTGCATTCAATTTCCTTAGAGTAACACAATGCTCTTCCGAGTTGATCGTTCCACCATGAGGGAGGACATCAAACAGAATAACCCCTTTAGAGTCCCAGAAGACTGTAGCCATGACTTTGCCAGCTAAGGGTATGGCTTTGAACTTTTTCTTCGAAGGCGAGTTGGTGTGGTCCCACTCCATGGATTGCTGTATTGTTTCTGGTTCGAAGTGATGAACCCATGTTTCATCACCTGTGACAATGTTTGACAAAAAATTGTGAAAATGTTTGACAAAAATTGTCACCATCAGCCTCATTAACGAGCAAGCAATTCTGCACAGATGGTCCTTCTTTGATCTTTGTGGTCTTCAGTTAAGGTACATTCACATTTACGAACGGCGCCGTTAGGAGTTTCCGAAAGGGATTAACGTGAGGTATAAATACAATTCTTACAAAGGGTGTGTGCACATTTTTCGTGCAAAACTTTAATGACCGTTCATGCGACAGGAAACTCCGTTTTGAGTTCTCGAGGAGGGATTCCTTCATGCAAGTCCTAGAGACTCATAAACGTTAAGCCCATTGTCGGAATGTCAAGCAGGTATTGGCGGCTTCCTCCCTTGTCAATCAGCACAAAAGAAACTAATTTCTGTACCACCTCAGGCATGGAAGTCCGCAGAAATTTTGTCAAGGGGAGACAATTTAACAAATTACCGCCACCACCACCATCAATATGCTGCTGTTACAACCACTTTATTATTATTACTATTGTTATTATTAATATGATTATTACTATTACTATTATTGTAATCCACATAAACACGCTTTTAAAAGAAGAATTCTTATACATTTATTTATTTATTCTAATCAACGAACAAGTTAAAAACACTGTGGTCGGCCAGATTTATTTAATTATGTTAAAAGACCTTAATGACACATAATATAGGTATAGGTATAATATAGGTATATACTGTAGTATAAGTCCATTAGGACTACGCAAAGTACTTAGAGGTGTGTATTTGCCTTCCTATGCCCATATCTCTTTCATTCTTTTACTGTCTCTCTTTAGACCACATTATTTTATTACTACTATTACTACTACTACTACTACTACTACTGCTACTGCTACTGCTGCTGCTGCTGCTGCTGCTGCTGCTACAATCCCCCTACACATTGAAGTTCTCTTTTGAAGCATATTTTATTTGCCATTCAACAGTACACAGTTTTCTACGTCTGAAACAGCTCATTGTCTCTCGTAAAACTCCATTCCGTACTTTTATAGATTGCACTTTCTGAAATGTTTACGCAAAAGTATTTCGTTTCACGATTTTGAGGTCGCATATGCACAGAAGCTCTAATTTATTGTTTAATTTCAGTTTTATGTTATTGAGGCACCATGTTTTCTTGTAATAATTAAAGTTATATATTAAATTGATTTATTTTGTTATGTTTTATTTTCATTATTGTATTACAGTACTATACTTAGTACAATTATACATTTTATATTACTCCGTACTCCGTGGCGCTACATCCCTGGAGGGACTTGGCCTACCACCCGACCGCTGCGTCATCTCCCGCAGGCAGATGGCAGGATTGGGGGGCATGTGGTTAGCATGCCGACACCCAGGGCCGTTTTTGGTGGTTTTCTTGACCGGAGCCGCTACTTCTCTATCAAGTAGCTCCTCAATTTTGAATCACGAGGCTGAGTGCACCCCTACCAGAACTCCCTACCTCAGAAAAATCCAAGGAGGTACCGGGAATCGAACCCGCGACCTTCCGGTTTGTAGCGCAGCGCCTCAACCATTACGCTACGGCGTACCCCAATACTGTCAGTAGGCCTACAATATTAATAATACTAAACTAAACTCCGTTGCGCAACATCCCTGAAGGGACAAAGCCTACCACCCGACCGCTGCGTCATCTACCATAGGCAGATGGCGGGATTGGGGGCATGTGGTCAGCATGCCGACACCCACAGCCCTTAATTGTTGTTTCCATCAAGTAGCTCCTCAGTTTGAATCACGAGGCTGTGAACCCCTACCAGGCCTCCCTACCTCGCCGGAGGTACCGGGGATCGAACCCGACGGATCTGTAATCAGCGACGCTAACCACAAGACCACGCCGGTGGTCATTAATAACACTAGATTGTGTAATAGTGTTAAATCAGAAGATAAAACAGTATAATTTCATGTTTAAATTCTGTAGTCTGTTCATTAGGACTCGTGTGGCACTGGCAGTCGATTCGAAAAGTTTTATAGATAAATATAAACACTAGTAATGATAAATATAAACACTATTAATGAAAATAGAATATAATTAATAGAATGGTAGGTTACTAGATTATAGGCTGCAAACACCACATGACAATCCAGCTTCTGTAGTAGGTCGAAGGAGAATGACAGTTATTACCTAGGTTGACAAGGGTAGGATTAAGTTTTGCTGGTCCAAATATGAATACTCCTTTCGGAAACTCCTAACGGCGCCGTTCGTAAATGTGAATGTACCTTAAAGGCGTCGAGGAACCCAGCGGGAACAAACCTTTGAGTATCCCGACTGATGGACAAGTGTCCACTGGCAGGTCTCCGTAGACATTGTTCAAGCGCTCATGAATGATGCTCTGGTTTTCCGCCAAAAGAAACTCAATGACTGCTCTCTGTTTGAAACGCACCTCCGTTACAGACGCCATTTCGAGGGCTAGTTATAGCGCTGCCACCAATCGGAAATTAATGAAACCATATGAGATGAAGCAGGAATATATTAAAGATGCCCCAAAAAAATTTCAATTTTTTTCAACCAAAATTATCCGAGAAAAAAGTGTTGCATTACTTACTGAACGACCCTCGAACATAATATTTTATATAACATATTAATGCTTAAAGTTTTACTTTGATGATGATGATGATGATGAAGTGTTCGGCCCCGAGGCCGGTCCGGCCCTGGGATAGAGCCGTGGGGGGAATGCCCACGGTCCGACAGAGGGACACTAGGCCGGATGATACCGCATAGGGTGGCCAGGTGGGGGTGAGGCCACAACACCCAGGAAGGAAACTTTACATCCCTATAAAATCCCCGACCCGGCCGGGAATCGAACCCATGTGGCTGGCACGCTACCAACTCACTCACGACGGCGGCGGACGTTTTAGTTTGATAGTATTATTTTTCGGAAATTGTATGGAAATGTTAAACAATCAAGACATTATTTATGAATCTTCCTTAGGCCTATGATATAGTGTGTGTTTATAATATTATTGTATAAGCATATGTAATTTTTTTTCTTTCCTACTAGCTCTTCACCTAAATTCCCAGCCACGAGCCGCCACTCAGCCATAGGGCCTTTTTTTCCACCCAGCAAGGCTGAATACAAAGTAAGTAGGCCTACATCATTCGTATACCTAATGAGCAGTCAGAGTTCGAAATGAAGCCTGCGAATAGGAAGAGTTAAAAGATTAAGAAGTAGGCTACTTATTTTTCCGTTTTGTTCTGTCATATACCGTTCAGGTGTTTTCAATGAACTCCTTGCTTTTCCTGATGTCAGTTTTGGCTCTTCATTCTTACAACAGTAGTATGGCGGCAGTGCCATCGAGATTATCCCTTACAGACGGCGAAAACATTTTTATTGAGTAATAATTCAGGTAGTTTTTACTTGTACAGTAAAGAAAAAAAAAAGGTATTCCTCAGGTTCGTAAGCGACCCCTGATAATCCCGTAAGGGGATATTCACAGCGGATTTGTTACCGGGGTGCGTCAGTCCCCTACCTACTTAATCCTAAGGACACACACCCAAGCCTGAACACGGGAAAGGAATTTTTCACTACTGAAAAATCCCCAACTCGGTCGGGAATCGAACCCGGGTCGCCGGAGCTGAAGACAGGCGCGCTGGTGTCGTGCACATTGGCACACGTGCACATCGGCTCAGTCGCATTTTCGTGCACATCGGCATAGTATTTTTATCTTGTAATGGTTATCGTGCTCATCGCCATACACCACATTGGGGGCAGGGGTGGACATAGATACTCAAACCTACAGCCTCCTTCACCACGGCTCCAAGGCAGCACCCCTTAGCTATCGCGGCTAAGGAAACCGACCGTTGATATCGTAGGTAGGTTGTCAGGTTAGGTTAGGTTAGGTTAGGTTAGGTTAGGTTAGGTTAGGTTGGGTTAGGTTAATTCAAAGTCTCATTCAATAGCAGGCAGATACTTCATGAATGATTTCTAAACAATACAATTATAATATTAATGTACACAGTATGTATCTCTAATAATAAAAGGAAGTGTTTGTCTTTCTGTCTATCTAGCAGTTACTGTGAACTCCATTGCATTCAATACGATAATGTAATTCCAACTTTGTCTCTATGTCCACCCCTATGAAGGGTGTGTGGCGATGAGCACGATGATATTGCAAGATAAAAATAATATGCCGATGTGCACGAAAATGCGATTGTGCCGATGTGCACGCAACCGGCGCGCTACCGACTCACCCACGACGGCTAGAGTCCCGCTAATCCGGACTAGATGGGACCGGACCCTATCAGAATCACTGAAATTATGTAGGTAATGTACTGTAATATAAGTTTTATATGGGTAAGACTACAAAAATCTATGTTTTTTTCATAAATATAACTTATCCTACAACTTAATTTATGGTTTATTACTACTTGATACGAGGGAGAATCAAATGAAAACTGCAATTAATTTTTTCCCACTATTTTACTGCAGGAAGAATGTTGGCTTGTACATTATTTTTCCACATAGTCCCCTCCCAGTTCAATGCACTTGCGCCATCGGATAGGAAGTGCTTTGATACCGTGTAAGAAAAATTATTTTGGTTGACGCTGCAGCCACTCGTACACTGCCTGTTGGACGTCTTCATCAGACTTGAACTTCTGCCCTCCAAGGTGCTCCTTTAATGGACCAAAGATGTGAAATTCTGATGGTGACAAATCTGGCGAGTATGGCGGATGAGGTAGGCACTTGAAGCGAATGTCATAGATGATTTTCATGGTTGCACGAGCAGAATGAGGACGGGCGTTATCATGTTGAAGCAAAACACCTGCACTCAGCAATCCCCTTCGCACTGACGACAGTAGATATGTGGAAAAATAATGTAAAATAGTGGGAAAAAAATGAATTGCGGTTTTCATTTGATTCTCTCTCGTATATAAAAACTTGAAATCAATACCGACGGAAATTTTACCGATCTTTTTTTCCGCCTAGTGTAAGCTCGAACTTACTTCAGTGTGTGGAACGGCGGCGACGGTAAATTCTCGTTTAATTGCGCAGCCGCGCTACCAAGTTTCAAGCGATTCGGGTCTTGGTTCAGACCGCTCGAGTAGTCTGTGGATTCAAGGGCGCCCATATAATATTTTCTAGGGGGGGGGGCAATTTTTAAAAATAATTTACTTTTTGTCGTTTAACTTCTTGGGCCACTTTGTAACAATGACGTAGCCAGAAAATAATTTCGGGGAGGGTCGAAAGTGCTAGGGGTGGGGGTATGGAATACCCTCCAAGAAAGGGGGATCGCGGGTCCACCCCTGGAAAATTTTTAAATGCTGAACTAATAAAAATCACATTATACGCTAAAATAGCACTGAAAAACTAGTTAGCAAATTTGTTTACCACACTCTACGACATGCCAACGTAAACAAGAAAACATTACCTAAGTTATAATACTTATTACTATTTATAATAAAAGTTAAATAACACATGGAACAATGGAAATAATAGGCCTACTCATGTTATAAAAACAAAATAACTGCTATATCATATTTGACACACCAACAAAACTTTTTTAATTTAATAAATACTTTTTAATACAAAAATAGTATGTTAAGTTTTGAATTTTGGTGGTCCGGACCCCCTGGACCCCCTTTCCTAATTGACTGTGGATTCTGCTTCCATGCTTCTGCAAACTTTTATGTCTCTACTGACTTTCAAATAATTGTCTTGAAAGAAAAACACCTGAGTATAATTATTAATATACATTTTTTTTCCTTTCCCTGAGAGCTAGAGGGGCCGCGCCCCCCACCCCCGTCCCCGGGTATGGGCGCCCATGTGCGGATTGCTTTCTTAGTGTCGTGAAGTGATTTGGAGTGGCTTCGGGGGTCCTTTGTATGATTTAAGTATATATATGTATATATATATACCTAGGTACAGTAGAGTCCCGCTACTCCGAACCCCGCTATTCCGAACGGAGTTCAGAGAAAAAAAAGTTTTTTGGAACTTAAAAACTGGAGAAATTAAAAAGACGTTCCTAAAAAAAAGTGCATTTATTTTTATACAAAGAAGTTAAATAGAGACGTACATAAAGCCTAAGCTTGATGAAAACGCCTGAAACCAAATTGGAATGAAAGCTGGTTACTTACAGCACATGTCGGCTGACACTAGCAGATGTCCCCGCACTTAATTTACTCCTTAACAAGTCATTACGTTAATATTATTCATGAAATCCACCTATTCCGAATTCCCGCTAAACCGAACAGTATTCGGTCCCAATTAGTTCGGAATAGCGGGACTCTACTGTATATATATTCCATAAATTCTTCCCGGCTATTTTTTAAATTTAAGTTTTGCTCTTGTCTAAATTTCCGTTTATATATTTTTGCCTTCATGCTATGGCTATGGCTATATGCTATATAGTAATGAAGTTGAACCGGTTTTCGATGTATATTTGTCTTTCGTCTTCTTGGTGTGTTATGCTTTGTTTGTATCTCATGATCTTGTCTTTGATTGGGCAGTTCAGAGTTAAAATTTTCTCACTATAGATTATTCACAAATTCTTTCTGGTTTTGGCATTTACTCTTTAAGGTTCCAAAATAAAATAAACTCCAATGTATAAATTCTCCTCAGATTGACTTGAAAGCACTATACAGCCATGTTAGTGAGGTCAGATGTTCTGTCTATAAATACTTTTATTGACACATGTGGGAAAATTAGGTTGCATTAGCTTCAATTGCTTCTTTGAATGAATTTGGTATGCATAAAAGATTCTGGATTTATTCTTTATGATAATGAAAACCAGTTAGCGCTGTATAAAGATAACACTTTAAATTGTCTATTGCTGATTAATTTGGCCATAAGTTATATTGGCTACTATATTGAAATGTTATCTTATGGTTATATAGTTAGGCTAGTTTACAAGAAATAATATTTTTTCAATAAAGTGGATCAATTTGCAGATATTGTAAATCTGTTATAAGATCATATTCGCCTACATTTCAGAGTAACAAATTCAAGACAGTTTTGGAAATCAAAATAAAACTTTAAATCTTCTAAGACTCTTTAATTTGGCCATAAGTTATATTGGCTGCCATATTGTTCTTGCCTCTTATGGTTATATAGCCAAGCTAGTTTTGAAATAACAGTAAAGCTTTACATTTTTAATAGCTTATTAAATTGGCCATAAGTTAATAGCTTATTAAATTGGCTATAAGTTAATAGCTTATTAAATTGGACATAAGTTACGGTTGTTATAAAAGTGGACTTAGATTTGTCCTTCTATGTCAGTTTAGGTTGCCAATAAAAAAGAATTTTCACATTTCAAAATAAAGTGAATAAATTTGCAGATATTGTAAATATGATACAGGATTATATTCACCTACTTTTCAGGGTAACAAAATCAAGACAGTTTTGAAATTATTTAAAATTTTACATTTTCTAAGGCTCTTTAATTTGGCCATAAGTTACCTTATTGATCTTGCCTCTTATGGTTATATAGCCAAGCCAGTATACAAGAAATGAGGAGTCTATAAGCAAACCCGGCAATCTCCATTCTGAAAAAAAAAGATAGAAATGCTAACTTCCAGTTATAGCTTAATGCATTTCCTGGTACATATTTAGTTTTTGTGTTGTAAATCTAACTCCTCCCTTATGTAGGAAATCGGATATGCGACACATACACTAAATATGTAGCAAAAAATGCATTAAACTTTCATTAGAATTTAGCAGGTCTATATTTTTTTCAGATTGGAGATTGCCGAGTTTGCTAATAGACCCCTCAAGTAATAACTTCTACATTTCCCAATAATGTGAATCAAAGTCAGTTGTTACGTACCGGTATCTCACACAGGATTACATTCGCTTACATTTTAAATAACCTTGTGGTTTAAGGAAAGGTCTATTTGTTTATGAAATTATTCAAAAGATGAGATAAATAGTTTGACCCTTGTAAGTTGTACATAATAGTCTATTATAAGTGCATCAAGGTTAATCTTATATATATATTTATATATTTATATATACTTACACATACTTATCTTACTCGAGAGTTCTGTTATAATTCATGTCGATAGCGACATTTTTTATTAGTCTTAAGCATATTCCTTGTATTATTTAACAAATCTTATCTATAAAGAGTACTCTGGAGAGCCTGATTAACTTTATATACCTTTTTGTTATATTAACTGCTTATTTTCTCAGAATATTGTGATTTATATTGTTCTTGACTTTGAATATATATATATAAAGGTTGTTAATTCTCTACAGTCTAGAGTCTTATTTGTTGGTGGGAGTCCCTTCCTGCCCGGCTAGATACGATCTTCCAACTGCCTCTAATTTTCAGGCTCCTGCACACTTCTTCAAGAAGATATCCAGTCAATCCTCCAAACCAATTACTATACTTAAACCAAGTTGAACTAAAACAAACGAAAGCCAGTAATTAACAGCGCTGCAAAGCTATCGATACAATTCATAGGTGTAAATAAATAATGAAGAATGAAATCCACGAAAATAATGCACAATGTGATGCAGTGCATAACTTTCTCTACCCTGGACATAGAGAATACCGTTTTCTCACATTACACTTTGATGTAGAATAAGAGTTCGTATTGTAGGGACAGCATTTTTCAGTTTTCTCAGCCTGAATGTGCCAACGAGTATGTCATATCAGAAGTCTGTAAAAAATCATATCCACTGATACGTTATTCATAGCTGTAGGCTTTGTATTCAAATACTGTATGGATCATTATCATAGGCCCTAAGCTTATAAAAGCAGACAAAACAGGATGGAACATTTTTAGTCCTACGGGCGCAGTATATTATGTCCCAGGTTTTCGGAGAGGAAAGTATGGAAATGATAGTGATTTTCTTTTTGATTTCAGCCCAAAACGCTGTATTGTAACATGAGAGTCAGAAATAAAATATTCCTTATCTTCCTTTATGTTTCGGGAATTTCTGTTTTATTTCAACCCCTACCAGGCTTGGTGTGCAGAAGCAATGGGGTGCAAAAATCTACATCCTCTATAAGCCATAAAAAGCTCTTTCTGAGGAAATAGTTGAGTATGATAAGTCGTTTTTCCTCATTTCAAATACTAAATACCTATGTAAGGAGCTAAAGTTTGAAAATTGAAAGTTATTCATAAGTTAATTTCGAATTACAAAATACAAAACCCGAGCGACGCTTAAAATGAGGGTTAGGCGCCTGTGGCACTGAGCCACTATTAAACACAGTTGTTGGAGCCTTGTCAGCTTTTATTACGATTATTATTGAAGAAGAAAACATGAGAGAAATTCGTGATTATACTGTAGCAGTATGGAATTACAGTTCTATATGGGATACACCTACTGTTTCGTCAGATATAAAGGAAGATTCTATGTTACTCGACATTGCATTTGCTTTTAAATCCTCATGCGTATTAGCTGTGCTGTGTTCGTGCACCAGTGCCTAACTAATGTAATGCAATTCGTGATTTCGTGTTAATATCATGCATTTCTAAAAATATTGCGATCTATAAATGGTTCAATGTCAATACGTGATCGGTTAAACGTATTTAAGATTTTAAAAATGTACACCTAAAATATGAATTACCATTACTTTCTTCAGTCTTGCTCTAGCGTTGGGTAGAACGTAGGTTATATGTGTTGGTGCCAAATACCCTATAATCCCTGCGTTGCAGTTCCAGAACCCGCCTTGTTCAGTGTACAGTTCCAAATAACTTCTTATCCAAAATATTATTCCTTACTTTGACATAACCCTTAAAGTTTGAAGGATTAAACTCTGCAGACTGATTCTTTGTGTTGTTAGCTATTGTTTGAAGTTTGGAGAATATTTAAGAAAACCTTATATAAACGTTTTTCGTGGTTTGTGAAAAATCATACAAAATGGATAAGAAGCTGTTTGGATCCTGACGCCTCAGTCATATTCGCTTATGTAGCGGTAGATTATGGCAAAGATGTCATGAAAACTGCTAGAAAGAGAGCTATTTAACATAAAATTTGTACATGCGTATACTATAAGAATGACAATCGAATCTAGTAGGAAAAAAGCCTGGATTAAAATTGCTGAAGCTATATCCTCTTTAAGTAAATTACATTATTTTAAATGGGTTTCTCAATAGTTCAAGTGAAAATATATAATTAACGTCAAACTGCAGATCGCATTCGCTACTTCGGTACGAATGCAAAACTGTGAACCATGCAACTCGATGTGCAGCCTGCATCCAAGTAGTGCGATTCGCATGCTTTGCTACTTCGGTGTGAATGCTTACTTAATGTTTTATTTAAATAATTTATTCAACAGAAAATAAATAGAACATTATATTTACTAACACTGACATCTTTTTACATAAATTGCATGAATTACATCATTTTATTTTTAATTTAAACTGTTAGACATAGTAAATAAATGATTAAAACAACAAAAAAGGGCATACAGACTCAGATTCATAAACCTTACCTTTACACGAAAATCATGCATGAATAATTAAAACGATTGATAAGCTAAAAATACGGCTTTGAGGTGCAGTTGACGTATTTGAGTTTCCGAGCCCCCCCCCCCCCAAAATCCCATATAGTGAGTTTCGTCCATTCAATCCTTTCCCCGGTACCTCCTCGGATTTTTCTGAGGTAGGGAGGTCTGGCAGGGGTGCACTCAGCCTCGTGATTCAAATTGAGGAGCTACTTGATAGAGAAGTAGCGGCTCCGGTCATGAAAACCACCATTAACGGCCGTGGGTGTCGGCATGTTGACCACATGCCCCCAATCCTGCCATCTGCCTGTGGTAGTTGATGCAGCGGTCGGGTGGTAGGCCAAGTCCCTCCAGGGATGTAGCGCCACGCAGTTTAGTTTAGTTTTTTTCTTTAGACAGAAGTTTTAGAGTAGGCCTACTGTTATTCCACTGCTTGTAAAGAGGGTATTGCTTTTCATGAGGTTGGAGTGATAAGAAGTTCGGGGGTACTTTTCACGAAACTGGGGTGGGGGAGGTGAGCCATGAATATACGGGGAGTGGGCACCCCTGGGTTTGTAATGAATAAAGGATTTATTATCGTTCCACAGCCTGGCCTCGCTGAGTGTAAATGCAGAACACTGATATGTGCTACTTCTATCAGTACGGGTACCATTAAATAACTTATTTGGAAATGTAAATTAGTAACAGAACAAGTTATTCTGTTATTTCCGTGACTGTTTTGCGGTTGCGTTCTGTATGCAAGGTTATCGCGCATGTGTCGCTCCTACATCGATCTCCTAGAATATCAATATAGGGAACATTTCAGACACAACAATGGCTTATGATGCCATCTACAGGATACGTAGTATAAGTAATTGAGACAACTACGCCGCGATCTACGCGATGGCGCTGATATTCAAATCTGTTTCTTCATAGTCCAACATGGCTGGTTTCGTTTTAAAGATGTCGGATATTAATTCCTGAACCGAACCATAAAATATGAGGGATAAGTGCAAAGTAGTGACAAATATGTGCCGTCAGAGACTCAATGTGTGTTCTACCGTTTCATGAACATGGATGGAACCGGGATCCTGAGAATTTAGGAAACCGGGGGAAGATTGGTATGTGTTTTTATGACTGTTTATTCCTTTCTGCTAGTTGCCTGTCAAAATTTGCACCAATCACATTACTCTTCGATCTTCACAGCAGAGACAGTTAGTCTCTAATGAATAAATGCATTATTCTACCTTGAAGCATTCCAAAAATATACTCCAAGCTAATACATTTATAAATATGGAAATTATCTCCTCATTTTAGGCTTAGTTTCAGTAAAACACCTATAAAATTTACAATTATTTTAAAATGTGAGCTGATGTTCATATTAAATTACAGAATCCCTGTTTTCTGCTCTGAGCATGATAATTTTTTAAAAAATAAATAAATTATCGGTTTAGTTTATATAAATAAGTGTATATATATATTATATATAATATATTATATATAATATATATAGGGTATGCATTACTTTATGATTAATCTATTAATAGCTATATTTTAATGATAAAGGAAATATTTTATGTAAGTTACATCATTCAGATGCAAAAGATTTGAATTCTGATATACCGGTATAAAGAACAAAAGTAGGATATCATTCTAGTACTTGTTTATTTAATGAAGATAACGAGGATTCATTATTATTCACCGGCATCAGCAACACCATCAGCAATATAACTTTTCGAAGCCTTCCAATCTCAGAAATTTTCTTGGAAGAACTCTCCATCTCAATCTGATTTATTTTAAATCATTTTGTTACCATCGATCCGTTTAAGCTAGAGTTGAGGGTCGCATTTTTGTTCCTTTCCTCAGTATGTCGCGTTTCACCTAGAAATAAATTATGTTCCTATTCATTCGTTTTACATCACTCCTCACAGCACTAATGTTGTGCATTGTAACTGTTAGGACATGTGATACCATAACATATATACAACTTAAGACTAATCCTCCATTTAGGTTTATCTCGATTACAAAAATCAATTTTACTTTTCTTTATAATATCCTCATTTTGTTTTATTTCACTTTTGACAGTACTCATATCTCCAATCTTTTAAATACTGAATTTTAACGGTTTTAGATACCTTCAAAAATAATATATCTTGTATGATAAAAAGAGAATTTGAGAAAACCTAACAAAGGTCGTTCATTCTTCTGCTTTAACATATGATCATTTTATAGCACTCAGTATATCCTTGATTTATTTACCGGTATTTTGTTTTATTATTATTATTATTTTATTTTATTTTATTATTTGCAAAACTCAAGACGATCGCTTTATTTTGCTTCAAAATAATTTTATATTCATGATCCATATGAACAATGGAAAATATTTTCGTTTTTCTTGGATAAATAATTATATGTTACGGTATTGCTTTTAAAGACTTTGCTGATTAAACAGACACTCGGAGTTGAAAGTAGGTGTTGCACAGTACTGTTGTAAAATTCTGAATTCGCATTGATAAATGGATTCAAGATATGGCGTTTATACTGTAATCAGTCTTATAACGTTACGGCAGAAGTCACTAACTTAAAAAATGGCCATTTTGAGCTATATATAACACTACCTTGCTTAAACGATTCTTTGTAGGCAGATAGAACTCACTAATTAATATCCTGCCCCATGTACAAATAAGTAATAAGTTAGTTCTGTTTTCACCAAGTCTGTATATATGCAATGCTGTATATCAAAACTGTATTTTAACTGTATTTTAAAACAGCTGTATTTCAAAACTAAGAATTTACATTAGTTCTACGTTCTACCGGAAAGACGACGATAATATAGTCAATCACAAGAACTTTTAATATATTATCGCACTTTGTTACATTTTATTAATTTTGAAACATGTAGAAGCTAGAATATTAAGCTTACAGATTCTTTTTATATCTGGCCTTACGGTGGGAATTACTTGTAGTCTCATTTCTTTTTCTGTAATTAGTCTATTTGGATACAAGTTTCTTACACATAGGTTATACATAAAAAGTATATGTATGTATTATATTTGTAAACCCACAGAGAATTGTTTCTATTGAGCATCACATCAAAATATTTCAGGAGAAAAAATTCTCTGATCCGAGATTCGAATCCTTCAGCTTTCTACTCCCATGCTTGACCAACTGAGCATAGCTCGATTTACTGTCCCATATGGAATCCATCACTTACGATCCCCTTAATGGCCGATCTCACTGAAAGACATTTCACTATGTACAGTATTGCGAGGCACACTAATAAGATCTATCCGTTAAAAAACCAACCACTACTTTGACGCTCAGAACATTTTTGGCCAGAAGCATGACATTCGCCATTTTAAAACCAACTGTAATAAATATCTGAAAATATATATATAAAAAAAGAAGACTGAAAAGAAGAGTTTGTGTTTTTTGTGACAGTTTTCCACTATTGTTGTACATTATCAGATGAGAGTAGATATAAATATTTATGAAACTACTTAATATTGTTTCCCTCAGAATATTTTAGGAGAAACATTCCTCTGATACCGGGATTCGAGCCCGTGACTTTCGTGACTTTCGGCTTTGCGTGTTGATGTTGTACCGAGCTAGCCAAAGCTCCATTCACGAATCACAGCTCGACATTCACTAATCGAATATCTGTCTATCGTTATCCTTAATGGTTGACTGGACTGAAAGACGCTTCAGTTTTGTGAGGTACACTATAGATTGTATTCATGAAATTACAGAACACTTTGTCTCTTAAACATTACCTGGGAATATTGATTTTAATTATTCTGACAACAACAGTGGTAAACCCGCCCATAATACAATAGCTTATTGTAAAAAGGAACCCAAGTCTCTTTTGTTAGGCCTATGTTTTAATAAACACGAAATTAACTGATCTTTTTGGAAAACTATTAAAGAATAGGTGTTGTGATAAAATATTTGAGTAGGCCTATTGTTATTGTTATTGTTATTATTATTTTATTTTATTCGTTCCCGTAACAACTACTGGCTACCTTACGACAAAGAGTACCGTACAAACTTCTGGCAGACACTGGTCAGGATATGAGAAATGGTTCTTCGGGCCGCTACCATTAAACCCATCACACTGACAGAAGTCAGGTTATACTTATGTTTATAAAAAAAATACAGTTGGTTCATAGATCTGTTACTTTTCTGCATTCACCTCATCTGGCTGCTGTTCATAACATTCAAACCTGATCGTAGGGTCCACGTCCAGTTGATATCCATCAGATGACGAAGATTTGAAGGCTACGTTATCAAACCTCCGATTGCCGCCTTCACTGGAAATGCCATGAAACTCTTCGTATACATTGTAACCATTTCCCCTTAATGATTTGGCAATTATGGAGCGCACGGTATGATGACGATAGTTTCGTAGTTCACCATGAGAAGAGACCCCAAGGACATGTGCAAGGGTTTCAAACCCCCCCCTAAATATCTAAGAAATAGACCATGGAACTTATTCGTCTTGGGTCTCCTTTTACAATAAACCCGGTGTTCACACATTTACTGTTCTTTTATTTAATCAGTTGCTAGTAAAATATTATTTATTAATTTTCATAATATAAAACATAAGAAATTACAGTAGAGTTTTCATATTTAGAGGGCAATAGTTGCAGTTGGCCAGTTATGGTTCTTATTTCAAAATTCTGCATATACTTCAGGAATATAGAAAATACACTTTCTTCAGATCCTTCAGATTCTTTATCTTTCAGATAAATCTCATTAAATGTATCATATTAGACTGTAAAAAAAAAACAAAAAACGCAAGATTCCCCATATGGGTGGAGGGAAACAGATTGACTTATTCTTAGGACAACGGGATCATAGGCTAAGCTAATAATATTGCTGCTTATACAATTAGCTATTCAACATAACATTCATACTGAAATTACAACTATAATTCATACATTATACTATATAATAATGCATACATTATCACTAGCTCTACTCAGTGTTATGGTACAAAAGTATTGGTAATAACAGAAAATAGTACTAAATGGCTACTACAAAAAAATGCGAACAAGTATCAGACTTCATTATTTTAAAGTTATTTTAGTCACTCAGAAATAGTGATACAGTTAAAAAAATATGCAAATCTTTTCTTTCTTTCGTTATTTCATCTTGAGGCACCATCGGCAACGTAACGTTTTTCCTTAAGAATTCTTTCAAAACTTATGTCCTACATTGTAAATATAGTGCACGCCGCTTATTGTGATCACTTCGGGATGCTGCTAATGTGATTATATTAACCGATTGATAACAGTAGCCGATATTATTAATTGAAGATTATTTTTCATAAGTAAGATGCCACTCTCTCGAATTGGTCATCCTGTGAGCTGAAAACAGTACCGCTACTTTCAAAGCAACATAATACACTACAAAAACATAATTAAAAGTTATTTATTCATAAGATAATATACAACTGTGAATCACTGAACTATTCATAATACAGTATTAGACTGTAAGAAACTATTTTTTTCAACCAGTAACAAAGTTTCTAATTGTACCTGTTTTCATTTAGGAGTCTATTAACCAATATTCCATATTCAGTTACGAGCTACGAGTGTTTCTGGAAGTCTACTGGCACTGCGTAGCAAAACATCTAACGCCTGTATTTTCAAGTTTTTTCCTTCATTTTATATTAGCCATCAATGTATTTCAGCGCTGTTACGTTCATAAATCAGAAGCTGCAACTTAAAATTTAACTGAGGGGTGAAACGTGTTTTATTGCTGAAAAGAGAAAGTTAGGTAATGTCACCCCCTCGGAACTGGTCATCCTGTGAGCTGGAAACAGCACCACTACTTTCCAATACAACACAATACAGTTGAGTTGGAAACAAAATCCTTAAAAACGAAATTTTGAATAACGTAAAGTACTTGAAATAAAGCAGTAAAAAGGGAATGTGATAACATGAACCGAATCTTTGATCACAATAAATAGCATTTTTTCAACGTATCAATATTAATCCGTGCGGGACTTCATAAAAGTGATAACATTGCCCGACTGATAACATTATCCGCGATTACATTAAGTGCGTTCATTGTATACTATCCTGAGGACGTTTTTCTTTGACTGAGGTCCTATTCTAGGCCTTTAAATTGGATTGCCTAATAAGAATGTAAGAACAAAACTATAAATCTACTATTTTGAATTTTACAAATAGCATTTTGTCAAAATAATATCGACTCTCTGCGGAATATCAACAAATCATGTTAACAGAACTCATCAACCTTATGCAACTTCCAGCAAGTTCTGATAATTGCATCCAAACAATTGGTGGACAATGGAAAATACCTGTGTTCCCATATATCTTTATCTCATAATCCCGCTTTATGATATCTAAGAAACAACTTTTGTTGTTGTTGTTACTTACGATTTTATGCCGGCAGTGATTGAAATATTGATTTTGGAGCCACTCCGCTTTCTGCATCAAGTTATTCAAAATTGAAAGTTAAATGGGTCCTGTATATCGTCGGTTCTGATATTATAAGGTTCATTACTTTTCATTTCGTGAGGACAAGCCTCATCAGTAACTGGAGGATTATTTTGAGTGAAATACAGTCATCACTATCAAAACCTACGTTTGTTGGTGTGCTGCAGTCGTCCAGATAAGCTTCCATCGAGGGCAAAACATTCCATTTCAGTGCTCTGGAATGAAATAAGAACAAGTGTTTAATTGAATAAAATCAATAAATAACGCATAAAAAGGAAAATCAGAAAATATATTCTTTTAGTTCCAATTTGCTATGGATATACCTATAATAACATAATATAATCCCACTTCTTATAGCTATAGGGCAGTTTGTCTTTTCAGAGCAAATTTAAATGGAATAATTAATCCTTATAGAATAGAAATCCATAGATTATTTTATTTTATTCCCATACATAACAATATATTAAACACACGCAATAAATATACATAATATTAGAATAGCCGGTAAATCGTTTGAACAAGTGGAGGAATTCAAATATCTGGGAACAGTAATTACAGATACAAATAATATTAAGGCAGAAGTTAAGTGTAGACTCAAATCAGGAAATGCTTGTTCTTATGCAGTTCAGAAACTCTTATCGTCTTATCTTCTGTCCAGAAATCTAAAAATTAAGATTTATTAGACTATTATCCTGCCTGTTGTATTATATGGATGTGAGACATAGTCCAGTCACCAGGTACTTTTGCCTGGAAAAAGGTCCGAAGTTAATGATTTTTTAGTATGTTGTATATGGGTATTCTGAGGGGTAGAATCCAAGTTTTCCAATTCGAGAACCTTGTGCTAACTTCAGGGCAGCCGAAAAACCCCTGAATTTTTGGGCTTTCTTCAATGTTTTCCTTATAACTCCTAAACAACGCGTTTTATCTGAAAATACTCTATTATAAAAATTAAAGGGCAATAAATTTTCTACAATTTTCACTGTTAAACGTTTTTTTAAGTCGAATACGTACCGAGATATGGAGCTTCGAAGTTTCGAGTTATTTTTCAAAATATTGAAAAACTGCAAAAAATGCAGGATTTTCCCTAGTAACTTTCATCTTTCAATATTGCTATATGAATAACGTCCAATAACCTACACAATAGAAACCCCACCCTTAATGAGATGTTCTGTTCAGAATAAAGAACACAATTCTCTATGTATAAAAATTAATTTTATAAAACTGTATATTACATGTAATGACATGTGGATATATTAATTAAGTACAAAATACGTAAATTATTACAAATTAGTCATTCATATTAATTCATAAAAGCCTTGATCTCTTTGGTCCCAATGGCAAGTCGGCATCATCTCTCAGTGATTCCTCTTCCTCCTGAGCAATTATCTCATCGATGACGTCATCCTCCTCGTCGCACTCAATATCTGTGTCTTCCTCGTTGATGTCGGTTTCAGGCGAATTCTCGCAAGCATTTCCTGCACAATTCTTGCAGATGGTTGAGCATCGGAGTCCTGTTCTTTTGCAGCTGCAAGCCCCGGTGCTATACCCTGCCATGTACTTGCATTGTATCATGTGCAGCAACTTTTCTGGAGCTGCATCCATGGTCGTTGTTATAGGGATCAGCCCTCGTTTCGTTAAAGTCCAGCCCCAAACTGACGGTAACATTTTGTAGCCCAGTCACGTCTGCACTTGCAGATAGGTACGAAAAGAATGGTACCGGGCAGCGTCTCGTGTAGGGGGCAATCTGGCAAGGTTAAATTTGGATTTTGACACGGAGTTGGAAAATATTCGGTACCGAAAATCATCCAGAGTACCTGTGTCCATGTTACCACCGTACAGTATCACAAGAAACTTTTCCCCTGCTTCCGAAATTTGGCATGGTGTTGCTTCGTTATCTTTGAAAACACTAACGATGTCAGACAGAGAACGGTTTTTCTCATGCACAGTGAAAACCTTCTTCTTTCCTTGTCCAAATGGGTTTGATGTAGTGTCACACCCGCTTGCTGCATGAAGGAAAAGAATATCATGAGTATTGTATTTGCAAGAAGCTGGCGATTACAAACCCTGGGGTATTACCTCTCCTACTCTTTTGGAAATAAACGTTCTTTTGAGAAGAGTCTAATGCAGTCAGCAATACTAAGAGATCGATGTCTTCACCTGTGATAGTAACGCTATCGAAGTCAGAAGCCTTAGATATTGCAGTTTTCACTATCATGATATCAGCATCTTCTATTGCCTGCTTAACTTCGATGCCCTTTGCTGCCATTTCAGTCATCAGCATTGAAATAAAGTTTCTCTTGTTCGTGTCATTGGACAAAATTTTTTCTTGCGACAATGTAACGGCCGTTGTTAACGAAAATACAAATTTTCTGGACGATTGCAGCAAAGCCCGGCGATATCGTTCAGCTGCTTTGGTGCTCTGATAAGCGATGTCACTAAGATATCCATCGAATACTACTATGGTATTATACCCAAAGGGTTTCTATACCTAGTCCACGTAGGTCTTGCACACGTGCGTGATGTAGTCTTACCCCTTGCAACCTTATGCAGTCACTTACTACACATTTTCTGCTGCCAAGGTCTTCACCCTGTAAGGAGTGAATGCTGAAATGGCAGCAAAGGAGGACATCATCGATAAGATCATTGCTCAGGAGGAATTACTGAGAGATGATGCCGATTTGTCAATCGGGAGCAAAGAGATCAATGCTTTTATCAATCAATATTAATGGAAATTTGTAATAATTTACATATTTTCTATTTAGTTAATATATCCACATATCATATGTAGTATAAATTTCTATAAAATAAATTTTTATGTATCGATTATTGTGTACTTTATTCTTAAATGAACATCTCATTAAGAATGGGGTTTCTATTGTGTAGGTTATTGAACGTTATTCATACAGAAATGTTTAAAGATGAATGTTACTAGGAAAAATGCTCCATTTTCGCAGTTTTTCGATATTTTGAGAATTTTTCAAAACGTTGAAGCGCCATATATCGATACATATTTGGTTTTCTAAAACATTTAAACAGTTCAAATAATAGGAAATTTCAATCCCTTTAACTTTTGTAATGGAGTGTTTTAGGCTAATATGCATTGTTTAGGAGTTATAAGGAAAACACTGAAAAAAGCCCCAAAATTTCGGGGTTTTTCGGCTGCCCTGAAGTTCGCACAGGGTTCTCGAATTGGAAAACTTGGATTCTACACCACAGAATATCCACATATAACATATTAAAAAATCATTAACTTCGGACCTTTTTCCAGGCAAAAGTATCTGGTGACTGGACTATAAGCCATTCCACGGCCTTCAAGGAAATCGCCCAACAGAACGTCCTGACGGGGGGAGGGAGGGGGATGATGATGTTAAATTTATTAATTTAGATTCACATACCATTACTACTATTATTATCCATATAGAAATGTTAGAAGATGAAATTTACTAGGGAATTCCTGCATTTTTTGCAGTTTTTCAATATTTTGAAAAATAACTCGAAACTTTGAAGCTCCATATCTCGGTACGTATTCGACTTAAAAAAAGTTTAAACAGTGCAAATTGTAGAAAATTTATTGCGCTTTAATTTTTATAATAGAGTATTTTCAGATAAAACGCGTTGTTTAGGAGTTATAAGGAAAACATTGAAGAAAGCCCAAAAATTTCGGTGTTTTTCGGCTGCCCTGAAGTTAGCACAAGGTTCTCGAATTGGAAAACTTGGATTCTACACCTCAGAATACCCATATACAACATACTAAAAAATCATTAACTTCGGACCTTTTTCCAGGCAAACCCTATTTTCAGTACCTGGTGACTGGACTAACATGGCCGCTAACTGATCAGGAAGAACGTAGTCGGAGAGTGTTTGAAAATAGGGTGCTTCGAAAAATATTTGGGCCCAAGAGGGATGACAATGGGGACTGGAGAAAATTGCATAACGATGAGCTTCAGGACCTGTACGCTTCACCAGATATAGTAAGGGTAATTAAATCGCGAAGGATGAAATGGGCTGGACATGCTGCACGCATGGGAGAGGAAAGACATACAGTTGTCGTTTTATATCTGTGCCTCTCGCCGACCGTTGGAATTTTGTTACAAGTGCGTGTGCGGGAGCAGGTAGTCCGTGTATTCCAATACAAAAGACATCCAGTTCCCTTTCTATTCAGTGCTTGTCCGAGTTCAAATCTGTTCACATCTGCTGCCCATTGTAAATTTAAGAAATGTTTTGGTATACGCTAGTGGAATCGAACCTCTCTCTCTCTGCTGATACCGGGAAATAGTCACGTGACAGACCGGCAGAGATATAATACGATGTCTGTACCTCAAAAGTATTGACTGGGAGACCCGAAGGGAAAAGGCCACGTGGAAGACCTAGACGTAGGTGGGAGGACAATCTTAGAACGGATTTATGGGAAGTAGGATTTGTGGGGGATGATTGGATGGAGTTAGCACAGAATAGGGTTGAATGGCGGACTCAGGTAAGCGCGGCAATCAACCTTCGGGTTCCATAAAATAGACAATATTCCTTTAAGATATCTTGCTTAGGAATTGTCTATTGCCATTGAGTAAGTAAGTAATATACAATTGATATTCCCACACAGGTTTATCATAATCAACAATTATCTGCACTTACCTCTAACCATGATGAAATTGTTATGCACGAGTCTACAGTAACGAAGATTTGGCGGGAAATAAAGTGTATTCATCAAAGACTAATAAATTGTGCTCAATTTTTTTGTTTTTGTTTTTTTGTTTTGTTTTTGTTTACAGATCCTGGTATAGACCTCCATTGATGTTATTACTAGTTTCTGTTTTGCGTCCTATACATATGACATTGGTCCAAATGGATTACATTTATATTCTACTAGAGGTGCCCGCGGCTTCGCCCACGGTAATTAAATTAATAATTAAGGGCAAAAGAATTAAAATATATTTATTAACACTTAACACGCGAATCATTCATAAACTAAACAAGTAACAATTATAAAGAAACAGCTAAAAGTCCGGCTTTGGAATGCATTCCACTATTAGAAAGCCCCTCCTGAGAAAAACTACTTCAGATTAGAGTTCCCTGGCCTCAACAAATCCCTGCACAGTAAATTCCCACCAAATCAATCAATGTTTGCCCATTTAGGCCTAATTCATTATCCCTCTTCCGCCTGTGTTGAAAATTTCAGGTGTCTACGGGCCTTGACATTATAAACAAATGAATCAACCAGGGTGGGCTTATGAAATTGAAGCGTTCTATAATTCCATACGATATGTTGAAAAAATCGCGATGCTCTTATTTTCAAGTTACGAAAAAAAAAAGCGAAGCCACCTGAAATTGATTTGACGATTGAAATGTAATACCGAAAACTGGTGCTTCGATAGCGAAAATTAAAAATCCCGGTTTAGAGGTGCATTCGACCACTCTTCAGTCCATCTGTGTTTAAAATTTCTGATCTCTGCGTGCAGTAGATTTCGCTGGTCATCGCGCACAGACAGACAAACATTTCCTCTTATTAATTATAATAAATAGATAATTATAACTTTGCTGCTAGATATGCAGAATTATCAGAAAGGTTGACTTCATGGTGTGTGGTATGGAAGTAATATGGCGTTTTGTATATTCACTGGCAAGCTCAAACCCCTTTCTTTTCTCAAAGTACTCGAAGTGCTGAAATGTTGATGTATTGAATACAATTTTATTTTCACGAGGTAAGTTTGTTTTAAACGAATTAACAGTATTTTTGTGTAATTGAGCCACCAGGCTTTTAAATTAATGAACATTTCTCCGTCTACTAGGTCGACAGTGTGAAGAATTAGTGCTTCAATCGGGTGGACGATGGCCTCCAAATAAAAGTGAACTTTTTATAAAACAGTTAAAATGTTTTTCCCAATTTGTAAATAAGATAGATTTTCAAACTTTACAAAATACTAATTAAGTGATGTAAAACAAAATTTGAAAATATGAAATCTAAGCATTGTGATAGTTCTCATAAGCATGTAGTGTTACATTATGTAATGGAGCATGCAGTAATAAAACCGTGGCGTTAAAAAGTACCAGTTCGTTTTAAAACGGCGAATTTCATGCCTCTAGTTGAAAGTGTTCTAAGTGTCATAGCGATGATTTGTTTTTGAACGGGCTGAACTCACTAACTTCCACCTATCCTTTAAATATACCCGTCCTATTATTATTGCCCTATTAGTGATTGTTAGTAATTATTCTTCAAACATGTCACTGTGTTTTCTTGAATCAGCTGACAGGCGAAAGCGACATTATTTACTACTTCAAGTACGATATTCATAGTCGCAATAAGTTGAACTTAATTAATCTAGTCTTAAGTTGAATTTCTGGCACAAACAAGTCTTGCGTATGACGTAGTTACTTCATAAAGTGAGACTTGACAAAGTCTAACGTACTGCTATTCATGGTCACTTAAATAAGATTTATTTGTCGAAATAAGCTAAACTTTATCAAGTCAAGGTCCCCCTAACTTATTTAAGTTTAAGCCAGAACCATGGACAGTTACTGTATTTTGAGGATCTGGGCGCGATATTAGAAGCAAATCGCGCCCCAAAGCGTTATTTGTGAATCACGATGATTCTATTTGTCCGCCGGCGTGGTCTTGTGGTTAGCGTAGCTGACTACAGATCCGTCGGCCCGGGTTCGATTCCCGGTACCTCCTCGGATTTTTCTGAGGTAGGGAGGTCTGGTAGGGGTGCACTCAGCCTCGTGATTCCAAATTGAGGAGCTACTTGATAGAGAAGTAGCGGCTCCGGTCATGAAAACCACCAATAACGGCCGTGGGTGTCGGCATGCTGACCACATGCCCCCCAATCCTGCCATCTGCCTACGGGAGATGACGCAGCGGTCGGGTGGTAGGCCAAGTCCCTCCAGGGATGTAGCGCCACGGAGTTTAGTTTAGTTTAGATGATTCTATTTAAATTTTACTGTGACAATACATTTAAAAAGAGGTTTCGTTTGAAGAAAACACAATTTTGGAAATATCAATCGGCGTTCTTTCACAGCATTTCTTTCTGCTGGAATTTCTTATCGGCCCAAAGCGTCCTAGGCTGTTTTGAATCTCTCTCTAGAACAATAATTAATATCGAAATAAATACTTAAGCGTATCGGTATTAATTCTGAGCGATGTCCAACGTAACCTACGGTATGTATGAATTGTATTTTTTTTACAATACACGCTGCCGTTTGTATTTGTACATCACAACAGCGAAATACGTACCCAGATGGCTTTGCATTACACAAAAACTGAAAAAATCTGGTCAAAATTTGGTCAAACGTCAGTTCGTGATTATAAACAACCCTATCTTCTGAGGCAATTTCAACTTTATTAATATTTCTTGTGCGAAAAAGGGTTTTCAACAATGACAGATTTAAAAACAAAAACGAGAAACAGTCTTGAGGTAAAAGATGCCTTATGTGTGGCTTTATGTCAACTTCTATCCAGATCGAATCATCTCTGTACCCATGTCCAAGGACAGGTGTCTCACAAACTCAATGTGTGTCTGTATTATGATTATTGTTAACTTAATTTTTTGTTGGAGGGGGGATCCTTAGACAATTACTTGCAAGTCATATGGGTCGCAAGTGAAAAAAGTTGAAGGGCACTGCACTAGGGCACAACACCTTGTTTCATGCACGGAGCCTGAAATCGCCTGCTTGGTCTAGTGGTTTGCGTTGATGACGATGGATCCGGAAGTCTGGGTTTGATCCCCGGTAACTCCTTGAATTTGTCTGAGTTAGGTTGGTCTGGAACGGGCTGCACTCAGCCTCGTGACACAAACTGAAGAGCTACTTGATGAAGTAGTGGCTCCGATGCAGTAAGCAATCAGTAACGGCCGTGGGAGTCGACATGCTGACCACATGCACTCCCAATCGTTCCATATGCCTATGGTTGATGCCGCTAGATTGAATGGCAGGCCTAGTCCCTCGAAAGGATTTAGTGTCATGGAGTATGGTAGGCCTAATATAGATGGGTCCTTAATTATTTATGTCCCCACTATTTCCTTTTTTTAGAATAGAGATAATTTTTGCTATTTTTAAGGTTTCGATCGGGATATCTTTTACTATTCATCGATCATAACTTTTTTACAATGTTGATAATTTAAGGGTAAGGTAAGGGGTAATAACTAGGGTTGATAAATACCGAGATAAATGGATACAATGCATAGATAATATGGATGATGTAAGATTTACTAGGCTGGCCTTTTTATATAATCCAAAAGGAAAGAGAGATGTAGGAAGACCGGTAAAGAGATGGAGAGAAGTACTTTGAGGAGGGAACAGGCGAAAGCCTAAACTCTGAAGTGTAGAAGAAGAAGAAGAAGAAGAAGAAGAAGAAGAAGAAGAAGAAGAAGAAGAAGAAGAAGAAAATTTATTTCTCTGTTGTGAAGCTTGAAAAGGATTGTTTTGTTATAGACGAGTTCGTTTGAGCGACTGCATGATAACTGCTATTAGATCTAAATACTACTACTACTACTAGAAGTTGTAGTACTAGCGATAATAATAATACTGATTCGCTCTGGGAAAAATTATGTTTTAACAGTATTCATGTTTCACCTGATCAGGTGCTAATTGTAAGTCTACTCTCTTTCGTGGCTAAAATTAAGTTGAAATTGCTTGGTATATCTTTCTCTGCTTTTCTTAGTTTAACCTCCCTCATTGAAGGGACTTTTATCTAGCCTACGCCGCCCGGACCTTACAGGACCGCATGCTGTCGGGATATGGATTACCTATGGATCACAAACATACTTTTTTGACCAGACAAGGACATGGAGGTTCAGCCCAATCCTACATGTTCATGGCAGCTCATTGTTAGCCATCTAGACTGCGTTCTGAAGGTTTGCGGTTCAATCCCCGCAATGGTAATATTTTTAAGACGGTATCCTTAGCCGCGGTAGCCTTGGAGCCGTGGTGGAGGAGGCTGTGGGTTCGACTCCCGCCTCGGGCATGGATGTTTATATGTAATAAGGAAAAATGGTTAACAAGGACAACAAAACGGTAAAACAAGATAAATAATCCAGGAAAATTGCTCTACGGCCGGCTAAATTTATACAAGGTGAGGCAGAGGAAACGGACGTTTTTCAAATAACCATAACTCAGAAGATTTTCAAATTAAACAAAATTTAATTACACAGAAATGAAGCTTGTATAATGCAGTTTCTGTTGACTATTTCAGAATTACCTCCGAAAAATAACATCCGTCAAGGGACGATCTTCTTTCTGTATACACTCTCGTAACCTCACTTCGAAATTCTGCATTGCTCTTCCCAATATTTTTCCCCCACGTTAGTGATTTCTACACGAATTAACTCTTTTAGTTCTTGGATGTTACGGGGTTCGTTTAAGTAAACCTTTGATTTGAGGTAACCCACAAAAAATAGTCACATATGGACAAGTCAGGGGAGCGAGGCCAATGTCGCTAAAACGGGAGACCACATGCTGAGGAAACATGTCGCGAACCACTTGCATTTGATGCTCTCGCAGTAAGCGGTGTGCCACCATCTTGTTGGAACCAAGTTTGCTGCGTGTTTAGTCTTCGGCTTCGTAGTTCCGGAAGCAGGATCCTGTTGAGCATTTCAATGTAGCGTGCTGAAGTCACTGTCACTGTGGTATTGTCCTCTTCAAAAAAATGAGGACTGATGATTCCAAATTTAGCAACACCACACCACACCACACTGTTACTGGGTATACCCAGAAGAAGGCCACAACATGAGGGCCGAAACGTCGGTTTTAGACATGATGACACGGCGCCACCCGGACATTCAAGGTTATTATTAATGAGATTGCAGGTTAGATAATTCCATAGTTGCGTTAATTGACGGCATTTATTTTTCGGAGGTAATTCTGAAATAGTCAACAGAAACTGTATTATACAAGCTTCATTTCTGTGTAATTAAATATTGTTTAACTTGAAAGACTTCTGAGTTATGGTTACTTGAAAAACGTCCGTTTCCTCTGCCGCACCCTTTATTTTAAAAAATGCCGGGGCCACCTCCGAGACACTCAATGCCGAACAAGGCGCATATGGGATGAAGATGATAATGGCGATCATATAATATCCGAGAACCATAAGGGCCTAAAGTTACCAGACATTCGACTCACAGGTGAGGGAAAACCTCGGAAAATCCCCACTTTGGTAACTTGTCCCGAGCACGAATCGAACCTGGGTCCGTTATGTGAGGGCAGAGAACGCATCCTTCTCACCACAGGGGTGGATAATTATATTGTTTGATAAGCTTTTTGAAAATAATGTGCACTCAGGAATTTAAAATTAAGTCTTTATCCCTTAGCGAAATTTGTATTGTTTCACGGAGAAAAGGGAAATGCTTGGGAGAGTAGAAATCAAGGGGATGTGACCGAGAAAGCCAGTCACTTCAGCATTCCCACCTTATACCCTAAAGCTCAAGCGGTTGTCGATGACTAGGTGAAGGGGAGGGGGTTCTCGCCCTTAATGGCGTGTTACGATAATTAAGACCGATCCATTAATTGCATTTCTCTCTACGTCTTCAGGGGGAAACTATTCCTGCAAATGCTCTCATTACTGTCATCTAACGATTTATACGTCAAACTGTGAAACATTAATTAATTGCAAAAAGTAAACATGAGTGGCTTTCTGCTATGAGTGATATTCTCAAGAATGAGGTAACTAATTCCATGTTGCAAGGGATAACTGTTATTATTAGGGCAAGGCATTTATTGACCATAAAATAGCGAGAAAATGCAAAATAAAAACATGTTTTATCACTTTAAAATATTTGTATTTATTTGTATTTATTTTCTTACACTGCAAATGGGTCAACAACTCGGTGGCAGTGGTGCAATAAATACCAGCCATACATATATATTGAAAAAATGACCCAAAATGTAATACTTATAATTAGTTTTTTAAGTAATGAATTGCTAAAGACAATTTAATGGATGACATGAATTTACAATATAAAACACACTTATGTTACTAAAGAAGTAAGTAGATTTATACTACTTGGACGCCCTTAGCGAAAAAAAAAATCTTTCTAAACTAGCATGCCCATCAAATTGCCCCTAGCAAGTATGTGTCATTGTAAAAGAAATAAAAAAATCTTTTTTGCCTCAAGACAAACTGCTATGGTGTATACAATAAACCTGAATTAAAATGAACTATGAACATCTGGAGATTCTCAAACAAAAACGATTGTCTGTTGTCTGATAGTTACGATTTGCACATGGAAAAGCTCCTCTCTACCTCCACTGAAACCTAAACATGCCGAAAATGATCTAAAGATTGCCAAAAAAGACCTATCTCTTGAAAACGACGAAAAATGCAAAATAAAGAAAGAAACAATTCAAAAACAAATTGCCCTTATTTAATCAATTACTTCATGATACATATTAGGATATATATTTGAGCTTTTAGACCATGGACTACCAATAGCAAACCCTCCCCCCCCCCCCCCGTGGGATTGTCTGACACACATTTTTTCTTGTTGGTATTGTCGTCTAGTTGAAGATTTTACTTGTTTGCCCTTATCAATTACAGTATTTACCCGGAAACCCCGGAAAACTACGGAACTCAAGAGAAAATGAGTTTGTTTTAATTTCTTATTGTTCTTTGCCCCTAATATTCCCAGGGAATTTCTGAATCACACATTTTTGTTCGTATTGCCATCTAGTTTAAAGTTTCAGTTGTTTTCCCCTTACAAATTACAACATATCCCCGGAAAACCACGTATATACGGAGAAAATAACTATGTTTTATTTTTTTAATCTTTGTTCTTTGCTCCTAATATTCAAAGGGAATATCTGACTCATATGTTTTTTTGTTGGCATTACCATCTAGATTAAGATTTCAGTTGTTTGCCCCTTATCAATTACAGCATATCCCCGGAAAACACCGAAACCACGGAAATCCGGAAAAATTAATTTCGTTTAAATTTTTGAAAATCTTTGTTCTTTGCTCCTGGTATTCAAAGGGAATTGGTGAATCATATATTTTTGTGTTTGTATTGCCATCTAGATTAAGGTTTCAGTTGTTTGCTCCTTACCAATTACAGCATATCCCCGGAAAACCCGGAAAACCACGTATATACGGAGAAAATGACTATGTTTTCTTTTTAAAACTTTGTTCTTTGCTCCTAATATTCGAAGATAATTTCTGACTCATATGTTTTTTTGGTGGCATTACCATCTAGATTAAGGTTTCAGTTGTTTTCCCCTTATGAATTATAGTATATATCCAGAAAACTCCAAAAACCACGGAAATCCGGAGAAATTGACTTTTTAAAAATTTGTTATAATCTCTGTTCTTTGCTCCTAATAGCCTATTCCCAGGGAATTTCTGACTCATATGTTTTTTGTTGGTATTGCCATCTAGTTTAATGTTTCAGTTATTTGCCCGTTATCAATTGCAGCAATTCCACGTAAACCCTGAAAACCACGGAAATCCGGAGAAAATTACTTTGTTTTAATTTTTTTAAATCTTAGTTTTTTGCTCTTAATATTCAAAGGGAATTTGTGACTCATATGCTTTTGTGTTGGTAATGCCATCTAGATTAAGGGATTAGTTGTTTTCCCCTCATCAATTACAGCATATCTCCGAAAACCAAGAAAATCCGGAGAAAATGATTTTTTTTTTAATTTTCTAAAAATCTTTGTTCTTTAATACTAATAATCCCAGGGAATTTCTGAATCACATACCTTTTGTTCCTATTGCCTTACAGTTTAAGGTTTCAGTTGTTTTCCCTTTACCAATTACAGCATGACAAATAATACTGGAAAAAATCCTGTTGCTGAAGGGATGAAAGCGATTGAAAACCTGGCAGCACACCCTTCATATTCTAATTTGACATCTGTGAATGATAATTTATCTTGCCAAACCTTTCACAGTCACTAGGCCCTATCAAACTTTCTTGACTGAAGTTATAGAAGGGACATTGGGTAAAACAGCACAATTTTGGATTGGTAATATCGACAAAGTGTCTTTGATTTTGATCAGCGCGCAACTAAAGAAAACAACTTTGACTTACACTTGGCATGTTTAGAAGATATGATTCCCATTTTCTTTGCATGTGACCATCACAACTGTGACAGATATCTCGTAGTCCACATACTCACCCTTTTGAACCTGCAAAGGACACACCTGAAGCAGAATTACTTCACAATAACGGTTTCAGTGACTGTAGATCACAAGTTCCGAGTTCTAGATATTCCGTGGATTTCCGTTGTTTTACGGGTTTTACGGGGAAATGTTGTAATTGATAACGGGAAAACAACTGAAACCTTAATCTAGATGACAATGCCAACAAAAAATATGTAAGTCAGAAATTCCCTGGTTATATTAGGATCAAAGAACAAAGATTTTTAATGAATTAAAACGAACTCATTTTATGCGGAATTTCTTGGCTTTCGGAGTTTTCCGGGGATATGCTGTAATTGATATGGGGCAAACAACTGAAACCTTAATCTAGATGGCAATACCAATACAAAAGCATATGAGTCACCAATTCCCTTTGAATACTAGGAGCAAAGAACTAAGATTTAAAAAATTAAAACAAAGTAATTTTCTCCGGATTTCCGTGGTTTTCGGAGTTTTCCGGGGATATGCTGTAATTGATAACGAACAAACAACTGAGACCTTAATCTAGATGGAAATACCAATACAAAAACATATGAGTCACCAATTCCCTTTGAATACTAGGAGCAAAGAACTAAGATTTAAAAAATTAAAACAAAGTAATTTTCTCCGGATTTCCGTGGTTTTCGGAGTTTTCCGGGGATATGCTGTAATTGATAACGAACAAACAACTGAGACCTTAATCTAGATGGAAATACCAATACAAAAACATATGAGTCACCAATTCCCTTTGAATACTAGGAGCAAAGAACTAAGATTTAAAAAATTAAAACAAAGTAATTTCCTCCGGATTTCCGTGGTTTTAGGAGTTTTCCGGGTAAATGCTGTAATTGATAATATGCAAACAACTGAGACCTTAATCTAGATGGCAATACCAACAAAGAACATATGATTCAGAAATTCCCGTTCAATATTAGAAGCAAATAACAAAGATTAAAAAAATAAAACATTGTCATTTTCTCCGTATATACGTGGTATTCCGGTTTTCCGGGGATATGTTGTAATTGGTAAGAGGCAAACAACTGAAACCTTAAATTAGATGGCAATACCAACAAAAAATACGTGAGTCAAAAATTCCCTGGGCATATTAGAAGCAAAGAACAAAGACAAATTAAAGCAAAGTCATTTCTCCGGATTTCCGTTGTTTTCCGGGGATATGCTGTAATTGATAAGGGGCAAACAACTAAAAACTTAATCTTGATGGCAATACCAACAACTAATATGTGATTCAGAAATTCCCTGGGCCTATTAGGAGCAACGAACAAAGAAAAATTAAAAGAAACTAGTTTTCTCCGGATTTCCGTAGTTTTCCGGGGTTTCCGGGTAAATGTTGTAATTGATAAGGGGCAAACAACTAAAAACTGAAACTAGATGGCAATACAAACAAAAAAAATCCCTTTAGGCAAGCCTACAGGCTGAGGTAGATTTCAAAGTACTTTCGGTTTAATTTACTGTCGCTGCGTAGCACTCTTCTTCTTTAGCCTTGGCATGACGAACCCGCAATAATAATTGCAAAAAAGAGGAAAGAACACTTTTTCAAACATTCAAATCTCGCTTTAATGAGAGCTATCGAGAAACTAGTTATTGATTTGTAGAGTACTCATCAAGAGCTTTTCAATGATACCCCACAAGACGTGGTTTCAAAAATTTCGAATTTTCATCCCCCCCCCCACCCCCACCCCCACTCGTACCCCCAAAACCCCCGAATCGTTGGTATCACTGTGAACTCCATAGGGAGTACTCTAATTTATTCAAACAAAGTTTCCCTCTTTACTTCATAGGGGCCGAGATAAAAATGTTTTAAAATTTCAACCCCCTCCCCCGACCACCCCGTTGGGCCAATTTTGCTCATTAACGAACTTGTCCGAACTATTGGGCCTAGAAATAACATATTAAAATTTGGTTCAAATATCTTCAAAATTACGGCCGTTATCGTGTAAAGATATAAATATATAGGCCTATATATAAATATATATTTATATAAATATCACATAATTTTTTTTTTTTGAACGGGCGGTGGTTTCGTACTTAGGGGAGCATGAAACGTAAAGATATGAAATAATTTTTCGAAAATCATGACATGGTATCCATTGCAATAGGTAGATTTTTCTTCGAAATCTACCTAAAATATGTGAGTCGGAAAATCCCACGGGGGGGGGGGGGATGGGGGGTATACAGTACCCCACGCTCTATATCTTTTAATCTTCATATACAAAAGATGCAAATCATCATATGCCTCGCCCTAGTTATTATAATAATGAAGCATTCGAAGAAATTGTATTGGCAGTAAAGAGATTGTCGAGAAGACATTTTTGAATATTCTTACTATGTTGTCACAAAATTATAAGGGTGAAATAACCTGCAAGAAATAAAAGCTAATCCAATGTATGGTCATATACGTTAATGGTCTTTTTTGAACTGTGCTGAATAAAATGTATATCCTTCGAACTACATAAATAAAAATACACCGGCAAATATTAATACAATATTCCCCCCCCCAAAAGGCAAGTATCTACATGAACGATACTATATTAGAATGCAGTATTTCAATTACGCTATTATTCCTATTTCTTTGTGGTGATTGTACAGTGAGTCCCAAGCAAGAGTTTGCCAATCATGCGGGTTTCTGCATCGCGGCGGCCCCTGCTCTAACTCCCGAGCGATCGGGTGAATTATCTACGCAAATAAAGCCGCGAATGGTGTAGGCCCAATGGTTCAGGTTCTCACGATTACAGTTCGAATTACAATGAAAATAACCACGTCACTCATCACAAGGGATGTTGGAAACGTCCTCCTCTTGCATCCACACAACACTGGCACCTTTATAGGAAATTTTCTTTCACGCACATGAGTTCAGCTTCCGAGATAGAGTTAATTTCTCTTGTGATATTGTCTTTAAGTTCTCCTAAGTTCTTCTTTAAGTTCTTCTTATGTGACTATTATTTATGGGGAATTTTGAAAAATAAAGTGTATAGGTCAATTTCTCATACATTAGAAGAACTTAAAGACAATATCACAAGAGAGATTAACTCTATCTCGGAAGCAGAACTTATGTGCGTGAAATAAAATTTCCTAAAAAGATGCCAGTGTTTTATGGATGCAAGAGGAGGACATTTCCAACATCTCTTGTGATGAGGTACGGGATTATTTCCATTGTAATTCCAACTGTAAATGTGATAACTTGAACCATTACACCGTTCGCGGCTTTATTTGCGTAGATATTTCACCCGATCGCCCGGGCGTTAGAGCAGGGCCGCCGCGACGCGGAAACCCGCATGAATGGCCAACTCTTGCGTGGGACTCACCGTAGTTGGCATGCTTCGTATTGAACTTACGTCTGATGTTGAAATGTAGCCTACAATAAAGCGAATTGTTACACAAAATATCAAACAAAACGAGATTTCATTTTATTCAATTTCATTTTTGTTTTGTTGTATCTACTAATCCCCAATCCTGACGGAAAGAATAGTTTTTCTTTTGCTGCGCCATACTCCTTAGCAGTTAGCAAAAGATAACGTACACCACTGACTGCTTCCACGCTCCATATGTTACGCAAGACGTGCGCTGTATCATGAAGGGTCGTGGAAGGGGTAATGCAAGCGGAATGAAGTACTCAATAGGCACCAGCTCACAGACCCTGTTTTGCAACAATGCATTCTATTGATAGCTTCTCTACTTTATCGATAGCTTCTCTAATATGTCAAAGTCCCGTATAATTTACTTCAAAAGCTACCTGTGGACACTGCCAACAATATAGTGTTGTCAAGAGAACTGAACGTGGAATTTGATTTAGATTTGATGTTCTGTGTAAAAAGGTATTTCGTCTCTTAGAAAACATTAGATTTCTGGTATTTAAAATAAAAATTTTGCAAAATCCTTTCTTACTGTGCACTTAAATTATGAAATTACGAAGTTCCTGTCAAAATTCCAAGTCTCTATCTTTTATAGTTTAGGCTGTACGTTGGTTTTTGACATGGTATGTATTTTACAATGTACTGACTATAAACTTTACCTACTTTGTTTTACTTTGTGACTATGTCTGTTGCAATTGAATATTGCTAACGACAATATTAATATAAATAAACCATCTGTCAGTCAGTCAGTCATTCATTCATAAGTCAGGACAAAGTCTCTTTTATATATATAATAAATTATCTATATTTATTACCATAAAATAGGCACTAAATTTGGCATTACTCCGGTACAGGTCAATCGATTTGGTCCAATATCAATAGGCTTCTTCCGATGACATTATAAATGCGTAGGTAAACCAAGTTTCATGAAAATCCGATAAAGCGTATTTGAGATGTTGTGTGTACAGACACACGGACGAAAGGACAGACGGACATACATTTTCCCGTCCCCCACACTATTTTTTAAAGTACCATTCTAGCACTTAATAACAGGACTTTTCAATACTAATCATGTTACCGTTATAAATTGTCAGCACTACAAGTCTTCTTTTCGCTGTTATTGAAAAATTTATTTACTTATTTATTTATTTGTTTTTTTAATATATCTTTTAATATCACTGCTGGGACTAGAATTTGTATTATTTAACATGTTTTTGTGCTAACACCGATAAGTTGGTAGTACATTGTCAGGAGAGAATTTGTGTATTAGTAATCCAGAATAGGAGTCCATATTTATGCAGTTCCTCGGTAGCTACGATACAGAGCGGTCGCATTCTCTCTACGGCTGTGAAGTTCTTTGCGTAGTACCCGGCGTTTTTCGTGTTACAGGCTGTGCTATTTGTGCTCTTTGTGTTTTGTGTTTGTGGAAACTGTAAGTACTCTATATTTATATTTTATCGACAGTGCCTAAAGGACATTTTCTCCCCCCTCGAGGGGTGGAATAGGACAAAATGTCGGCAGTATCAGGAGGTCAACTAGAAAACCAACTTGAACATTCTCCCCTGTCTAATGGATCGGTCCCGGCTGTCGATACGGCCGAGAACATGGAAGTAGTTATTCAGAATTTAGCGGAAACTCCTAACCCTCCGTTGGAAACAGAAACTGCCACTCAAAAAAGTCAATCCCGCCCACAGGAACCGTATAAATATCAACATACTGACTCCGGGCCCTTTTTTGTCTCCATTAAACAAGAAAATCAAAATCTTGGTAGAATGCATCCCATGAAGGTCGGGAAGTGGTTATTCAAAGCTAATTATGAGGTGCTCTATATCAACAAGGTTAATAATAGCCAGATCGATGTACATTTTCCAACCTTTCAGGCAGCTAATGCCTTTTTGAACTCAGACTTCAATACCTTACATAACACTAAGTCTTTCATACCAGCATATAATTTGTTCACATCTGGCATCATCAAAGGTGTTGACACCAGTATTACTGTCGAGGAAATTCGAAGTGATACGTTCGTCCCAGAGGGTTATAAAATACACAATGTATACCGCTTCAACAGGAGAATCAGTGATGACAAAGGGAAGGTTACGTATGTCCCTACACAAACTGTAAAGCTGACTTTTCGCAGTCAGGCTCTGCCTAGAGTGATAATGTTATACCATCAGCAATGCCCAGTGGACCCATATAAAGAGAGGATTGTCATCTGCCAAAAATGTGGTCGTTTGAATCACCGGGAAAAATTTTGTAGAGGAGCTAAAAAGTGTATGATCTGCTCTCTCGACCATGATACTTCTACCTGCACGACTACCACGCCCAGTTGCATTAACTGCAAAGCTTCTCACAAAACCACTGACACTCTACAATGCCCTGCTTACAAATTAGAACAGCAAATTGCTGACAGATTGCAGACATTACCGGTCTCGCGATATGAAGCTAAGCAAATTGTGGTAGGCCATACATCTTACGCGCAGGTCGCACGGAAATTCGCCGTAGGGCATTTCCAGTCTCCAACCACTTTTCCCACACTGGACGCCAGTAGTATTTTTCAGGCTCCTTCCTCAGCAGTACAAGGGCAGAGCCGCCCGGCTGGTCCCTCTATCAGAGTGCCACAGATGCAGTCGCCTAAACGCAAGGGTCAGGAGATGAATAGGGACATCTATGTCCAACACAAGAAACTCCTCATACATCCCAATGGGAGACTTGTCTCTCCACCTTCTTCCAATGACGCCGTGAAGGACGACTCTCAGAACACGGAAGTCCCTCTCCCCAAGGAAGCACCGAGACCTCCTCCTCTTCAGAGGATTCCAATGCCCAATCGGCAGCCACCCATACGTCACCAGTCCACGCCAAGATTTGCACTCTTGACTACCATTAATAAAATTCTAAGTGAGGTGCCCGAGGTATATCGAGGGGACCTTGAAATCCTAAAACTTCAGATCAAAGATGTCCTTCGCTAACTCCCCCTTTTCCGGCAGATACCGGATACAATAGAACAGGAATCACTCCAATACACTATCCTACAGCTAGTTTGACTGAGACAGTATGACGGCACAGAAACACCTGCACATTCTATATTGGAATGCGCGGAGCATAACCAATAAGAAGAATGAACTCCTACAGTTACTCCGAATAACAGTATACCATATTCTGATTATTACTGAAACTCACCTGGATGTAGACAAACATTTCTCCTTGCCAGGCTACAAACTAATTAGGCAGGATAGGAATAAGGACGGAGGTGGAGTGGCTGTCTTTATTCTCCAACAGTGCAAAATTCTGCAATATGAGGCCAGTGTTAAACATTTTCCGCACATGGAGGTTATTCATGTTTTATTTCTTGACATCTCTTTGTTCGCCATCTACAACTCTGAACATGCCTCTATTTCTACAGCGCAATGGGAATCTATTCTTCCAGAGATCCCGGGTTACCATACCTTGGTCTGTGGAGACTTCAATATACCCAATGTTCACCGTGCTCCACAATGGCAAGACATCAGACACCCCCTAATTACCTTTTGCAAATCCCACCATTGGCATATCCTAAATGCCCACATTCCGACTAGGTTGGGGTACCTTAATCAAAGTAATACCACTCCAGACCTCATCATTGTGTCCCAGTCTCTGCTCCCGGTTATCCGGCTGTATAGACTGAATGATACCTGTAATAGCGATCACTTCCCCCTATCTTTCCAACTCTCCACCACTCGAGCAATTTGGGACTCCCTGCATGTCACCCGCAGGACAGGTAAACTAAACCCAGTCAAGTTTACAGAATATTTGGAGAACACCATAGCTCACCCAGACAATCTGCACCCTTCATACTCTCAACTGGAAGATTGGCTGCACACATATCTAAATACCCATCATCCTCATTCTATAGTACCTAAGCTCCACCCCACGCCCCCACCTTGGTGGGATAAAGAGTGTGCGCAGGCCATTACAAACAGACGGCGAGCTTTGGCTACATACCGACAGATATCCACTCCTTCCACTTTCGAGCAGTATAAAAAACAGGAGGCGTTGACCAAACGCCTATTGAATAAAAAGAAACGCTTGGGTTGGAAGAAATATTGCACGGCAATTTCACAATCCGAATCACCGTCCCAAATGTGGCATCAAATCGCTTGGTTTACCAACAAGTCAAAAACTAGAAATCTGACGCCTATGACAGGGAATTTGGACCTTCAGCTAGCGTTCCTCAACATGGTTGCACCTCCATCAGTGAAAGAATCTTCTGTACAATTTCCAGATCTACACAAGGACCAAGATCACTCCCTGTTACAGGCTGTAGCACCGGAAGAAATTGTCCACACATGGCATTCCAAAACCCGCCCATCTAGTCCTGGACCGGATGAAATCACCTATACACTACTCCAAGCCTCTCCTCCCTCTTTCCATTCGGTTTTAGCACAGGTTTTCACTCAGATCCTCCTTTCTGGCGCCATACCGTCCTCATGGAATTGGACTTATGTCCTCCCAATCCAAAAGCCAGGAACATCTGGACAGGTGGCCACAGATTATCGACCAATCACTCTCCTCTCGACTCTTAGAAAGACTTTTGAGAAGATCATCACAGACAGACTCGCCTTCTACTTGGAAAGGAACTCCCTCTGGCCGAGGACTCAGTTTGGTTTTCGTAAAAACTACAATTCTGAATATAACATATATCTTCTCACGACGGACGTTCACATTGCTTTGAGTCAACACAGGGCGATGGCAGCGTTATTTCTGGATGCAACTCATGCCTATGACTCGGTCAACATCAACCTGCTCATGCACCGTCTTACTACCTACCAACTGCCCGCCCCACTGCTACAGACCATCTACCATCTTATTCATTCCCGGCACGTCTCTCTTTCACCAACCTTTAATAACCCAGAATCACGAATTACTACTCAAGGCCTTCCCCAAGGCTCTTCCTTGAGCCCTCTTCTCTACGCATTATACATTCAAGATCTCCTGTCCTCTTTTCAAACACCTCTCCGACTCATCCAATATGCGGACGATATCTGTCTATACCAACCTTTATCACATCCTCGCAATACTGCAGAGCTGGAAGACTTTCAAAGATCTAGCAATCACTGCATCGGGATTCTCCAGGACCTTGGCATTCACATTAACCCCAGGAAAACACGTTTCATGATCTTTCAGTCTGGACTTCCCCGCACTTTCCAATCTATACGGCTGGACATAGGCACAATGCAAGCAGTACGTGAGGTATGCTTTTTGGGGTGCCTCCTGGATTCTCGTCTTTCATTCTCCCGTCACTTCCAGGCAAAGTTGGACATCTGCTTTAAGATTCTCAGACTATTCAAAGCCCTCGCAGGCAAGTATTGGGGAGCTGACCCAATGCGACTGTATCAACTCATCCAGCCGCTGATACTCTCCAGGATGGAATACGCCTCGCTGGCTTTTACGAGAATCACACAGAAGGCCATGCAAAAATACAAATCACTCATCTACCAGATATTCAAGATCATTTTTCGGATAAATGGCAACCCAGCACAGATTTCTTTACAAACAGAGCTCCCATTTTTTGATTTCAACTACCGTCGCCAGCGAAAAGCTCTCACATTTCTGGCTAAAATGTTCTCCGCTCCCAATAATGGATTACTGCCAAAACTCACCCGCCTTCAGGAATTACATGCTTCCTCTCGATCCATTACCCAGTCTACACTCCCCAATCTGGCATCATATGCAGAATATTTTCGGCAATACCCACAACTCTACAAAACACCAGTCCAGCCAATGTACCTCACGGATCGCAAATTGACTCCCTCCAATCTCCGTATCGACCTCACCACCTTTAGTAACATGGATCTTCACCCGGCTGACAGCTGGAAAGAATATGTGCGGCTACAACCGACAGATACACCACCAGTCTTCTACTTTACAGACGGATCCAAAATGGACGAACAGGTTGGCGCTGCCTACTATAACTGGACAGAACAGTATGGGAGGAACTGGAAACTTTTTCCACACATGTCTATTTATTCCGCCGAGAATATTGCACTGTATACGGCTCTTAAGGATGCCAACAGTCACAATTACAGCCATATATACATTTTTTCGGACAGTCACTCCACCCTCCAGGCTCAATTAAAATTTTATACTAACATCCATACTGTCTATGAAATCTTTATTAAATCTCTCATACATTCCATGACATCAAGAGGAGTTCAGATTTCCCTGGTATGGATCCCAGCACATGCTGGTATACCAGGCAATGAACTGGTGGATGAGCTGGCCAAACTTGCGCGTTATAAAAACAACATTGATGACAACTTTCTCACACCTCCAAAGGATATTGCCCACCATATTGCTCAACGCCTTCAGATGGGCGAGCAGGAACAGCTACAATCCAGTATGTCGGAAGAGGCCAAGCAGAAAGGCACCATCAGTTTTCTGAGAAGATCTCGTCAGACTCCGAGGAGATCTGTGATGTACTACTATCGCTTACACTTCAGAACTGCCCAAGTACCGGCATATCTTCACAAGATTGACCGTAACATCACACCTTTCTGTGAATGCGGTGAACTCGGCACCATAGATCATATGTTTTTTGGCTGCACATTCAAAACTCGTGAGATTACCACCCTACTCCAAACTATCTACCAACACCATCCGGCGGGCCCACTCCGCATGCAGAATTTACTTCTTACCAAACTAATTCCAGTGAATAAAGCGCTCTTTCGATACATTACCAAAACTAGAATGAAAATATAGCACAGCCTTTTACTACCGCACCTTATATTACATTACGCACCCGGATTTGCTACCTATTGGTAGCCCTGACTACAGACAAATATCGACGCAGTAGCTGACTCGGGGACAGAGTGGCAGTAGCGTCGCAAAATAAAGACGAAGAAGAAGAAGTAGAAGAAGAATAGGAGTCAAGTGATACTGTTCAGTTTAAATTTGCTCCCATTGAAGCTTATCAGTAGAAATACAAAGCTTGAAAAACTTTCCTACGTTAAGAAAAGTTTTGCTAGCTGTTAATAGCCAACCATTTTATTTGAAAATTTGCACATGGTATTCATTGCATATTGCAACTTTGGTCTGATAAAACAGATACTGTTAAAGAAGGCAGTAAAACTTTCCCAACATTTTGTTTTGAATCAAATTTGCATGTCTTGAAATCCCTTAAATCTTTTTTTCATTTCTGATCTTCATTTTGCAACTCAGAAAACTACACAAAACGATTACTGTTAGATTTTGAGAAGAAATATAAGAATTTGTGAACGAGCCCATTTAGCGATATAGTAATGCAATCAAATACGCGTAAAATCTATTGATAAATATATTTAAGATCGACTATCGATCCACTTTTAATTAATATAATCTTAATTGCTTAATTGCTTTGCCATATATGTATTACAAATAAGTTAATATTTATTTATTTAGTTTTTAGACTAATGTATTACGCGGGAAACGATTCCCTTCCATTTTGGTAGTTAGAACTCAAACCGGTGTTCACTATTTTAAAGCACAAATTCTTATATTGATGGTTGGGGTTTAAGATTTCTGTTGGATTACTTTGTAACACACAATAGACATCGATCTGTAAGGAATTCTATCGAAACCTAAGACACCGGGCATAACGCCCCCAACATTATGCCTAGTTGAATATTCTACTTAAAAACTTGAGGTTATACTTTCCAGCCATCGATATGTAATGTAAAGACTACTATAACTAGCATACCTACTCAATAATGTAACACTTTAAAATTTAACATGTAACTTTTGAGCCTGAAGGCGACCGTTTCGAATAGTCATATCATATAGACCAGGGGAAGACAGAAGCTTGCTCTGTGACGTCACTGCTTTCTGCTCTGACTGCACGCGTTATATCTCTGCGAGGAGCATGTGAAATGTAGGCATCAGTGAACAGGGGGGAAGAGAGGGGCATTAGTATTGCGGGCAGCGGGAATTTAGGGGGTTAGAACTTACGTAATACGTGTTTCCGAGTTAATGAAACATCAACCGATTTTTTTGATAGTTTATCGGTTAATTACAGCGCAGCAGTTTAACATATTATAAATAATTCTATTTTTCTATTCTGTGAGAACAATTGCCTTTCCACAAAATCTATGCTCTTTGACAAAAATAGACAATAGGCTACTATCATCTGAATTAACATAATTCACTACAGTAAAAATGTTAAAAATAATGAACTGAATTAATTACCATACAAGCTCGTCTGCACCTTAGATGATACAAGATTACAGTAACAATTTTCTGACTTTCCTGTCTCTTTTTCTTTAACAAGTTTATCAATGTTGGGACGTAATGTTTGAGCAATATTTAATCGAAGACTACATTTAGGTTGTGATTTAACAATGTACTTCTTGATTTGAGCTTTGCACATTTCATTAGTGAAAAAAATTGTTCGGCCACATATGTCGATCCAAAATTACATAATATTCGTGCGGCAAGTCTCGGGAATCTGGTTTCAGAGAAATTTCTGTAAAAGTTACCCAAGACCACTTTACGTTCGTATTTGTCCTTTAACAGATCGTCGCATTGTAAGTTTAGCAGTTCCAACTGATACCGGCAAGGAACGTCTTTGACATTAACTGAATATGGGGTAGCAAAAAGTTTAAACATTGGAGAAAGGTTTTCCACATCCTGAAACCTCGATTCGAACTGAAGAAGAATGTTTTGCAGAACTAACACATGTTCTGCAGAGAGAACACTATCAGGATCGCGTACTTGCAATAACTTTGAAAAATGCTCCGTATTTCCAACCAGAAGTTGTTCTACCCACAGAGCTAAAGTGAATAGGTCCTCTAGTACCTAGCTCTAGCGTACTCTAAACACCCCTACTACCGTGCGCTCTTGCTGACGTCACACACAAGGGATCCGCATGCTCTTGCTCCACAAACGTCATCACAAGACGTAGTTGACTTCCCCTGATATAGACTATAGAGTCTGCAGTTATTATATTCTTTGGAATCATTGGGCCGAATGTCGGAATTCTCATTTTTCATTTTAATAGTTTTTTGAGCCAAGTGGCATTCATAGTTGGAAATCACAGTAATGCCTATATTCATATCCTTTAGAGCTTCTGGACCAATGCCAGGCTCTCTTATTCTTATAAACAAGAAATAATACTACCACAAGGCATTCAAATCTTGAATACACTTATACCCTTGCAAGCAGGGATGGCGGTTGAGGCCAGGTAGGTTCCTTCACCCACAAGTACCCTCACGTTTACAAGCCAGGATATTAGGACCAACCGTAATTTCCTTCCCATGAGTCACCTAGTCTACTTCAATCAGTCAATATTAGATTTTTTAATATGTCATTTTATCTTAAAATGTTTGTTATATATCAATTCTACACATAATTACAAGAAAAATGACACCAAACAATGTATAATTTACTTTAATAGGAACATTTATAACAAATACATAAATAAAAGTTACGAGAAAACTGCTTTCAAGTCCTATGTTCCTATTAAAGTAAATTACACATTGTTTGGTGTCATTTTTCTTGTAATTATGTGTAGAATTGATATATAACAAATATTTTAAGATAAAATGACATATTAAAAAATCTAAGATTGACGATTGAAGTAGACTAGGTGACTCATGGGGCGGAAATTACGGTTGGTCTTGCCCTTGTAAATGTGAGGGTGCTTGCGGGTGAAGGAACCTACCTGGCCTCAACCGCCATCCCTGCTTGCTAAGGGTATATTTGATAGTTCAGCATTTATGAACTTATCTGGAATTTTGGGCGGATATATGCCGATTCCACTTGTCAATTTACGGCAGCCATGCTAGGTGGTAGGCCTAACACATTCTCTCTTGACCGTAGAGATGCACGCGCCTATTATTTACAAACATACAACTTGAACCGGTTAACCAGGTCAAGGTCTGTAAGACAAGCAAATACAGTACACGAGTTCACAATAATAAAATCAGGTCACCTGGTGTAACGAAGTCCCAGAATGTGTTTTTTAATAAATGATAATTGCATTTATGATAGGCCCTTGCAGGAAAGAAGTTATTTTTGTAACAGATCCCCGAGTTAAGCTCCAGATCGATTAATTAAGCAGGGCTTGCGGAAGAACAAAGTTCTAAAGTTTGATTCTTAACCTTAATTCATACTCGTATAGGCTATATACTGATATAAGAAATTCTTAAAATATGTCAACATTTCACAAAATGCACTGGCACTAATATTCATGTAAGCATAGGCCTACGATTCGCTGACATGTTTGTTTCAGATTTAAAGTAGCCGTATATGTTATGAATTAATTAAAGTCAATCTGAAATCAATGTCAGGCATTACAGTAGGTGGGCCTATATTGCTTGCACAGGAGCGAATAACAAAAATACATTAAAATACAATGTAGATATCGGTAGTCATATATATCGACAGAATGCACAATATTATATCAACAGCAACGGCTAGTTGTGTTTTAAATCTTGTATTTACATTTATTTACACTGACATCGTTATGAAGAAATGAATCGATCAAGGCAGGCTAACAATATCAATAAACGATTGTGGGCCATGCAATAAAATGTAGCGTCTTATATCCATTAAAAATAAAATTTAAATTAATTTGGAAATGAAAGCATGCTCTTTAATAAGTAATTTAGCCTATTATTACTTACAGAAACTGATACATCTGAACATGTCTTGTTTACATTAGTTTCTGTAGCTCGGCCGCTGATTGGCTGTCCGCGAGCCAATCAAAATGCTTCGGATTTTCGTAGAACGAATATTATATTAAAATAGATGTGACCTTTAATTACTCATTTCGGTACCGGTCAACCGATTTGATCCAAATTCAATAGGCTTCTTCCCAAGGACGTTATAAATGCGTATAACAAGTTTCATGAAAATCCGATAAAGCGTAGTCTATTTGAGTTATGGACAGACATTTCCCCGTCCCCCACACAATCTTATAAAGTACCATACTGGCACTTAATTTCATTCCATTTATTCAAAGATGCTACAGACAACAACAACAATAATAATAATAATAATAATAATAATAATAATAATTGTAATGTGGCATAACCAATATTTAAGTACGGTATATAGTAATCCAAGTTATTCGTGTTGATATTTGTAAGGTGTTAAACTCCTTCAATAAATCATTGTATTTTTATGTAAGTTACTGTATTAACCGGCTATTCTGATATATATAGTTCCACACTGGATTCCCTTATTTCATTTGTTTTTTACCTCCATTTTCATTTCACTCCTTCCTCAGTAAATGAAACAGGCTTGGCTGGTAATTCCTCATTCGATTTTGGATTTTGAATCTTTGGATATGTTGTCAATGTCTGTTGAATTCAGAGTTTTTGGCTCTATGCACCTAGAGTAGCCAATAATTCGAATTTACAATACTTACTTACTCAATGGCAATAGACAATTCCTCAGCAAGGAATGTTATCTATTTTATGGAACCCGTGCTTACCTGAGCCCGCCATACAAGCCTATTCTGTGATAACTCCATCCATCCATCCCTCCCTCGCAAATCCTACTTCCCTTAAATCCATCCTAATATTGTCCTCCCACCTACGTCTAGGTCTTCAAGTGCTCTTTTCTCTTCGGGTTTCCCAATCAATATTTTTTAGATATATCTTTCCTCCCTCCATGCGCGCAACATGTCCAGCCCATTTCATCCTCCATGATTTAATTATCCTTGTTATATTCGGTGAAGAATATAGGTTATGCAACTCGACGTTAAGCTGTTTTCTCGAGTCCCCTCTTCCATCTCTCTTAGGACCAAATATTTTCCCAAGCACCCTGTTATCGAACACTCTCAGATTATGTTCCTCCCGAAGAGTAAGCGACCATGTCTCATTTCCATATAATACAAACGGCAAGATCGTTGTTTGTAAATTTTTATTTTTAGATTTTTGGACACAAGACGAGAAGATAAGAGTTTCTGAAGAGCATAAAATTTCCTGATTTTAGTCTACACTTAACGTCTACCTTAATAATATTTGCAACTGTAATTATCGATCCCAGATATTTGATTTTTTCCACTTGTTCGAACGATTTACCGGCTGTTCTAATATCTTGTAAGTCATTACTTTGACGTTTCATGACCCTATATTTAGTGTTTTTCTGTATTCATTTCCAATCCAAGATTTCTACAGGCATCGTAAAGACTTTCTGCAATTCTCTCGACTGCATTTATGTCATCATCCAACAGACAAACGTCATCTGCCTAAGCTAAAATCGGGTGACTGTTAACTAATTCCTTAACATTCCTAATGACATTTCCAAAGCGAATTAAAAATCCCTTTAGGCAGGCCTACAGGCTGAGGTAGATTTCGAAGAGCTTTTGGTTTAATTTATTGTCGCTGCGCAGCACTCTTCTTCTTTAGCCTTGGCATGACAAACCCGCAATAATAACTGCAAAAAAGAGGAAAGAGCACTTTTTCAAACATTCAAATCTCGCCTTATAATAATATTAATAAGCATTTGTAGAGTAAAGATTTAAATTCTTATACGATTATTAAATGTTAACTGTAAGTGGTATAGAGGTAGCGTCCCCGCCAATAGATCTGAAGTTCACGGTCGATGAATTATTCAGGACGTAATAATCCTGAGCACGGAGTCCTTCGGGAGGGACTTCAAGCTGGGGGTAAATTTACTACTGTATATGCTAAAGAACTCCAAGCCTAAATTAGTCTCTAGACCAAATTTCTTGGCTCTTTCACGTCCAAGTAATACCTCATATTCCTTTCGAAGGTTGTTGAGGCTATTGGCGCCTCACCCACCCGTCCCTGTGCCCTCTCTCGGAATATAGGCATAACTAAATTAGTCTTCGGTACTGGAACCTCTACTCGGAAGCCCTATGCGGAGCAACTGAATGTTATGTCCATGTGTATACACGAGGGCCGTTCATAAAGTAAGTTTCCCTGGGGCCGTTTACAGAAACAAAACACAATTTCGTGGAAATTTTTATTGAAACAGATACAGCAAGTGTTGAGCTATTTTTCAACATATTCGCCACCGGAATTGAGACATTTTTCATTCCGTGGGACCAACGTTTGAATACATGTGTCGGAGAAGTCTATCGCCTGGGATTTGAACCAATGTGTGGGACTTCTTCGACACAGGTATTAAAACGTTGGTCCCACGGAATGAAAAAGAAAGTCTCAATTCCGGTGGCGAATAAGTTGAAAAATAGCTGAACATTTGCTGTATCTATTGCAATAAACATTTCCATGAAATTGTGTTTTGTTTTTGTAAACGGCCCCAGGGTAACCTACTTTATGGACGGCCCTCGTACATGTAATAAATATGGAGGGTTCGCCTCATTGTTCAATAGAATTGTCACAACGCACGATAGATAATATTATGTGAGTGCATTTATTTTTAGGATAAATTAACTTATCTTAACACAAAGAGTAGTAGTCTCTATGGTTTTCATTACAAATCTACGTTGCACTCATGTTCTACTCCCGTATCTTCGATTTTTGTTTTCCTTGAGCTTTTGTATCCGGGTCACTGTTCATGTAAGGGGATTAAAGCTCCGGCCAGCTTGAATGAAGTGTGGAAAGCTGCCTTTAAATTATCAACACCACACAATAGAAACTCAATATAATTATAGCCTACGGGAAGCTGTTAATCATTTCAAACTATTCTCCACACCACCAACTAACAAAATGTTCATACATTATAAAGTGTTTCTTTACAAAACAATTTTCTCATAGGTCTGGCATACTGTGATATCCCACGTATATCCCCAGAGAGCCCTGTAGAAGACTTAGGAAATAAGAGCCCAGGAAAGGAGAAAAAATTAAGTTTTGCATCCTCGGAATAATCTGATAAAGCGACTGTACCAGGAACCAAATGTTGCACAGCGTTCAGTCCGTACCCGTGATGAGTAGATATGAAAGGGTTTTATTCACGAGAATTTTTTGACAGTTAAGAATTTAGAGACCTCCATTCTAATGAAGCGGATATCATCTAAATACTGTTAGTTTGCTAACCCCACCTATATACATTAGGCCTACCACAGAAAAAAGTGGTTTTGTGTTATAAATTATCAGTTATGTTTGAAGCATCACCTGCACTTGCACTAACAACTGTACTCGTAGTTCTTTTAAAATTTCCAGCAGGTCGTTTCAAGGCCTTATCACTTGGAGAGCTTCAGATTAAGGAAATCTCCACATTCGAATAGGTGATTTTAAAGTATAATTAACTATATTACATCTTGCATATGTAAGACGAAAGACCTCTATTTGAGCAAATCATGTACACAAGAAAAACTTAAATATTTTGAGAATCTTAATATTCCACAATAAATATCTCTGAAACGTAGGCTACTATGAAATCATCTGATACTAGCAGGTGCCCGCGGCTTCGCCCACGATAATTAATTGAAAAATTAAAAGTATAATAATTATTAAAGTATTATATTTATTAACACTTGCACGCGAATCATTCTTAAACCAAACCATTAATAATGAATGAAACAGCTAATATTCCGTCTTTTGAATACATTTCACGATTAGAAAGCGCCGTCTGGGAAAACTATCTCAGATTCGATTATGCAGTTCCAAAACTAACTGTGAACACTGCCTTCTAGGATCATTGATAAACTCCATTCTGAAGCTTGGATATATCAACTAGTACAATTACATCATATAACTTAATAAGATTTTCAGCCTTTGTACTAGTAAAATTTCATTACCACAAATAACGTATTATGTCCGAATATGAAAGACTTGGGAGAAATACAATTTTATTTAGAATTTTGTATAAGCCAATATTTATATAATAATTTTACAGCTTTTGTAAGGTGTCATTTAGATGAGCATGTTCATTTTATATTGTTATATATATAAAAGTAATTAACTTCAAGATATTATGCTTGGAACGTTTCACACAAGTATCACAATATTATTCAAAATAATTAAAATATAAGTTAAGTGAACTATTATTAATACAATAAAATAGTATTTGTAACTAAAATTATCACATAACTTATGATCTAAAATATGTTGGAATACTTGAGCTTTTGTTTGTATCTGGCATTAAGCAAGTGTAAGAATTCTTAAGAATAAATTATAAAGCTCGCTAACGTCAAGTTAGGTTAAAAGTTTCATTTAAATAAGGTATAAATCATACCTATATCCAATGCTAAAAATAGTAAGCCAGTATGTAGCTCTTGTCGATTGGTGAACTTGTCATACATTTACCTTTAAAATTATCATACACCAAGTCTGTAATTGTGACTAATATGTGTAAGTTTCAGTTTAAAGTCTTTTTTATAACTTACACCACTTTTTATCTTGAATGCTGAGCTGTATTGTTTTTTGTGACGTTATCTCGTTACACGTAAATCCACGTTTGCTAACCATCTGATAAATAAGAACCATACACCAAATTATATAAATAAAACCCTCAATATTCTTCATGTATACATGACAGAAGTCTCAAATTAAATACCCTAGAGAATTTAGAAATATATTTACACAAATCTAATATAATCAATGAAAACACAATCGACAGAAACTCCCTCTATAAAATATATGCAAACTATAAAACACGTAAGAAGTTTACTCGAACAACTAGTACCCCGTCAACCACCAGAGGACACACTTGGTACACACAGCAGAACATCAGCTCAACGTAAGTAAATCAAACAAAAACCTTTTCAAATATAGCGTCAGTGAACATCAATATTTAATCATTTAAAATTAATGTTTTAAATTGACTGAAGATGACACGTTAAATTTGTGTCGAAATGCATCTCACTTAAATATTAACCACTAACGACAAGTGCCGAATACGAAAGAAATTTGTGGATATTATCAGGACCTGGCGCCTTGATTACTTTCAGATTGTGTATAATTTGACATATTTCGTTATACGTTGCTGCTGCCATTTCTGTTGCGACTTCTGAGTATCCTTCATTAATATTCTTCTTTATTCTTAGGTGCGCTGCCCTTTGGTTGTCTTCAGTGTGATTTGATTAAAAATGTGAATAAAATACTCTCTCCATCTATTTAAAACACCTAAGAACTTACCTAGCTGTTGTAAGGCTAAAAGGGTCAATTTTTGGAGAACTCACTGTTTTAGAACTTCTAAACTTCAATAAAACACACAGAGGATAGATAAGCCCTTGCCATACCATTACTGTATTATCTAACATACAAAATGTAATAATTAAATAACATCATGTGTCGCTTAATGAGGGATATGTTCACTCCTGTGATTTAGCTGAAAGAAGATTGGTTTATATAAAAACAGGACCAGCTCTAGATATTTTGATGCCATAGGTGAGAAATAATTTCGGCACCCCCATAAATTGCCACCTCAGTCATTCCATTTTTTACTATTTGATTAAACATGGATTTTCACGTTCTAGCTTGGTATTGGTCAACGGTTAAATAAAATTGATTTCAACTGGCCTAATTTGAGAAAGGCTTGTATTTATGAAGACGTTATAACTAGAGGGCGGAACCATATGCACTAAAAAGCTTGAATATATGCATGCACTTATGCAGTAAAAAGATTGAAAATATGCCCCAAAAATTGGAAAATATGCACAATTTATTTAATTTCTGTAAAAAAAGAATTGCACAATGCAATTTTGCTACATTAATATATTGCTAACAGTATATTCCCTAAGACAAAATTAATTATTTATGCACAGCACCTATCAACATCATTACTTAGTGCCAAACAAAGTTCACCATGCAAACCATTTTTTACACTTCTTTTGGGGGAGGGGGAGGAGGGACCCATGAGGAAATTATGGAATATACATGCATCCCTGATGGTGCCATTTATTTTCACAAAATGGTTACCAAACGGGCATTTTTAAAAATTAAATAAGAACAATAAATGAAACTAAATAAATTATAGGGTAGGAGGGTGAAGATTGTTTGTGAAATGAAATTTGGTAAATGGGAGGACCCAAAAAATCCTAAATATCCTGATTTTGTTACCACGAATATGGCTTTACCCTCACTAAGAATCGAACTTGATTTCTTGGTCAAGGCAACTGGCATGCAGGTGGCAACTTATTGATTATTAATTTTATTTTTAAAAACTTTAATTAAAAGGTGTATCAATATTTTGTTTTTTTTGGAAATCGTAACAAAGTACCGACAACCTTAAATGTTTTTACATACTTAACAGATAACTATTTTTCCATTTGTGGTTAAGTAGGATCTTCACCGATCCATTGTTTAAGCTAAAGTGATTTGCTGGATTTTTCTTTCGGCAGGCTGCCCAGACTTCACAAAAGACAATAGAAAAGAACAGGTTTCTTTTTAAAAATTTTAAACAGAAATTCCCAATCTTTATTTTTGCATACCACCAGCTGTCCATTTTATTCGGGGCTTATGATTTACAATACTTGTCTACTGATCTTGCAGAGCAACATGGCAATACAATGGAATTTCATTTCCATCTTCTGTTTTTCTGAATGTTCTGTAGGTAGTGTAGTAGGGGTGTGAGTTGTCCTTTGAAAAACAGACCCTCGCGACAAGTGCATTCCAGTGGCATCTGGCATCAGTGTCGGACAGTGTGTCAGTTTGTCGGTGTCGTTCCAGTATTGCGAATCGTAATAACGTAATAATTACTAAATTAATTAATAAATCTCCTAGATACCAATTTTTAGCAAATATTTTTCCAACACCATTCGAAAGAGCATAAAATTTTCTGCAAAGTGCAGTGTTCAAACTTTAATTTACATTTGTATTACAGGTACTATAGTACTTGGATTTTTTTGATGTTAAAACACGTGTTTTGACCAAGTCTATCCCTATTGATGGTGGTCTTTGCAGTCCATTATGTGTTTTAATTATGAATGAGCATTGATTACGTATATGTACATGTATTATAAGGTATCCTCGGGGATGGGGTCAAATTCGATGGACATAAATTTACGACTAGATAATAAAGAAAGTCTAAAATATGCTAAAAATTACGTATGCATAAAAATAATTATTTTTGAATTCCTTTCTTTTTATGCGATGTCTACTGGTCACAGTAACCTACTACCAGCTTAAGGTAAAAAATTACAGAATTGCTCAATTATAAGGCCACTATGTGATTTCCTTCGTATTTAAGTGAAAAGGTGGGAGAAATGATTCAGCGAACGTTGTGTTGAGAGGAGGGGTTCTGTCGGTCTTTTGGTCTTGAGTAGGCTAGCGGACAGTGGACACAAGGGAAGGTCGATCTGCAATATGTTTGTGATGCCATGGAATCTTACTGCCAAATGATTACAGTGTCATCTGAGCAGCATGTAGATGCAAGGCCCTTTCGAGTGGATCTAGACAAGGACGACACACTGAAACTGAAGCTATGGTTTGTTCAGCACGATCCGTTTTCCATAACTGACTATATAATGTTAAAAAATAGTGGAGTAGTAGGTGAAGAACAGGTGAATTGTCAATCATTCCATGAAATAGGCAAGAACTGTATAACAAAAATTATTGGTAAAAGCTTTTAAAGCCTACGCTTGACACAAAATTATAAAGTAATTACACTTGCTGATGTCACAAACACCTTGAAGATTGGTTCCTAACATTGACTGCTGTTGAATCAATGACACTGTTTCAGAGAACCTGCAAAGCAAAACAGTTAGATGAAGACTTGAAGAGGTACTTTACCTACGAACTTGCTCTTTACCCCTTGTCTTTGTTCAGTGAAGGATTACGAAAAGGTACCGAATCATTACTCTACAAAGCTTTCAAGCCTGTTGATATCCAGTTATTGTTTCTTAAACGTACGTTGGTAGTTGTCCTTCATAAAGTACTGTGGCAAACCAATGAATCATTTGGTTCTATCCGCATGAGGTAAGTCAGCTATGTCAAGAATCAATATGGGTCATAATTTACTATCGTGGATGATAGATACCAAAATTATGTGAATCAACGAGGTACTAAAAGGTTATAAAGGCTTCGCCGTTCCAAGATAGAGTTCAGCTGTTTGATGAGAAAACATTTCTTGCTGTTTCCCAAGAGAAGTTCTTGGGGAATGACAGCAATAAGAGTTTTCTCATTCAAATGTTGGGAAAAAAATTGAAAATATTTGCAAGTATTACAGGCAGTAGAAGACGAATTTGTGGATAAAGCTGCTACATCTATGCCAAAAGGAGCCACTTATGATAGCGTTGTTGTAAGTGGGGATATTGACGTGCTTGTACTCCTGTCCAGGCTATCCAATTCATGCCAAAGCATACACCTTCTGAAATCAGGAAGGAGTGACAAACATGATACATACTTCTCAACCTCATCATATCAATATGATCCAGAGTATCTTCTGTTTATTCATGCTTTTAGTGGTTGTGATAACACCTGGCCAGGGAAAAACAAAACTTTTTACCCTCTTTCTGAAGAACCAAGCTTGAGAAAATACACTTCAGTTTTTTACAAGTTTACTGCATCCAAGGAAGAATTCAGTCATGCAGGAGAAATTCTTGGCTCTGTACAACACTCGTCAGGGGATCAATGATCTCGGATACCATTTCTTTGTTAAGATGGCAGCCAAAACAAAGATCAGCCTACCCAGACTGCCCCCGATGCAAGTCGCAGCCGAACATGCATTTCGGACATTCCACCAAGTGCAATTCTAGCTGGGTAACAGCCTGGATTCAGTAGAACGAAGATGGAAACGCAGCAGCCATGATCTCATTTCAATTAAAACGACAAAAGTCCCAACACCACAGTCCTTGCTGCAACTGATACACCGCAGCTGCAAAAAAGGTTACAATAGTGCATGTAAATTTTTTTTTGCATACGTAATTTTAAACGGATTTTAGACTTTCTATATTATCTGGTCGTAAATTTATATTCATCGAATTTGAACCCTCCCCCCCCCCCACCGAGGTTACCTTGTAATACATGTACATATACATAATCAATGCTCATTCATAATTAAAACACTAATGGCCTACAAAAACCACCATCAATAGGGATAGACATGTTTTAACTTGTTTTTTTAAATTCCAAGTACTATAGTACCTGCAGTACTACATGTAAATTAAAGTTTGAACACTGCATTTTGCAGGAAATTTTATGCTCTTTCGAATGGTGTTGGAAAAATATTTGTTTGAAGTTGGTATCTGGAACATTTTTCCGATAAAAAAGTGCGAAAATTCCGTGGTTTTTTGCTTGCAGAAAGTTGTCCCTATGGCTTTCGAGGTCGAAAACTTAGTTTTACACTACTCTTACAACACCAAACAATACGGAAAAGAAAAATCTTTTACCCTAATTAATGCAAGGTGGAATGTATCTATATACTGGACTATATGCTAGAGATGAAAATGCTATTTTTATTCTGCAAATTTCAGAATGCAGTATATATATTGTGATAATTTCCCTTATTACATTCAGTTTTTTAAATATAAAAACAAAAACAGTCCATATTCAGGCTATTGAAATAAAAATAGTTATGAAACTCCTTTGGATTGAAACATTTAAAATAGACCTAAACAATATCTTGACATTTACAGTGATTTCTTTAAAACTGCTATTTTTTTAAAATTAGTAGTCTTTTCAGCAATAAGACAGCAAAAATGAAAAAAATAAAAGGTAAAAGCATATAAACTTATATAACAAATGCAAATTATTGCTGGTGGAACTCACACAGAGAAGTGAGATCATATAAATAATCAGGAATTGATTAACACACTATATACTTCACTTACCAATTATTTTGGTAGTACGCGTTTCGCAGGTCCTTTGCCTGCATGGTCACCTACATGTCAACTACGGTGCTCGGAGGTTCCTTCTGCTCCCCTGGTGTCAGTTTTATGTACTTGGTTATCAGGTTGTCTTCATTCGGGACTTCGAAGTTCAACTACTAACTTTTAACTTATGTAGGCCTACATCTCAGTAATCATACATATATATTCATGGCCGTCTGGAAAGGGGGGCAGGGTAGGGCCGTTGCCCCTCCCTGGAAACTGTTTACACATAAACCTGTAAATTAAATGACTATAAGCAACTAATGTGAAATGAGGTTAAGTCTCCAAATACTGTTGTATGTTCGCGTTGTTTGGATGAAAACAAGCTGTAACAGCTGACTAGATATTAGCTTGTAGGAATAATTACTTCCCCTAAACTTGAAACCATTTATACCAAAACATTTTGTTATAATGAAGATAAGGCAAGAAAATGTCGCATTTTATATTTGATATGAATAGTACCTATGAAATTGTAAGGTGTATGAAAAGTCATGTGAGTGCATGCGTCAGGTGTTTTACAGTAAATGAAGGCTGTTGATTATATAATAATAATAATAATAATAATAGCAATAATGTGAATAGTAATAAAATAGCAATACTGATAATAATAGCAATAATGTGAATAGTACGGTAATAAAACAGCAATAATAAAGTGGTCGTAGTAGCATAGTGATAGTGGTGGTGGCAGTAATTTGTTTGGCCCCCCCCTTGACAAAATTTCTGCGGACGCCCATGTATATATTATACTATTATTGTGTTTAGTTGCATTTGTTAACAATTTAAAACTGGTAAGAATTACAATGTGCCAAAATTAACAAAATCAGTGATGAATAATGAAAATCAGTCTGTTCAAAATCATTTCAAAGCTCCCAGTGCCCTGTCACATAAGCCAATTTAGGAAAAAGTAGCAATTGGAGGGGGGGGAGGGGATTTTAGGTAATATTTAACTTATATTGAATTTTTTTTTGTTTAAATGAAGGCTTTAATGGGCATGCCCCATTGCAGTAGCGACACTACATACCTAGTGTTACCTACAATGTTTTGTTTTTATATCAACTTAACTTACATATACTTAGAACTTATTCTCTATTGAATTGCTCCCAGTTTATTGTCAATTTAACACTAAATAACTCCACTGTTTCACTTTCACTGACTTGATATCGACACTTATCATAGATTATTTTAGTGCACCCAAGTTTATACTCTGAATGAATAATTTAAATGTTCTTAGATGACTTTTGAACAACTGCTCTTTAGATATGGGCCATTTGTAGCATTTAGATTCAATAGTTTTCTTCATTATGTCTATTTGTTGTTTAAGTATAGGGCACCGATAAATCAAATGTTCTATCTACTGTTTGTTCTTCTTGTGAGCAGGTGCAGGTAGGACTTTGTATAATACCAAGCCGGTGAAGGTATGATTTCGTTAATCCATGCCCCGTAATCATAGCTGTTAGTACAAAGTCAAAATTGATACGTGTTTTCATTCTTTGGATGACTGATGGAATGAAATCCCTGCAGGCTATTCCTTTGGGTGTGTTAGACCATTCTTCTTGCCACTTCTGGATCCCTTGTTCTTTGATTTCATTGACGATTGTTGTTTTGGATTTATAATTGTATGCATATTCTGTAACGTCTTCTAGTGCAGCTTCCTTGGCTAACCTGTCGGCTAATTCGTTCCCGACATGTCCTACGTGTGCTTTGATCCATGCGAAATGCACGACCCACTTCTGTTCTCTGAGGCTTCTGATTTATTTTTTAATGTCTTCTACTGTGTAGTTGTGTTTTGAATTGTTTTGGATTAGATCTATTGTAATTTGGCTGTCTGTGTATAATGCAATATAACTCTTTCTTGTATATCTATATTCATGTCTCTAAGTGTTGCCAATGCTCTGAGTATTGCAATTTGCTCTGCCTGGTTGTTTGAGCATCTATCGTGTAATTTTGCTTTGATTCTTTGTATAATAACTCCTTGCTTGAATATGATTGCTGCTGCTTCAACCTGTCCTTGTATTTTGCTTCCATCCGTAAAAATTTCTAGATGATAATCTAAGCTTTTATTGACTTCTTCTAAAGATATTCTGTCAGCTGGATGGGGCCAATTTACTAACTGTAGAGGTGCATCATAATCCGTAGATTCTGGTGTCATACCGTGTGTTATGCTGTACATTTTAGCTGTTTCTTCAGCTAAAATTGATTTTACTCCAGCAATGACACACGAAGCTTCATATGATATAATTCTATGTGCTTTAGCAATTTTAATGTTTATTATTCTCTGAGTCCTTTGAAGAAGTTTCCTATTCTTTTTCCTCTCTACAGCCTGCTCCCAGACAGGTGATCCATATGTAAGTATAGGTGCTCTTGCACCTCTATAGATAGTTCTCAGAGCTTGATGGCCAAGCCCCCAATGAAGTTTTGCAACTTTACCTAACATATTTATTAGTAAGAGTGTCTTCTCCGCTGTGTAGCTAATGTGCTATATTTTGTACATAGCCTATTTAGTACACATAAACCCTTTCCCTGTTAAGCACTGTGAAGAATGAAAGGAGAAAAGTTTTATTGAATTGAGTACTAGAAACATATCTATATTAATAAAAATGAATTTCCAAAATCTATGTTGCCTAGAGGTGTACATATTCTGATTTTAGCTTGCTTGCCCCTTTGAAATTTTGCAACCAGCCACAGCGATTAACTTGCTTGACAAGAGAGCAAGCCAGATTATAACGATGATAAGAAATACTGTCGCTATGAGTCACAAGCTCTTCATAACTTGGTGGGTTTCACAGGGCCTAAGGAAACTGCAAGGCCTGGCAGAATATGAAACTGGGTATATCAGTGCACTGGTAAGTCGTTCAGTTACATAGTTGAGGAACTTCAGATGTGTTTAGAGTGCAAGCAAAAGGAGAATGGAGAATTTTACCATGAAGGAAGCCGAGGAGAAACTGAAATGTGGAGAGTTTGAATCATCAATGAACTAAGGTACTAGTCCGGCATGGGAAAAATTTACAAAAATTTTCAAGAAAACATCATAAAATCAATAATAACAATGACAAAAATCCCTTTAGGCAAGCCTACAGCCTGAGGTAGATTTCAAAGTGCTTTTGGTTTAATTTACTGTCGCTGCGTAGCACTCTTCTTCTTTAGCCTTGGCATGACAAACCCACAATAATAACTGCAAAAAAGAGGAATGAGAACTTTTTTCAAACATTCAAATCTCACCTTATATGAGAACTATCAAGAAACTAGTTATTGATTTGTAGAGTACTCATCAAGAGCTTTTCAACGATACTCCACAAGACGTTTCAAAAATTTCGAATTTCCATCCCCCCACCCCGCTCGTACCCCCAAATCGTTGGTGTCACTGTGAACTTCATAAGGAGTACTCTAATTTATTAAAACAAAGTTTCTCTCAATAGGCTACTTCATAGGGGCCAAGATATAAATGTTTTAAAATCTCAACCCCCTCCCCGACCACCCCCTTGCGCCAATTTTGCTCATCAACGAACTTGTCCGAACCATTGGGCCTAGAAATAACATAATAAAATTTGGTTCAAATATCTTCAAAATTACGGCCGCTAGCGTGTAAAGATATACATATATATAGATATATATCAATTTTTTTAACAGGCGGTGGTTTCGTACTTAGGGAGGCATGAAACATAAAGATATGAAAGAATTTTTCGAAAGTCATGACATCGTATCGATTGCAATAGGTAGATTTTTCTTCGAAATCTACCTAATAATAAAAATAATAAATGTGTTAAGACGCTAAAACGATTTTTAATACTTTATTCAACTTTTATTTATCTGCATGATGAATTTCTTCTACCAGCATGTAGAAAAGCAAGAAAGTATTACCTACACTTAGCAACTACAGTTGTTTAGCTGATAGGAATGTCGCAAGCTTATTCCAGCTTGCATAAGTTGGGTTTAACCTGACCCATGCAAGCCTAAAGAAACCTGCCTGCTTGCTAGCTGTGACGCTGGCAACTTGCTTGCCTGGCGTTCAAGCGGGTATGGGCAAGCTAAAATAGAGATTTGTACACGTCTAATGTTGCTGCATCACTTGAGAACAGCTCGACCAATCTGGCTGATTTATTTTTTGTTGTGTTTGTAATTGTCAGGACAAGGTTTGTATGAAAGAAAATTTTTGGAAAATCCACGAGGAAAGTTGGAAATGTGAAATAAGGCACAGTTAGAGAGTTCTTCTGTCAATTGTTTACATAACGAAAGTATTGTTTACGGTGGATATATGTAAGTATTCATGAACCACAGATTATTGTCTCTGTTGGACATTACATGAGAATATTATAGGAGAAAAATTCCTCCGACACTGGGACTTGAAGCCAGGACCTTTGGCTATTCACGCCAAACCTCTATCAACTGAGCTAAGCCGGAGTTCAATTCACAGTGCCAGATGGAACCTTCCTCCTATGATTGAATGCCCTTAATGGTCAACCTCACTGACAGACAAGTCATGTCATATGCAGTACTGTGAGGCACACTAATTAGTGATTTTTGTGACTGGGCATTCAATCATAGGAGGAAGGTTCCAGCTGGCGCTGTGAATTAAACTCTGGCTTGGCTCAGTTGGTAGAGCATTGGCGCGAATAGCCGAAGGTCCTGGGTTCAAGTCTCAGTGTTGGAGGAATTTTTCTCCTATAATATTCTCATGTAATGTCCAACAGAGACAATAATCTGTGGTTCATGAATACTTACATATATCCATCTTGAATGTTAACTGTACAATAACAGTGGGAGCTCGGTCACAAAAATCACTAATTAGTGTGCCTCACAGTACTGCATATGACATGACTTGTCTGTCAGTGAGGTTGACCATTAAGGGCATTCAATCATAGGAGGAAGGTTCCATTTGGCGCTGTGAATTGAACTCCGGCTTAACTCAGTTGGTAGAGCATTGGCGCGAATAGCCAAAAGACCCAGTGTCGGAGGAATTTTTCTCCTATAATATTCTCATGTAATGTCCAACAGAGACAATAATCTGTGGTTCATGAATACTTACATATATCCACCTTGAATGTTAACTGTACAATAACAGTGGGAGCCCGGTCACAAAAATCACTAATTAGTGCGCCTCACAGTACTGCATATGACATGACTTGTCTGTCAGTGAGGTTGACCATTAAGGGCATTCAATCATAGGAGGAAAGTTCCATCTGGCGCTGTGAATTGAACTCCGGCTTAGCTCAGTTGGTAGAGCATTGGTGCGAATAGCCAAAGGTCCTGGGTTCAAGTCCCAGTGTCGGAGGAATTTTTCTACTATAATATTCTCATTGTTTACGGTGTTCACATAAGGCTTTGAAAACTATATTATAATACTGGGCTTAAAAATTCTGATCTATAGATGTAATTAATGCATTTGTGAAAATAATTCTTGAAGAATAAAATCCACGAAAATAAAGCAGTCACATAACTTTCTCTACCCTCGACATGGAAAATATCATTTTCTCACTTAACATTTTGATGTAGAATAAGCGGTCGAACTGCAGGGACAACTTAAGTATGTGCCAGTGAGTATGCTATATCGGAAGTTGGTAACAAATCCTATCCAGTGATGCGTCACTCATAGCTGTAGGCTTTGTATTAGTTGAGAAATAGGCTTAGGGATGTTTATCAGAGGCCCTAAGCATCCAAAAGAAGACAAAATGGGATGGACATTTTCAGTCCTACGCGCGCAGTATATTTACTACGTTTTCATGCAGAAATCAGATCGATCTGAACTCGATCCCATTCCAATATGATCCCGTTTTCATGTAAAACTTTCGATCAGATATTGAAAACGTTTCCGAGAGAACCCACAGAATGCGCTAGTCCCACATTCAACGACCAATGGAAATATTCTCGCCACACACGAGAATGTCGCGAGGACATTGAGGACCAATGAAATGTCTGATTAGCGTATTGAGATCGAACTGAATACGGGTAGTGTTTTCATGGCGTTTGAATACGATCTCAGTCCGATCCGATCCTACTTTTTAGGAGGATTGACCTGGAGACTCAGATCGATCTGAATTCCCGTTTTCATGACAATTTCATTCTGGTAAGAGGATTCAGATCGATCTGAATTCTGCATGAAAACGTAGTAATTATTTCCCAGGTTTTTGGGAAGGAAAGTATGAAAGTGATATTGAATTTCTGTTTTACTTCAGCCCCGAAACGGTTGTATGGTAATATGAGAGTGAGAAATACAATTTTCTGTCAAGACAAAATACAATCTTATGTAACCGGAATTTCGTTTTCTTCTTATTTGCATTCCTCCCAGTCATGGTGTGTAGAAGCAATGGAATGCAACATTCGACATCCTCTATTAGCCATAAAAAGCTATATCTAGCGTTTTCTGAGGGAATATTCTGAGTACCATATGTTGTTCTTCCTCATTTCGAATTCTACATAGGCCTACATATTATGTAAGGACCTAGAGTTTCAACATCGAAAGTCCTCCATAAGTTAATTTCATATTAGAAAATACAAAACCCGGGCGACGCCGAGCCTTTTAAGCTAGTTTGGGTATAAAACATGAATATTTCAAACCAGCATGAATATTTCAAGCCATTGGCATCCAATCTCTCTTTTACAGAATACTGTAGAAATGTTCCAGAATTGTGCTATATGTTGTATGTAAATTCTGGTGCTCATAACTAGGGCTTGATAGTTATGCATTAAAAACTTCAAAACATGTTTGAAAATGTGAAGTTTACAATATGGATACCTGCATGAACAAACTAGAATGTTTGAGAAGCGTACACTTGTGTGGAAGCATGCGCTTCATACAGGTTTCCAAGAATGTACAGATAGGGGGGAAAAAGCAAACCTACTAAAATATCTAAGTTGCCGATATGAGCCACTGGGTTTGCCTAGTAGGTTCTAGGCATGCGCAGTGGCTCAGATATTTTAGTAGGTCCACTTCCCCCCCCCCCCTACCTTCACATAATTTAGCTCCTGATAATAATATGGCCAAATGTAATATTAAATGAGAGAGAAATAAAGTGGCCAATAAAATTTAAAAATAGCAGTTTTATTAATTTATTAATACATTGCTGTGAAAATCACTAAACGTGCATGGTTACAAAAACAGTCTAAATATTTTGTAACAATGAAAAAAATGTCATAACATGCAAAAACATATACAGTAGAGTCTCCATTAACCAAGGTTCCATATTATCCGAGCCTAAACTAAGGGAAAACATAGCATCAAAGTTTTGCTGAAGATTGCAAATCGCAATCGTATTTTCATTTAGATTTTCCCGATACCCTTTTACTGTAACTTATATCCATGTTAACAGAGAATTTGCTTATCTGAGGTTGCTATGGTCCACATTAACTCGTTAATCAAGGCTCTACTGTACTACGAAATTAAATTTTTAGACTTTGGGAAACATTTAGTGTATATATATGTTCCCATAAAATAGAAGAAAATTATTTTTTCATAATTATTGAAGCCCTACTCATATATCATAATCTCATAACATAACTACCAATATACAGTATGTTTCACATACAAGTTGACCAATTGTGTGGGTTTCTGCGTTGCGGCGTCCACAGCTCTAACTCCCAAGGGATTGGGTGAAATATCTACCCAAATAAAGCCGCTAATGGTGTATTGATTCAGGTTCTCGCGATTAGTTAGAAATTACAATGAAAATAAAATCATGTAAACTGATGTAAAAAAGTGCCAGTATGTTTTTTTTAATCAGTTATGACTGCAATTATGATATGCATATGTTTTTTTTAATTGATTTACAAGTTAAGCTCCAGATTTATTCATTAAGCAGGGCTTAGGGAAGAACAAAGGTCTAGTTTTCTTTTTAATCAGATTAAAATCTTCCAGCATCAGCTGAACTGTACAGATTTTTGAAATCTTGACAATCGCACATTGACATAAAAATACGAAAAAGAAAGTGAAATTGGCTGGTTTCGGGATTTGAACCATGGAACTCCATAACGTGAGGCCAAAACGTTACCATCTCGGTCACCTGGGTCAGTTTAACGGTCTAGTTGGACAAGCGCATGTAAAACAATAGTGTTTTGGGTCATAGCTATCTCTTTTTTAATTTCCAAAGCCATATAATATAACAGTTAAACAATTGACTATGTTGTCATGATAAATGATTTGCTTTTTTTTTTTATATACAAATTCTTTTGAATACGTATATTATCATAAAATAGGCACCAAATTGAGCATTACTCCGAAACAGGTGAACCGATTTCATCCAGTATCAGTAGACGTCTTCCCATGAACACTATAAATGTGTATACCAAATTCCACAAAAATCCAGTAAAGCGTATTTGAGCTATTGCGCCTTTAAAATATACACTAAATTGGGTTTTACTCCGGTACCGGTCAACAGATTAGGTTCAAATTAAACAGAGTACTTTTCATGGATGTCATAAATGCGTATACCAAGTTTAATGGAAATCCGATACAGCGTATTTGAATTATGGCGCCTTTCTATTAGAAAGGCGGCACTAAATTGGGCATTACTCCGGTACCGGTGAACCGATTTGGTTCAATATCAATAGGGTTCTTCCCATTGAGATTATAAATGTGTTTTCCAAGTTTCATGAAAATCCGAAAAAGCGTATTTGAGTTAGAGCGCGTACAGACACACGGACGGACGGACAGACATATTTCGTCCCCCACACAATCTCATAAAGTACCATACTGGCACTTAATAACCACGTACCTCATCACTAGAGATGAAGGAAATAATGTCCTCTTCTTGCATCCACACAACACTGGCACTTTTTTAGGAAATTTTCTTTGATGCGCTTAAGTTCAGCTTCCGAGATAGAGTTAATTTCTGTTATTTATGGGGGAATTTGAAAAATAAAGTACATAGGTCAAACCCTCATTATTGAGAAATACTTAGACAAAATCACAAGAAAAATTAACTCTATCTCGGAAGCAGAACTTATGCACGTGAAAGAAAATTTCCTAAAAAGGTGCCAGTATTGTGTGGATGCAAGAGGAGGACATTTCCAACATCTCTTTGTGATGAAGTACGTGGCAATTTTAATTTTAACTGTAGTTGTGAAAACCTGAATCATTACCTCATTAGCGGCTTTAATTTGGTAGATATTTCACCCGACCGCTTGGGAGATAGAGTTGTGGCTGCCGTGACGCAGAAACCCGCATGATTAGCAAACTCGTACGTGAAACTCACTGTACATTGCATATACTTACATTATCAGTACCATAATTATAAACATTGCAAAACTAAATGATTTCACATAATATAAATGACAAACTGTATTTGACATTATTCTGATGGATACTCAATTTGAAAATTACAACATAGCCTACATAGCAAATGACAATCACAAAGCACTGGCTGATCAGCATAACAAAAGTGATAGGCTAATTACCAGTACCAGTATCAATAAAGAAGGATGCACAATTTGCTCTAAACATCTCAAGATTACTCGGTAACAGAGTGTATTATGGATGCATTATGTATTGACATTAGCAGCATGTATTTCAGTTTTTCTTTAACAACTAAAAATAGAAGCAAACTTGATGCGTAAGAAGCTCACTCAAATAAACAAGTACGAGTATTAACACCTAGAATAAACTAGATTACATATCTTAAAATAATTACAATATGTGGAAGTTGAAGTAATATCCAGCTTGCTTTACTTTTTCTAAGATCTGTCATATTATGTAAAGTACTGTGTTATTACAAAGCAAATTATATTTTAATTACATTTTTTTTTATTATAAAGCAATCACGGAATGTAAAAACAGTAACAGTAACAGTATATGTGCTTAAACAAACCATACAAAAAATATACTGCACAATTCAGTAGCAACTGGTTGGTTAATTGTCACAATATTTGGATGCATTATAGGTCCTGTGCTTGGTTTAGTGTAGCAATAATTCTTCTACCTATAGAAGGAAAAAATATTAATTGTTGAGTATAATAAATTAATCATTCTGACTGGGACATGCAAATGGTCGAAGTTTGAACCACATTTCAGATGGCTACCATAAAAGGTTTGACAAGTTGCTATTGAGTAACACGGTTATTATGAGTTGTTGATAAGATTTAATGCATAGAAAGCGTTCTCGCTGAACAAAAGGGTTAAATAGGTAGCAGTGACAAATAATGAGAATCAAGGACAGCTCCTGAAGCAGGTGTTGCAGTTTCCTGGAATCTACTTTAAAAATGGTTATCAGCAGGCCTATAATATCCATAAGTCGAATGTTCAATGGACTGGGAGGGTTTGACGGTCTTGTCCAAGGTATGGTTTAGTAATGAATAATTTACATTCATCTGAATGGCTACGTCACTAGACAAACTTCTTGTCAGGGTTGCCAGGCATTTCGGATTTTGAAGGGACAGACTCCTATTTAGGGTAAAATGTTTGTAACACTAATAAATATTAGAATAACAGATACAGAATAGCAACTGTAATAGGTTGAAGCCAAAACTTTTATTGTTTGAAAGCAAGCCATAAAGAACAATTCTGTAATTGTTATTCTTTCTAAATGACTTGCACCGTGCAGTTTAGTACATGCATTTTAAAAACTAAATTTATTGTTTTAAAAACTATTTTCTGAAAGGCTTTCCATACATTAAACAGACAACTCAATTGTTTATTAAATTTTCTTTTTACACGAGCCTCTACCTGTCACTGAACTTCTGGTCAAGTAACATAAGTAAACACTGTAGACCTAAGAAACAGTAGGCCCTACTAATACACGAACCCTTTAATCAAACATTTTTCTCAAAGCTGATTATTTCTGTCCTAAGACAAATGGTCACTGGATGACGCTTAAAAGTATTAAGTTAATACCCCTACCAACTTATAGCCTATGTTTAAAAAGTCAAACAATGGTACTGTATGTTTAAAAAATCAAAAGCAATACTGTTCTGAGTTTACAAAATATACAGTCACTGCTGAGTGACTTCTGGGGACACCTTAGACATTTGTCTTGTTCTTGAAAATCATACTTAGTAATTCGCTCGTAATATGAGTATGTTTCTCATCTATAGAAATCTGGAGTAATGTCTTCGCATTACTATTACATGCATTTATGACAGCTACTAGAATATCATGTTCCACCACCTTTAACTTTTCAGTAACATCAGAATTTCCTTTGCTTACATCTTCAAAGCAATCATTAACAAATTTTAGCAAATCAGTAACCTTTTCATCTGTTGAGACATCACATGGCTTTTTACCTTTCTTATTAAAAATGTCATACATCGCTCCATGTTCTAACAGAGACTTGACAATTTCTATAGAGCCATTCTCAGCAGCAATGTGGAGTGATGTATTGGTACAAACAGTTCCAACATTTATAAATTCCTTGATTTTATCATTCTGCAATAAAAGTTGAACAATTTCTCCAAAACCTTTTAGAACAGCAATGTGTAATGCTGTATTGCCCTCTTTAGTAACTACAGTTGGGTCAGCCCCATTTAACAACAAAGCCACAATTTCAGTATTTCCATTATTAACAGCACAATGAAGTGGTGTACACCCTTCAGAATTCCTGGCATCAGTAAAAACACCTTCTTTTATAAACTTCTGCACCAACTGAACATCATTATTCCTTACAGCTCTAAATAGATCACTAATTTGAGTTAAATAATTATCAACCAGGAGTTTTTGTAACAAAGGACGCACAAAAAACAGTCTGGTTTCCAAACATGCTCCATTAGAGAGTAGAATGCGAACTATGTCTAAATTGTTAGACACCACAGCTAAATACAATGGTGAAGCACGAGCATCTGAATCATCCCTTTCATTAACATCAGCCCCGTTTGCTGCAAGAACTTTGACTACATCAGGGTGAGAGTTTAAAATTGCAACATGTAGAGCTGTATGTTTATTCTTACTCTCTCTTACAGTCACATCGGCACCATACTTTAAGAGAATAGATGCTATGTGATCAGAACCTTTTTGTGCGGCATTATGCAAAGGAGTATGATTCTTGTGGTCTACAACATTAACATTTGCCCCTTTTTCTAAAAGTAATTCAGTCAGGTTCAAGTAACCACTACCAGCTGAAATATGCAGGGGAGTTACTTTCCTTTTTGTTCCAATATTTGGGTCTCCACCTGAATCAAGCAAGTATTTAACCATTTCTAGGTTGCCATTAAGTGCTGCAAAATGCAGTGGAGTCACATTATTATTATCTTTAACATTAACAAGTGCTCCATGTAGACTTAGAATATTTACTAATTCCAAACGATTTTTTATTGCAGCTAAATGTAGAATCGTTAAACCACCATTTGTTTTTGCATCCATGTTTGCTCCTTTTGCAACTAACCTTCTTATGATTTTGAGAGGGCCATCATTATCTACTGCATGTAGGAAAGATGTCCACTTCTCAGGATTTTTTGCACAAATATTAGCTCCACTTTTAATTAAGAAACAATACACTTCAAAATGACCTTCATGAACAGCTAGACCTAAAGGTGTAGAACCATCCGATGTTAAAGCATTAATATCAGCTTTTTTTCTCACCAGCATCTTTACCACATCTAGATTACCAGCCACAACTCCTGAATGTAAAGCAGTTCCTCCTCTCTTCCTTCTTGGTTCAAGACCAGAATCATCAATGAAAAAAAAATTTGCATTGACATCAATATCTGCCCTCAGAAGAAGCAATTTTATTACTTCTACACGATTCTTTATTACTGCTATGTGCAAAGGTGTAATATCATTACATGTAATAAAAACTGAATTCATATCAGCCTTTCCATTGATATCAGCATTCGCATTCAATAAAACTTCAACTATTTCCACTAAGCCATCCCCACAGGCCAAAAATAGAGGTGTATATCCTGGATTAGTTTTTTCATTTACATTAGCTCCTGCTTCAATCAGAACTTTAACAATACCTACTTCGTCACGATGTATTGCTAACATCAAGGGTGTAAACGTATTTTTATAGTCTTCACATGCAGCATTCACATCAGAGCCATGTGCAACCAAAGTCTGTACTAATTCAAGATTGCGATTATAGACTGCAAGATGCAAAGGAATAACTTTTTTTATATTTACAGCATTAACGTTTAACCCTCTTGAAAGGAGGGCATTAACTAGCGAATGATCATTTTGTTCTACAGCTATATGCAATAGTGTATCTAATGAATCTTCCTTAGTATTAATATCTGCTCCTGCTGCAATTAAACTGTTTATAATTTCTAAATCGGCAACAGCACATGCAAAACTTAGAGGTGTAATACCATAAATGGCTATATGATTCACACTTGCTCCTTTGGAAATGAGGAAATCAACCATTTTAAGATCAAGATTTGCAATTGCATGGAACAGAGGAGTGAAATGTCCCAAGTTGATGTTAAAACCTTGCCTTAACAAACATTCAACCTTACTCACATCTCCCTCATTTACTGCACAAAGGAGTGGAGTATCATCCTCAAGCCGGGACCATTGAGAAAACACTTCAGGCGATTTATTCTCCTGCGCCACAGGAGACTCTTCGGTAGATAATATACACGATCCTTCCGGCTCCGTCATAATATTGCCCATACTTATAAACAGTAATACAGTTCTTGTAATTCCTCTACAATATTGTCGTAAGCAGAAGAAAGTTCTATTTCAACTCTACAGTTCAATTTGGTCAAAACAGGCTGACTGATCTGACTGATCTGACTGATCAATGAACGTTAATTCAAAATTCTGATTCATGGTTACGACCAGGTTCACCAACAGTTTCTTGGAAAATAATAATAAATAAATTGCGCACAATGTTCAAGAAATGAAGGAAATTCACATTTCTTAGGAAAAAGATAACTTACTTACTCAATGGCAATAGACACTATTGGGCCATTCGGATAGAATCTTAACCGTAAACGTAAGAACGTAAACTTAAACGCAAACTTTAAGTACGGCATTGAACATAAACGTAATAATAATAATGAGAATTGCGCACATTGTGCATGTGTTCCTGAAGGCTTCTTTAGTCTCATTGACAAAGTTCGCTGGTTGAGCACTTCCTTGCAGTACACTTCTCCATATGATACCTTTCACACTTTTTATCGCACAATCTGCAAATACATGTGTCCCTCGGGTCATGGAACGTGTTGTCCGTGCACATCTTGTAATGAAACCCATGGACCGCTAAACCTGTCACAATGCGCCTCATCTCATAATTTGTCTCCGTCCATTCTCGATTGATCATTGCTTCCGTCGAGTAGAACTCCTCCCATATTTCAGTCTTTTTGTGTTCTAACTCTGCGAGTAGCGTTTTGTAGCTGCTCGTAGTCGGTAGTAATGTTTGATGCCTCAGATCGTCCACAAAATATGTTTCTCTCGCGAGTAGATAAACTAGTCTCGAGGGGGCATACTTTGATATTCCCAGAATCCTCTTGAGAAATCTAGCTTTAAGTCCTTCAATTGATCTCATCTGCTTCAATGTTAGGTGTTCCCATATAAGCTCTAGTCCATAGCTGAGTGTGGGGCATACTTTTGCTTCAAACAACATCATCGCAGTGTTCAGTGACATTAGCGTTGGGTTCTGGATGTCGTATATAGCGCGGATTGCTGCTATTAGTCTTTCCTTTATGTGTATCGAAAAACATCTTCCTGTTGTCTGAATTGTCAGTCCTAGATATTTACAGTGTCCTCTTATCTGCAGTGTCTTTCCGTTGCATGTTATTTTGTCTTTTTCTCCAAGTCTCCCGCCTCGTCGAAACACAACTACTTCCGTCTTGTCTTCATTTATTTTTATTTCATTGTCCTCGGCCCATTGTGCTAAATGATCAACTGCTTTCTGCAGGTCCTCTATGTATTCCGATGCAAGTGCCATGTCATCAGCGTACATATATAGCCTCGTCCTTGTGTTCTTCCTAATGCTCTCTCCTACATCCTGAGTTAAGACATTGAATAGCAGGGGACTAAGAGGGTCCCCCTGTAGGACCCCATTCATCTGGATAATCCACTCGGATCTCCCTACACTGTCGTCCACTTGGACATAGTTCTCCGCTAGTATATTGGACACCAGCCTGGTCATCTTACTCTTTCCCACTAGTGATTCCAATTTTCTCATAAGAATCCGACGGTTCACTAGGTCGAATGCCTTTGAGTGGTCTACTAGAACTACATATAGCTTCCCGTGGCTTCTCTCTAGCGTCTGTTGAATGTCTGCGATCAGATTCCCTGCTGCCATTATCGTTGATCTCTTCTGCCGGAAGCCAAACTGCTCTTCCGGTAAGTGCGGCTCCACCAGCTTAGTTGATCTTCTCGTTAGTGCTCTTGTTAGAAGTTTGAATCCCACTGCTTCCAGGGCCACTCCTCTGTAAGCAGTTGGATCGTTCACACTACCTTTGCCCTTGTATAATATCTTTAAGGTGGATTTTCTCCATTCCGCAGGTATCTCTCCCATGAACGTAGATAACAACCAATCACAAACGAGAACGTGAACAACTGATAATGGCTGCAGCAGACGAAAATACTTTCATGTTTCTATTAAACATGTGTAGGCCATTCAAAATTGAAATCATACAAGCGTATAGAGGCATATAAAAATTAACAGAATATTATATGGGCTGTATTTAATACTGTAGTTCATTTCTTTTGGTGCTAATTTTCATATATTTTCCTTCAATGCCGCATCTTTATATAATAATAATATGTGGGAATGCACCCAATGGGTATTGAGTTGAGTTTATCACTCTTTGCAAAAGTTGGTCAAAGATACATTTCGACGTGATATCTATCACACTTCCTGGCGCACAGTCTGCATTCGCACTTTTCGTCGGGGTCGTGGTATTCTTCTGTCTTGCATACTCGGTGAATAAAGCCGTGCACGGCGAACCGCGTCATCACATGTCTGAGCTCATATCCGGCTTGTGTCCATTCTCTATTCATCACTGCGTCCGTGGCGTAGAATTCTGGCCATATTGTTTCCCTCTTCGTATATAGTTCTTCTCGGAGTTCTCTGTAGGCTGTTGTTGTTGGCAGTATCAAGCGGTAGTGAAGTTCCTCTATAAAGAACTGTTCTTTTGCAAGAATTATGTCAAAAAGGAAAGCGTGTATTTGGACAGACATAGCGCCCTCTTTAGGAACATTGCTTTTATTCTTTCTATGTCTTGCATGTTGTTTTTCTTTAGATGTTCCCATATGATCTCTATTCCGTATGCTATAATAAGCGTGATCTTTAACTGGAAGAGTTTCATTGCCGTGGTCAAAGTTAGTTTATGGAGGTTCTTGATTCCACTTATTGCAGCTGTCATCAGGGCCGTATTTCTAAATAGGCTAAGTAGGCTGCAGCCTAGAGCGGCAAATTTTCAGGGGCGGCACTTTGGCAATTTATTCAAAAGTTAAAATGAAGTATTTCAGACGTTAATAATATTTTCTGTACGATTTTAAGAATATATATTACTTAAAAATATGTTTTAGTCTAACATATAGTTCTAAAACTATAGCATAATACAAATTCACAGCACGTATTTAAAATAATGCTCACTGATCTCGAAGAACAAATTAATCAATTAATTTCGAAACCCATTTCATTTTTTAACGAATCTTAAAAGAAGTAAATGAAACAAATAGATAACTAATTTGATTATATAAATTGTTATGTAAACCATTAAAATTGTGGTTTTATCTAAAATAAATTAACTTTATGTTTAAAAAAGGTGAAAACACCAATGGACTCTATCATGTTGTTGTATAAAACAAATGTATTAAGCAAATATGAACTATAGAGGGGACGGCAAATGGACTTTAGCCTATAGGCGGCTTACTCTTAAATCCGGCCCTGGCTGTCATTCTTTCTTTGATGTGGATGGTGTAGATATTTCCTTGTGATTGTAGAGTAATGCCAAGATATTTCAAGTGGGGGACTCTTTTTAGTGGTACGTTCTTGAGCTGGATTAAATCATTGGCTGCTAGTCTTCCTCCTCTTCTGAAAGTCATTTTTACCGTTTTGTTGCTGTTTAGCTGTAACTCATTTTTCTCAACCCATGCTGCAAGTTTATTGAATGAGATCTGTAGACTGTATATTTTTTTCTGATATAAGGACCATATCGTCTGCGTACGCGTATATTTTAACATCTTCTGTGTCTATGGCTGAAGGTATCTCTGAGGTAGCTATTATGAAGAGATGAGGGCTCAGGGGATCGCCTTGCAGCACCCCGTTTGTCTGTTCTATTGGATTTGATAAAGATACTGAGTTGTCTATTTCTATGTAGTTGCTTGTTAAAATGTTTCTTATTAGCCTTGTTTCGTGGTTCTTGCCTGCAATTTCCTCTACTTTTCCAATGAGTATATTTCTGTTTAGAAGGTCGAAAACCTTTGTGTAATCTATAAACACTGCGTGTAGTTTTCCACGTGGGTGTCTTAGGGCATTTTCGACGTCTTCTTGGAGGCATCTTATTGCTTGGATCGTAGATTTTCCTTTCATGAATCCGAACTGTTGCTCGGGCAATGTTTCTTCGGTCATAAGATAAAGTCATTTTGTTAGTAGTCCTGTCAGTATTTTTAGTCCAGTACATTCTAGGGCTATGCCTCTGTATGAGTTCGGGTCATTTACCGCACCCTTTCCTTAATATAGGACCTTTAGGGTTGCAGTTCTCCATTTTTCCGGTATCTTTCCTTGTCGTAGGCATTGATAAAGATATCTGTCCATACTTGCTTTAGTAACGGTGCTGTGGCTTTGATGTGTTCATTGTATATACCATCTGGTCCGCATGCTTTTTTATTCATTGTCGTTACTATCATAGGCGTACCGAGGGGGGGGTTTGGGGGTTCGAACCCCCCCATTGATTAAAAAAAGGAAAATTGTATCATTTTAATAAGTCTACCCATAAATTACCTAATACAAGTATAAAGCGTGGGAAGCTTAAAGCTTGTTATTTTGCGTCTTAATTTTTAAAATTTTCCGGGGGTGGACCCCCGGAAGCTTAAAACTCGTTATTTTGAGTTTTAGTTTTTAAATATTTCCGGGGGAGTGCCCCGGAAGCTTAAAACTCGTTATTTTGCATCTTAAATTTTAAAATTTTCCGGGGGAGGACCCCCGGACCCCCCTTTCCCTGGGGGTTATTCCATACCCCCCAGACCCCGCGGATGTTATAACCCCCCCTTATGGTCGGCCTGGTTACGCCTATGGTTACTATTGCTTTTTCTACTTCCTCTACTGTAAAGTAGTTCGGTGGTGATTCGGTTTCTTCGTCTTGGTTCATTACCTCAGGTCGTGTTTCTTTGGCCCTCAAGACTTTGCTGAAGTGATCTTCCCATATTTCATGGGATATATCTCTTGGGAAGTGAGGTTGCTTGGGTGTCAGTGCTTTGTACCATTTTTGTTCTGCCTGTTCTATGAGTTGCTTTTATTCCTTATCATGTATTCCTCTTTGGCTTTATTCACAGTCTGTTTATATGATGTTCTTTTCCTATTGTATTCCTCTAGGTATTTTTTTGATTTGGTAGTCTTTGCTTCATAGCACTCTTTTGTGAACCGTGGTTTTGCTGCTCTATTATTTTCTTCCTTTTTTATTGCAGCAGATTTCATATGATATACAAGTATATCTACTGCTTTGTCTAAATTGCCTTCTTTTATTGTTTCTGATAATTGTTGGATATCTTTCTTTTTGAATAGATCCAGGTCCACTCTTCTTGTCGCTGTGTTGGTGGAATTTCATTAAAAATTACCATCGTATCCCTTAACTTTAACCCATTGGTATGCTCTTAAAGCTCAGCACACCACACGTGGTGTGCGTGACAGTCTCCACCCCTATGGGAGACTTCTACAGCGCCTATCTTCAGTACAGTCTGTCTCCGGAAAGCATGCTGATGTCTCTCCGCAGAATCAGAGACACTCAGAGGAAAAACACTGGTAGGAGGCGACGTAAACGGAAAGTAGCTGCTCTGGAGTCCACACCCTGCGGATGAGAGGGGCGCAATGGTGGAGGACATGATAACAGACACAGGCTGGCATCCACTCAACGAAGTACATCAGGGACCAACTTTCCAAACCGCAGAAGGCTCATCCTACATAGGCCTGACACTTGTGTCTCGTGGGGTTTTGGCCCTCCAGAGCTCGTGGAAAATCCTAGGCGTTGTAACCTCCAGCTCACACAAAACAATAGAAACTGTAATAGAAAACAGAGGACCGAGAACTATCACGCAGGAGAGACGTTATGTTTTAAAACCGCCGACTGGACTGCCTACCAGGAACGACTGACCCAGCACCTTCAGCAAGTCACGATACCACTAGACACCTAACAGGACATAGCAGCCAGAATTCACTACATTACAGACTCCATAACTCGGGCAGCCAACCAAATCATCCGGAGAACCCTACCCAGAAGAACTACATTAAGTTGGTGGAACAACGAGCTTACCCAGCTAAAGAGAATTACCTACGCCAGAAAACGAGCTTACCAACGTGCAACATCCCCAGAAAAGCAGAGGCTCCGAGCCCAGTATGCAGAGCACCGACGGCTGTACACCCAAGCAATCCTCCGCACCAGGCGGGAGAGTTGGCGGAACTTCGTATCTGAGCAGAGCTTCCTGAACAACTGGGAGGTTGCCAATCGGATCCAGGCCAACAAGCTCCTCCCGAGAACTGGCCTCTCCAGCCTCACAAAGAGTGACGGCACTCACGCAGCCACGTGGGAGGACATCATTGACGTCTTGTTCGAAGTCCTCGTGCCAGATGACCGGGAAGATGGAGAAACAGATGAACAACGCGATACAAGAGCGACGGCGTGGGAAATACATCACAATGGTGAGCCGTACCCGGCCTTCGACTTGACCGATCTTGACATTGCACTTGACTCCACAAGAACCAAACGAGCAGCAGGACCGGACAACATCAATCCTGAGTTGGTAAAAAATGGTGTGCTAGAGCTAAAGACCCAACTCCTCCAAGATTTCAATGCCTGTCTTCGTCTCCACATGTTCCCCAACTCCTGGAAACATGGGCTGCTTAAACCTATCCTGAAATCCCCAGACAAAGAAACTACTCAACTCCGTTCATATAGACCTATCTGAATCCTATCCGTCATGGGAAAAATCCTAGAAAGACTAATCCTATCTCAACTAAACGCCAGCATATAAATTTCCCTCTCTGACCAACAATATGGCTTCAGAGAAGCCCGCAGCATCGAGGATGCTATCAGGGAGCTTCAAATCTTCATCAGATCCTCCGAATATAAATATGTGCATGGAGTGTTTATTGACATACAAGGGACCTTTGGCAATGTCTGGTGGCCCCAAGTACCTAAAAAACTGAGAGAAATTCAATGCCCACCCAACATCTACGCGACCATACAGGATTATTTCCGGAACAGGAAGGTAACAATCAAAGACAACTTCCACAAGAAGACCAAATCAGTCACCATGGGCTGTCCTCAAGGATCAGTTCTAGGACCAAAGCTGTGGAACCTTGTCTTCGACGAAGCCCTTCGACAAATTGAAACCATCCAGAACGTCAAGGCCATCGCATTCGCGGACGACCAGGTACTCCTACTGGAGCCCAACTCTAGGACTGGGCTCGAGCAGAAAGGCAATGTGGCGATGCGAATTTTCTCAGACTGGTGCTCAAAAGCAAAGCTGAGACTATCCACTGACAAAACCAGAACATTACTTCTCCACATGAGGAGGAGAGATTTATTGCCATTGTACCATGTTGTAAATATTCACAATAGATCCCGAGCGACCACCACGCATCTTCGCTGACGGTAAGAGACTGAGAAACGTCCAACAGCTAAGATACCTGGGAGTGGAGCTCCAGGCAGGAAACAAAATAGACAAGCAGGTGGACAGGGCTTTTTTTTTTTTTTTTTTTTTTTTTTAATTCATCAACAGCATGCTCCGTTACACAATGGTAGCACTACATGCCTATAAACTTTGCATTGGATCCTATTACTTATATACTATATACTATACATTGGTATTTTAGCCTGTTTCCTGTTTCCTTAGTCTATTGTCCTTGACCTATTTTGGGTATTAATATACACCATACTGTCCATGAACAGTAGCTTCGTTATTAGTCAGTCTATACTAACATATCCTATCGCTTTCAACCATTCAGTTTCTCAAAGTCTATTGAATTTACAAATAAAAGGAAAGAGTTTCTATGGTTCTTTATCAAACTGTTTTTCGACACTGGCCAGTTATCCCGTTTTATAACACTGTTCACAAGTTTATTTCTTTCATCCTTTACCATTGGACACTCATAAAGGATGTGATCTACTGTTTGGTTTCCGCTATTGCAGGAGCACATTGGGGAGTTCACAATCTTGAAGCGGTGGAGATATGATCTTGTTTTGCCGTGTCCGGATACCATTGCAGTGAAGTTTGGCGTGGGCCTGAGGACTGTTTTCAATCTGTCTTTGATGATTGGGAAGAACTGCTTGGTTTCTGTTCCTTTTGTTGTCTGGTCCCATTGTATTTGCCACTTTTCTATGCTCTTTAATTTTATATTCCGTTCTATTTCCGTTCTCGGTATTTTCTTGTATATAATAGGTAGATCGTCCTGTTTTGCTGCTTCCTTAGCGAGTCTGTCTGCCACCTCATTTCCATAAGTTCCAGTGTGAGCCTGCACCCAGTTAAAGTGAATTGTCCATCTTTCTTCTTCAAGCTGTTTGTGTTTTTGTTTAATGTCATCAATTATTACATTTCGGTGTTGGCTGTTTCTCAAGAGGTCTATGGTTATTTTGCTATCAGTGTATACTATTCCTTTCCTTTCAGTAATTCTATTTTCTGGATTTTCGTGAAGTGTGTGTAGAGCTTGCAGAATGGCTATTTGTTCAGCATGGTTATTTGAGCAATGATTTTGTAGTTTGTATTTCAGTTTGTGAAGTACATTTCCATTTTGAAAGAAGACCGCTGCCGCACCTACTTTCCCATCAATTTTGCTTCCATCCGTATATATTTCTATCGGATAGTCTATGTTTTCTTCCGCCTCTTTAATACTTACTCTTTCCGCTGGGTGGTTCCAAGTTTTCAGGTCTGGGGGAGTCTCAATTTGTAAGTGTGTTTTGCCCTCATTAATTATTGTTTTATAGATTTCCATTTTCTCCTGTATTATTATATCTATTGGTGTAAGACCGGCTATTACACACGAGGCTTCATATGAGATAGTTCTGTAGGCTTTGGAGATCTTGATGTTCATGAGTCTCTGTACTCGTTTGTATTTAGCAATGTTTTTGTGCTTCCAGATACTTTCTTGCCATACTGGTGCCCCATACAAGAGCATTGGGAGTATAGCCCCTTTATAAATTGTTTGAAGTGCTTGATGTCCAAATCCCCAGTTAAGTTTTGCAGTTTTTGCGAGGGTGCTGATAAGTTTAACACATCTGTCACTGACATATTGAATGTGTTTGTTGAAAAGTAATTTGTTGTCAAATATTATTCCTAGATACTTGATTTCCTGAACCTGTTCCAATGTTTTGTTATTTAAATATATGCTGACAGGGCTATTTTGTTCTCTGAACTTCCTAGTTACAAGCATGACTTTTGACTTGAGTTCATTGAATTGAATTTTATTTTGAGCTGACCATTTTTCAATTTTCTTCATATCTGTGATGGTATACATTTCGGCTTCTTCCAGATTAACACCTATGGTTATTACTATCAGGTCATCCGCAAAAGCTATGACATGGGTGTGCTTCGTGTATTCTAAATTTAGCAGGGTGTTATATAATATGTTCCACAGACCTGGCCCGCAGCAGGATCCTTGAGGGCAGCCCTTGGTTACTTGTTTTTCTGCTGCGCTGTGGTTCAAGGACAGTATTGCTCTCCGATTGCTAAAGTAGCTTGTAACGAGACTATACAAATTTCTTGGGCATTGCAGTGTGTTCAGATTGTGTAGTATCGCCGGCCACCATGCAGCATCAAATGCCCCCTTTACATCTAGGCTCGTTACAATGATTGTCTTCTTCTGATTAAGATTATCCTGTATTAATTTTTTAACGGCCATGGCAGCATCCACAGTATTTTTCTGCGGAATGAATCCATACTGATTTGAGTTTAGCAGATCTTTTGAGTATATGTGGTGATTTATTCTGTTTATCATAAGTTTTTCTAAGATTTTTCCTTCAATGTTGATTAGGCTTATAGGTCTGAATTTGGTTACTTCTTGAATATCTTCTTTTCCCGGTTTTACTATTGGTACTATTATAGATCGTTTCCAGATGTTTGAGAAATGTCCTTGTTTCAGGCATAAGTTGTACATGGCCGTTAATGTTTTAGGGAACTTCATGAACACTCTCAGTATGATGTCGCTAGTAATACCATCCTCTCCCGGTGCTTTTGCAGAATTAAATTTCTGCAAAACGGTCAATATTTCTTCTTGTGTAAAAAGTTTGTCGTCTGCTGTTTGTAATTGACTCTTTATTTCCCTTCTAATTTTCTGATTTTGTTCATTATCACTGTCTTTGTCATCTTCAGGAGTGAAGTAATCGAGCATATGTATGACTGTATCATCTATGTCTCTGGTGTAAGTCCCGTCAGGTTTTTTAAGCGTTGTTAAGCTTGTTTGGCTTCTAAATTTTCCGGCAGCCAGTTTGTACGCTGCATTCCATGGATTTGCCCCTTCCGGAAGAGTGCAGTACTTTTTCCACGAACTGAATTTTTCATGTTGAAGCTGGGCTTGGTACTGTCGTTTCCCTTCTATATATGAAATTTTTCTCTCTTGCCTAAGATCCATGTTGTTGGTAGTCCTCTGATACCTTCTTCTTAGTGCATTGACTTTCTTCCTTAGTATTGTTAGTTGGTCAGTCCACCACGGTACTGTTTTCCCTTTTTTTGAAAGTTCCTTTTCCGATGATAAATAGAATGCTTTGTTACATGCTGCCTTTATACATGAGTGAATGATGTTAGTTACTTCTTCTGAGTTGTTAGAGGCGTTTACCTTACCGCTGAACTCGTTATCTGCCTTTTCTATGTCCACTCTGTTACCTGTGCATTTAAATTCTTTGGCTAGATTTGCCAGTAGGGAGTTGTCAAATATCGCATATCTTCCCTTCTTTACCACATATCGTTTTGCACAGAATATCTGCTTGTTATTTTGCTTTTCTGATCCAACCATGAAAGAGATTAGTGCGTGATCAGAACAGCTTTCCAACAAACCACAGGTCCAATCGGTTAGGAATTGCACTAAATGGTAATTTGAAATAGTGAGGTCAATGCAACTATTTCCTCTAACGGTTTCAAATGTTGGGGATGATGTATCTTCATTGTTTAGATACAGGTTATTTGCCATTAGAAATTCCTCTATACGTTTCCCTCGTTGGTTAGAGAGCCTGTCATGCCACATTGTGCTCCTAGCATTAGAGTCAATTGCAATCATTAGTTTGTGTCCTTTGCAGAAATTGATTATATTTTCCATTTTATTTATGTCTATATTGATATCTTTTTCTATGTCGAAATATGCAGAAACAGCATACATATTTTGGGATTTGTTTTTTATTTCTATCACGGTGCAGTCTTCGTCAGACAGTTGATTTATAAGTAGTACGTCCGTCCTTTTGGAGTTTACAATTACAGCTGACCTCTTTCTTCCTTCTCCACAGGAATACACTCTGAATAATTTAGGGATTCCTGCAATCTTATTGTTTATGATGTACGGTTCTTGCACAAAGGCAAAGTCGATGCACTTCTCAACCAGTATTTCTGTTAGGTTATAGGTAGCTGTTCTTGAATGTTGCAGATTTATTTGTACACATTGCATAAATTCAAGTGTTATTGTGTGTGTATCCATGGTTAATAATCTGTGTTTTCTTGATACTTCTTTACCATGTATTGGTAACAGCTGCAATTTTTATCCAACGCTGAATGGTTCACGTTCATTAGCACTGCTGGATTGCGTGAATTATGTGTTATGCAGTTTATGCATTTCATCTGTTCAGATTTACACTCCTTCAATAAGTGATGCTCTGAGCAGCGAGGACACGTTTGTTCTCCCCTGCAGTCCGCAGCTCGATGACTGTATCTGCTACATTTGAAGCATCTAGTTACCCTGATGTAGTCATCATTGTTGCCTCGGCTGTCACCCTGTTCCAGGCGCTGGGAAGGCTATCAGGTCAAAACTGGGGCTACCGATACACCAACTACAGGATCCTCTACCACGCCGTCTTTGTGCCTGTCTTAACCTACGCGGCCAAGGGATGGGCACCCTACATCAACGCCAGACACAAAAAGAAGATCCTGTCCGCACAACGCCAGGCACTATTGCGAGTCACCAGAGCATACTCCACCGTCTCTACAGACGCCCTTATCACCATCGCAGGGGTAGTGCCAGCAGATCTGCTGCTAGATGAAAGGGTCGTGCCTTACGACCTAAAGAAAGGTCTGCGTACACAAATAGGCCAGCTCCAGGTAACAGAAGCTACCTATAGAGGCAGAACAAACTCCCAGCTCAAAAGCCTCCTGAGATGGCAAACCATCAGCCAGTGGGAGCGCCGATGGCAGACTACTCCGAATGGGCTCCTCACAAAGAGCTTCTTCCCCAGCGTCCGGACGAGGATCCAGCAGAAGTGAATAACCCCAGACTTCGCAACTGCGCAGCTCTACATGGGCCATGGCCTCTTCCTGGCCAACTTGGCCAGGTTCAACCTGGAACCTGGCCGACGATAGTCTGTGTTGCTGCGAAGACTGTGAGGAGGACACAGCCTACCACGCGCTGTACACCTGCCCACGCCATATGGAAGCCAGGCGCGAGCTGATATGCATCGCCACGGCGGAAGGAGTACAATGGGCGCCGGAGCTGAGCTACTGGACCGGTAGAACGATCCACGAGGCCTTCAAGACTTTTTCTCGACGTGTCATCGAAGAGAGAAGAAATTCAGAAGAAGACTAACTCTGATTCCATAGTGAACATAAACATTTTGTTTTCTTCTCTCTAACTCGCTCACTATTTCACTTTTTTGTATATATAAATTCTGTATAAGACTTTGACTTCCTGATTGCCATGTTACTGTGTTGTAAAGATTCACCCTTCAGCAATTCATCAGTACCTCATTATCCTCTAAGTATGTACAGACGGCTTCCGATTCTTGTCATTTTTAGTATGTTGTAAATATTCAACCTCAGCTAATTCATCACTCACATCATCATCATATTCTATATGTAATTTATGTAACTCCCAATTTATGAAATTCTAGTGTGTTGTAAATATTCGCCCTGCATCAACTCATCATTCACCTCATCGTCATCTTCTACATATGTACTGATTGCTACTGATTTATAAATATTCACCCTTCGCCATTTCATCACTCACATCATCATCATCTACATTTATACCGAAGTCTTGAAACCAAGATAGCAAACTGTATACAAATATTAATCTATGTATTATCTGTATTCTTCCCAGTATTGTAGCCTCCGGCTGTGGGACTCAGGGTCAACTATGGTCAACTATGGTCAAATAAAAAAAGTTACTGCTAGTAGGCCTATTTTATAGAAAAAAGCCTCTGTACCGTTCCGATAGGTTTAGCGATGGAGTAATTACCACTCTATTACTCGTAAACCATTCAAGATGTAAACATGGTACTTGATGTATAATAAAATTCAAATATTTCCCTAAAACTTAGATGCTTGAATCTTTTTCTGGTCATAGAAATAAAAAAAAATTGTCCCATAGTCAAATGTGCTTCTTCCTCGACATTTCACGATCATCACAAATGATTCCGACAGCTATAGCGCCCGGAATAATTACCACTCAATTACTCGTAAACCTTTCGAGATATAGAGCTGGAACTTCATTTGTATTAAAATTCAGTTCTTTCAATAAAACTTTCTCGCTTGAAGTTTTTTCGGGAGACAAAAATAAATAAAAAAACTGTCACATAGTGAAATTCGCTTCTCCCTCCATGAATTTTGTGTAACGGGTGTTGTTTATAAAATGAAATAAAAACATTTCTGTCCGCTTTTTTAAGGTTCTGTTTTAACCATCAGTAGGACTGTTGTGTGTACATTATTTATGCACGAATTTCACAGGAATCAGAGTTAATCAGGGTTAATATTAAAGATTACGAGTTTAATCACGCTGTGCAAGGATTATCTAGACTGAGTACAAGCTGGGAATTGCGAGAGTTGGAAACTGGCGACGTCACGCACTGAAGTGCTGCGATTGGACTATCCCGGAATAGCAATCTGTATAGTTTACTGATCTTGGACTGCGTGTGCCTATTGTGCGGAAAAGCGTGTGGAAGATACCACATCGGGATGAAGCTCGCCAAACTTCTCTGACAGATAGCGTGGGTGTACTAGCCGGTATGCGCTAGCCGCCGGTCACTTGTTTTTCCAGTTGTCGTCTGCTGGCACCATGCTTTTATGAAATGGCGTTCCATCTTCCCACTCGGAAAAATATGTCATCTGTCAATAAAAAACGTGTTAATTAAAGAAGTTGGATGACTGCTTTTTGTTTGTAGACAATACTACAGATAGTTCACGTGCAGTAATTTTTAATAACCTGAAAGATTTCTTCCATTAACGTGGTATTTTTATTGCTTGATAAATTGCACCAGCCTAAAAGAGGCGAGATTTTTCATGGTTGATTTTGCGCCCTCTTTGTACCTGCACCCTTGGCGGGGGCCCATCTCACCACCGACTATATACGGCCCTGTTCAAAGCAATTAAAAGAATATACCTCTAGGGTTCAGACAGTAAAATACTAGAAATATGATAAACACTGATATATATGGTATGTATTCGCAGACATTTTTAATATTATTTATTTCTATATCAAATGCATATTTAGTCTATACCGTCATATTAAAAACGTATTCAAAATCAAAATATTAAAATATGTTTACAACACGAAAACTTACCTTTTCCTGTCCATAATGGTTAAAAAAAATATGGGAATTTGAGAATCGATTAGACCTTTTTTTCTTTTTTATTCTCATTCCTCAGTCTTTCTTATTCCTTTTATTATCGGTATGCTAGACCATCGCTACATGATTTTCATTTCTAGTTATGAGACAAAATATTGTTAAGAATATTTCATTGCATGACATAGCAGAATATAAAGGCAGAATTTAAGAATTATTATTATCATACGTTTAGTTATGTAGCCTATTAAATTGACGACGCTATTGTCACAATTTTTATTCGAGGCCGTTAATCTAACTTGGCTATTTAGAAATCACAGAATTTGTATTTTGATCTCAGATGCAATAGAAGGCTACAGTTATATACACATATTTATACAGCAAAGAAAAATAAATAGGCCTAAAATAACTAAATAAATAAAACAGGGAAGTAATCTTTAAATATAAAGGTGCACTAAAGGTACAGTTTAACAAAAGTATGAAACTAACACAATGTTTATCATTGCGTTACTACGTAATTTTAATTTATTTGTATTTGTAATGTACTCTATTTTTAAATGGCCCATAACATCTTCTCGATGCTCACGGTAAATTTAATATTAATTAAAAAATTAAAAAATATCCAATCGCCACACTGCATATAAATATTCATACATTGATAACATATCACTGCAAGTCGACTACAAAATAATGTCGTCTATATCGGAAATATCTCACAATATTTGTTAGTTAATTCTTCCTTATTAGTATTATTTAGAGCCTATCTGCTGTAATTTTTCTTTCGTCCTTTTGACACGTCAACATTCCAGAAGGGCCCAGTAGACAAGGAAGTATGTATAATAGCCTCGTGTACTCTATAAAAATATAAAATTACAAACATATTTTTCGGACTGGGAAGATGGAACGCCATTTAAAAGCATGGTGCCAGCAGACGACAACTGGAAAAACAAGTGAAGGACGGCTAATTTGGCTAATCGTGTACATACCGGCTAGTACAGACATCGTATTATATCTCTGCCGGTCTGTCAAATGACTATTTCCTGGTAGGAGAAGAGATTCTACTAGCGTGCACAAAAACATGTCTTAAATTTACAACGGGCAGCAGATTTGAGCTCGGACAAGCAATGACTAGAAAGGGAACTGGATGTCTTTTGTATTGGAATACACGGACTACCTGCTCCTTGTAACAAAATTCCAACGGTCGGCGAGAGGCACAGATATAAAACGACAGCTGTACACCCACGCTATCTCGGAGAAGTTTGGCGAGCTTCATCACTATTATTATTATCATAGGCTCATTACACTGAAAAATCACACAGTATACACAGATATTGGTAATGGTGTATGCTGTACTATTGGCGGCAGTGAAGCCACGTTGATGCACGGACCGCCATATTACTACACTGTAGCAGCTGATCGTGTACATTTCACAAGAGCGTTACAGCGATGTGAATTTTAGCATTTTAGCTAATAATGCAATTGGACTGAGGAGTATAAATACTTATTCTAAAATGGTGAATACCTGCGTGGTATTCGGGTGTAATTTTTCATACTACGACAGAAAGAAACAAGGAAAGGAACACGTTTCAATACATTCGTAAGTAGGCCTTTCATTATTATTGTTAGCCATTTCATGCATTATACAAGCTTTAGTATCTAGGAATGTATTATATGGTTGTAAATAACCATAACCTAATATTTTTAACTATTTCATACACTGTAAATAGTCATATATTACTGTAACGTTTAGAAATTGCAAATAAACTTAACCTCAATTTATGCGTATTTTTTTGCATTGTGAATAATATTATGCTTTAGTTACTAGGAATGTGTTATATTTTTATAAAGGCATACATTGATAGCTATTTCTTGTATTGTTCATACTTCCTTAAGAGTTAAAGAATGTGTTATAATATTTGTAAGTAACTATTAACATCTTATGCACTATACTTAATATTCATATGTTATGCTTTAATGTTATGTTATTAACATCTTATGCACTATACTTAATATTCATATGTTATGCTTTAATGTTATGTTCTGCCATCCACATGTACACGGATGTCATTCACATGGCTTTAATATATATATATATATAAACATTTAAGCTCTGCTGGTGTCTTATTATTTTCAAGAAACCCCTGAAGTATTTTAGTATTTTTTTTTTAGATTCTAAAAACAAACTAAACATTTTTGATTTTAGACACTCCAAATTTTCCCGTATTTGAAGAATGACCCATATACTGATTCTTTTGATCAATGAAATGGAAGTTATCTAAAATATAGTCTTAGTAAAATAATGTCCTTATTCCATATATGCCTGTCATTTCACTATGCGTGTTGTAATTGAGCAATGCTGTAGTTTATTAATAGTATTGATGTTCTCTTGCTGGCTTACTATGCTGACTATTTTTTTTAAATTTTGGAAGCAACCCACCCTTTAACAATAGACCAAATGTTTTCTATGGGATTAGCTCCGGGTGGTAGGGTGGCAGGCGGAGAGAAACATGACCGGCATTTCGTAGAATTTTGTCTACTGAATATTCCACATTTCTTGGTTTTATTCTCTCAATTAATTCGTACAGAGTTTTAACATATCTTCTGAGAATGGAATCCCTTCTTTTATGAGCCAATTTTTCATATCTTCTTTTGTGGAATTTGATGTTGGCGCTTTATTTATTTTCACATTGTGATAGGGAGCATTATCAAGTGCCACAACTGAGTTAGGCCTTAAATTAGGAAGCAGTTTTTCTTTTATATATATATATATATATTTATGTATATATATATACTGTATATATATACATACTGCATATAAGTATGCGTATGTATAGATGATTTGTTACCGGAGCGACAGTGATAGCGATGTTGATGTTGCCGTAGGAATACAAAACGAAATTCCTTGTAATTAGTTCCACAGTTTGAGTAAGTAATGTCAGAGAATCGCCATACTATCGGCCCTCTTCTATATAATTTAATGAAACTGTAGGCTTGAATTGTGGTGTAAATTTTGGAGAAGATGTTTTCCTTAGTGGAACTCTTTCTAACAAATGATTTCCTAAAGTTATGTTTTGTGGTCAAACAAATCTTTGCGCTAGTCAGGTCATCACAGCACCATGCCCCTTTATAAAATGTTGTATATATCAGAAGTGGACTCCTTTTACTATTGAAGAAATGAGGAAATTTTCAGGTTTGCAGCTTGTAACAGGAATAATAAAGAAAAACAGTCTAAAAATGTATTGGACAGATGGTCCTATCTTTGTAGCGAGAACAATGCTGCAGAATGAAAATCCAGAAAATTGTAGTTTTATTCTAACATCACCTACAGCTTCATTGTCCTCCTCCTCACCATCATCTGCTGTGTTGTTCAAAACAAAAGAAGTTACACCCCCTCGTCGGCCCTTCCATACAGACTAGATGTAAAAGGAAGGATCATGTGTTATTGCATTTCCGCCTTATAAATAAAGACAATACCCCAACAAGACGGTGCAGAGTGTGATATACGAAATCATACTCTTAAATTCTATTATTCTAGGGTATCTTAACAAGGTATGTTAATAATTGTAATTGTTCATTTTGTATAGTACAGGAGTTATTGAAGCTTAAATACATTTGAGTATAATTCTAGTTTGTTTACTCTTATCCCTTGAAACATGCTGGGCTAGGGGATTTAAATGTCCAGCAGACAGCAGGTAGCGAACGTGAACTAAAGCACGTGGAGCAGTGGACAATATTTTCATGCTGGACTTTAGCACTTCACGCATGCGCACTGCCAACGACATGTTCAAATCTTAACGGACTCTAAGCTTTCAGTTACCAGGCGCCCACTGTAGCACTGCATGATGAAAAATCGTGACGGCAGGGTTCGCGGTCCGCCATGAAAGTGAACGTTTACTTTAGCTCCTATCCCGTATCTCCTTCTAACAAACTCATGTGTATTAATGGAATTATGAAGATGTATTGGCGTTTTTAAAAACTTTTATGAATGAAGCGTTTCAATATAAACTACTTGATGCTTTTTAAGTACATAACAAAACTAATTTCATATTGTAATGGTTTGGTAAAAATATTTCTTTAATCTAAATCAGGCGTGAATGTGCATGGGTAAACAGTTGTAAACACTCGCATTTAAAAATTTAAAATAACTTCACATTAGGCCTACATATTGCGATATTGTGCATCATTTCTATATATAAAGAGAATCGGCAAAATCTGTGCTAAGTGCAGATGGCGGCATAGGGCAAAATGCATAAACCCTGACCTTCAACTGTACCGTTACTGTACTGGATTCAATTCACATTATTTCTTGAGTTTTGTCCATTCTGTAGCGATAATCTTAATGATTTATGTATAGCGTAGAGCTTTATCACTGGTACTCACTACTAAATTGCGGTATTTTGTTTACCTGTTGGAGCGCTTTCAACCGCATGGAGCGGCCATCTTCAGCAACTGACTTCCGTGGCGCTGTACGATACAGTTATCCAGAAATGTCTTCCCAACAACAACAACACCACGGAAGTCAGTTGCTGAAGATGGCCGCTCCATGCGGTTGAAAGCGCTCCAACAGGTAAACAAAATACCGCAATTTAGTAGTGAGTACCAGTGATAAAGCTCTACGCTATACATAAATCATCACATTATTTATTATTTTTTTAATACTTCCTGTAGACTAGCGCAAAGGGAAGCCACTGAAATGAAATTTCAAAATACTTAAAGTCTTAATACTACTTAGAAGTTCCTTTTTCTTCAAATCTGAAATTAATTAGCCATGCTATTTATCTTCTTGTTCTTGCAACAGACAATCGTCTGTAGACTTTTGTTTTTTCTCAATTCTGTTTTGATAGGAGATGGTTGGAGGTCATCTGTTTGTGTCTGTTTATCTATTTTCGTATAATTTTCAGCGAGGTCTTATACAAAAACTTCTGCTTCCTCTTATTTCTGCGATTAAAAACTAGCATGAAAAATTTAGGCCTACATGCATAAGAATACTATGTTTACATGACTGACATATTGCATAATTTATATTCCTACATGGTACCTAAAGTACGCCTACTACTAACCACATTACGAACCACTTGTCTATTTGGAACAATAATTTTTTGAAGATGTCCTGGAAAATTGAAGACTGATGGTACAGCATCTTTTAGTAATTTTACGAGTGCACCAGACCTTGGCATTATATCAATCAGGTGTCTGCTGCTTAATGTACTGTTCGCTGTGGGTGACCAGTGGCGTTCCTAGGGCGGGGCGGTGGGGGCGGTCCGCCCCGGGCTCCACTTACTATGGGGGCCCCTAGTGATCCCCCACCCTAATATAAAAATTAATGTTCCACCTCTTTTTTTGCTCATCGGAATTTTTGTATTAAATACAAATATTGCATATTTGACGTGTTACCAATTACAAAAAATTGACTCCTATTATCAATGTTTTGGTCTCCTGCTGTGAGAGGTTACTAGGAGATGCGTAGTTGGATACTGCGCTGAAATGCATCATTCAACTGATGAAAAATAGAACATGTCCTAATTTTTGTCATATTTAAACATAACCATTTTCCCATTTCATTACTTTTTAATTATGCACATATTTGTATTTTGCTAATTAGTTAACTTAATATTTTTGGACTAATATTATATGTTTGTATTTAATAAATAAATACATTAAATACTACATGAGTTCGCTCCCTTATTCTGGCTTTTATTTTTTCCTTTAGCTTAGCCTATGGAGACGATCTGAAAGGCAAAAAGGCTAGCCATAGAAAAAGAAGTTAAAAATAGTCGTGTTCGTAGCTTTTGCTGGGGGAAGGGGCCTAAGTCCACTTCCATTTCTCTGGAGCTCTGTGGAGCCATATGCCACGCAATATTTGACCATTTTGCCATGAAAAATAACAAAAACGCATTCATAAATATATGTTTACCATAGGAAGCACACTTCACCAATACGTACGGAGTAGCCAACTTAACAAAAAGTGAACGTCATGATTTATGCAGTTCCAAAGCACAGCTGTTGTGTATCCTGTTTATATATTGAGATCACTGATACTAACTGGAATGACTGCTACCATTGCAAAGTCTCTGCCAATTGTGTGTCCTGTCTGTGCGACTAGATGCGTCTGGTCTTGCATGGAAGAAACCATTGAGCTAGAATTTATACCTGGAGTTAGCACTACAGCCTTTCCCCTGTACTAAGAAGTGAGGCCACTTTTTCGACTAGTCTTGTCCGGAAACTATGGCAAGAAACTATTTGTCTGCTCAATACGAAACGTTAAATCGCCTTTCTTGTATGGAATTATCACATGTTTGGTTTAGGAAATTGAAGATATTGTTGACGAATGATTGTAAGACAGTTCTTTTTGCATGCATTCTAAGAATAATTAATATTAATATATTTAAAGTATGTCATTATTATAATTAAGATTAATATTAATACGTATGTTTTTACGTGACCTCTGTCGTTTCCATACATGTGGGCCTAACCGACAAAATAGCAAGTATTCAGAACTACACTTATTAGATTAAATTAGTATTACGTTCAAATCTTTAGAAATTGAAATATATTGTTCTACTTCAAAATCGTCATCATTCATTTTAAGTGTATTTTATTGTGATAATAACGTTTAATATAATATTTAGTAATTAATCCTTAATCCAGATTTTAGCAATTTTTAGGATAGGCCTATATCATAATTCAGGTAGGATGGCAATGCATGGAAAAATCGAAGAACTAATAAAAAACACAACAATGGGCAGACTTAGTTTTGCATAAAAGGATGGAACCGATCCTCTTCGTTGTGCAAGGGTTATGTAAAGCATTGTCAGCATTCATATTTCAAATATTAATTTTAGTTTAAATGCAGTGGCGAAGCGTCCGATGAAGCGCTGGAAGCGCCGCTTCCCCTAAATTTCCAAGGGAAATATTATTATTTAAATCGTCCTGGATTTAAATTTATCTATATGCTCATACAGAACCATTCGAAGTTTTAAAATCAAGACTGAAACTGGATGTCAACGGTAACGCTGCATGGAGACGAGTGAGGTGTGACTGTGCGCATTATTTACTGAGCAGAGTGGTGGGGTAGAAGCAGGTGGGCAGGCCAACAATAGCCGGTTGATCGGAAACACTCGGAATTTCTCGGTAAGCTCTGGCATATTTTGTCACTCGCAGAAAATTTTGTTTATAGAGAAAAGAGATCGTTTTTATTTAGTTTATCATCAAAAAAGGAACTGTAAGTATATTTTTAAGTAAAATATTATCTTATCTTGTATGAACTAGTATTTAGAATATAGAAATGGGCTTATCTTGTTACTTTTAATCATCAGCGAAGATGAATGTAGTTCATAACTAACTTGTTCGCTTCTAGGGTTACGAAGTGTAGGGGCGAGTGCCAGCTCCGTGAGATTTTGGAACGTCCTGAGACTATGGCCAGTCCTGATGCTTGCAGTCACACTACCGGCAATCCAGTGCAAGAAGGGCCTATGTGTGACTGTGAAATTGAAAGTCTTTTGAAAAGTAGGTTCAGTTCATTCCCTTATGAGGAGAAACTGTCTATTATTAAGAGTGGCAAACCAAAGAAACTGCTTAATAATGACATCGGTATGCAGAGTAAAGGGGTTAAGGCGTTTATGCGTCATTTCAACGAAAACATGTATGACACTGTTCCGTGGTTATGCGGATGTCATAGACTGCGAAAATTATTCTGTTGACCATGCTTGTTATTTTCGCAGGAAAGAAGTGCTTGGAATCATAGTGGTTTTGATTACTTAAATAAATTGCACAAATCTGTAAAAAAGGCATCAGTTCACACAAAACCATATAATGTGCCTAAAATAGTTTACACAGTTAACACGCATTGAATCCTGTTTAAGTCAACAATCCGGTTGTCAATAGACAAACATAATGAGGATGTTAAAAGGAACAGAAGAATACTTTCTCAAATGATAAAGTTAGTGTCCTTCTATGATGACGTGATTGACATATTTGCCAAGAAAAACAGAAGAGTTGAACTGTTATACAGGCAATAAGGTATGATCATATTTAATTTAGTACCTCATTATTTATGTACACACATATCATTAATTATCTTTCGGCCACTGGGCCTTAATTTAGGCTTAATTGTTTATCGTGTTCCGGAGGCTTATGCCAAACTACCCTAGTCACTACGCCTTCCGAATTTATACAAGATAAAAATACATTGGAGCTTCCCTTACTTCAACGGTCACGCTTCGCCACTGTTTAAATGCATTATATGTTAATTAAAGTAACGATTTTGAAGTAGAACAATAGGATAATAGAAGCATTTGTAAAAGGCTCTCATGTGTAATCTATTTAATAAGTAGATTAAAGAATTGTTTATCTGGGAGCAGTTTTTACAGACACAAATAATATTAAGGCCGAATTTAAGCGTAGACACAAATAAGGAAATGGTAGTTTTTATGCGGGTAAGATACTCTTAACTTCTCGTCAACAAATCCAAAAATAAAAATTTATAATACAATTATCCTGCCGGTTGTATTATATGAGACATTATGTGAGACATGGTCGCTTACTCTTCGCGGAGAACAAAGTCTGATAGTGTTCGAAAACAGGGTGCTTAGGAAAATATTTGGACCTAAGAGAGATGAAAATGGGGACTGGAGAAAACGGCTTGATGACGAGCTTCATAACCTGTACTCGTCACCGGATATAGTAAAGCTAATTAAACCATTGAGGATGAAATGGGCTGGACTTGTTGCACGCATGGGGGAAGAAAGACATATTTAAAAAATATTGACGGGGAGACCCGAAAGGAATATACCACTTCGAAGACCTAGACGCAGGTGGGAGGACAATATTAGGATAGATTTAAGGGAAGTAGGATTTGTGAGGGATGATTGGATGGAGTTAGCTCAGAATAGGGTTGAATGGCGGGCTCAGGTAAGCGCGCCAATGAACCTTCGAGTTCCATAAAACATAATATTCATTTAGCTTGCTTAGGAATTGTCCATTGCCATAGAGTAAGTACAGGGGCGTATTCAGAGGGGGGCTGAGGGGGCTGCAGCCCCCCCGAAACGTTAACTAATGCTAATGTGTTGCACATAAGGGCACTTTAATTTCACAGATAGTAGACAGTATAATTGCACATCTTGGCTCTTAAAAGGTTCGGCATTTTATTCTTTGCTAGTAATTTTTAAGAAATTTTCATTTTTCCGTTACATTTTGTCTTCAGAACGAACTTTTCCAACATTACAGACAAAGCAATCTCGTAGTTCCTTAGCTATGAGACATGAATATAGACAACATAACAATAATAGAAAACATAACATTAAAGTAGTAAAATAAAATACTTAAAAATACTTTTTATTTGTTATTATTACTACTGTATATTCCTTTTTAAAAATGTGTATTTAGAAATTTTAAGTCATATTTTCAATTTTTAATGTCATATTTCATAAATTCAAGGTCATTTTCAGGCATTTTTTAGATAATCAACTTCTGAGTCCTAGTGATAATAGTGTTCGGCTTATCACAGCCCCTCCCGAAAAGAAATCTTGGATACGCCCCTGAGTGAGTAAGTAAGTATCTTCAAATTATGTAAAGACTGCCTAATATGCATTTTTTCAGAGCATAATAAGATGTGATCTTGCAGCAGCCTATGGGGAAATGGTGCACGAATTAATCAAGTATTATTTATCCAGAAAAAAACAATTAGAATAATACCCAATGCTAAAAAAATAGAGCATTGCAAACCGCTATTTATTGAGACAGGCTTACTAACAATAATAAATTTGTATATTTTTTATGTCTTGTTATTAGTAAAATATAACATAAAAAGCTATCAAACACGAAGTTCTTATTTATCAGACCAGAAATCAAAATAAATTTGGGACAACATTATATAAAAAATACCATATAAACTTCAAGAAATGTTCCCAAATTTGTTTTCACAAAAAACTGTATTCCTAGCTTTAAAAAAGCCTTTTTTATAATGTTAAAGAATACTTAGAATCAGATTTACAAATAGAATAGAGCAACTTAGCGTAAGTAATTACATGTGTAATCTGCTAGTATATGTTATTCATTTAGTGTCACTTGTGTTATGGCATTAGTATAACTTAGAATAATATTTTTGACTAATGTAATTAAGTTTGAAAGATTGTAAATATTCATAGCTTAGATTCTTAAAGATGTGTATTGATGTAAATAGCTAATGTGACCGATTGCAGTTGGTACTGCCTAAAAGTGTTATCAAATATCAAATATATTTATATTTCTAAACATTTCAACGTAATATTAATTTAACGTAACTCTTAACAATTAAACGAATAATTATATTCAAATATCACACTTAACTAGCAAGGAATGAAATAGTTTAAAACATAAGAATCTGGGCCCTAGTAATAAATGTTGTATTGAATACGCGCGAATTTGTCGGTTAGACTTACATAATGAAACGAGAAATCACGAGTAAAACCATTCATATTGATAAAAATAAATTATTTGGAGTTAAAGGTAAGGTAATGTTCACTCTATCGTAATAAATTTTCAGGCATATATGCCTACTTGACATTTCTTGCTGAGCAGACAAATAGCTTCTTGCCATATTTTCCAGTCGAAACAGTCGGCCTCACTTGCTGTGCTGGACTCCTAACTCCAGTTCTATTCTAGCTCAATGGAAGAAACCAAGCACCTGCACGCTAAAGACCATTAAGTTAGTAGGACCTTCTCGATTTCATTGACATTTTAAAACAATGTTAGACCTGTTCATCCTTTTTATTGCAAAAAGTAAGTCAATAAATAGCCGAGAAAATTATTTAAATGTTTAATTTCCCCCTTTTCATTTTATATTTATCTACTGGTTGAAAAGAATTACCACAGTATCCCCGCAAATATCCAAACATCTACCACTTATAAAAATACACTAATAAATACGTTAATTTATTTTTCATGTGTATTGATATGAGAAACACGTAATTAATTGCATAAACTTCTATCAGCCTACAAATAATATAATAGGCCTAATTTTAAAAGCAGTAAGCTGGTATGTGCAACAGGGAATATGTATAGGGGGAAAATTAAACATTTAAATAATTTGCTCGGTTATTTCTTGATTTATTTTTTGCAATGAAAAGGATGAATAGTTCTAACATTAAAAAAAGTGTGCGTGGAACGTCAAGCGACAGAAGTGAAACTTATTTTAATTTTTTGATTTTTTCAATTTTGAATTATTGGATTTTTTCAATTTTGGATTGTTGGACTTTTTAATATTGGGTTTTTGGACTTTTTAAATTTTGGTATTTGGATTCTTTTAATTTTTAATATTTTAAATTCTACAACTTTGGATTTTTTAATATTGGATTTTTAAATCTTTAATTTTTTTGATTTTATAATTTTTAATTTTGTTTTTTTAATTTTGGATTTTTAATTTTGGATTTTTGTATTTTGAATTTTTAAATTATAGATGTTTAAATCTTGGATTAATGGATTTTTGGAAATTTTTAAATTTTTGATCTTTGATTTTTTAAATTTTTGATGTTTGGATTTTTAAATTTTGAATTTACTATTTTTAATATTTTGGATCTTTGATTTTTTTAATTTTGGATTTTTGGATTTTTAAATTTTGGATTTATTATTTTTTAAATATTGGATTTTTGAATTTGTGATCTTTGAATTTTGGATTTTTAAAATTTAGGATCCTAGAATTATTAAATTTTGGATTTTTAATTATTTAATTTTGGATTTTAAAATTTTGGATTTTCAATGTTTTAATTTTTAATTTTTTTATTCTTTAAATTTTGGATAAGCCTAATCATTGAGTTGATTGTTTTCTGTGCAGTCCGTTCCGTTACACCCTACTCGTGACGATTTTGAGCGTAACACTAATTGCGTGACAATTTTGAGCGTAACGCAAGCTCTCGATTTACTCCTACCGTGGCTAAAGAAGTTTCACTTTAAAAAAGTCAATGAAATCGAGTAGATCATACTAACTTAATGGTCTCTTGCGTGTGCGTATAGGTACTTGGTTTCTTCCATGTGAGACCAGACATGACTAGTCGCACAAGAAGCCTCACTTTCCTCTCATTCAGAAGGCATTCCAGTTATGTAGTATTCATAATACGGGATAGGCGATACGGGATAGGAGCTAAAGTATACGTTCACTTTCATGGCGGACCGCGAACTCTGCCGTCACGATTTTTCATTATGCAGTGCTACCTCCAGTATGTAATAGAGCTCAATGGTTCTGTGCCTGACCGTGGCTGAGTGCGGCAAAGACGAGTGCGGGAATTAACAATTAAGTTTGTTGTACATTTTGGATGAGGACGTGTACCGTCATATTACAAGAAGCTGGACAGAGATGTATCGTTTAGGAAAATACAAGGCGGATTTTGCTATAACTTGCCAAGGCTATAATTATAACGGTAAATTATGGATCTCGAAGCGGTTATAAATTTCCATTGCAACACACCTTGTGTGTGTGAAAGCAGTCATTTAAACCATTACAGAACGTAAAATGCAGCCCTACCAGAAATAAAGGATCTTAATTTACGTAGGCTTACCGGTAATTTAGGCATGATTAAAACTGTGGGATTGACCGGCAAACAGAACGATACCCAAGTTATCACAGACAGAGAGCATCTCTTACTCGCTGCTTATGATGACTGATGACAGATCTTACAAGGTATGTGCTCACGTCAGTAGCATAGAGTATTCCAATGCAAGTGATGTGCGTCTGTTTACTATGGGATGAGTTTGATAATTCTAGAAGTAACTTAGCGGCAGTAGCAAATGACTACTCGTTCTGTATCAATTAGGCAAATGACGGTCCCCAAATGACTGTTAGGTTACGAATAGTGATAATAAAGTGTTCGTGACATGTAGAGCTAAGGCTTTTGGAGTTAGGTTTGGAATATTGATAATAGTGTTAATAATAATAATAAGGAATTGCGCACAATGTGCATAATTCGGGATTTGGTTACTGGCACAGCTGTGCTAGTGATTCTCTTTTATTAGCACAATTCATGGCGTGATATCTTCCACATTGCTGTTCACAGTATTGGCAAACGCAGTTTGGGCCTGGTTCATGGAAGCCTATAGTTCTGCACACTTAATGATGAAACCATGAACCGCGAATCTGGTTATCATATGTCGCAGCTCGTATCCTCCATTTGTCCACTCTCTGTTGGTCATCGCGTCTGTCGCGTAGAAATCTTCCCAGATCTAGTCTCTCTTGGCATGTAGTTCTTGTATTAATTTGTTATAACTGGGCGTCGATGGAAGAAGCATTCTGGTTCTGAGGTCCTCTATGGAGAATGGCTCCCAGAAGCATTCTGGTTCTGAGGTCCTCTACGAAGAATGGCTCCCCCGCAAGCACGTATACCAGTCTCAATTTTGACACCTGGAGAACCCGTTTTAAGTATCTTGCCTTCAAGCTCTCTGAAACTCTTTTAGTTGTCTTGTCGTGAGGTGTTGCCAAATTATTTCTAGTCCATAGGTTGCTGACGGAATTACTTTTGTTTCAAAGAGCTGCATAGCTGTTTTTAGTGACAGTTGTGGCAGATATCTAATGTCATTGATGCTGCGAAGGGCTGCTATTACTCTTTCTTTCATATGGATAGTAAATGTTTTTGCCGTTGCTTGTATTCGGATCCCGAGGTATTTATACGAACTGCTAACTTTGAGTTTTTTATTTTTACAGATGATGTCATTCTTCGTAAGCTTCCCACCTTTTCTAAATACTACTAGTTCTGTTTTGGTTTCGTTCAGAGCCATTTCATTGTCCTCTGCCCATTCTGTGATTAGGTCCATTGCTTTTTGCAGTTCTTCTCTGTTTTCGGACGCTATGGCCATGTCGTCAGCGTATATGAACGTTTTCACAGTCTGAGTTTGGTTTTTGATTTCTTGTGTCACATCATGGGTATATATGTTAAATAGTACAAGGCTTAAAATTGATAATTTTTCACTATGTTCAAAATTTTGTAGACATTCCATTAAATGTGGAGGTGTGAGTATATTTATCAAAAGAAACTTACATTTCAGTGATATAGACACAAGTTCCTTCTGTAAAGAACAGGATTTTGAGTGTTGTTCAGCCAGATTGAATTTTGACAATGATACATTTGTAATACTAGCCATTTACAGGGCACCATCAGGTAATTTCAATTATTTTGTAAATCAGTTAGAAAGGGTTCTTAATTCACTGTATAGTACTAATGTAAATATTATCCTGTGTGGGGACTTTAATGTAGATTTCTCAATTGATAGTGAGAAGAAGATCAGACTGATATCTTTATTGGGTAGCTATAATCTTGATTTCATAGTAAACTTTCCAACGAGAATTCAGAACGACTCCCAAACAACAATAGATAATATATTCATAGATATAGAAAAACATTTTAATTTTAAAGTACTTCCAATATTAAATGGATTATCAGATCATGATGCACAAATGTTAGTGCTAAACAATATTAAAGTAAATTCGAACAGTAAACATGCTCATAGTAATATGACTAGAGTAATGAATGACGATTCAATTTTAAATTTCAAACAAGATCTTGCGAATGAAAACTGGGAATCTATGTTATCCTATGACAAAGTAGATAGTAAATTAAGTGAATTCCTAAACATAGTGTCACGACATTTTGAGGCAAATTTTCCAAAAAAGAAAACTGCTAATTTACCTAATTCAAGGAATAACACATGGTTAACTGCTGGTATTAAAATATCATGTGCAAACAAAAGAGAGCTCTACCTAAAATATAGAACTAGTAACAACCAAGCTCATAAGGAATACTATAAAAAGTATTGCAACATACTGAAGAAAGTAATCAAAGAAGCAAAAAGTAGGCATTTTTCACAAGTAATTAATAAATCAAATAATAAAGTTAAGACTGTATGGAATATAATAAAAAACGAAACGGGGAGAACAAAGGGAAACAATGATTGTACATCATTAATATACCAAAACATAAAACTAGACAATTTATCAGACATTACAAATGCTTTTAATAGTCACTTTATAAATATTGCAGAGAAATGTATTCCTATAAATAATATTAACATTAAGGCAGTAGACCTACTAACAAAATCTACAGTTTGGAACCATAGATTTCAATTGAACCTGACTTCCCACATAAAAATTGAAAATATAATCAAGTCTCTCAAAAGTAAAAGCTCGTCTGGATGGGATGAGATAAGTAATAAGTTATTAAAAAGCTGCTCATCGGAACTCATTAAACCTCTTAGTCACATATGCAATTGTTCATTAGAAAATGGAATATTTCCAGAAAGACTTAAGCATGCTATTGTTAAGCCCCTCTTTAAAAAAGGTGACAAAAATCTACCATCAAATTACAGACCTATATCACTCTTAACCTCATTTTCAAAAGTTTTTGAAAAAGTCATGTACAACCGCATAATACACTATCTTAATTTGAATGACATTCTTACTTCATCTCAGTTTGGATTTAGAAGTGGCATGTCCACTGAGAATGCTACATTTCAACTTACTACAGAAATATTGGAAGCGTTAGATAAAAAGAAATATGCTCTGGGAATTTTCTGCGACTTAGCTAAAGCATTTGACTGTATAAATCATGAAATATTACTTCAAAAATTGGATAATTATGGGTTGGATAATTTAACACTTAAGTGGTTCAAATCATATCTTTCTGATAAAACTCAAAAGGTAATAATAAATGGAAATGAATCTAACCTAGGGATTGTTAAGAATGGGGTACCTCAGGGATCAATACTGGGACCTTTGCTCTTTTTAATTTTCATTAATGACTTGCCCTATAACTTAAGTGACGAATCAAAGGTATTGCTCTTCGCAGATGATACTAGTGTACTTGTAACAGGAACGTCACAAGAACATTTATCAAGAATAGCTACAAAGGCTTTTCACGAATTAAACACATGGTTTCTAGCTAATAAAATGACACTTAATATTGATAAGACCCATTTTATACAATTTAGGACAAAAAACAGATGTATCTCAAATCTTGAAATTAATTATGGAACACAAATCATACAAGAAATTAGCAATGTAAAATTTTTAGGACTGCAAATTGACCAAAATCTTGACTGGAAAACACACATAGAAATGATAAGTCAAAAACTGAGTTCAGCATGCTTTGCTTTAAGAATTTTGAATAATATATTAAAACAGGATGCATTACTTATGGTATATTTTGCATATTTTCACTCGGTAATGCGGTACGGGATCATTTTCTGGGGCAACTCTACCCATAGGGAGTGTACGGGCAAGCTGAGAGCAAACGGACTGTATTACAAGATTCATAGGACGTAGCACTTCTTGAGATTGAGACTTAGACTATAAATAGATAAGCCAAACTTGCCCAATACATTTTAGATAATTTTCTCTGGTATGTAACAATTTATTGTTACAACAACAATACATAAATCATGCTCAGTTCATAAATTCTGGATTCCTTGGACGTCTATAATATTATTATTCATAAACACTGATGAAATTGTAGATATCACAATGTTTAATACAAATTCCTTAGTTAAAGGTCGTAAATATCCTTGAGATGGCTTAATCAGTTTGATCAAAACCACACATATATTAGTTCAATGATGAAATTACGTCCAAATTGTTCCTCAAATAAATAGGTAGTAAATGACGTACCTTTGAATTGATTAAATACCACCTTTTGATAGTTGATAAAGATGTTAGCCTGAGATCTTGCAACGTCAACACCAAAATGAAGAAGACCCGATGAATCACACGATGGGCGATAATAGTATTTAAATCGTTGGAAGTCTTCAGAATGAATAAGGCATATGAAACCTTAATGTGAATCGAAGAGCTGATTGCTTCAGCTATTGAAAGTTAACCACCAGATCTATCTGATAGGTAAAGATTGGCATTGATAAGCCAAGAAGAAAACTCATGTCCTTATGAGTAGTAATTGAATTGATTATGACGAAGAATAGGCATTTAAAGCCTAGAAAAACTAATGTCTTTATGAGACACAGTTGACTTGAATCGATGAAGGAAAAAGAACGAAGCTAAAGATAAACCTTATTGGCTATCAAAACAATATGATAAAAATGTCCAGTCTCTGATTGGACGCAAGACACAAAAGAATAATTTTGATATTACAATACCCATAAATAACAACTAGGCCTATTTGAAATTCATTTGTTCAATTATAAATAAAAAAACAAGATAGCAAGCAAGGCCTGCTAAAAACGAATTACAGAAGCATGACCTACTAAACTAAAACATAACGGAACATATTGCCCGCAAATTATGACACTTGTGGCATAATTTAAAATTACATGTGGAGTTATGTTTTAAAAAATAAATTAAAGAAGAGAGGGAAAGAATAAAAAATAAAAAACAAACATGAGAACAAATAATTGAAATGAATTGAAAAACATGAATGCAGAGAATGACTAAGCTATTTGTCATCTTCTGAGAATGGCATTGGTGCCAAATTGACAATTGGTTGCACATAAAGATTCGTGGCAGTACGAACCTTTGCAACTTGAACCAGACTGACCCCGCCAGGGTGAATTTGTCATGGTGTTTGAAGTCCTTAACGCTGGGTGGTAAGTTTTGATGTAGTCGGAATTCTCGTTGGAAACCTGACCAACGGATTCCATATGTCCCAATTTCAAGTGTTTGGACATAGAATTCCTGTAAGCCTTAGCTAATACAGGATTAGAAAGAGAACGTCTCTTAAGAGACGTCAATCTTGAACTCGCTTGGCGAGATGCATTAGAAACCCTTTGCAGGTTTGAATTTACTAAGGCTGAATAATGCATATCTAAGGTATTAGATTGGAAGGATAAATCATTAGGAAGTCCATTGCTAAGATCCTTAGATTTATGAAGTGTAAGTTTGTTGGACCTACGAACAGACAACCTAGGAGAAGAAGGTTGGGGCAGCTTGCCCGCAAAGTACCAACCCAGTTGAGAGTTATGAATGATGGGTAGGTTAGGAGCAGAAATGTTACCCACACAATCGATTTGCGAGAAAACCTCAACACCCAACACCAAATCTACAGAGTTAGGTGTGTTGAAGTTGGGATTGGCCAGTTGAAGGTTAGGCGGAATATTCCAGTTGGTGACATTAATTGGAGACCTTGGAAGTTTCGATTCTGAAATCTCCGGAACAACAATGGCAGCAGTATTACAAGACCATCGAGTTGTTCAGGACCTGATTTCTATAGAAGCAAGCTTATGGGTGCTTACTTTAGACGATAGTATTCCAGTCAGCCTTGCTTGCTGCTGACAAGGAGATAGTTTTAAATGTTTAAACAGCCTTTCACTGATTAAGTTACAATCAGAGCCGCTATCTAAGAGGGCAGTGGCCTCTACGGGTTGACCATACTTGTTTATCACAAACACATTTGCAGTAGGAAGTAAGCAGCCTTGATGATTATGAGAGGCTGACATAATCCCTGCAGTATTAGATATTTGTGACTCGTTCTGAGCACTATAATCGTGAAGAAGAGTACTATGTTTCTCTCCGCACACTCTGCAAGAGAACGAGCTGCAAGCCTTGGTATGCCCTCTTGAAGAGTAACATACACGACATAAATGGTTAGTCCTGACAAAATTGCTACGGCTTGCAAGACTCATTGCTTTGAAAACATCACATTGGTAGACTTGATGTGAATCCTTTTTGCAACAAATACATTTGTTGACAAACTGAGCTGATTTGCTCTTAGCCGATATAGGTTGCGAATTCTGTGAAGTTGAAGGCTGATTTTTTAGAGCTGAATCCGTCATTTGCAAGACCCGGACTCTAGTCTCCAGGAACTTAAGTAGTTCCTTGAGTTCAGGCAGTCTGTCTGATTTCAGCGATGATTCCCATTCTCTAATAATATGAACTGGGAGTTTGTCTAAGATCATTTTAGAAATAATTAAGTCGGATAAATCGACATTAGTATTTAAGGAGTGCAATGCATGCACCGTGCTTATGAAATGATCTATAAATCTTTGCAGAGAGTCTGCAGAATTCCTTTCAAGAGAGGGTGGTGAAAATAATTTGTCAATGTGACTATTAGCAATCAGACGATTGTTGTCAAATCTTTCTGACGTTTCCCAGGCTACATCAAATGTAGCTGAGGATACAGGAATATTCTGTATTACAGTCATGACTTCTGGCGATAAGCATGATTTGAGATATTGGAACTTGTCCATGTTAGAAATATGCTTATGTTGAATGACAAGGGAATAAAATGTATCCCTGAATTCAATCCACAAGGCAGGATCGCCTGTGAATTGAGGAAGACGGATCTCGGGAAGCTTTGGGAGTGAAGGAGTCAATTCTGTAGATGACTGGTGTACTACAGAAGTGGAGACCTGATCAGGGTCATAAAACTGTTTATTTTTGGCGATAGCACCATTTAGACGACCTATTGCCTCATGAAAAGCCGCTTCGACTTCTCGACCTTGAAGTTTAATAACTTCAGTCACTTCTTGTGATCTTATTTGAGAGAAATTAATCTTATATTTATTAAATGTAGCTTCAAATGCATTACGCATACTGACAGCCTTGAAATATGAAGCTTCGTCTCGTATAACTAACGTTTGAATAGCTTCAATATAATCAAAGAATTGAGTTGCTACAATATCAATAGAAGCTAGTTTGTCCCTAGATTCAGCTTGAGCAGCTTCTTGCCTAGCCCTAACTTCTGATTCTGCTAATTCTAGTCTAGTCCTAGCTTCTACTTCTGCTAATTCTAGTCTAGTCCTAGCTTCTGCTTCTGCAGCTTCTTGCCTAGCCCTAGCTTCTGCTTCTGCAACTTCTTGTCTAATCTTAGCATCTGCTTCTTGTTTAAGTTTAGAGCCAATCCATGTGAAAGTGGACAAAGGTGGTTACACCTTTTTTTTACGTGACATAGACATGTTATATATCAAAGTAAAGGTAAAAGACTGTAGAATTTGAAAATAGATTCACAATTCTATTAAATTAAAGGTATCTATATAATAACAACTGCTGAAATGTGTATTTTTTTCGTTCACTGAAATTTATAATTTAACATGTTGGCTAGTACTGCATTATACTCATGGAATCAGTAGATTTGCTGCAATTTTTAATTTCACCCACAAAAGCACAAATAAGTGAAGATTTTGTCATCATAAAACAGATTTTTAAGATGAGTTTCAGTGAAGATATTCATCAAATCAATTTTCAAGGTACCCTTGTCACACCCGTCACAAAAAACATGTAATAGTTTGGGTAGAAAGCAAAGTAATCATTGTATAAAATGGAAACTTGGTAAAAGTTAGATATTTCAATACAGAAGACACACCTAAAATATAATTTTGAAATGCCTACTATTTTGGCTTAATTTTGATGTGACGGGTGTGACACATGTTGCGTGACGGGTGTGACATATGTTGTGTGACGCGTGTGACACTTATGGAAAATGCCTTTTGCAGCTTTTGTATAGTGATAATTTCATGCAGATGTTGAATAAATCATATGTTTTCATTATTACTATCTTTTAAATGTCTCTTGGACTTCTTGGACTTCCGTGGTACAGAACAGAACTTTGTAGTTTGCAAGACAAAGAAACTACGATCTACCAGCTTTGGCTATGGATGACACGGATGACCGGTGGAAATGTCACAAATGTTTTAATGGTGGTAAAGAAGTGAGGTAAAGATCTAGTGATCCCTATAGAGGCCATGAAGGCTTTTAGGATTCCAACGTTCAACCTCCAACAATTTTAGACTTTTAGCACATGAAGGTGGTAAGGTTGTCAGTCTTATGCACTAGCTGCCTTTACCCCAGAATTGCTTCTGGTACCCATTTCTGTTAGAAGATGAGTTGACCTCAGGGCCATAGTGCCAGCAGAAGAATTGGCCAATTGAAAAATCTCAAAAACCTCATCAGGAATTGAATCCGTGCCCTTCAGGTTTGTAGCACAGTGCCTCAACCAGCAGCATGACATTGTACCCTAATAAAGAAGTGAGAGTGATAGCCTAATTAATTTTGTGCCTGAATTCTGTACTGGTAACTGTGTATCTTAGAACTGCTAAGAAATTCAGACAGACAATACCTCTAACAGCCGATGAAATGAGTAGGCCTACATGGAAACAAATGAAGGAGAACAGATAGAAAAACAATCAGCCAATCCAAATATAGCTACACAATATTATTTTTATATGAGAGACAACAAAAATGTCCTGGTGACAAGAATAACCAGATCCACATCAATTCAGTAAAAGTTTGTGAAGAGCTCAGACTTCCAAGTAGTCCAGGATTTTAGAGTAGAGGACAACGAAAACTGCCTAACTAGTACCGGAGGGACATTTCACTTCACAACTTTACACAAGCCTGTTAAAAATATGTACAGAGTGGAAAAAATACTAACAAGGGAATTCTTTTTTATGCTGAGATCATGTGCTGGGATTCCCCAGGATTGGTATATTATCACAAAAAATTTTCATGAAATTCATGCAAAATGGTACAGAGGCAGAAGGTGCAAAGTGTGGTTAGCGTTGCAGATTACAGATCCATTACAGGGGTTCGATCCCCGGTATCACCTCGAATTTTTCTGAGGTAGGGAGGTCTGGTAGGAGTACATTCAGCCTCGTGATTCAAATTGAGGAGCTACTTGATAGAGAAGTAGCGTCTCTGGTCATGAAAACCACCATTAATGGCCGTGGGTGTCGGCATGCTGACCACATGCCCCCCAATCCTACCATCTGCCTAAGGTAGATGATGCAGCGGTCGGGTGGTAGGCCAAGTCCCTCCAGGGTCGGAGTTTAGTTTAGTTTAAGTCTCGGTTATAAGTTGATGTTGTCCCATCCGACATGTCACACCCGTCACGTCACACCCGTCACACTGATAAAGTAAATTTTCAATAACTATATAAATATTTTTGTAAAATCTAATTATGCATTTCAGTATGTTTATAAGTCCTCTTACTTGAAAAAATAAAAAAAATATAGTGAAGCTAATCAATTCACAGAAATTTCAATTAAACCTACATAAGAAAAAACCTTTGTCCAATTATGGTCACACCCGTCACATGCACAATATATTTTCCAGCTCAAGCATACAGCCTTGAAAAAAACTTTAGATCATATTTTGTACTTCCAATGGGTTGGTATGTTAACACAAAAAAATTTGATGACATTCCTGCAATATGGTTCAGAGGTAGAAAGAAATAAGTGTAATGAAATCTGTCCAAATGTCACACCCGTCACTATGGATTGGCTCTTTAGCCTCATAGGCTACAATTAAGGAGTCAATATGAGATATGGCTGAAAAGACAGATTGCTCAATATCTTCTCTATAATCTGCTTCAGCTTCTGAATACTCGACTTGGTCAATCAGAGACTGAATATCTTCGTATTTGATCAGAACTTCATTAAACTTAGCCTTACGGGCTATAATTTCTTTATGCGATTTATCATCAAGATCAGTGAATGATAGAAAGGTATTGACGTGGCGAGTGATCTGAGCCTTTATAGGAGTTCTCTTGGCTTTAAGAGCATTAATGTTTAAATCCTGATTAGCCATCTCTTTAGATTTACAGCTCAGATTACAATGAATATCAATAATTGCCCGCTCTTAGGGCCAAAATGACAATAAATACAATGCCCGATTACGGGTTAAGACAAATCAGTACATAAACGTCCAATGCAATGGACGTTGAAACAATACAATATCAGGTGTGATATGTGTACTAGTGTAAGTGTTGCTGTCTGTGTAGGTTTTACAAGCATGTAAACTTATAACACTAGTTTAACAATAGATCCTCCAGCCTTCACCTCAAACATGCAGAAGACATGGAGGCAGTAACAATGTCAATTATTGTTTAGTTATTGTTATGATGAGAACAATTCTGGTATATATTACAGTTCAATTCACCAGATAACAGTCCAGATATGATTCAACATCCGGCAATAGGAGGACCATTAAAATGTACGGGCAAGCTGAGAGCAAACGGACTGTATTACAAGATTCATAGGACGTAGCACTTCTTGAGATTGAGACTTAGACTATAAATAGATAAGCCAAACTTGCCCAATACATTTTAGATAATTTTCTCTGGTATGTAACAATTTATTGTTACAACAACAATACATAAATCATGCTCAGTTCATAAATTCTGGATTCCTTGGACGTCTATAATATTATTATTCATAAACACTGATGAAATTGTAGATATCACAATGTTTAATACAAATTCCTTAGTTAAAGGTCGTAAATATCCTTGAGATGGCTTAATCAGTTTGATCAAAACCACACATATATTAATTCAATGATGAAATTACGTCCAAATTGTTCCTCAAATAAATAGGTAGTAAATGACGTACCTTTGAATTGATTAAATACCACCTTTTGATAGTTGATAAAGATGTTAGCCTGAGATCTTGCAACGTCAACACCAAAATGAAGAAGACCCGATGAATCACACGATGGGCGATAATAGTATTTAAATCGTTCGAAGTCTTCAGAATGAATAAGGCATATGAAACCTTAATGTGAATCGAAGAGCTGATTGCTTCAGCTATTGAAAGTAAACCACCAGATCTATCTGATAGGTAAAGATTGGCATTGATAAGCCAAGAAGAAAACTCATGTCCTTATGAGTAGTAATTGAATTGATTATGACGAAGAATAGGCATTTAAAGCCTAGAAAAACTAATGTCTTTATGAGACACAGTTGACTTGAATCGATGAAGGAAAAAGAACGAAGCTAAAGATAAACCTTATTGGCTATCAAAACAATATGATAAAAATGTCCAGTCTCTGATTGGACGCAAGACACAAAAGAATAATTTTGATATTACAATACCCATAAATAACAACTAGGCCTATTTGAAATTCATTTGTTCAATTATAAATAAAAAAACAAGATAGCAAGCAAGGCCTGCTAAAAACGAATTACAGAAGCATGACCTACTAAACTAAAACATAACGGAACAGGGAGAAAATATTTAGATTTCAAAAGCGGGCAATAAGAATAATATGTGGAAAGAAAAAAAGGGAATCTTGTAAACCGCTGTTTGAAACATTAAGAGTCCTCACTCTTACAGGGGAGTATATATACTCTGTTATGTGTTTTGTAGTGAATAATATTGATAAATTTCAAACTAATTTTAGTGTACATGGACGTACTACCAGAAACATGAATGATCTACACAGACCAAATAACTCGTTAAAACTCTTTCAGAAGGGTGCATATTATTCTGCAGTACAGATATATAACAAGCTTCCAAACAACATTAAATTATTATGTATTCAAAGAAAGATCAAACCTTTCAAAACAGCTGTCAAGGAATTTTTAATAACTCACACCTTCTACAATTTGGAGGAATATTTCCAGCTTGGATAAATTTGACAGCTTGCAGTTTCTGTAGACCTATATTATTGTTATAACATGCATGTATTTTTTTGATCTGACGTGTTCTATATCCTTGAGCCCCGCTCAACACAGGATCTACAGGACGAGATATCTACATCTACATCTACATACAAGGGTCCCCTTGTAAGACTCCATTTGTTTGCCGTATCCATTTTGACTTGGATATTCCGTCATAGATCTGCACGTAGTTTTCTGCTAGTATATTAGATACGAGCCTTGTTATCCATGTATGCCCGATCATGCTTTCCAGTTTATTAATCAGTCTCCGTCTAACTTGTCAAAGGCCTTTCAATAGTCTATGAAGATTATGTACATCTTGCCACATTTCTTTTCTATAGTTTCTTGAATTTCTTGTATCAGGTTTCCAGCTGCCATCTGTGTTGATCTCCCTACTCTGAATCCGAATTGTTCTTCCGTGAGCAGAGGTTCTACCAATTTGCTGATTCTTCCCGTCAGTAATTTTGTTAGTAGTTTGAATGCTACTGATTCTAATGCTATCCCTCGGTAAGATTCCGTTTTGTCTGTTTCGCCTTTCCCTTTATATAACATTTTGATGGTGGCTTTTTTCCACAACATCGGTACCTCTCCTAGTTCTAGGCATCTATTTAGGAGCCCTGTCCATACTATCTCTAGTAGCGGAAGAGAAGACTTCAGATCATGATGCACAAATGTTAGTGCTGAACAATATTAAAGTAGCCTAAATTCGAACAGTTAACATGCTCATAGTAATATGACTAGAGTAATGAATGACGATTCAATTTTAAATTTCAAACAAGATCTTGCGAATGAAAACTGGGAATCTATGTTATCCTATGACAAAGTAGATAGTAAATTAAGTGAATTCCTAAACATAGTGTCACGACATTTTGAGGCAAATTTTCCAAAAAAGAAAACTGCTAATTTACCTAATTCAAGGAATAACACATGGTTAACTGCTGGTATTAAAATATCATGTGCAAACAAAAGAGAGCTCTACCTAAAATATAGAACCAGTAACAACCAAACTCATAAGGAATACTATAAAAAGTATTGAAACATACTGAAGAAAGTAATCAAAGAAGCAAAAAGTAGGCATTTTTCACAAGTAATTAATAAATCAAATAATAAAGTTAAGACTGTTTGGAATATAATAAAGAACGAAACGGGGAGAACAAAGGGAAACAATGATTGTACATCATTAATATACCAAAACATAAAACTAAATAATTTATCAGACATTACAAATGCTTTTAATGGTCACTTTATAAATATTGCAGAGAAATGTATTCCTTTAAATAATATTAACATTAAGGCAGTAGACCTACAGTTTGGAACCATAGATTTCAATTGAACCTGACTTCCCACATAGAAATTGAAAATATAATCAAGTCTCTCAAAAGTAAAAGCTCGTCTGGATGGGATGAGATAAGTAATAAGTTATTAAAAAGCTGCTCATCGGAACTCAGTAAATTTCTTAGTCACATATGCAATTGTTCATTAGAAAATGGAATATTTCCAGAAAGACTGAAGCATACTATTGTTAAGCTCCTCTTTAAAAAAGGTGACAAAAATCTACCATCAAATTACAGACCTATATCACTCTTAACCTCATTTTCAAAAGTTTTTGAAAAAGTCATGTATGTACAACCGCATAATACACTATCTTAATTTGAATTACATTCTTACTTCATCTCAGTTTGGATTTAGAAGTGGCATGTCCACTGAGAATGCTACATTTCAACTTACTACAGAAATATTGGAAGCGTTAGATAAAAAGAAATATGCTCTGGGAATTTTCTGCGACTTAGCTAAAGCATTTGACTGTATAAATCATGAAATATTACTTCAAAAATTGGATCATTATGGGTTGGATAATTTAACACTTAAGTGGTTCAAATCATATCTTTCTGATAGAACTCAAAAGGTAATAATAAATGGAAATGAATCTAACCTAGGGATTGTTAAGAATGGGGTACCTCAGGGACCTTTGCTCTTTTTAATTTTCATTAATGACTTGCCCTATAACTTAAGTGACGAATCAAAGGTATTGCTCTTCGCAGATGATACTAGTGTACTTGTAACAGGAACGTCACAAGAACATTTATCAAGAATAGCTACAAAGGCTTTTCACGAGTTAAACACATGGTTTCTAGCTAATAAAATGACACTTAATATTGATAAGACCCATTTTATACAATTTAGGACAAAAAACAGATGTATCTCAAATCTTGAAATTAATTATGGAACACAAATCATACAAGAAATTAGCAATGTAAAATTTTTAGGACTGCAAATTGACCAAAATCTTGACTGGAAGACACACATAGAAATGATAAGTCCAAAACTGAGTTCAGCGTGATTTGCTTTAAGAATTTTGAATAATATATTAAAACAGGATGCATTACTTATGGTATATTTTGCATATTTTCACTCGGTAATGAGGTACGAGATCATTTTCTGGGGCAACTCTACCCATAGGGAGAAAATATTTAGATTACAAAAGCGGGCAATAAGAATAATATGTGGAAAGAAAAAAAGGGAATCTTGTAAACCGCTATTTGAAAAATTAAAAGTCCTCACTCTTACAGGGGAGTATATATACTCTGTTATGTGTTATGTAGTGAATAATATTGATAAATTTCAAACTAATTTTAGTGTACATGGACGTATTACCAGAAACATGAATGATCTACACAGACCAAATAACTCGTTAAAACTCTTTCAGAAGGGTGCATATTATTCTGCAGTACAGATATATAACAAGCTTCCAAACAACATTAAATTATTATGTATTCAAAGAAAGAGCAAACCTTTCAAAACAGCTGTCAAGGAATTTTTAATAACTCACACCTTCTACAATTTGGAGGAATATTTTCAGCTTGGATAAATTTGGCAGCTTGCAGTTTCTGTAGACCTATATTATTGTTATAACATGCATGTATTTTTTGATCTGACGCGTTCTATATCCTTGAGTCCCGCTCAACACAGGATCTACAGGATGAGATATCTACATCTACATCTACATGTTCAGAGAAAATTCCGTCCGTGCCTGCTGCTTTGTGACTTATTGATTTCTGTATCACTCTTCTTATCTCATCTAGTGTGAATTTGGCACAAGGTTCACCTCTTTGTCTGTTTTTACTGGAAACACATCCTTGGTGCATAATATTGTTTCTACGTGTTTTTCCCATGTCTCCATCGGTATATCTGCTGGGAAGCGTGGTTGAGGCCTCCTTAATGCTTTGTATGGGTCTTCTTTAATTTCCTCTAATAGTTTTTGTGTCTCCCTTTCCATGTGCTCAGTCTTCTTTTGCCTTATCAGCATTTTATAGTCTTTTCTTTGAGCTTGATATTCCTTAAGCTGAAAGTTCTCTTGAGTTTCTCTGGCCTTGCGTAGTTTTCTTAGGACTGACTGCCTTGCTTCATAGCATTCATTGTCGAACCATAGCTTTGCTCTCCGAGTACTATTTACGTATTTGGTTGCACTTTTCAGATAATTTTCTGTGAGGGTTGCTGCTAATTCTATTTTTCCTTCTCTAATTACCTTCAGAATATCTTGTACTGTTTCAGTGTTTTCTTGCAGTGTGTTGATGTCCACAGTTAGTGGATAATAGTGTTAGTGTTAGTGACATGTAAAGCTAGGTTGGTGACAGGTTAAGAACAGTTCTGTTCAGAGACTGACATTTATAGGTTAGAAAAGTGACATGTTCATTTTCTCAGTGTTTTGGACACTTTCCAGAAAAACTGAATCACTATGATTTTTGAAGAACACAAGCTAAAAATAACATTTTAAAAAACTTTTCCTGTGAATATATAGGCCCTATAGTGTGTAGCCTAATCATGGAAACCAACCCCATATTGTGTCCAGTGGTAGGCCAACCTCTAGATAGGCTATTCAACCAGCGAGTGAAAGACAAATACTTGCGACACCTTGGCTTGAGCACTCCACTCTCTGTTGCACAATGCTATGGCGATGGCCCGCTTCCCCTGTCTTCCCCTAGCCTGGCCATCACTTACCCTAGCCTTCAACCTTTCCCCTCGCAAGTAGCTCAATGCCGATAATGCAGTTCATTGTTGTACTATGCACTATTAATTGTACCAATACGAAAAACGACCCTTGTACCTTAAGTTAATTATCAAAACAACAATGACCAGAGCCTCTTTGGCATTACTCAGGACCAACCAGTGACTAAACGACCCTTGCACCAAAACACTATTTTTCAGGCTATAGCCTACTTAAATAAATGAATTTTCACTTCACCGCTTATCTATCACTTGTGACTTAGTGGTTAAGGCTGCTAGCTATGATGCTTGTGGTCCCATGACCAAACATACAATTATTTTCTTTATTCACAGTAGGGATAGGCCTACATGATCCATGGCTTCTTCATAATATTACAAAATTTAGATTTAAAGGTTAATCAAATACACTATACAAATATAGGCCTATCTAACAAGAAGAATAAAAGAATTATACAGTACCTATTTTCAGGGTTGTTATGAAAAAAGCCGGCCTGATTTTAACCGGTTTTATCCACTTGAAAAAGCCAGGCACTTTTATCCGGATAAAATCAAATTGAATAAAAATAATTGAAGTTTCTTTCATGTTTTTATTTCCAAACATCATAAATTTAAGTTACAAGCTCAGAACCTGCAGTAGGCCTACTTAGGTCTACTGAGTGCAAATGCAGAGCTAACAGTTTTATCCACTTGAAAAAAGCCAGGCCGGATAAAATCAAATTAAATAAAAAAATTGAAGTTTCTTTCATGTTTTTATTTCCAAACATCACAAATTTAAAAGTTACAAGGTCAGAACCTGTAGTATGCCTACTTAGGCTACTGAGTGCAAATGAAGAGCTACCAGTTTTATCCACTTGAAAAAAGCCAGGCCGGATAAAATCAAATTGAATAAAAATAATTGAAGTTTCTTTCATGTTTTTATTTCCAAACATCACAAATTTAAAAGTTACAAGCTCAGAACCTGTAGTATGCCTACTTAGGCCTACTGAGTGCAAATGAAAAGCTACCAGTTTTATCCACTTGAAAGAAGCCAGGCCGGATAAAATCAAATTGAATAAAAATAATTGAAGTTTCTTTCATGTTTTTATTTCCAAAAATCGCAAATTTAAAAGTTACAAGCTCAGAACCTGTAGTAGGCCTCAGTTTTATCCTCTTGAAAAAAGCCAGACAGTTTATCCGGCTAAAATCAAATTAAATAAAAAAATTGAAGTTTCTTTCATGTTTTTATTTCCAAACATCACAAATTTAAAAGTTACAAGGTCAGAACCTGTAGTATGCCTACTTAGGCCTACTGAGTGCAAATGAAGAGCTACCAGTTTTATCCACTTGAAAAAAGCCAGGCCGGATAAAATCAAATTGAATAAAAATAATTGAAGTTTCTTTCATGTTTTTATTTCCAAACATCACAAATTTAAAAGTTACAAGCTCAGAACCTGTAGTATGCCTACTTAGGCCTACTGAGTGCAAATGAAGAGCTACCAGTTTTATCCACTTGAAAGAATCCAGGCCGGATAAAATCAAATTGAATAAAAATAATTGAAGTTTCTTTCATGTTTTTAATTCCAAAAATCGCAAATTTAAAAGTTACAAGCTCAGAACCTGTAGTAGGCCTCAGTTTTATCCTCTTGAAAAAAGCCAGACAGTTTATCCGGCTAAAATCAAATTAAATAAAAAAAATTGAAGTTTCTTTCATGTTTTTATTTTCAAACATCATAAATTTAAAAGTTACAAGGTCAGAACCTGTAGTATGCCTACTTAGGCCTACTGAGTGCAAATGAAGAGCTACCAGTTTTATCCACTTGAAAAAAGCCAGGCCGGATGAAATCAAATTGAATAAAAATAATTGAAGTTTCTTTCATGTTTTTATTTCCAAACTTCACAAATTTAAAAGTTGCAAGCTCAGAACCTGTAGTAGGCCTCAGTTTTATCCTCTTGAAAAAAGCCAGACAGTTTATCTGGCTAAAATCAAATTGAAAAAAAAAATTGAAGCTCAGAACCTGTAGTAGGCCTACTTAGGCCTACTACAGGTTCTGAGCTTGTAACTTTTAAATTTGTGATGTTTGGAAATAAAAACAAGAAAGGAACTTCAATTTTTTTTTTTCAATTTGATTTTAGCCGGATAAACTGTATACATCAACAGGCAGAATAAAGCAAATATGCAAGAGTCTTATGATGAATGGTGAAATTACCATATTTACTTGAATATAATGTGCCCTATTTTTGTCCATTTGTAGATTTCAATACTGAGGTGCGCATTAAATTCTAGTACAAATCCGTTTCGTAGGTCGGAGGTAATATTGATCTACACTTTATGAGTGCAAGTGCAGAGCTACCAGTTTTATCCACTTGAAAAATGCCAGGCATTTTATCTGGATAAAATCAAATTGAGTAAAAATAATTGAAGTTTCTTTCATGTTCTTATTTCCAAACATCACACATTTAAAAGATACAAGCTCAGAAACCTAAGATTGTATTTAGTGTAATTCAATACAGTGAGTCTCATGCAAGAGTTGGCCAATGACATGGGTTTCTGCGTCGTGGCGGGCACAGCAAATAAAGCCGCGATCAGTGTAATGATTCAGGTTCTCACATTTACAGTTAAGATTACAATGAAAATAACCATGTACCTCATCACAGGAGATGTTGAAAATGTTCTCCTCTTACATCCACACAATACTGGACCATTTTAGGAAATTTCCTTTTACGCGCATAAGTTCAGCTTCCGAAATAGAGTTAATTTTTCTTGTGATATTGTCTTCAAGTTCTTCTAATGTATGGGAAATCAACCTATACACTTTATTTTTGAAGTTTCCCCATAAATAATAGCCACATGTGTTAGAAGAACTTAAAAACAATATCACAAGAGAAATTAACTGTGTCTCAGAAGCTGAAATTATGCGTGTGAAAGAAAATTGCCAGTATTGTGTGGATGCAAGAGAAGAACATTTCCAGCAGCTCTTGTGATGAGGTATGTGGTTATTTTCATTGTAATTTTAACTGTAAATATGAGAACCTGAATCATTACACCAATCACGGATTTATTTGCGTAGATATTTCACCCGTTCGCTCGGGAGTTGGAGCTGTGCCCGCCGCTTCGCAGAATCCCACGTCATTGGCCAACTCTTGCATGGGACTCACTGTACCACTTCACTGTGTAATTCCCAGCAATAGTTAATTACCGTATTTACTCCAATATAATGCACCCTAAATTTAATGCGCACCCTGATTTTGAAACTTAAAATCATAAAAAAAGAGTTTGTTAGCGAATGTAATGCGCATCAATAGGAGGATATTTTATTTGGAATTTTGTCTTAGTATTTATAGAATAATGAACCAACACATAAACATTTACAGTTAACTGCCAGTTTTAGGCCTACAAGTAGGCAGATAGGCATGGCTCATCAATATTCACTAATTTGTTCATCACTGGAATCCTCGGAGGTGCTTATTTTTTATTGCTAAATGGACAAACAAAATGTTAAATGCATGTTTCACAATAAAAGCTGATACCACTCTTAAATGAGTTTAAAATCGACAATGCACAATATTCCACATTTGCACTATAGAACTGACAAAAACTATTTTTTCATTATGTTTCAGAAATTAAATTTCATATGGTGTAGGCTAACGATAAAATGAACGAAGTCAAGAATTATAGCAATGCCTTGTTATGTAGATCAATATTACCTCCGACCTACGAAACGGATTTGTACTAGAATTTAACACGCACCTCAGTATTGAAATCTACAAATGGACAAAAATAGGGCACGTTATATTCAAGTAAATATGGTAATTTCACCATTCATCATAAGACTTCATATTTGCTTTATTCTTCCTGTTGATGTATACAAGCTTCTGGGCTATTTCATTGCCTAGTCTGTTTCTCAATTTTGTTTGTATTAACCCAAATGAAGAAAATACTCTTTCGATTGATGCAGAACTGGCTGGCATACGATGTAAAGATTCTATGGCTTGACTAAATTCCAGCGATAGGTGATTACGCTTCAGATTTGTGTAATTGAGGGAGAAATAAGTATAAAAAATCCCTTTAGGTAGGCCTACAGGGCACAGGCTGAGGTAGATTTCATAGTGCTTTTTATGAATTTATTGGGGTAAGTGTAGAATAAAAACTGAAATATTTTTTTATAAAAAGATAGTTGTTAATTATGTATTAATTGATATCTTTTATTATTTCATTTTTAATTTGGCCAAGGATTATTGTTCTAAAGATATTTAACTATTATTTTTAATATTTCAAACTTTATTTCATTGTTAATTTTAGCCTCAGTTGGTCCTCATGAATTCATTTCAGCATGCCTATAAAAGTATAAAAGTATAAAAGTGCTTTTGACTTTCAAAAATTCAAATCTCTCCTTATATGAGCGCTATTGAGAAACTAGTTATTGATTTAAAGATTACTCATCAAGAGCTTTTCAACAATACCCCACAAACATGGTTTTAAAAATTTTTAATTTCCACCCTCACCAGGGTTGTAAAAAAGCCAGCTAAAATTGAAAAAGACCTGACCAGCGGTTTTTTTCAATTTTAGCCGGTTAAAATCATGATTTTAGCCGGCTAAAATCAAATTTAGCCGGCTAAAATCAATTTTTCCTGGTTGGGGGAGGTGGGAGCGGGTTGAAATTTTGAAAAAATTATATTTAGGGCCCTATGGGGTTTAGAGGGAAACTTTGTCTGCATAAATTAGACACCAATGATTCAGTGGTTGTAGGGGTGAGGGTGGAAATAAAAAATGTTTAAAACCATGTTTGTGGGGTATCGTTCAAAAGCTCTTGATGAGTAATCTTTAAATCAACAACTAGTTTCTCAATAGCGCTCATATAAGGAGAGATTTGAATTTTTGAAAGTCAAAAGTACTTTAAAATATACCTCAGCCAATAGGCATGCCAAAATGAATTCATGAGGACCAACTGAGGCTAAAATTAACAATGAAATAAAGTTTGAAATATTAAAAATAATAGTTAAATATCTTTAGAACAATAATCCTTGGCCAAATTAAAAATGAAATAATAAAAGATATCAATTAATACATAATTAACAACTCTCTTTTTATAAAAAAATATTTCAGTTTTTATTCTACATTTACCCCAATAAATTCATAAAAAGCACTGTGAAATCTACCTCAGCCTGTGCCCTGTAGGCCTACCTAAAGGGATTTTTTATACTTATTTCTCCATCAATTACACAAATCTGAAGCGTAATCACCTATCGCTGGAATTTTGTCAAGCCATAGAATCTTTACATCGTATGCCAGCCAGTTCTGCATCAATCGAAAGAGTATTTTCTTCATTTGGGTCAATACAAACAAAATTGAGAAACAGATTAGGCAATGAAATAGCCCAGAAGCTTGTATACATCAACAGGCAGAATAAAGCAAATATGCAAGAGTCTTATGATGAATGGTGAAATTACCATATTTACTTGAATATAACGTGCCCTATTTTTGTCCATTTGTAGATTTCAATACTGAGGTGCACGTTAAATTCTAGTACAAATCCGTTTCGTAGGTCGGAGGTAATATTGATCTACATAACAAGGCATTGCTATAATTCTTGACTACACCATATGAAATTTAATTTCTGAAACATAATGATAAAATAGTTTTTGTCAGTTCTATAGTGCAAATGTGGAATATTGTGCATTGTCGACTTTAAACTCATTTAAGAGTGATATCAGCTTTTATTGTGAAACATGCATTTAACATTTTGTTTGTCCATTTAGCAATAAAAAATAAGCACCTCCGAGGATTCCAGTGATGAACACATTAGTGAATATTGATGACCCATGTCTATCTGCCTACTTGTAGGCCTAAAACTGGCAGTTAACTGTAAATGTTTATGTGTTGGTTCATTATTCTATAAATACTAAGACAAAATTCCAAATAAAATATCCTCCTATTGATGCGCATTACATTCGCTAACAAACTCTTTTTTTATGATTTTAAGTTTCAAAATCAGGGTGCGCATTAAATTTGAGGGTGCATTATATTGGAGTAAATACGGTAATTAACTATTGCTGGGAATTACACAGTGAAGTGGTACAGTGAGTCCCACGCAAGAGTTGGCCAATGACGTGGGATTCTGCGAAGCGGCGGGCACAGCTCCAACTCCCGAGCGAACGGGTGAAATATCTACGCAAATAAATCCGTGATTGGTGTAATGATTCAGGTTCTCATATTTACAGTTGAAATTACAATGAAAATAACCACATACCTCATCACAAGAGCTGCTGGAAATGTTCTTCTCTTGCATCCACACAATACTGGCACCTTTTCAGGAAATATTCTTTCACACCCATAATTTCAGCTTCTGAGACAGAGTTAATTTCTCTTGTGATATTGTTTTTAAGTTCTTCTAACAGCATGTGACTATTATTTATGGGGAAACTTCAAAAATAAAGTGTATAGGTCAATTTCCCATACATTAGAAGAACTTGAAGACAATATCACAAGAAAAATTAACTCTATTTCAGAAGCTGAACTTATGCGCGTAAAAGAAAATTTCCTAAAATGGTGCCAGTATTGTGTGGATGTAAGAGGAGAACATTTTCAACATCTCTTGTGACGAGGTACATGGTTATTTTCATTGTAACTTTATCTGTAAATGTGAGAACCTAAATCATTACACCGATCGCGGCTTTATTTGCTGTGCCCGCCATGACGCAGAAACCCGTGTCATTGGCCAACTCTTGCATGAGACTCACTGTATTGAATTACACTAAATACAACCTTAGGTTTCTGAGCTTCTATCTTTTAAATGTGTGATGTTTGAAATAAGAACATGAAAGAAACTTCAATTATTTTTACTCGATTTGATTTTATCCAGATAATATGCCTGGCATTTTTCAAGCGGATAAAACTGGTAGCTCTGCATTTGCACTCAGTAGGCCTAAGTGATGTTTGGAAATAAAAACAAGAAAGGAACTTCAATTTTTTTTTCAATTTGATTTTAGCCGGATAAACTGTCTGGCTTTTTTCAAGAGGATAAAACTGAGGCCTACTACAGGTTCTGAGCTTGTAACTTTTAAATTTGTGATTTTTGGAAATAAAAACATGAAAGAAACTTCAATTATTTTTATTCAATTTGATTTTATCCGGCCTGGCTTTTTTCAAGTGGATAAAACTGGTAGCTCTTCATTTGCACTCAGTAGGCCTAAGTAGGCATACTACAGGTTCTGAGCTTGTAACTTTTAAATTTGTGATGTTTGGAAATAAAAACATGAAAGAAACTTCAATTATTTTTATTCAATTTGATTTTATCCGGCCTGGCTTTTTTCAAGTGGATAAAACTGGTAGCTCTTCATTTGCACTCAGTAGGCCTAAGCAGGCATACTACAGGTTCTGAGCTTGTAACTTTTAAATTTGTGATGTTTGGAAATAAAAACATGAAAGAAATTTCAATTATTTTTATTCAATTTGATTTTATCCGGCCTGGCTTTTTTTGAAGTGGATAAAACTGGTAGCTCTTCATTTGCACTCAGTAGGCCTAAGTAGGCATACTACAGGTTCTGAGCTTGTAACTTTTAAATTTGTGATGTTTGGAAATAAAAACATGAAAGAAACTTCAATTATTTTTATTCAATTTGATTTTATCCGGCCTGGCTTTTTTCAAGTGGATAAAACTGGTAGCTCTTCATTTGCACTCAGTAGGCCTAAGTAGGCATACTACAGGTTCTGAGCTTGTAACTTTTAAATTTGTGATGTTTGGAAATAAAAACATGAAAGAAACTTGAATTATTTTTATTCAATTTGATTTTATCCGGCTGGTTTTTTTCAAGTGGATAAAACTGGTAGCTCTGCATTTGCACTCAGTAAGTATTACAGGTTCTGAGCTTGTAACTTTTAAATTTGTGATGTTTAAAAATAAAAGCATGTAAGAAACGTGAATTATTTTTATTCAATTTGATTTTATCCGGCCTGGCTTTTTTCAAGTGGATAAAACTGGTAGCTCTTCATTTGCACTCAGTAGGCCTAAGTAGGCATACTACAGGTTCTGAGCTTTTAACTTTTAAATTTGTGATGTTTGGAAATAAAAACATGAAAGAAACTTCAATTATTTTTATTCAATTTGATTTTATCCGGCCTGGCTTTTTTCAAGTGGCTAAAACTGGTAGCTCTTCATTTGCACTCAGTAGGCCTAAGTAGGCATACTACAGGTTCTGAGCTTGTAACTTTTAAATTTGTGATGTTTGGAAATAAAAACATGAAAGAAACTTCAATTATTTTTATTCAATTTGATTTTATCCGGCCTGGCTTTTTTCAAGTGGATAAAACTGTTAGCTCTGCATTTGCACTCAGTAGATCTAAGTAGGCCTACTACAGGTTCTGAGCTTGTAACTTAAATTTATGATGTTTGGAAATAAAAACATGAAAGAAACTTCAATTATTTTTATTCAATTTGATTTTATCCGGATAAAAGTGCCTGGCTTTTTTCAAGTGGATAAAACCGGTTAAAACCGGCCGGTTAAAATCAGGCCGGCTTTTTTCATAACAACCCTGACCCTCACCCCTACAACCACTGAATCATTGGTGTCTAATTTATGCAGACAAAGTTTCCCTCTAAACCCCATAGGGCCCTAAATATAATTTTTTCAAAATTTCAACCCGCTCCCACCTCCCCCAACCAGGAAAAATTGATTTTAGCCGGCTAAATTTGATTTTAACCGGCTAAAATTGAAAAAAACCGCTGGTCAGGTCTTTTTCAATTTTAGCCGGATTTTTTACAACCCTGCCTATTTTCAGCTATTTCTATGGAGAGAGACAGGAGGACATAAAATCATTTACCGGTAGGGTATTTCAAGAAACGTAGTGAGTATTAATTTTAATTTCTTCTTGAATTTGCTGGTGTTTAAATTTACTGGTCGATGTGAAAAATTTACTGTTAGGAATAGGTCCCAAATTGGTAGGTAGAGTGAAGAGGAAGTGAGGGAAAGAGGAGGAAAAGGAAGACAAGTAGAGAAGAATGGAGAAATAGGCAAAATTATTTGATTTTCCCCGTTTCACCTTGTGCCTACTAGATGGCATTGCTAGTAGTTCAAATGATGCTGCTAACCCTCCTGCCCAGGTGGGTCCCATCATCATCATCATGTCTTCTCCACAATCCAATGGATCTGGAAATCCTCAATCTTCCTCCCTCAGTTCCTCAAATTGTGTTGTGTAGCGTGTGCTCTTCTACATAATAATAATAAATAAAAAAATTTATTTCTGTCAATAGACTGGCAAACAAGTTTCTGACAATGTCAACTTTACACTTAAAATCAAGTACAAAATAAGTACATCTAAAATACAAGGAGATTATTCCAGATAACGTGTTAACTTATTCTAAATGTACATTATCCTCTATTTATCGCTTATTCCAATATAATTTTAACACAATGTAATTTTAGATAAGCTAATATGTAATAAAATTAGTCTAAGTAACCCGAATTCATTATTACACTTCCTTGTTACATAAGTTACCTATTCTATTTAACTTATAGTTCATCCAGGGAATACAAGTATTTCTCTATTAAATATTTATTTTCATTATACAGTTGGCCTTGCTTATTGTAGCAACAGCTAGTTCTGAATAGAAGAGAAAATATTTCAATAATATCATATTTTATCATGTTTATTATTTGTATTTGTTTTCCTTTAAGAATTTTGAATAATATATTAAAACAGGATGCATTACTTATGGTATATTTTGCATATTTTCACTCTGTAATGAGGTACGGGATCATATTCTGGGGCAACTCTTCCCATAGGGATAAAATATTTAGATTACAAAAGCGGGCAATAAGAATAATATGCGGAAAGAAAAAGAGGGAATCTTGTAAACAGCTATTTGAAAAATTAAAAGTCCTCACTCTTACAGGGGAGTATATATACTCTGTTATGTGTTATGTAGTGAATAATATTGATAAATTTCAAACTAATTTTAGTGTACACGGACGTACTACCAGAAACATGAATGATCTACACAGACCAAATAACTCGTTAAAACTCTTTCAGAAGGGTGCTTATAGTACAGATATATAACAAGCTTCCAAACAACATTAAATTATTATGTATTCAAAGAAAGAGAAAACCTTTCAAAACAGCTGTCAAGGAATTTTTAATAACTCACACCTTCTACAATTTGAAGGAATATTTCCAGCTTGGATAAATTTGGCAGCTTACAGTTTCTGTAGGCCTATATTATTGTTATAACATGCATGTATTTTTTGATCTGACGTGTTCTATATCCTTGTGCCCCGCTCAACACAGGACGAGATATCTACATCTACATCTACATCTACATTTGGTGTTAAATTGTGCAAAAGTTGTTTCTGTGATAGTGTGACTGTTATCTTTATAAATAATAAACAGTGTAAGTGCTAAAAACATTAACTAATATGACGGACCCCTAACTGGGCATACAAAACAATGGTGAATCTGATATCTCAACATCCATAAAAGAAAGACCTTCAAATGAAAAATTGTCAACTACACAGTTTGTATTCATGAACAAAAGTAACATTAGAACTTACAGCAATCTAAAGGACTGGAACAGCAAAACTGTAAGTGGTTTATCAGCTATTAATAGTAAGTCAAATAACACTTTAATGCAGTCTGTTCCAACCAACGATACAGAAGCAAGGATTTCAAATCCTGACCCCTTCACGCAACAAGATTTGTCACTGGAAATGTCCTGTGATATTGAAACTAACCCTGAATGGCAACTTGTAAGCTGTAAGAAGTGTAAACTAAGTGAAAAGGAAATTAGGCTCACATCAACTATTGCTGCACCAGTGCCTGTGCATAATCAGTTCGATACACTTACGAACATAAATGACAATTCAATTCCTACAGAGGCTTCCTCGGCATCAGTGCCACTGAAACCTCCTCCTATTTTTATTCCAGACGTGGTAAAAGTGCCAGAACTATTAAGTTGCATTAAGCAAAAAGTTCCTGAATCAGATTTCTCATACAAAATGTGCAAAGATGAAGTTAAACTATTACCAAACTCTATAGAAGCTTATAGGTCATTAATCAAATTACTCAATGACAAAAAAGCTATGTATCACACGTACCAAATAAAACAAGAACGAGCTTTCAGGGTTGTCCTTCGCAATATTCACCATTCTGTAGATGTACCATCCATTATTTCGGAATTACAGGAATAAGGACATAGGGTACGCAATATTTACAACATTCGACACAGAGTTTCCAAGGAGCCATTGCCTCTATATTATGTTGACCTAGAACCCCAGGCTATTAATAAAGATATCTATAAAATTGACTCTTTGATGCATGCAAAAATTACATTTGAAGCGCCTTATAAAAAGAAGAATTTAGTCCAATGTATGCGATGCCAGATGTATGGGCACACAAGAAAGTACTGCAAGATGTGTAAAGTGTGCAAGATGTGTACTGCAAGATGTGTAAAGTGTGGAGATTACCATCTATCTGAAACATGTCGGAAGGATCGTTCTACTCCTGCAACATGTGCTCTTTGTTCAGGAAGTCACCCAGCCAATTACAAAGGATGCGCAATTTATCAGGATATTATAAGTAGGAGATATCCGACTAGGCCCTTGAGACCAGTAATTTCCCCTTCATCCAGTCAACCAAAGCCAAATGCTGCAGATTTTCCGCCTTTGCATTCTTCCTCACATCCTCCGTTTTCTTCCTCCTATAATTATGCCCAAGCAGTCAAACATAATGAAATTGATATTGCAACCATTATTCAGCAAGCTGAACAAATAGGATCACTACTTAACCTGCTCTCTGTCATTGTGTCCAAAATCAAATAATTATGGCGTGCATATGTAACATAGCTCTCTGGAATGCTAATGGTCTACTTCAACATCGACAAGAAGTAATATTGTTCCTACATGTTAACAGATAGACGTAATGTTAATTTCAGAATCACACTTTACATAAAAGCTACTTAAATATACCAGGTTATACTGTTTATAATATGCAGCATCCTGATGGAACTGCCCATGGTGGAACAGCAGTTATTGTCCATAATAAAATTAAACATCATTGCCTACCTGATTATAAGACAGAGCATGTACAAGGTACATCTATTATGCTAACAGAAGCATGGGGTCAATTAGCACTTACGGCTGTTTATTGCCCACCTAAACATAAGATAACGCAGCAAGATTTTTCTACATTTATTAAATCTATTGGAATGAGATTTATAGTGGGTGGAGACTATAACGCAAAACATCAATATTGGGGTTCTCGTCTTAATACAACAAGAGGTTCAGAACTTTATAAAACAACTACTGGTCTACTGGAGAACCAACTTATTGGCCCACTGATAAAAATAAAATTCCAGATCTCTTGGATTTTTTTCTAATCAAAGGAGTGCCATTAGAAAAAATGGAAATAAAAAGTAATTATGATTTAAACTCAGATCATTCTCCTGTATTAATGACTCTGGCCTCTTCTGTTATTGAATATTGTCCACCTCCAAATCTGTATAATAATTTCACTGACTGGAAATATTTTAAAGACAGAGTAAAGAAAAATTATCACCGCATATGCCTCTTCAAAATGCACAGAAATCGACGAAGCCATTGAGCATCTAACAACTAGCCTACTATACAGCAAGCTGCAAGGGATTTGACACCTCCTACTAGTAACAAACGACAAAATAAATATCCACTTAACATCATGGAAAAAATTGAAGAATGAAGAAGGTTACGACATATATGGCAATGCTCAAGACAACCCGAGGATAGATGTGCATTTAACAGAGCTTCCCGGCAATTGAAAAGTCAATTACAGTCTTACTGAAATGAATCCTTCACCCAATACTTCCAATCATTAAGCCCGAATGTGGAATCAAACTATTCACTTTGGAAAGCAACAAGAAGACTACAGCGACCAAAATCTTACATCCCACCCATCAGGAACAGTGACAACACCTGGGCTCGCAGTGGGAAGGAAAAAGCAGAACGGTTTGCAGAACATCTAGCAACGGTTTTTGAACCTTCTACTCAAAAGAGCTCTTCGGAGGACGATATTATTAAGTATTTGTCTGCTCCACTTCAATTATCACCCCCTATTAAACCTTCCTCTTCAAGTGAAGTTAAAAGGACAATAAAGATTCATATTAATCCTGCAAAAAGTCCAGGTTACGACCTAATTACTGGTAGAATCCTACAAGAATTACCGAAGAAAGGATATGCATTTATTACATCAATTTTTAATGCTATTCTCCGATGTAGCCATTTTCCAAATCAATGGAAGATAGCACAGATAATTACTATTCTTAAACCTGGTAAACCACCCACAGAAGCAGCATCCTATCGTCCGATTAGTCTCTTGCCTGTACTCTCTAAAGTGTTTGAAAAATTGCTCTTGCAACGACTAAAACCATTGCTCTCTGAAATAATTCCTGACTTTCAATTTGGTTTCTGAGAATGCCATTCTACTGTTGAACAAACCCATTGCATTGTTAATATTGTACAACAGGATTTCGAATCAAGTCGTTACTGTACTGCAGCTTTCCTGGATATTCAACAAGCATTTGATAAAGTCTGGCATATGGGCCTTCTGTACAAAATAAAACTGAAACTTCCTCATCCTTATTATCTGCTGCTTACATCATACCTAAGTGATCGATATTTTCAAGTGAAAGTAAAAGACGAACTCTCCATATTCCATCCCATAAAGTCAGGTGTCCCACAGGGTAGTGTTTTGGGACCAGTTCTGTATCTTCTACAACAGAAAATACCGTTCTGCAACATTTGCAGATGATACTGCTATTCTTGCTTCAAATGAAAATCCTACTTTAGCCTCAGAATATTTACAAAATCATTTAGATTTATTACAACGCTGGCTAAATCAATGGTTCATTCAGGTAAATAGTTCAAAATCTCGACATATGACTTTTTCTTTACGCTGAGAAAAATGCCCAAGAATACAAATAAATAACGAAGAAATTCCAGTTGTAGAGCATGTAAAATACCTTGGTTTTCATTTAGATGTACATCTAACCTGGAGACATCACATTATTACAAAAAGCAAAGAAGCCAAACTAAAGTTTCAACAATTGTACTGGTTATTATGGACTTCAGCTTTGGGGCACTACCAGCAATTCCAATATTGACATCTTAAGAAGATTTGAATCCAAATCTCTTCGCCGACTTGCTAACGCACCGTGGTATGTTTCCAATGCTACATTACACCACGACCTGGACATCCCTACTATTAAAGAAGAAATCCCTTGTACAGCATTCGATACCAGCAACGCCTAAACAATCATCCCAATTCCCTAGCCATCAATCTATTGGACAATAGTTCCTCAATCAACCGTTTACATCGACATAAGATATTAGACTTGGCATTCCAATTCAGTGACTCACATTAAAGAGTTGTTTTTACAGCTCTCACATCATTACTGTGTCATTTATACCATTTACTGAATGTTCATATTTGAACAGATTGTAAATCTGCAGAAAAAAAAAAATCTTAACTGTGATTTGAAGTTTGCCTTGGCTGTAGTTTTGATTTCTGCTGGTAGCTTATTGTATAATATGGTTCCCATTACATTTACATCCTTAATTTGCTTATTGCATGTATATCTATGGTAATTCAGATGGCCTCTTGTACTATATTCATGGATTTCACTATTTTTTTTTACTGAATTACTGTTTTTTATATACAATATTGCCCAATAAACGTACAATGAGTAAACTGTTAACATATTTAGTTCCTTAAATGCAATTCTACAGGATTCCTTACATTTCATATTACTGATGATTCTAACACATTTCTTCTGTAGTATCATTAACTTGACTCATGTGCACCTTTGCAGCACACCCCCAAACCTCAATACCATAAAAGAGATGAGGGTAGATCACACCATAATACATCATTTTTAACTCTCCCTTTCCTAACATATTTTTAATGTATCTCAATATAGCCCATAAATTGATTACTAATTTTGGCTGATGTCCATGTCTATAGGCTTTGCCCATGTTGGCCTACTATCTACCCATATTCCTAAAAACTTGTGGATGTCAACTTTCTTACAGTTTTTGTTCTCGATCACAAGTGTATCTTAATGATTTTCTTTATTTACGTAATCATGCATTATCATTTTTGTTTTATCCTTATTACTAAAGCCCGGATTTTCATGCACTATCAAACTTAAAAATATGCATGCATTCATGCACTATCGTATCTCCAAATATGCACAATGAAGGGCGAAACATGCAGTATCAAAAATCCGCACTGTACTGCAATATATTTCAATTTCTCTTAAAACAATATATGAATTTTTCCAAATTCTCCTCACTTTAACTCGTGCATTTATCAGTTAGGACATTCTTGAAAGCAGAAAAGGATCTTTCTACTTCACAAGAAGTAACAGGGAAGAAGTTTAGTTAAGGAACAGTTAAGGGAAGAAGGGTGAGATCGAATTCCATGTATTTCCATACAATACGTCCTTCACTGTTTTCAGAAGTTTAAGATCAGGTTTTTGAACTAAGTACCTTCTTAAGTTTTTCCCCGTCACACCCATTTTTCCACAACACGATTATAAATTTAATTATTCAACGTCTTCAACAATGGCTAGTGACTAAAGGCGCAATTCCACTGAAGCAACACTGAACGACATGTGGCATGCTACTTGTATCCTAGTGTTGCCTGATTGTAGGCGTGCGACAATGTGCCACAAAAATTCCATATGCCGCATGTGGCATTTGTCTCCCCATGTCGAATGCGCTTTGTCGCCTATGCGTGTAGCATGGGACTAAAACGATTCAACTGAAGCAACTTCAGTCTGGTGCAACATGTCTTTAAAGGCGCAATTCCACTGAGGCAACACTGAACGACATGTGGCATGCTACTTGTATCCTAGTGTTGCCTGATTGTAGGCGTGCGACAATGTGCCACAAAAATTCCATATGCCGCATGCGGCATTTGTCTCCCCATGTCGAATGCGCTTTGTCGCCTATGCGTGTAGCATGGGACTAAAACGATTCAACTGAAGCAACTTTAGTCTGGTGCAACATGTCTTTAAAGGCGCAATTCCACTGAGGCAACACTGAACGACATGTGGCATGCTACTTGTATCCTAGTGTTGCCTGATTGTAGGCGTGCGACAATGTGCCACAAAAATTCCATATGCCGCATGCGGCATTTGTCTCCCCATGTCGAATGCGCTTTGTCGCCTATGCGTGTAGCATGGGACTAAAACGATTCAACTGAAGCAACTTCAGTCTGGTGCAACATGTCTTTAATAATACCATATACAATACCCATATTTATATACAACACCATTCAAATGTCTGAATAGCTGTCAAATTATTGGCAGACACTATTTAATAAATTACCAATAATTTATCAAAATTTACCTCTAAATTCCTTTAAGATAAGAGCACATGACTGGTTGGCCAGGAATCCATCAAGAGGGACTTTTGGTATAATTGATTTTAGTTACTCCACTCTTGAGAATCGTATCAGAGAATTGGCATATTCAAACCCCATTTTGAAACATAGATGAATTTTTTTATAGTAATATAACGTAACAATGTAATCCTAATATTGTCTTATTTCTATTTAACATCAATCAGACTGGACTATAATCCATATATTTTTATTTTTTTAAATTATTTTTTTATTTTTTATATTATTGTGTCTTGAGAATGTGCTAACTTGGTCTATTGACAGGTTATGTAATGATTGTAAAAATGTAAGATTCATGGCGTAATACTTAGCTTGCTGTCACTTTGCATAGTTTACTTTACCTGACTTTGTCTATCGGGGGAGGGGGGCTCCTGTTTCCCCTGCAATACATCATTCTACCAGTGTTCATTCATCATGATATAACCATTGGTTGCAATAAAGGAATTATTATTTTTCAAGCCTAATTCCGAATGTATATATCTAACAACTACTTTCATTGCTGCTTCCCATTTCAATTGAATTACTGTATTGGCAATTATTGGGATTTGAAGGAAAAAAATTATTAAGTTTTAAAACTTCAAGGAGACCCGATATACAGTACTATAGTAGTTATTTTCTTTCTCCTCCTTTATGCTGACATGGTTGTGATTTAAATGCTCTGCTCTATGAAGACTCTTGTTTGTTTGTTTTCATAGCTTGTTTATGCAGGTTATGGGAGTTTTCTTCACCATCGTCCGAATAATTACTGCATTAATTATCAATATATTTAATGTTCGGAATTATTGACTAAAGCGAGTGTCCCCGGTCACAGTACTAGATAAGATGGTCATGATTCACTACAGAATGCAAAATGGAAAATTAGTATCAGTATGATCACTATACTTACATAAGTATCCAGGGTTTATGGGCGCCACCAAATTGCAGTTCTGTATCTTGTTGAATCCACCTAGAGTTACCTGAGTGCTGCGGCCGTACGAGTCATGATTCTCTTAATCTCAGGGTAGAATTATGGTACCTATTCTATTAAATAATTGTTGATAATTATTTAACATGTTTATTGGAGTCAGCGAGTTGAACATACATTTCTGTTTATACATACACCATCACACACACCCATATTCCATGCAATAATCCTTATCACACGTCTATATCCTGATTATACATCCTAATCGTCACAACTGTTTTATCACACACGGTGAATTAAAATCGGACTGAATACTTTGGTACTTTCCCACTGACTTATTACTTATTCTCGCCGCTATAAACTGACTACTATTGTGTATACATACAGACAAACTTTACTCTCCAATTTAACTCGACTAACTATATCAGTGTTTCCATTCAGACTCTCTTACTCTCCAACTTCCATCTTCACACCTTACTGCCTACAAATATTAATTAACATATTTCTATTTTCTGATTGGTTCAAATCATACTCCCACTATTATTCCTATCTTTCTTATTGGCTAGTTAATGTTAACCTGTTATTGCAAAATATAAAGGTTATTCCTCCTCAAGTCCCGTTAGCTTCCACTGCAAGACAGATGACAATAGGCTATGGAATGGGTAATCCTCTTCTCGGAAATCCCACTCGCAAACACAGTTGTAAATACTACTTCTGACATGCTTTTGTGCCGATCTATTGAAATACTTTCTTGGTTAAATTGTTTTTTTTTATGGCTAACTTCCGTCTCTTGTACTGTTGGACTTTTTGTCCTTAATGCAAGACTGTCTCATCTTTACTATCCTCCCAATATTAATATAAACATAATTAACATTGTTTTCTGAATTTATATGTGCTTATATAGCCTAGCAGGGTTCAGGCCAGGATATTCAACCACCGACCACTTACAGACAATAGCCCAACTTATTGAAAAAACAGAGGAATACAGCCAGACAATATACTTAGCCTTCATAGACTTCCAAAAGGCATTCGATACAGTAGAACATGCACCATTACTAACAGCTCTGAGGAAACAGGGAATAGAAGAAAAATACATAAGAATACTTGCCAAACTGTACCTACAAACCACCGCTAGAATACAGATGGACAAGTTGGGAAGGGAGTTCCAGCTACAAAGAGGAGTAAGACAAGGGGATACAATTTCTCCCAAACTTTTCATCTGTATACTCGAAGAGATTTTTAGGAACATCCAAGGGGAATACGGAATCAACATTGATGGTGCGAAGATATCTAATTTACGCTTCGCAGACGATATAGTTCTCATGGCAAACACAGCAGAAGAATTGCAGGCCTTCATGACAGAAGTGAACGAGCTAAGTAACAAAGTAGGACTACAAATGAATGCAAAAAAGACCAAATTAATGACAAACGGCGAAGAGAAAGCCATCTCAATTACGCAACCCGAAACATTGGAATACGTACAAGAGATAGTTTATCTGGGACAAACAATCTCCTTCCAGAAAAGCATGCCCAAGGAAATTACAAGAAGAATATCTACAGCATGGTCAAAGTTCTGGGCGTTAAGATTCATACTGTTAGACAAATCTTTCAATATCAACATTAAAAGACACATTATGAACACCTGCATACTACCCACGCTGATATATGGCTCACAAACTTGGAGCACAACTAAGAAAGATAGAAAATCAATCCAAACGTGCCAAAATAGAATGGAAAGGAAAATGCTGGGCATCACATGGAGAGACAGAATAAGGAACGACGTAATACGACAAAGAACACAAATAACAGATGCAGGAAACGACAGCAGGTACCTAAAATGGAGATGGGCCGGACACATAATGAGACAAGACCCTGCTCGCTGGACTCACAGAATAACTTCATGGGAACCAAGGACGGGAAAACGGAAAGTAGGAAGACAGAGGACACGATGGTCGGATGAACTAAGGACAACTTTCGGCAACAGATGGACCACCACAGCTAAAGACAGAGGAAAATGGCAACTTCTAGTTAAGACAGCAATCCAAAACAACAACACAGGATGAAGACAGTAAATAGCAAGGAGCAGGAAAGCAGTGCACGACTGAAAAGCGAAGACCTAAACCCACAGTGTATAGTGCTAGAATTATATATAGGACAACAAAAATGATAGACTACATATCGGACCATAAATGATAGACTATAGGCATAAGTAATAATAGGAAGATCCTTCCCGGGATTGCGACACAAGCCACCTCTCCCAGGAGAGAGGCCCGTGCCCCTCGGGGACATTATGGGCTAATACTAATACTAATACTATATAGCGTACAAATGAAACCCGGTATATAAATTCCTTATAAGGTGCAAGCAGCCCCTGTCGCATGCTACATGTCGCACCGATCCGCTGGCTGTCGGATAGCGACGACACTGTTCGACATGAGGAATTCTGTCGAAGGGCGACAAAGGCATCCTGGCGACAACAGTCAACTTGTAGCATGCGGCAAGGAGACTTGTCGTTTGTCGCTTCATGTTGCTGCAATTGAATTACTCTGTGTAGCATGCGGCATTGACGCATGCTACATGTTGCCCAAATGTTGCCTCAGTGGAATTGCAGCTTAATAATACCATATACAATACCCATATTTATATACAACACCATTAAAATGTCTGAATAGCTGTCAAATTATTGGCAGACACTATTTAATGAATTACCAATAATTTATCAAAATTTACCTGTAAATTCCTTTAAGATAAGAGCACATGACTGGTTGGCCAGGAATCCATCAAGAGGGACTTTTGGTATAATTGATTTTAGTTACTCCACTCTTGAGAATCGTATCAGAGAATTGGCATATTCAAACCCCATTTTGAAACATAGATGAATTTTTTTATAGTAATATAACGTAACAATGTAATCCTAATATTGTCTTATTTCTATTTAACATCAATCAGACTGGACTATAATCCATATATTTTTATTTTTTTAAATTATTTTTTTATTTTTTATATTATTGTGTCTTGAGAATGTGCTAACTTGGTCTATTGACAGGTTATGTAATGATTGTAAAAATGTAAGATTCATGGCGTAATACTTAGCTTGCTGTCACTTTGCATAGTTTACTTTACCTGACTTTGTCTATCGGGGGAGGGGGGCTCCTGTTTCCCCTGCAATACATCATTCTACCAGTGTTCATTCATCATGATATAACCATTGGTTGCAATAAAGGAATTATTATTTTTCAAGCCTAATTCCGAATGTATATATCTAACAACTACTTTCATTGCTGCTTCCCATTTCAATTGAATTACTGTATTGGCAATTATTGGGATTTGAAGGAAAAAAATTATTAAGTTTTAAAACTTCAAGGAGACCCGATATACAGTACTATAGTAGTTATTTTCTTTCTCCTCCTTTATGCTGACATGGTTGTGATTTAAATGCTCTGCTCTATGAAGACTCTTGTTTGTTTGTTTTCATAGCTTGTTTATGCAGGTTATGGGAGTTTTCTTCACCATCGTCCGAATAATTACTGCATTAATTATCAATATATTTAATGTTCGGAATTATTGACTAAAGCGAGTGTCCCCGGTCACAGTACTAGATAAGATGGTCATGATTCACTACAGAATGCAAAATGGAAAATTAGTATCAGTATGATCACTATACTTACATAAGTATCCAGGGTTTATGGGCGCCACCAAATTGCAGTTCTGTATCTTGTTGAATCCACCTAGAGTTACCTGAGTGCTGCGGCCGTACGAGTCATGATTCTCTTAATCTCAGGGTAGAATTATGGTACCTATTCTATTAAATAATTGTTGATAATTATTTAACATGTTTATTGGAGTCAGCGAGTTGAACATACATTTCTGTTTATACATACACCATCACACACACCCATATTCCATGCAATAATCCTTATCACACGTCTATATCCTGATTATACATCCTAATCGTCACAACTGTTTTATCACACACGGTGAATTAAAATCGGACTGAATACTTTGGTACTTTCCCACTGACTTATTACTTATTCTCGCCGCTATAAACTGACTACTATTGTGTATACATACAGACAAACTTTACTCTCCAATTTAACTCGACTAACTATATCAGTGTTTCCATTCAGACTCTCTTACTCTCCAACTTCCATCTTCACACCTTACTGCCTACAAATATTAATTAACATATTTCTATTTTCTGATTGGTTCAAATCATACTCCCACTATTATTCCTATCTTTCTTATTGGCTAGTTAATGTTAACCTGTTATTGCAAAATATAAAGGTTATTCCTCCTCAAGTCCCGTTAGCTTCCACTGCAAGACAGATGACAATAGGCTATGGAATGGGTAATCCTCTTCTCGGAAATCCCACTCGCAAACACAGTTGTAAATACTACTTCTGACATGCTTTTGTGCCGATCTATTGAAATACTTTCTTGGTTAAATTGTTTTTTTTTATGGCTAACTTCCGTCTCTTGTACTGTTGGACTTTTTGTCCTTAATGCAAGACTGTCTCATCTTTACTATCCTCCCAATATTAATATAAACATAATTAACATTGTTTTCTGAATTTATATGTGCTTATATAGCCTAGCAGGGTTCAGGCCAGGATATTCAACCACCGACCACTTACAGACAATAGCCCAACTTATTGAAAAAACAGAGGAATACAGCCAGACAATATACTTAGCCTTCATAGACTTCCAAAAGGCATTCGATACAGTAGAACATGCACCATTACTAACAGCTCTGAGGAAACAGGGAATAGAAGAAAAATACATAAGAATACTTGCCAAACTGTACCTACAAACCACCGCTAGAATACAGATGGACAAGTTGGGAAGGGAGTTCCAGCTACAAAGAGGAGTAAGACAAGGGGATACAATTTCTCCCAAACTTTTCATCTGTATACTCGAAGAGATTTTTAGGAACATCCAAGGGGAATACGGAATCAACATTGATGGTGCGAAGATATCTAATTTACGCTTCGCAGACGATATAGTTCTCATGGCAAACACAGCAGAAGAATTGCAGGCCTTCATGACAGAAGTGAACGAGCTAAGTAACAAAGTAGGACTACAAATGAATGCAAAAAAGACCAAATTAATGACAAACGGCGAAGAGAAAGCCATCTCAATTACGCAACCCGAAACATTGGAATACGTACAAGAGATAGTTTATCTGGGACAAACAATCTCCTTCCAGAAAAGCATGCCCAAGGAAATTACAAGAAGAATATCTACAGCATGGTCAAAGTTCTGGGCGTTAAGATTCATACTGTTAGACAAATCTTTCAATATCAACATTAAAAGACACATTATGAACACCTGCATACTACCCACGCTGATATATGGCTCACAAACTTGGAGCACAACTAAGAAAGATAGAAAATCAATCCAAACGTGCCAAAATAGAATGGAAAGGAAAATGCTGGGCATCACATGGAGAGACAGAATAAGGAACGACGTAATACGACAAAGAACACAAATAACAGATGCAGGAAACGACAGCAGGTACCTAAAATGGAGATGGGCCGGACACATAATGAGACAAGACCCTGCTCGCTGGACTCACAGAATAACTTCATGGGAACCAAGGACGGGAAAACGGAAAGTAGGAAGACAGAGGACACGATGGTCGGATGAACTAAGGACAACTTTCGGCAACAGATGGACCACCACAGCTAAAGACAGAGGAAAATGGCAACTTCTAGTTAAGACAGCAATCCAAAACAACAACACAGGATGAAGACAGTAAATAGCAAGGAGCAGGAAAGCAGTGCACGACTGAAAAGCGAAGACCTAAACCCACAGTGTATAGTGCTAGAATTATATATAGGACAACAAAAATGATAGACTACATATCGGACCATAAATGATAGACTATAGGCATAAGTAATAATAGGAAGATCCTTCCCGGGATTGCGACACAAGCCACCTCTCCCAGGAGAGAGGCCCGTGCCCCTCGGGGACATTATGGGCTAATACTAATACTAATACTATATAGCGTACAAATGAAACCCGGTATATAAATTCCTTATAAGGTGCAAGCAGCCCCTGTCGCATGCTACATGTCGCACCGATCCGCTGGCTGTCGGATAGCGACGACACTGTTCGACATGAGGAATTTTGTCGAAGGGCGACAAAGGCATCCTGGCGACAACAGTCAACTTGTAGCATGCGGCAAGGAGACTTGTCGTTTGTCGCTTCGTGTTGCTGCAATTGAATTACTCTGTGTAGCATGCGGCATTGACGCATGCTACATGTTGCCCAAATGTTGCCTCAGTGGAATTGCAGCTTAATAATACCATATACAATACCCATATTTATATACAACACCATTAAAATGTCTGAATAGCTGTCAAATTATTGGCAGACACTATTTAATGAATTACCAATAATTTATCAAAATTTACCTGTAAATTCCTTTAAGATAAGAGCACATGACTGGTTGGCCAGGAATCCATCAAGAGGGACTTTTGGTATAATTGATTTTAGTTACTCCACTCTTGAGAATCGTATCAGAGAATTGGCATATTCAAACCCCATTTTGTAACATAGATGAATTTTTTAATAGTAATATAACGTAACAATGTAATCCTAATATTGTCTTATTTCTATTTAACATCAATTAGACTGGACTATAATCCTTATATTTTTATTTTTTTTAAATTATTTTTTTATTTTCTATATTATTGTGTCTTGAGAATGCGCTAACTTGGTCTATTGACAGGTTATGTAATAATTGTAAAAATGTAAGATTCTTATGTCGTAATACTTAGCTTGCTGTCACTTTGCATAGTTTACTTTACCTGACTTTGTCTATCGGGGGAGGGGGGCTCCTGTTTCCTCTGGAATACATCATTCTACCAGTGCTCATTCATCAACCATTGGTTGCAATAAAGGAATTATTATTTTTCAAGCCTAATTTCGAATGTATATATGTAACAACTGAAGAGTCCACTGCAAAAGGGGGGAATGTCAAAATTTTGTGAAAACTGAGATAAATGTGTATTATGATAGACCAAATGGAGTAGAGTAACATAGCCTTAAATGCATTACAAAAAAGATGATAGTCTCTCACAGACAGAAGTTTAAAGTTTTGACTCCTACACAAGAAGGGGGAATGTCATAGGAAAACAGAGGAAGAAAGGGGAATGTCATGTGTTTGCTGCATTGCATTAGGCAACATTAATGTTGGTATCACTGCAGTAAGTGGCCATTCATTGTTGTGGCTTCAATGATTAATGCCGACTTTTTCTTTGTCATAATATAGTAATTAATAACATGGCACTCATTAACCAAAGATATCCAGCTCAATTGCCAGAACACTGAATAGCAGTATTTGAGAGTGCTCGCATGAAGCCATCTCCTTACCATGTCATACATGTAGATCAAGCTATGCTAAGGAACTGGACATTGTACTTGACTCCGATGTTCATCAAGACCTGTCCGATGGCAACAAGACCTATTGCTGAAATTGTCTTTCCATTCAACCATCCTCGTCTGGTGGAGCACAGATCTTCATGGAATGGACTATGGGAAACTTTAGTCATGGTTCCCATTAACAGCCCACTGACACAAGAGAAGAATATTCAACTACAGAGTGGAGAGTTTGTGCTGCCTGATAAGCTTTATCACTTTACTGCACTTAAATTTTAGTGATTCCATGAACAGCTCATAAGCAGTGATAACATTACTTACAGCATTTATGTTTCAGATTTGTTACAAATTTCATGGGAAAAGTTCAGTGATTTGCAACAACTAAAGTAGTTCTGTAGTCCAGAAGCAAGAGAATATTACAATGCACTATCTCATAGGAAGAAGCCTGAGAAATGAACATACTGTAGAAGTTCAGTTACCTGACATTCCCCCTTTTTGTAATTTATTTTTGTACATCAGTTAACAAAGAAATTATTTTGATAATGAAGACGAAGTATGAAGTGCTTCATTTTGTTAAGAATCAATAAAGAAATGTGTGTTCACTTATGTGAAAAAAAATGAACCACTTCTTTTTGTTTAATATAGTGTGGTATGGTTTTAAAGTTTAAAATTCATTTTACGCAAAACGAAAAAAAAAGTGACATTCCCCCTTTTGCAGTGGACTCTTCAACTACTTTCATTGCTGCTTCCCATTTCAATTGAACTACTGTATTGGCAATTATTGGGATTTGAAGGAAAAAAATTATTAAGTTTTAAAACTTCAAGGAGACCCGATAGTTATTTTCTTTCTCCTCCTTTATGCAGACGTGGCTGTGATTTAAATGCTCTGCTCTATGAAGACCCTTGTTTGTTTGTTTTCATAGCTTGTTTATGCAGGTGCAAGCAGCCCATGTCGCATGCTACATGTCGCACTTTTTTCCGCTGGCTGTCGGATAGCGACGACACTGTTCGACACGAGGAATTTTGTCGAAGGGCGACAAAGGTGTCCTGGCGACAACAGTCAACTTGTAGCATGCGGCAAGGAGACTTGTCGTTTGTCGCTTCGTGTTGCTGCAATTGAATTACTCTGTGTAGCATGCGGCATTGACGCATGCTACATGTAGCCCAAATGTTGCCTCAGTGGAATTGCAGCTTAACACATTCAAGCAGTGAACATTCTGTTTAGCAGTTTTCTTTCAACGGAAGGTGGTGGGGGCAGCGAGTCGGCATTTTCTTTTGTAGCCATGTGTATTATATTACTGTTTATTTAGGGTAAACAGTAGTTTGCACTCTCAAATTCATGCAGGTGAAAACTCTGTTGCCAAGGCAATCAAAATATAACAATGGTAATACAATACAACATTTTTACGTTTCTTTGAAAAGCCGAGATTTTATGGAGGCACATTCATAATATGCACAGTTATGCATGGTAAGTTGATATTATGCACTAAAACTAGAAAATGAGGGTTTATATGCATTAAAAACGTCTGAATATGTTACATTAAACCAAAAAAATCCAAAACATGCATTATGCATGGATTTTGCCATAAAAAGGCCGAAATATGCAAACATGCACGGAAAAAATATGGTTATTTCGAATCCGTAAGTCATGTAATGAATAACTACAAAGTTTGAGAAGTGTAACCAAAGTATATAAAAACATGCATTTGCATGGAAATCCGGGCTCTACTTATTACATACAAGGTTGTTGGATCTAAAATATTCTAATATTTTGTTAGTGCTTAGAACCATTTCTCCCATTAAGGATAATTTGTTGTCTCCCCAGAAGTTTACTGTAGTGTCTTCCGCATACGATGTTATATATGAATTCCCTGGCTGTTTTATATCATTAACATAAATCAAAAACATCAGGGGACCCAGAACTGACCCTTGGTGAACCCCGTATCTCACTATTCCATGCATTGATCTTACTTTTTTCAGATTGTTATCGTATTATGCGTCAATTTCTGTTACCTGTTTTCTACATTCAAGGTATGATTTACAAATTGCATGAGCTACTTCCCTTATTCCATATGCTTCTAATTTGTCTAATAATCGTTCATGCTTGACACTGTCAAACGCTTTTGACAGATCAAAAAATAGTGTTCCCACTTTTTAGATAGATTTCAAAGAAAAATCTACCTATTTCAATCGATACCATGTTATGATTTTCGAAAAATTCTCTCATATCTTTACGTTTCATGCTTCCCTAAGTACGAAACCACCGCCTGTTCAAAAATTTTTTGGGGGATATTTATAGGCCCTACTGTATTTTTATAGGTCCAATAGTTCGGACAAGTTCGTTAATGAGCAAAATTGGCCCAAGGGGATGGTCGGGGGAGGGGGTTGAAATTTTGAAAATGTATATCTCGGTCTCTATGAAGTATAGAGGGAAACTTTGTTTGAATAAATTAGAGTACTCCCTATGAAGTTCACAGTGATACCAACGATTCGGGGCTTCGAGTGAGGGTGGGGGGATGAAAATTCGAAATTTTTGAAACCACGTCTTGTGGGGTATCGTTGAAAAGCTCTTGATGAGTACTCTATAAATCAATAACTAGTTTCCTGATAGCTCTCGAATGTGACGCGAGATTTTAATGTTTGAAAATAATAACACAAAGAATTTATATTATAATTTTGTCTTGTTTAGCGGCTTTGCTAATTTTATTCATTGCTGATCCTGCGCACGGCCTCCCAGAATATTATATCCTATTCTTGTTGTCAAAACAAATGATTGTAGGCTCTTCCTCTTTACCGAATTCAGTTATTACTGTGGGTTTGCCATGTCAAGGCTAAAAAAGAAGAGTGCTGCGCAGCGATAATAAATTAAACCAAAAGCACTTTGATATCTACCTCAGCCTGTATACCTGCCTAAAGGGATTTTTTGTTTTGTTCTACCAGACTTACAACTTGATGAATGAATTCAATAACTGCGGTTTTAGTTGAGAAGCCCTTCCTAAAACCATGTTGAAATTTGTTAAGCACATTTTCTTTGTTGAGAAAATCTAATAATCTAACTAGTAGAACTCTTTCATACATTTGCCCTATCACTGATGTCAGAGTTATTGACCTATAATTATTTATATCATGCTTATCCCCTTTCTTGTATACAGGCCTTACAATATTTATCTTCAAGCATTCTGGGAAAATACCTTTCTGAATTGATAAATTGATTAGGTATTCCAATGGTTTAGCAATCTCATCCTTACAGTATTTAACTATTTTTGGACTAATTTCATCCCAGCCTGAGGTAGTTTTACAAGGCAAAATACCTATTATTTTAGTGATTTCATCTATGCTTTCATGTATTTTGTCGACGTTACAATTTTTTAATTAAGGTTGCTAGTATTTCCCTTGATGGGGTGCGCTACATTTAAGTAATAATTGTTTATATGGGTGATTCTTCAAATACGGGAAAATTTGGAGTGTGTGAAATCAAAATTTTTTACTTTGTTTAAAAAATCTCAAAAAAATCACAAAAATACTTCAGGGGTTACTTGATTATAATATGACACCAGCAGAGCTTAAATGTTTATATTTTTATTTATTTTAATTTCTTTATTTTTTTAAAGCCATGTGGATGACATCCGTGTACATGTGGATGGCAGAAGGCCACATTAATCACTAACTTTGGCAACAATCTGCTTTTCTTTATGTGATTTCATATTTTTCTCAGCATACTTCAGTTGATTTTGCATCAAATTTGCAAATTTGTGTGCATACTCCGGAATTAATGTAATTTTAACGAGACTGGTGTGTTTATGGTTTTGGGGGAGGGGGGAATCAAGCAGAAATTCATTTAATCAGTTTTAAGATCATAAGTACAGGTCACAGACACCGCAAACACAATAGTATCCTACATTTATCATCTACATGACTTGAGAGTCATCCACATACCCCTTCATGAGACATGTGGATGACCCAAAAATCAGGCATGTGGATGACAAAAAAGGAGTTTAAGTGGTCTCAGCAAGCCATTTCTAAACCTCTGTAGGCTCAACTTCAGTCAGGTACTTTGAATTGGAAGGTTTATCATAGTGCATAATCAAAATTAATTAATATTCACTTTCTGCCTACTTTCTAGAAGCCATGTTAATGACGTTTTCCTTGAAAATGATACAAAGTCCTTTGTTAATCCCAAACTGTTTGTAAGCAAGCAAAATTCAACCTTACAATTCAACCACAAGCTGCCCTGTTGGCTTTCTAACACTGTTGCCAGTTTTACAAATTCCTCATTTCTGCAGAAAAAATTCCATTCTTTTCAGCCATGTGGATGACCAAAAACCCTTGGGACAATCTTTATATTCATTAGGTGGGGTGACAATTTTATTTCATTTTATTTTTTAGGGGTTAATATTCTTCACCCATTCATACTCATTGACAGGAAAAAAGTTGAAAAGGAAATAACATTTTGTTTTGTGGAAAAATGCATTAGAATATACAAAACCGAGGTTTGGGACAGGGCAAGTGGATGTCATTTCATTGAATTAAATTCGATTTTGGAATATCAGAATTTAAAGATGGTGACATTTCAAACTGATAGTTGTAGTATGGAAGTAGTAGAAACAAACTTTTATTTTTATTTTTTTTTAAAGTTGAATTTGAAGGGAAATATCACTCCGGAACGCAAATTTTCCCGTATTTGAAGAATCACCCATATACTCACAGATTTTCCCTGGATCTTTCTCCAATTCTCCATTTATTTTTATTTGCATATTTTCCATACCCTCTTAATTTTTTTACTTTGGTTCACAATTCCCCAGTGTTTTGGAAGTATTTTTGGAGTTTTGGATTCTTTTGCTTATAAAATTCCTGCCTATTTACTTTCAATTGCTCTAGATACTCCTGTCTATACCTCCTATATCTCATTCTGAATATCTCCAAGAAAGTAGATTTATATAAGTTAGTATAAAACAATCCTTAGCTTTTCCCCTTAACTCAGTGATATATTGGGAATTTTGACTTTAATATTACCTATCTTTTCCTTCTTCGTTATTTTAGGACAAGCCTTATCATAATACATTTTAAAAACTTTAAAAAACCTATCCCATTTACCAACAATATTATCAGAATTGTAAACGTCCTCCCAGTTTTCTTGTTTTAACATGTTAGCCAATGCTCTCAGATTGCCTTCATTTAGTTTTCTAAATATTTTAGTAATATTCTTGTTCGTTTCCTCACAATTGATACTTAGCCTATATCAAGATACTGTGCATTATGGTCTGAAATACATGATTCAATTATACCGGCATCTAATATTTTGGCTTTCATATTGGTCGCTATGTGGTCAATATTAGTAGCAGTGTTCAAAGTAACTCTTGTGGGTTCATAAATAGTCTCCACTATAGGGCATGTCCATGGTAACTCACATTACAAATTGACTTATTTTTACTTGTTAACTTAAACTCTTATTAAATAATTTCCAGAAAATACCTAAGCAGCCAAAAATGCATGAGTGAAACCTCTAATAAATGGAGCACATGTTGCATTCTTTGTGTAAATTCTGGATCACAAATGCAAAGATTATAATGCCGATGATAATTTTTTACTAAGGAAATCAATGTGTTTCTGCCAAGTGAGATTTTGATCTACCAAGACTCCAAGAAATTTTGTTGAGTTTGACATAGGGATGCTTAGGCCTTCCCAATTTTCTTCTATTTTATTTCTGTTACCTATTTGGAGTGAAATAATAATAATAATAATAATAATAATACATTTGTTTCCTAAACATAATACATATTATGTAATAGAACTTGTCAGTATATAAAAGTATGAAACATGATTCATTCAGGATTAATTTAAATATCTTATTGTTGAGCTTCTACAACTTCTTGAATTGAATAAAAAGGATTCAACAATAACCACTTATGAAGTCTAGTTTTAAAATTCCTTAAGGGAAGACTAGTCAAGGCCAATGGCAGCAGATTGTATAATCTGAGTCCGTCAATTTTATAAGATTTTGAGGTTATATGGAGTCGATGATATGGTATGTCAAATCTTTTTCCATGTCGTGTGTGGTATTTGTGTACACTATTTCCAATAGGAAAATTACTTCATTTTCTTTATGAAAATAAGTAGGCATACATCATAAATATACAAATTTATGACTGTCAAAATTCTCTCATATTTAAATAAAGGTTTACAATGATCTAATTTTCTGGAATTTGTTAATATTCTTATTGCTTTTTTTTGTATTAGTAAGACTTCATGCAAACCCATACCATTTCCGGGTCATTCCATGTCAAATCAACACACTTTTGATGAAAATTTAACCTCACCATCTCAGATTTGGATGAAATTTTGTGGAGAGGTAGTTTTCATGTATATTAAGAGAAATACAAACTTTTATTGAAATATTTCAACCCAATTTGAAAATACAGCCATGTAAAGTATTTTAAAAATTACAAAAATTGCATGAACAACGTATCTTTCAACTGATGTAGCAACTCTCCTAATTAACTCACAGGGTTGGGTAAGGTGTCAGTTTTTAGAATTTGTTTACAAGCTTTCCAATGATATGTAACACATAATAGTTCTAATGAAAATTGTTTTTCAAAATTCAAGGTGAAAATTTTGATTTTGAATTTTGAAAAAAGTACATTTTTTAAAATTCTCAAAATTTCCTAGGAAATAGGTTATATCAATGTTAAATGATGTACCAAGTTTGAGGATGGGATGGGAATGGGTTCATAGTTAAAATAATATAAAACAAAAGTTGATTTCCCCTATAGTATGGAAATTTTATTGGAGGCGTGAGATAAAGGTTTTGTTCATTTCCTTCTCAAGTTATGATTGTCACAGACCTCTTTTTTAAACTCTTACTAATATTATTTATGGTTGGCAACCCTTGTCTACATGTCTTTGCAGGCTCCAGACAAGTTCAGACAGGCCTATAATATTGCAGTTCTTTTGCTTGGGCAGTCTGAAACTGGAGTTGTGTTGTGTTTCAGAAGTGGTATAATTAGTGTGTTTAAAATCATTCATATTTTATATAATATCTAATTAGGCTACCTATAATATATACAATCAGTGAAAAAAGTGAAGTTTTAAGTACAATATGGCTCATAGTGTAACAGTATTGAAATTTCAGTGTTTTAATCCGTTGAGAAAAAATAATCGTACTATTAGGGACGGGAAAAATTAAGGAAAGTTACTAATTAGATGTGCAGTTTGTATCCTAATTTGCCAAAAACACCAAAAATTTGTGATAGTTGTAGAAAAGAAATAACAAATAATCGAAATGCTTCCACTTATCATCAAAATCAAGAATCGAGCTCAGATTTTGATAAAGAGCCAATATTTTCTGCACAATCAGAGGTGATCGAGACACTAAACACTTCATTGCAGGAGCTAGGGGAATCTATTAATAAAAGGAAAATCAAGTCTAAAAGTTATGCAACCAGAAAAGTAAAAACAATCGACTCTGTAATGAAAAGAAAACTTTTTGTGACAGCGGAAGATTCTTCTGAACATGATGACGAGGATCTAGATGAATCAGTTTTGCAAAATCTTAAAGCTAATTTTTTGAGTTCTACTAGTAGGACCAAGAAACTTATGATTTTAACCTGCCTACCAGAAAAGTGGGGCGTAAGAAAAAGCATGCATGAATTTAATGCTCCAAATTACATGGTATGTCAATCAAAAAAACTTTTAAGAGAAAAGGAAATCTTAGAAAGCCCCAACCAAATGCCTGGTATCACAACATACCTTTCAGTAAAAGTGATTGAAGCTGTACATTTATTTTATGAAAGTGACGAAATTAGCAGAAAGATGCCAGGTGTTAAAGATTGTGTAACAGTTACTGAACCTAATGGAACAAAGGTAAAAATTTCAAAAAGGTTAATTTTGTGTAACTTAAAAGAGGCATTCACATTATTCAAGGACAGATTTCCATATATTAAATTAAGCTTTTCAAAATGTAGGCTACATTTATTTTATGAAAGTGACAAAATTAGCAGAGTGATGCCAGGTGTTAAAGATTGTGTAACAGTTACTGAACCTAATGGAACAAAGGTAAAAATTTCAAAAAGGCTAATTTTGTGTAACTTAAAAGAGGCATTCACATTATTCAAGGGCAGATTTCCATATATTAAATTAAGCTTTTCAAAATTTGCAGAACTCCGACCAAAGCAATGTATTTTGGCAGGTTCAAGTGGTACACATACTGTATGTGTTTGTACAATCAATCAAAATATAAAACTGATGATTGAGAATTAAAAACTTAAAAACATTGCATATCAAAAATGATTTGTAATCCACCTTCAATAGACTGTAATATGGGTAAGTGTACATCTTGTCCTGGTGAAGATGCAATACAAACCATCCTTGAAAAGTCATTTGAAGAAAATTTAATTGAAAAAATAACATTTAGACAGTGGATTTCAGTTGACCGTTGCAATTTAGAAACACTGCAGAAAACATCAGCAGAGTTCATAGATTTACTTTGCAACAAGTTGTCACTCTTAGGGCCCGTATGACGACCTCCAGATATCGTATTTATCTACCAGATAGAGAACCTATCTGGAAGTTGGCCAAGAATTGCGTATTACGGTCTCCTGACAAAGTCTGTCTGGGAAGACAACTTCCAGATAAGCTAGCAGCAGGATGGAGTGGCTGACAAAGTACTAACTGCTAGTTAGGGATCTTGGTTGAAACAAGATGGCGCAAGCCGAAAGCTTCCTAGCCATCTGAATTTTAGAACTGATGCCGGAAGATTTAATTTACATAAAATTGTCATTTTATGCTCACATATGAATGAAATAGAATTGAACAAATAGATTAATGCACTTAAAACGATATGTTGTTATGTAATTTAATTGTACAAATACAAATCCGAGCTGCCGCACCTAGCGGAGGACTACCGAACTACAACAAACACACCTCTCTGCTCAGCGATGTAAGGACCATTTTACAAATTTTTACTGCGTTCTTGCCGGTAGCAGATCAGCGGTGGTATTACACGGCATCTTCCAGTTAAGCTATCTGGAAGTCATGTATCTGGAGGATTTGTCAGCATGTGGTAATACAGGCCCTTAGTCCAACATGACTTTATAGCAAAACAACAGACATCTTTCATGAATCACATAAAAGAAAATTTAAGAGAATCTGAATTTGCAGTCACTCTCGACTTTTCAGAAAACTATAGTATGGTTGTGCAAGATGAGGCTCAGTCCTACCATTGGGCTAGTGGACGAGCTACAATTCACCCTTTTGTAATATATTACAAAGAAGGAGAAAAAATTAATCATTTGAGTTATGTTGTGATTTCTGATTGCCTAGAACATAATACAGTTGCTGTTTACACCTTTCAAAAAAAAAAAAAAAAAAAAACTCATTGACTTTTTGACAACAACATTTGGAAAAGTTCCCAAAAAGATATTTTATTTTTCTGATGGATGTGCTGCCCAGTATAAAAATAAGAAAAATTTCTCCAACTTATGTTTTCATAAGCAAGACTTTAATATTGAGGTCGAATGGCATTTTTCAGCCACCGCACATGGAAAAGGGCCTTGTGATGGAGTTGGTGGCACAGTTAAGAGACTTGCAGCTAGAAATAGCTTGCAACAACCCTATGAAAACCAAATCTTAACTCCTCTCCACCTTTATGAATGGGCAGTTAAAAGTATTTCTACTATTCGCTTCACTTTTACAACACTGGAGGATTATGTGGAGTCAGAAATATTTTTAGAAGATTGTTTCAATAATACAACTACCATCCAAGGGACGCAACAATATCATGCTTTCTTACCTGTTGACTGTAGTACATAAAAAATAACTGTAAAAATATTTTCTGAAGATACACATTCATCAGTGGTAGCTGTTACAAGAACACCAGATAAACTCCAATTAGCAGATGTGAAAGGGTACATCACAATTGCCTATGACAAGATCTGGTGGCTAGCTTATGTGATGGAGAAAAATGAACTTGATGAAGTGAAAGTAACATTCCTTCATCCAGCTGGGACATCGCCATCATTTTCTTATCCAAGAAAGGCTGATGTATTATGGATACCTCTCACAGATGTATTATGTACAGTAAATCCTGTGACACCGACTGGAAGGAATTATGTGCTATCCGAAAATGATACTTTGCAAACCAATAAGGCATTAAACAAGTATTTCCATTGAACAAAAAGATGTCAAGCATGTGAGTGTTATTTCCCTTATTTCAATTTATTTATTGAATTTTTTCTTTTTAAGTTTAAGTTTATTTATTTTTATTTATTTAATATATATAATATAATACAACCCCAAAGAGCAAATCTCATTCAAGGGGTGACATAATTACATTGGTTCTAAGGAAGAAATTATAAAACATACTACAATTATTTTATTATGCTTTCCATTGGAGCATTGGCCTGATTTTTTTCAAAAGTGATGTTTTAATTTTCTAACTATGAACCCATTCATATCCCACCCTCAAACTTGGTACATCATTTAGCATTGGTATAACCTATTTCCTAGGAAATTTTGAAAATTTTAAAAAATGTACTTTTTTCAAAATTCTTAATAAACATTTTCACTTTAAATTTTGAAAAATAAATTTCATTAGAACTATTATGTGTTACACATCATTGGAAAGCTTGTAAAGAAATGCTAAAAAAATGACACCTTACCCAACTCTGTGGGTTAATTAGGAGAGTTGCTACATCAGTGGAAAGATACATTGTTCATGCAATTTTTAAAATACTTTACATGGCTGTATTTTCAAAATGGGTTGAAATATTTCAATAAAAGTTTGTATTTCTCTTAACATACATGAAAGCTATGTCTCCACAAAATTCCATCCAATTTTGAGATGGTGAGGTTAAATGGGTGTGTTGATTTGACCCTTCCCCAGAGTACCAACCCATATCTCATTACACTTTGAAAACAAGCAAAGTATGAAATGTGTAGGTACTCAACTGGTACATGATTCTTTAGAGCTGCAAGTAAATAGATCACTCTAGATAACTTACTGCCAACGTAAGCAATCTGAGTTTTCCATGAGAGATGTTTATCTATTGATATGAACTCTTTTTGCTTTATTGATTTTTAAATTTTATTAATTGCTGATTGTTGTTACTTCATTGAGGGTTGCATTTATTATTATACTATTGTTGGCATGGCGTTCAGTTGATATTACTATGGTAGTATCCAAATAACGTAGGCCTACACAAATTTTGGCCTAGTAAATTTGGTAGGCCATTTATGCAGATTAAAAAGCATAGGAGCTCCAATATCGAGCCTTGCGGAATGCCATTGGTAGCTTTCCTGAGAGATGATTTTGATGTTTCCTATTATGTTATGTTGTTGATGACCTATTTCTATGTATTGAAGTCTGTTTTCCAGCTAATTTTGAATCCAGTGTAGTGCTCGGTCTTGTATATTAAGTTGCTTCAATTTGTTAATAAAAATAGTCCAGTCTAAATTGTCAAAGGCTTTTTGTAGATCCAAAAAAGTCTGATGCATTTTTCTTATCCTCCCGTATGTTGTTGATATCGTCACAGAGTTTTGCTATGGCTGTGCCAGTACTCCTTCCCTTTCTGAAACCGTACTGACATGCTGTAAGAAGATTATTTTTTTAATAAATGGGCTATAAGTTGGTTGTAGATAATACGTTCCAGCAATACGTTAGATTTGGTTGGAAGATTAGATATCAGTCTGTAGTTACTAGGATCTTGATTATCACCCTTAAAGATTTTGTGAATTTTTGCTATTTTTAAATTCTGAGGTACTATTGCTTGTTGTATGGATGCATAAATTATATGATGTATGGGCTTTTTAATTTCTTCTTTACATTGTTGGACTATTTTTCCTGTAATATCATCGAAGCTACCTGAGTTGTTTGATTTTATTTTGTTGAACAGTTTTTCCAATTAGATCATTGTAAACCTTTATTTATATCTGAGAGAATTTTGACAGTCATAAATTTGTATATTTATGATGTAGGCCTACTTATCTTCATAAATAAAAATGAAGAAATTTTCCTATCGGAAATAGTGTACACAAATACCAAACACGTCATGGAAAAAGATTTGACATACCATATCAATGCCGATAATGCACTGTTTCCATTCTTTTTTAAACCGAATCTGTAAATCGCTTCAGCTTCACTGGGGTTAAAAAGAAGGTCATGACAGTTCATGTAGCAAAACCCATAAAGTGAAATTTACAATAGTGAAACCCCCGCAACACGCGGTGTAATAATGCAGTATCACAATAGATTAGATTTGATTAAAATTAGAAAAAGACGAATACCGGGATCCAGAATCCTACTATCAGAATTATAGGTCAATGTCACCTTGTTGTAAATCACTAGTCCTAATACAGCATACATGAATAAATTCAATGCCAGAAGCAATATTTTCAGCAGAGCCTCTAATGCTCGGTAATTAACTTTGAAGTTGAGGTTAGTTTGAGCTTAGTTTTATACTGTGGAACACACATCCTTTTCAAAGAAAGGGATATAAATAAATTTTAAAGGCTGAGAACAGCAATTTTAATTTCTTGAACACTTCTTGAAATAAATGGAAACCATACAGAAATCTAATTAAATGTAGTATCGCTCCCCGTAAATTGCTCTGGCCGTGGTCGCCATTGGGGGGGACACACACACACACACACAAAATATATTAGACTTCCGCTCATCTCAGCTGATGTCGCGTTGCCACATTTTTCTACAGAAATGCCGACTTGCTCTGTCGAATGTCGCATCGCTGCTTAAATTGCTACAGTTTCGCTGCAGCAAACTAAAGTGTAAAAAAGAACGGCTGATACTCCAAACAGCAAAACCCGTAAAGCCAGATCTGACGTTGATTCACCACCGCTACAGCAACCATACAGTGATGCTGCAACAGCTGTAAAGCACTTTACGTTCGCTTTAAAAAGAACGCAAAGTTCACCGCCGCTGCAGCGACTGCCAGCGAGTAGAAGAAAGCAACATTGCCAAATTCTCAATTCGATACTTTTCAATTACTAAAATGTAACGATTACTCAAAAGTAACGATTACAATTTTATTTCCAGAAGTAAATTACGAGTAAAAATTACATTTAAAAAAAAGTAACTGGGACCAAAAAAGGAATCGTTACTGTAATCCGATTACTTTTACTCAATTACTTCCCATCACTGGTAGCTGCTTAATCCTCGCGCGGGCTACGGGCGACGTCACACAGCAGTGTAGGACTCTCCCCACAGCTCTTACGGGAACGAGGCAACCTTGTATATACTAGCCTTGTGGTAGGCCTACTGTCCCATTCAAAGTGGTACGCATGTTAGCCTATTTAAGAATAATTATTCTTTCCAAAATGTTACCTAGAAAACTTAGAAGTCTAATTCATTTGGTATGATACTGTTAATTTGTGTAACTTTTTTTTGAAGATGGTGATTAGTTTTATTTAATGTGTTGCAATGTTAGCTATAAGTTAGAGAGTTGTATTCAAATGGAACCTATGTTGTCTTCATGTGAATTTTAACACGAAGTTTAATTTTGTTATGGAAGATCAATTTATAGAAAGTAATTTTATCAGATAATTACCCCAACTGGTTTTACCCCAAGAAAATTTACACCGTTCCTAGAAAATGTTATACTAAATATTTTTGAATATTCTTGTTGCTTGTGAAAACAAATCTTTTGAAAATATATGCTGTGGAATTAGGCAATTTCAATTCCACAAATTTATTATAAAATGCCATGGGATATCATGATTCAAATAAATAAACTAATTCCCTTGTCATAACTTCTCTAAATTTTGTTTAGTATGTATTACAAAAATGATATATGTGTGGGCCTATAATACCATACAACTTTTCCCTTAAATGTGGACAGGACGTACCAATCAGTACTGTATTCATTTATGGAGATAGGGCTGCAACAACTTTTTCCCTCATGAGCCATCACTGAAAAGTTCTGCCAATTTGAATTGAAGAAAAAGTAAGCAAAACTATTGTTAGCCGTCGGGGCACTTTTGCTTACTTTCAATGATGTCAATTAGAATTATTTATTTTGATTATTATATACTGTATATTTAGTTTGATTATTGTTGAACAATTGATTTTTCCAGCTGCATACAGTTGATTCAGAATTATTATCCTGTTCTTCTTCCATTCTACCAACTGGTACCACAACATTAGTCATATAGCACTCGTCTGAGTCCTTACATCAGCATACGCACCCATATCTTCCTACCTTATATTCTCATGTAATGTCCAACAGAGACAATAATCTGTGGTTCATGAATACATATATATCCATCTTGAATGTTAACTGCACAATAACAGTGGAAGCCCGGTCACAAAAATCTCCCCCAGATTGAAACTATTAAAAGAAGATTTAGAGTGCCAGTATCAATGCTGCCAACACAACTTTTCCATGCACAATTCAAATCAGGTGTTTCCCAAGCTTTTCGCAGTTTCAGCGTTTTCATTGCTGGGAGGCTATTGTCAAGATATGGTAGGTCACACCCATATTCGACATGCCATTTTATAAAACTCAAACGGAAAGAAAAAACTACCAGTACTCCCTTATAGGTAGCCTACTTTAAAAAGTTTTACAAGTTAATGTCATTATGTACGTATTCACATTCTGATCAACAAACAGAAACCTCAGAATACTGAACGTTCATGTTTATTCCTAATATTATATAAACTGAGCCGATGAGACATGTGCGAGAATACCTCTTCAAAGCTGTTCCACAACCTGGTATTGCTATTGTGCATCTTCACTCCAAGCTTCTTGCTCGCCATCCCAGCTCTAAATATTTGCATTTGTCAGGTTCAAACTGAACTTTTCGTTAAATAAACTACATAATTATAAACTTTATTTATATATACAGGCATATGTTTTGTCTTCTCATGAATAGATTTTCATTATAGGGCCTTTTATTATTTGTATTAATTGTTGATTGTGCAATTCGCCTACCAATGGAGGACTGAAAGTCTGTCAGCGTAAGATAGGTAGGATGGAGGAGAAGAAAAGAACAACTCCTGTAGAAAGCATCCAATGCTTAGAAGACTATTTCTAATTCTAGTATTCTGTAACACTTGAAAAGTAATGGGAGTAATAAAAAGTGATTAAAAGAAATGGCTTGTTATTAACATTGACTAAAATTTCCGGATCTCACTTTGCATATTTTTGGAAAAACCGGCAGGCACAACTATATCCCTGATAAAATGTTTTTACTCATTTTACAAATGAAGTGGCTTCATATATGAATTCTATGGGTTCAGAAGAACAGAACTTAAAATTTGACAGTTTTGTAAATTCCACCACTAAACAGAGACACCCCCCAAAATACTAATGGCTCACGTAATTTAGGTCTGTCACCAGTTACCATACCGGTACCTTTTATCTGACTACCTAGAGAAATTTTAGAAAATAGTACAATATATTATATTAATCTATAATGTGTTTGTGTTGGGGTAAGGTTGGATAACTTTCTTTTATAATGTAATGACAGTTTATTGTCATAGCATGCATCATAACATTCATAATGTTTATGTCACACACTAAACACAATCATATAAAAGAGGAATCAATGACCTGCAAAATGTAACAAAATTGAATTCATCACTGCACCTCTAAGCTTCCATAATTAACTCAACAGAATGACATTAATGACATGGGGTGGACATCTGGCATGGTAGCCAGTTAATGTTAGAGGTTTAAATGAATGGGGAGAAATGAAGTTTGTAAGTAAGTTTAATGTTTTGAGCAAAATTAAATATGTGTTGGCTTATGTTCAGGGTTGTAAAAAAGCCGGCTGAAATTGAAAAAGACCTGACCAGTGGTTTTTTTTCAATTTTAGCCGGTTAAAATCAAATTTAGCTGGCTTAATTCAATTTTTCCTGGTTGGGGGAGGTGGGAGCGGGTTGAAATTTTGAAAAAATAATATTTAGGGCCCTATGGGGTTTAGAGAGAAACTTTGTCTGCATAAATTAGACACCAATGATTCAGTGGTTGTGGGGGTGAGGGTCGAAATTCAAAATTTTTAAAACCATGTCTTGTGGGGTATCGTTGAAAAGCTCTTGATGAGTAATCTTTAAATCAACAACTAGTTTCTCGATAGCGCTCATATAAGGAGAGATTTGAATTTTTGAAAGTCAAAAACACTTTAAAATATACCTCATCCAATAGGCATGCCGAAATGAATTCATGAGGACCAACTGAGGCTAAAATTACCAATGAAATAAAGTTTGAAATATTAAAAATAATAGTTAAATATCTTTAGAACAATAATCCTTGGCCAAATTAAAAATGAAATAATAAAAAATATCAATTAATACATAATTAACAACTCTCTTATTATAAAAGGGATTTTTTATAATTATTTCTCCTTCAATTACACAAATCTAAGGCGTAATCACCTATCGCTGGAATTTTGTCAAGCCAAAGAATCTTTACATGTATGCCGGCCAGTTCTGCATCAATCGAAAGAGTATTTTCTTCATTTGGGTTAATACAAACAAAATTGAGAAACAGACTAGGCAATGAAAAAGCCTAGAAGCTTGTATACAACAGGCAGAATAAAGCAAATATGCAAGAATCTTATGATGAATGGTGAATTTACCATATTTACTTGAATATAACGTGCCCTATTTTTGTCCATTTGTAGATTTCAATACTGAGGTGCGCGTTAAATTCTAGTACAAATCCGTTTCGTAGGTCGGAGGTAATATTGATATACATAACAATGCATTGCTATAATTCTCGACTTCGTTCATTTTATCATTAGCCTACACCATAGGAAATTTAATTTCTGAAACATGATGAAAAAATTATTTTTGTCAGTTCTATAGTGCAAATGTGGAATATTGTGCATTGTCGATTTTAAACTCATTTAAGAGCGGTATCAGCTTTTATTGTGAAACATTCATTTAACGTTTTGTTTGTCCATTTAGCAATAAAAAATAAGCACCTCCGAGGATTCCAGTGATGAACACATTAGTGAATAATGATGAGCCATGCCTATAGGCCTACTTGTAGGCCTAAAACTGGCAGTTAACTGTTAATGTTTATGTGTTGGTTCATTATTCTATAAATACTGTGACAAAATTCCAAATAAAATATCCTCCTATTGATGCGCATTACATTCGCTAACGAACTCTTTTTTTTATGATTTCAAGTTTCAAAATCAGGGTGCGCATTAAATTCGAGTGTGCATTATATTGGAGTAAATACGGTAATTAACTATTCCTGGGAATTACACAGTGAAGTGGTACAGTGAGTCCCACGCAAGAGTTGGCCAATGACGCGGGATTCTGCGACGCGGCGGGCACAGCTCCAACTCCCGAGCGATCGGGTGAAATATCTATGAAAATAAAGCCGCGATTGGTGTAATGATTCAGGTTCTCACATTTACAGTTAAAATTACAATGAAAATAACCACTTACCTCATCACAAGAGCTGTTGGAAATGTTCTTCTCTTGCATCCACACAATAATGGCACCTTTTTAGGAAATTTTCTTTCACACGCATAATTTCAGCTTCCGAGACAGAGTTAATTTCTCTTGTGATATTGTCTTTAAGTTCTTCTAACAGTATTTGACTATTATTTATGGGGAAACTTCAAAAATAAAGTGTATAGGTCAATTTCCCATACATTAGAAGAACTTGAAGACAATATCACAAGAAAAATTAACTCTATTTCGGAAGCTGAACTTATGCGCGTAAAAGAAAATTTCCTAAAATTGTGCCAGTATTGTGTGGATGCAAGAGAAGAACATTTTCAACATATCTTGTGATGAGGTACATGGTTATTTTCATTGTAATTTTAACTGTAAATGTGAGAACCTGAATCATTACGCTGATCGCGGCTTTATTTGCTGTGCCTGCCGCGACACAGAAATCCATGTCATTGGCCAACTCTTGCGTGGGACTCACTGTATTAAATTACACTAAATACAATTTCAGGTTTCTGAGCTTGTAACTTTTAAATTTGTGATGTTTGGAAATAAGAACATGAAAGAAACTTCAATTATTTTTACTAAATTTGATTTTATCCAGATAAAATGCCTGGCATTTTTCAAATGGATAAAACTGGTAGCTCTGCATTTGCACTCAGTAGGCCTAAGTAGGCCTACTACAGGTTCTGAGCTTGTAACTTTTAAATTTGTGATGTTTGGAAATAAAAACATGAAAGGAACTTCTATTATTTTTATTCAATTTGATTTTAGTCGGATAAAATGCCTGGCTTTTTTCAAGTGGATAAAACCGGTTAAAACCAGGCCGGCTTTTTCATAACAACCCTGCTTATGTTTGTGTTTTATAAGAAAGTGGCAGTATCTAGTTTATTGACCAAATTTTATTGCCGAAATAGTTATGTTATTTTGAATTGTTAATTATTAATAGGTACACAATAATAGTAGTAGCAGGAATAATAGTATTTGTAGTGGTTAAAATGAAGAAAATATTTATTTATTTGTACCAAAGAGAAGAGAACAACAGTGACATCTAGTGACATCCTCAATAATCGCTAAAGCGTGCTAGCACCTTTTTTCTTTATGCTTAACAAGCTCAGCCCCTAATATGAAACTTTACATATACAGAGAGAGTTCTGTTAAACAATGTTTATGAATGAAAATAGTTAATAAAAGCTTAAATTACACAAACTCTAGAGAGCAAATTAGAGGTTTCAGCCGATTGTCCACAAGCCATTTGTCACACTTCATTTCTTCATTTCTTTTTGAACCCCACTGGAAGTCACTAGCCAGACTTAGTTTGTTTACCACATTTTGGAATTATGAAGATTGATTCTTTAATAGTGGCAATACATCTGTAGAATATTAAACAGAGGGAGTTGATATAATTTACAACTGATATTTACTGGTTATCCAGCATATCTCAGGGCAACGATTGATATATCTACTACGACGCACGCTTAATCAATATTATAAATTGAATGATCTCTTTCTACTTATTGATTTAAAATTATGTTTTAAACTTTTTGATAAGTTTTGAATATAATGGATAAAAAATTAAAATTGCCTAATAGAATAGCTGAGTTCTAAGAAATATCCATGCTGCATAGACCCAGTAAAATTGACCAAAGGAAATGAATAATGAGTGTCCAAATGGGACACAATAAGCCAAAGTTTGGAAAAATGTTACCAATAGCAACTTACCTATCGCCTTGTGGTAATGCAGATTTTTTAGAAACATTATAGATCAACTGCCATCTTTAGAAACTTGAATTTGTATCCCCACCCCTATTTAAAATTGAAACACCATTTTGGGCTGATAAGTACTGTATTTTACGGACCATAAGACACACTTTATTACCTTCAAAACAGAGCCTTGAAAGTTGGGTGAGTCTAACGGTCCGAAGTACTCAAAAAAATTTAAAATATGAAAAATATTGCCACAATACCATACTTATAAACAAGGTGTTATAAACGATAATATAGTTACAAAATTTAGCACAGACTATACATTAGTGCATTGTCACAATCGTAAAATGTAGGTATACAAAGGAAGGAATGTTGAATTCTTTTATACGAAAAGAGTTGTCTCCGTCGGGGGGTTGAAACAGCCTTGTCCCGTTGTACTCACTGTATGGTGAACTGAGGGTTAGAGGGTGTAAAAGTATTTTCAGTCTTTCATGAGAATCAATTCGGTAGTTAAAATTTACGCTATGCCGCCTGTACAAAAGAGATTTTCGTACAATGCAGGTTTAAAGGTAGATGTGATTTACACTAATTCCATTGAACAAGGTTATAATTTGTTTATGCAATGAAGTACATTATTTCTCTTTAAAATTTGTCGTTTAGAATCACATTAAATTTCTTTCCCTTTAAATTTCCATTCTAAAATCAAACTCCGTCTTATAGTCCGGAGCATCTTATAGTCCATAAAATACGGTAGTTTACACACTGCTCATTTCATTTTTAATATTGTTAAGGCATGAATTGTGATAAAGAAAGTGTATTTTGCCTTGAGATATACTGGATATCCAATTAAAATCAGTTGAAATAGTCATGAACTTCTGTTTCTTTGAGATTTTATTCATGTAACACTACTGTTTAAGAAATCGACTTTGCTTAGTGTGTGGTAGCTAAATATTCTGCTAATATTTTTCTTTCCATAGAAGTTCCTGATTTGCTTCTTGAAAATTTGTGTAATTTGTAAGTCTAAGGGCTGCAGTTTTGTTGCAGGGTGTGGAATGGATGTACTGAGTCTGGACCAGGAGGTGGGTGCCTGGGACTCGGTGCTACTGGACCCACTCACAGAAGAAAGTTTTATTACGAACTTACACCAGCGCTTCAAGCGGGACCACATCTATGTAAGTTCACAATCATAATAATGTTAATCATAACAGTAATAATTTGTAAGTATTTTTTAAACCACAATCTTTTAATAAGTTCAGATCTAATTAGGATATTGTATTTATCATGACATATTTTTAACTCTAGTACACTCTTCTTGCCTATGTAAGTCATACTTACAGCATACTTACATACTTTAGTCATACTTAGGCTACTTACTGACAGCACAGTCTGTACAGGATGTCAGAAAATACAAACTAATGGAAGATGGGAATACTATAACACAGAAGAAACAAAACACGGACATTGAACAGAGCAGCATTTTCTGTCACCTTCTTCACATCCAAACCCATATGCTGTGCACACTCATATATAAAGCCTATTGCGTCCAACAACCACGAATGGTGAAGCAAACTTCCCAGAATTTTAGGATCAAAAAGAAAAGCAGCCAAATGAATTGGTTCCATGCCATCATCTTTTAATAAGTATTAAAACATTAAAAACTGAGGATTTTTATAAATTCCCACTTTTTGGGAAATATTCCCATTTTACAAGTTCCTTACCATTGGGAATATTTCCGGCCCACAACACTAGCTGCAGGATAATGCTAGCAATGTGCTGCTGTCACCTGCAAGCACATGACTATGTTACCAGTAGGGTGAATAGGCAATGTAGTCCAATGTTGAACTGCGAAATGCTGTCTTCTCATCTTCTCTGGCGTGAACATTCAAACAATATAATTACTGAATTTAAACTTATGAAAACTACAGTAAAAATAATATGATAATAGTAATAATTATAATTATCATGAATATATAATTAATTTAAAATTAAATTCGAATCAAATAAATGGTAGGTGAATTTGCTATTCACCAACTTCCCCTGAATAGCTGCTACTGGAACTTTGTGAATTTGAAAAGGACCCAAACACTTCCTAAACAGCTGTATGTTGAGACCACCATTGCATCTCTCCTATTGCATTCAGTTTTCTACCATGTGGATCTTAACTTAAGTAGGCTACTTTTATGTCCATTCGAAGATATGAATTGCAAGTAAACACAGCAATGTCATTGAGAGTGAAGCACCAGCTATTACTACACTTGTAGTTTCTGCTACCACAAATTCAACACATGAGCGTAACACCAAACATGAACCTGCTGAAGAGATTCTTTCGTGAGACAAGCTGAAAATCCTTTGTACTGTCCTTGTATGTTCGCTGGTCCATCAATTGAGCTGCCAATGCACTTCTTCATATCAATATTACAGTGATTAAAAACATCCATTAATAGCTAATGCAATCCAGCCAATTCATAATTAAGGGTGGGACATTCTAGCAAATTATAAAAACTATTTTTGTTTATTACATATCATAAATAATAAACTAGAATTGGTTCTGCACATTCAGTAAAATCTACTATGCCTTCTCCTTTATACTACATGCAAAGCATTATTTAAAAATTATTTTAAATATTTTAAATTTGTTTTTCAAAATCTGTTATGGGTGGGACATAATTTGGACACTGATTTTAATGATGCAAAACAAAAGCTCATTTTCTGTTCTGCTATTACTGTTAGGGTATTAATGTTGTTATTAATGAAGGTATGAGGGATTAAATACAAATTATAAACTGTTTTCAGGTTGTCAGAACATTTATTTAACTCATCAATAAAAATATAACAAAACTATCACTTTTACGGGTGGGACAAAAATTCCCTTGTTTGTTATTTTACATAGTAATTAACCACACATATGTTTTGAAGTTAATCTTATACCAAATTGTACCTTAAGATGTATATTTTCTCAAATGAAAATGGACATAGCTGATTACTCTTGACTACTTGGTATTAAAGAGTGTTAAAATCATGCTAAAAATTGCAAAAAAAGTAACTCAATGCAATAAATAAGTAAATCGACAGATTTTACACATGAAACCACTTCAGATACACCTAAGTCCTTAAAATTCAGAGAATTTGAGGTTTTAAACTTATTTTTGACCACCCAATTGCAATAATTTTATAACTTCTCTCTTTGAGGGAAAAATTCCATTATTTTATGAAATGGCTGAGCACTGATCCTTACATATAATATATTGAGTCATATCAATTTGCATTGAATACATGCCAGCCTCTCTTATGTTACTTGCAATGTCTTCTTTAATAAGCTGTGATAAAGCCTCTATTGCAACATTACAGTATTCTTGGATAACATTGTTACTAACGACCCTCTACCTTTTTTCTCTGAAGTCTTTAACAATTTGCTTTTCTCAATACAATCAGAAATGTGTTCTTGCGGACATACGTCATATGTTGGGAATACTGGGTGAGATGTTTTTGTTTCCAGATACTGTAGTCAGTAACTAGGAGGCCTTGGTTACTGTTGAGAATTCAAGAACAAATATGGCATGAGGTTTTTGATAAGGGAAATAAAGCTGTGTTCTTTTTAAGTATATTTAATCATTTTCCATTTGGTGGAGGGCCAAACACTCGACATTTGGCGCCCAAAGTGACGGCACGATAGTGTTTTTGTCAGTGTTTTGTGATTACTTCCACAATGGAGAAAATTGATTGTAGAAGAAAAGTTGAAAGAGGTCTGTTTACCAGACATTCCGTTGCACTACAGAAGTTTCTAGAAGAGAAGAAATATGAAGAAGCTCGTGCAGCATTTGCTTCGTTAGAAAGAAATTTTGAAAAGATTAATATGCTAAATGAACAAGTTATGGATTGGATGTTGGACAATGATGCAACTGAAGAGGCATTAGAAGAAGAGGCATTAGCTGCTAATGAGTATAGTGATAAGTATGAACTGTTAAAGGTACGGTGCTCAAAAATTGATTCTCAAGATCAACTGTCTGTTGCAAGTGAAGAACCGTCATCTAATGTTCAAACTAATAGGAAAATCAAGTTACCCACCATTGAATTTCGCAAGTTCGGCGGTGAACTCAGGGAATGGCTGCCATTTTGGAACCAATTCCAACGTATACACAATAATGAAGAGATTGCCCCGGTAGATAAATTTTATTACCTGATGCAAGCTATTCTACCAAACTCTAGAGCTAGGTCTGTTGTAGACAGTTTCCCAGCTACAGATGATAACTACACATTAGGGCATGTCCATGGTAACTCACGTTACAAATTGACTCATTTTTACTTGTTAAACTCTGAAGCGGGTCTTAAGCCCCTAAAAGTTGGGCTTGCCACTATAATCAGCTCCTACCTTGTCTAGAAGATTTACAGGAACCGGCCACGACTGCTCAGCATATACACCAGGTGATCTTCGTATCTCGGGTGCTGGTTGGGTAAAGTTATTATTTAAGGGTTCTTACTACTATGATTGTCCAATGAAGACCCAAAGTTGACTGGTAAGATTATTATTTATTAATACCAAAAATCACTTAAATCAGTTGCAGAATTATTGAGCTGTAGTTTGAATGTCAGGGGGGGTAGAATGATCTAACCTCACTATATAATGTTTTTATCTGATGTTCTCGTCCTCTACTTAATGCCGGATAATGTCTCCTTCTAGAATCCGTCGACCACTGGTACTTACATGTGTTTCACTGATTCTACAAGGTGGTATAGGCTATACTGCAGCCTTACCGCAAGTACCTACGTAGTCAAAGATTATACTTGGAATAATACTGTTAGTGACAGGGATCAGTCCCAGATCACTAAATATCTTAGTAAAATATAGGAGAAGTCCTGTGCTTCCCTATATAAATATTAATTATAGAATATGGACCCCACGCTACTCGTGTGGTCCCGGCAGAAATATCAGAATACTCCTGCAGTCTATGACGACTCGCCAGGAAGTGCTATTACAATCTCTATATCATTCTATCCTCCCATCGTTCCTTCAATAGACCCCTACTTTTCACCACAACAAATAAAAACTTATGCTACTACATTTTTGAGCTTTTTCAATTGTAAACTCGTTTTTCATTGGCTAGCAGGCTCTGAGCGTCTGATGCTACGGCTTTGCTGCTCCTGGGTTAAACGCATTTCTCTCTTCTCAGAATTTAATGACAATTCTGCTAAGAGTTATACAGAGTTTATTTCCCAGTGCTATTTCGTAGAGCTCGTCTATTGAGTGCCTCTTACCTCTATTCACACTGTTTTTAGTTGAAAAGAGCTACACTCCAGTAACAATAACTGTCTCGTGTCCCCTGTGGTGAATGCATACAGAAGATGGATTTTACTTGTAAAATACATGGAATTCCGTCTGAGACATTTGTGTGTTAAAGTCTAAGTTTCATTTCCATTCCCAGCTACTGTTAACTTTAATATATTTTATACTTGTAACCTTTTAATATAATATTTCAGCAATGTAATATTCTTACTCTGACTATTGTTTTTCAGTAAAGTAATAGTTTTAATCTGACTATTGTTTTTCAGTAAAGTAATAGTTTTAATCTGAATAATATTTAGATCTATTAGCATGTCATGATCATGGTATTTATTTGGTTACCAGGATCGTGACTTCATCAACTCTTATTAAATAATTTCCAGAAAATACCTAAGCAGCCAAAAATGCATGAGTGAAACCTCTAATAAATGAAGCACATGTTGCATGCTTTGTGTAAATTCTGGATCACAAATGCAAAGATTATTGAGATTCAAACGTTGGTAACTCACGTTACAGAAATTGGACATGGTATTTGAAACTCAGATTTCAGTAAGCCTTTTCTGCTCGTTTAATGGCTCAATAAATACATGTTTTGCTGTACTGGTAGGTTATCATGTTGGAAATATGAATATTAAAACAATTTATAATTTTAAAAAATTAAATACAGTTTATCTGACATAAAACAACTGCCTGTTGGTAACTCACGTTACAATTTGTCCATTATACACTAAATCAAAACAGTTTGCTTGTAAAATAATCAAACATTTTTAAACATGTAACCTACATTTCTCCAGTAGTAAATAGAAAAAAAAACATTATTTCATAGAATCATGTTTAATTTAAACTAAGTTATACCAGTTCCCTTACTGAATTTGATTTCCTTTCATTTTATCTTGAGGAACAAGCAAAATCTCAATTTTCTGTTTGAAATTAATGAAAGCTGTTCTTTTTCATCTGTTTTGAACAGAACATTGCGTTCAACACTTTCTTATATTCTTCACTAGCAGGTGCCTGCAGCTTCGGCCACGGTAATTAATTCAAAAATTAAAAATTAAGAGCTAAATAATTAAAATATCATGCACAGACAGACAAACAAACATTTTGTAATATTACTAAAAACCTAAAATAATTATAAAATAAAAAAATAAAAATTTTAAAAATCAAGGATTTTGCCCTGATTCTCATGGACATGCCCATTAGTGATTGAGGCACTTCAAGAACGGTTTGGTAGGGAGGACCTTCTTATTGAAGTATATATCAGGGATCTTCTCAGTTTGACCCTTCCTGCAAATAAATCATACCGTTCCCTCACGGATATGTATGATAAACTGGAGTGTCATTTGAGGGCACTTGAATCTCTTGGTGTTACAACTGGAAAGTGTGCAGCAATCCTTTGCCCTTTGTTAGAATCATGCATGACTGAAGATTTCTTAAGAGTATGGCAGCGGAGTTCATTATACAGTGATATATCTAATGCAGAACAAAGGCTTAATAAGTTCATGTCATTCATGAAAGCTGAAGTTCAAAATGAAGAACGCATCCATGTTGCCATGTCAGGTTTTAAGCAGTCAACTGATAGACCAAAGAAAGTGCAGAAAGACAGCAGTTCAAAATCATATTCAAGACAAGCCGAAGTTCCTACAGCCATGGGTTTACTCTCATTACAAGAAGATAAACGGTCAGTTTGTATATTTTGCAATGATGTACAGCATAGTAGCGCTGACTGCTACAAAGCTCGAGATATGCCGCTCTCAGTGAAGCTTGATATCATTAAAGCTAAGAAACATTGTTTCATTTGCGTTAAGCCAAACCATATGGCGAAAAGGTGTACCTACAAGCGAAAGTGTTTGATTTATGACGAACGCCATGTTATCTTATTGTGTCCTGACTTAAAAAGAAACAAGAATGTGGTTACCAGTACGGACGTTACCAACCCCGAAGAAATGACTGTGCATAAGGATGAAGCTCTTGCCAATTTGACATATGATAACAGTGTGTTGCTTCCTACGCTACAAGTGAAAGTACAAGGAAATGGTTCAGAACGTATTGTGAAGGCAGTTCTTGATACAGGGTCACAACGTTCTTACATTTTGAAGAGGACAGCACAAGAGATGAACTATTCACCTGTTGGCAAGGAAACAATTGTCCATTCACTATTTGGAGGTCAAAAGACTGGAAGTTGTGAGCATGATAAGTACAGATTTGGCTGGTTTGTAAAGTGGAGCATTGATGCTGTATTTTGAGTGCTGTTTTCCTGGTGGAAGGTTATCCTGACTGGTAACTTCAATACAGTAATACATTTTATGTGGAATTTTGTACAATGGTTCAGAGTTACCCTGAATATAAGTGTAACTTTGCACCATGGTAAAAATGTTTTATCGTGTATGTTGATTGATTTCTTGATTAAAATAAACTATAATCTAGGACTGATTTTTTTTTTCCTTTTTTTTCTTTTTCTTTCATTTTAAAGCTTTTGCTATGTAAATGTCATTACTACACAAGAGCTGCAAATATAATTTTTGTCACCAGTGGCTATCTGTCGATCAGAAATTTTGCCCTCTATTCATAACTTGGAAGGCAAACTTGCCCTTTAGTTTCACGTATTCAGTGCATCTTTAATATTTTATTTTATTATTTCATTATTCTATTATTAATTATCTGTTTTTTTTTTTTCCTCAAGTCCTGTTCCATTTGAGACTTCCCTCTTTGTTTAATGTCCTAGATGTTACTTACAGATTAATTAATTGTAAGTCAATCTTAAAGTAACAAAGCAGGCTGATTTATCTTGTTCTTTATCTTTTATTTTAAAATATTATTAATTAATGCCTGTTTTAATCTGACTATTCCATTCATATGCCGCATGTTTGATATTGGCCAATAACGTTTAGTAATTCCTCGAATATAGACCTATCATGATCATTTATCTTATGAAATGCTTGCTATTAATACGAGAATGCGATTTTATCTGATAAAATGTCAGCACGTTATTGGAAATGTAGGTTGACACCTACATCTGTGACGTATTAGTGCAGTCACTAATACGTCACATGCTGCCAGTGAACACAATAATAACACATTATTTTATACAACATAACTTGTTTGGAAATTGTAATAATATAAACATTGATTAAAAACACAGTTTCAATTCACTGCAAGCCAGTTCATGTTCTTTTATTCTGTTCATCTGTTAGCTTACCTGAATTAGGTTAGCTATGTCTCATATGCACCATTGTATAGTTCAGTTCTTCATTGCATACCCAGGTGGCTTCCTTTTGTTAGGAGGAAAAGTTTGCTGACAGCGCAACCCATACTCTTTATCTTTACCACACCAATCAGCTAGATACCTCAGCCAATTAAAACCTAAGAATGTCCTTTGATGTCTGTAACAGCTACTAGTCTACTCTGCATGGAGTGAAAGCAGGGTTCCAAGATCTAGTTACAGTAAACAATAACACATGTGAATTGATTAAATCGAAGGAAGAACTGAAGTCAGTGTTAACAATGAGAGAATATTACAACGTTGCTTTTGTTTTGGAAAGTGGAAACCAGGACCAATTTGGTCAGATCAGTTAACATAATAAAACACAGATTTAATGGTTTATTCCTTTGAAGCTGCCTGGGTATGCAATGAAAAAATATACTATGGCATTGGTTACAGCATGCTAACTCGAATTGATTCACAGATGGTTGATTCATAGTATGCAATGATCTCGCAGCTGTTAGTTTTATTTTTATTTAACAAAGTAAGAAAGTACTTATTATTTGTATAATCCATTACATTTTTATTCATAGAATAGTCTTAATAAATCCAACTTGAGTTTACAAGTTTCATCAGATAATTTGCTCCACAATCGCAGATCTATCGATAAACTCTTAAACGGATCCATCATGCTGTACTTCTTTTAGTCAAGTACATGGACGAAGATCCATAAATTTACTCTTAATTTTCATGTCATAGCAGCTTACACATAATGCTGGTATGTGCTTTTGTGATGCAAGTGCATCCAGTCACATGAAGTATTAGGAGATATAAGACAATTTTTAGTCTAAACCCTCAGTAAAAGTTAATCAACTAATGAAGCGAAAGACTAATAAAACTCGTTATTATTTATAATATATGTGAAAAATGATATAATTATGATAGTATGAAACAGAAAAATTGAAAATTAAAGTAAACTATTAATCACAGTGTATTTTTGTTATATTACCGAGTACTAATAAAGATGGTTAGGTTAGAAAAACCTGTAGGCATGTAAGAATATAAAATATAATTTAATTACGTCTGAAACGTTAATATGTCAGATTAAACGTATGTAATATCATAATAAAATAGACCTAATATTAATTAGTAACACACCAAGTATATTATAGATCACCAGTTAGACAGATTAAAAATGGCTTAAGCCAATGATAAAAAACAGTTGATATTGATTAATATATTCATAGATTGGTGGTCAATATCATTACAGAAAAGTCATGAGTTCATTAAAAATCACCATAAAATACCAATTCATTAAAATATATTTACAACATCAGTAGACAAAATTAAGCTTTAAGACTTGTTAAAAGAAGCTATGTATAAAACTTGTTTTTACAGAATATCTACAAATATACAATGTTGAAAAGTCTTATGTATATATTAATTTAACACATGTGTGTGGTACAGTTATGTAAAAAATGTTGAGAAATTCACTCCTCAAATGCCTAATTTTGTTCTAAAAAGCTGATAGTAGCTAATAGTGAAAAGTGGTAGATTATATGTACCATATATTACTCATATCATACAATAGATGATATATGTCAAACACAATTTTAGATAATTCTAACCTAACTTGCATGAGCGGTGATGTATAATTAGATTGTATATATCTCAATACACGGTGATTAATAGTGTACTTCAATTTTCAATTTTTCTGTTTCATACTATCATAATTATATCATTTTTCACATATATTATAAATAATAACGAGTTTTATTAGTCTTTCTCTTCATTAGTCGATTAACTTTTACTGAGGGTTTAGGCTAAAAATTGTCTTATATCTCCTATTTATAAATTACCCTCATATATAAGATGAAGTTTATTAATACATGAAGTATTATTCTGCAAGTTCACAACAAGTGTGAACTGATTACTACAGTAGATAGTTGCGCCCGTATGTCACTTGGTCCGGCTTATCAGTTGGCTACATTACAGTGGATTTTGCAAATGTAGCCGTAACTCACCGCAACGCAAAAAAATGCACTGACTGTCCAACTAGACCTAGTCGATAGGGCTAGGCTCTTATCTCCGTGGCTAGATGAATAGGAATCGGAGGCTAGAAAGGGGGATTTGAATGGCGGCTGAAATATTCACAAGTTCAGAAATTAAGTTTAGTAAATATTTCTAAGTTTAATTATTTCCAAAGTTCAAAATTGCAGATGTATTATAATATTAGTAGTAATTCGAAATCACAGATGATGTAATGTTTTACCAATGTATAATTGTAATATATCATCGTCTTTATTGAATGTTCTTATGGCGTTATTTATAGGCTGTCTTTCTAAGTTCAATAATCGATGTTATGTTCTATATAAAAGTTTATCTCTTTTCTTTTGTTATTTCCAATATACAAAGTTAAGTAGCTTGTTTATATTCTTTACAATAGGCAAGATTTACGGGCTTACAACTTATTATTTATTACACAATCTAGATTTCTATAGCATGGATTCAATACTTAATCCCTGTGACAATTAAAAGCTCCACCAGTCGTAAAATAATAGTTCAATGTCTTTTCAATAATACTTACATAGATATTCACTGTTAATAATAATGACGCGCTTCTATGTATGTGTTTGCCTAACCTATTACTTACGCACGGGTAAAATTATACTTTTCTAATTCTACTAATTTGTTTTTCGTGAGCGTCATGAAGTTAACATCTTGTCTCTGTGTCAGAAGTTGTCGAAATGTCCCTCCCGGTCTCGGGGCAATGGTATTACTTCCTGAATATTGATTTTTCTACTGTTGTCATTGGTCTGTCGGAGGCTATAGTCTTACCTAATCGGAGAATTAGTCTTTCCCTCTGCTAGTCTTTCAAAATTCCTTCGTTAAGTTTAAGCGTGATGCGTCGTTAGCTATTCTTCAAAGCTGTCAAAATGCGCCTGGTGCTGAAAGTCTGTGTTGAGAGCGGGCTCCTCCCGACCTGTATTGTATAATGTAAATTGTCTAATTGCTCTTAATCTATACATTTAACATTTAACGTCAATGAGAAGTATTTCATCCTGTGGGGATTGATCGTCCAGTTCGACTGATATAAGTTTCAAGTATGTCCTATAATAATTAATCAGTGTGATTAATTATTTATGATTACTGTAATTAATTATGTCATGTCATATGTCAAACTGTTCTAAATGTCGACTATCTTGTGATGTATTTTGTATTGTTGTCCTTTTAATCGTTCAATCGTAATTACTGTTTAGTGTCGTTACAAATCTGCGGGAAGTTTGAATTTTGTCCATATGAACTGGAACTGTTACACAGTGCAGTTGACAATTATATTCGATTTCCTTAAGTATTTTATTTCCTTAAGTATTTCTTCAAAATTGTGTATTCAGAAAAACGAATTTATATCAGAGTTAAAATCTATTAAGTCATTATTTAAATGATAAAAATAAATTAATTCACAGAACCGAGAACAGAGATTTAAGAAAGAAAGAAAGAAAAAAAAAACTTTTGATTTCCTGCTTCCAAAGTAATGAAAGAAATAAAAATCCATATTGTAGTCTTATAATGTTTGAATGTCTATCATTCCATCTCCTGTCCATCGAGGTGGCAGTGGCAGAGCGTTTGCAATTCTGGTTGGACACACTGCTCTTTCCTTCAATAAGAATGACAGCGGGAAGGAGGATAGAACTTAGTAGATTGTGATGATTTGACAGACTTCCTTTTTTACTTTTAGGGTGGGAATTTCAAAGTCACCTTTTAATAGGGGTCCAGGAAAACTACTGGAACTGAAAACGAATGAATAAAGTGCAAACATTTCCATGACACAATTTAGTGAATTTAATATAGTTGACCCATGTGATGCAGTTGAGTTCATATTGTGGTATGATGATAGTGAATACCAGTAGTTAAATATTTTCTAGTATATTCTTTTATTTTTCTTGCAGACTTACATTGGGAATGTGCTGGTGTCCGTAAACCCCTATAAGAAATTAGCTCTCTACTCAGGTGAACTGGTGAAGGCATATCGTTGCAGAGGACCTTATCAACTGCCTCCACATATGTAAGTATGCATCACGCTCCTATTTTGTCTTCGATTTTGTGAGATTTTTTTAATCCTAGATAAATTCAGTTTTAACCCATTGGCATACCTGACCATCGCAGAATCCCTTAGTATGATGATCTTCCCTAATCCACCCATCTTTGAGAAGGATCTACCTGCAATTACCTTTACTTACCCAGCTGTTGCTAAGATGAATATTTCCTTTTCTTGTTATAATGTTCCTAAGGAATAATTGCTATTAGTTGCAATGTAGAAAATCTTATATCCAGTCTGGTATGCTGTACAAACATGTGTATGTCTAACATTGACCCTTATCTGCCTTTGAAACCAGCTGTCCAATTGTTATTCTGTATGATATGCATTTTATTTTATCATATAAAACAGTATTACCTTGCTTTGATGTGAGGATGTTTTACAAAACTTTCTCTCATTGATGACATTATTACTGTCACCTGGATTGCTATTATCGACATTATTTCCAAATCCTCTTCCAACTATCAATAACAAAGAATCATGGGGCTCACAAACAAAGAGATCCTGGAATAATAGCAAGGTAGCCATGAGTGTGATAAATAACTGCTTAACCTGAATTAAGATTAAAATACTAAATAGCACGTATATGGGGAGGAAAAGCAAGTCTGGAAATATTTGGACATGATAAGGGCCAGGCTCTGCAATCTGGTACTGAGTGTGCTAGATATTCATCTAATAAAGCAGCAAGATTTGAAATGGGATACAACAGTAGTATGGGTATTATCCTTTGTAGAATCCTAAAATATTTTAGATACCTTCGCGAGAAAGGTAATGAAGATATAGTAAAAAAAGTTTTCAGTTCCTAATAAATAATAGTAACAAAAACCAGCCCTATTCAGCAGCAAATAGATTAAGTACATGGTCTTATGTGTCCACACTTCTCTCATAGTTTCTTACCTCCAACCCAAAGATGATGATGTTCCTCATCCTTGATTCTTTCTCTAACTTGCGAGTTGATCACTTAATGTCCTTTAGAGCAACCGACCTTATTTTTAAGCCCAGTATACTTCTCGTTTAGCTTGTTCCACCACTCCCGTACATTGTCCAACTTACTGTTTACTTCAAATTTTTTGTTTAATTTTTCATCCAACTTCATTAGCAACTTCATTATCGCTGATTGGAGGTAAAAAGAGAAGATTTGTGAAGATAATTGAGTGATTATCTTTGTGACACTACTTCCGAACATAATATAAGAGTAAGTGTACAAGCAATAATGTCACAAACACGACAATCACGAAAGAATGAATCGGTAGAGGACACCGTCCAGCGTGTTGTTAAAGAAATGTGGCAAGATGAAGCCATGTTGGCAACCTCATCAAAGACTCCCTAGTCAGTGAGCTGCAGAAAACCATTCAAAAGAATACAGAGATAATTCAAAGACTTGAACAGACTCTTGATGCCAGAGATAAGAAAATTATGGAATTGGAATGCCAAATCACTAAAAAAACAGACGATCTTGAACAATACCAGCGACCCCAGTGCCTGAGAATTTTCGGTATAAAGGAATTGGAAGGTGAAAACACCGATGAAATTGTGTAGTCTGTGGCAGCGAAAGTTGATGTAGACTTACAAATAAGTGACATTGACAGAAGTCATCGAGTGGGTAAATTTACCAGTGAAAAGCCAAGGCCGATAATTGTGAAGTTTGTAATGTACCGGAAGAGGAATGAAGTCTTTTGCAATAAACGGCAACTTAAAGGGAGTTCGGTGACAGCTCGAGAGGACCTCACCAGGTGGCGCCACAAGCTGCTCCAAGAATGCATCGGGAAATACGGCCTGCCAAATGTATGGACCATGGATGGAGTCATAATGGTAAAGAGAAGTGACCGGAAAATAAGAATATCAAGTGAAGAAGACATGATGTGAATAGCGTGCGCGTGCACCTGAACTAAGTACAGCACTAGCAGTAATAAATAAGAGTAATAATATTATAAGTAATAAGTTAAGTCTTAACATATTTTTAGTTAGTTTATACTTCTGTGAACGACTCAGTTGGCACCATTGATTTGAACCATGTGTCTGCAAGTTTGACAGTTCCAGAGTTCGCTGACCTCGACTTAAGTGATCTCAGAGAATTCCCGCAGTCATCCCTCATTGGACCCTCAGATTCAACAACAGACCTTCTTTCTAAAGCTCTCTCTTCCCACCCCTCTGCTCTCCATGTCATACACATCAATGCACAAAGCTTACTGTCTCACTTCCAAGAATTATATTCAATTATCTCCCCTTTGCATTTGCACGCCATACTAATTTCTGAATCTTGGCTAAAACCAACTCTTCCTCTTCTCTTGTAAATATCCCCGGGTACGTTTTATGCCAAAACGATAGGAGAGGCAAAAGAGGGGGAGGAGTAGCAGGTTATATCAGAACGGACTTTAAACCTAAAATAATTCATCACTCCCCAAGTGAATATTCAGCCAGTGTAGGCCTATAAAGCCCCTAATGCTCAACTTTCAAATGATTTAGAAACAGCACTACAAAATACAATGTTAGATTATGAACACTGTTTGATACTAGGAGACCTCAATACTAACTTATTGGAGACGAATTGTACTAAAGTAACACGACTACGCACTGTAATTAATTCCCTAGACATGACCATTCTACCACTTGATCCTACCCATCACAATGAGAAAAGTGAAACCCTTCTAGACCTCATTATTGTTGACGATGCAAATAAAGTACTATCACACGGTCAATTGTCAGTACCAGGAATCTCTGCACATGACCTAATACATGTTTCGTATTCCGTTCAGTGCTCAAAGATGGCGCCAAAAATCATTATGTATAGAGACCTTAAACGTATTGATGAGACAGATTTAATTGAAGATGCTTTTGCATTACCTTGGTACACAATATTCAATATTCGCACCGTTGATGAAAAAGTAGAAACATTTAACAAATTGATTTTGGAACTATATGACAAACATGCCCCCCTCAAGAAGAAAACATACAAACCGGCCTCCAGCCCCCTGGATGACAGAAACTATTCGAAAACAAATGACAGAGAGAGACGCGGCTTACAGAAATTATATACGTAACAAAAGTGAAACTAACCTACAAAACTATAAAACACTAAGAAACAGGGCAACTCAAATTATTAGAAATGCAAAACTTAGACATATGCACACACTCATTTTGCCAGGGACAACCTGTGAAAGCATGTGGCGTAACTTACGCTCACTAGGACTAGGTAAAACAAAAGACCAGACTCAAACTATAAATATTCCTGTAGACAGACTTAATGAACACTTTACTAGAAGACCTAATGTGCACGCAGATCCAGAAACATATGCAAACACAATCAAAGAAATCCATGCACTTCCCCCTCCCAATCGTGACAAATTCCACTTTACACAAGTTACGGCAATAAAACGCATAAAATCCAAGGCTACAGGCACAGACAACATTAGCATAACTCTCATTCATAACATCATAGACATCATTCTTCCTATATTGACACATATTTTTAACGCATCACTATTGACTGCTACGTATCCTTCCCTCTGGAAGAAGGCATTCATCTCTTCCGTAGCCAAAATTAAATCACCGTCAACCCCTAATGACTATTGACCAATTTCCATACTTCCAAAGCTCTTGAAAGAATTGTACATAAGCAACTGACAGACTACCTGAACAAATATAAACTGCTTGACCCATACCAATCTGGATTTAGAACTGGTCACATTACAGCAACGGCACAGCTTAACGTAACTGAAGACATTCGACTAGCCCTAGATGATGGTCTTACAACCGTGTTAGTACTACTGGACTTAAGCAAAGCATTCGACTCAGTGAACATTGAACTACTAACGCATAAACTCACTGCCTTGTATCTATCAGACAACGTAGTATCCTGGTTCACCTCCTACCTCACTGATCGCCTACAAATCAAACTCAAAATGGCGGCCAGTACAGAGAGGAGTACCTCAGGGTTCTGTATTAGCACCAAATTACTGTTCTCTATCTACATAAATGACATTTCTAAATCCCTAAAACACTGTAAATATCACGTGTATGCTGACGACTTCCAACTATACATACACTCAAGACCGGAGACAATACACCATGCAATTGAGAAACTCAATAAAGACATAGACACTACATCCACATGGACAGGAAAGTTTGATTTAACTATCAATGCAGAAATGTCACAAGCAATCATCATTGGACGACAGCGAATGTTTTTCCATTTGGATATGAACAACATTACCCCTGTAACAGTAAATGCATCAGTTCTCCCTTTTGTACATCAAGTAAAAAACCTTGGCATCATTATGGACAAAAATCTTAATTGGAAAATACAAACCACTGAGATATGCCGAAAAGTCTTCTCTACATTACACTCGTTAAAGTGACTCAAGAATTTCCTCCCCTTCAAACTAAAAAAAATCCTGGTGCAAACATTAATCATGCCCCATTTTGATACTGCGACATACTATATACAGACTTAAACACCGACTTGGGACGACTGCAACAAGCTCATCTATGCGTTCGTTACATTTGCAACATCCGTAAATATGAACATATTACCCCCTCTTTTGAAATACTGTCCTGGGCTAGACTAAACGAACGATGATTGACACATTGCATCACTCTACTATTCAACATCCTCAAGTCCTCTACACCAACTTATTTGTACGAACGTTTTCAACGGTTATCTTCTCATCATTATCTCGATACTCACTCACAAAGAAACTCTATTCTAAGTATCCCTCGTCATAAAACAACCCTTTACTCTTGCTCCTTTGTCGTCTCCATATCTCGATCTTGGAATGCTTTATCTGAGAACTGTAGGAACTGTCAAACACAAACACAATTCTTACGTAAGCTGACCAATGATGCCATAGTTAGGAACTTGGTTTCACATTAATAACAATAAATCATCACATATCTAAATACTGAAAGTGTTTCCAATTATCCACAACTTTTCATTTTTCTTTCACATCATATTTCTTAGTAATAGTTAATATTTTAGTAATAGTTTAAATCTTAGTAAGTTGAAAACTATTTAACATATTGTTTTTTGAGTATTGTATTATCCCTAGAGAACTAGTTCTTAAACCTTAAATGGTAATAGTATAATCATGTTTCTGTGTATTTGTAACTTTGTACTGTACTTGTATCATGCTTATTCTATTGTAATATTGTAAAATTCAGTTGTATTAATCCTGGTTGAATGGAAGAGAAGGCCTAATGGCCTTAATTCCACCAGGTAAAATAAATCAATTCTAATTCTCATTCTAATTAGCATGTCAGCTACTGAAGCAGCATTGTCACTTTCTGCTCTGTTTTCACTCTTATTACCAGTACCGGGTCCAGGATATTCTTTAGTACCGCTGATTAATGGCAGTACTTCCACAATACTCCAAAGAACCAAAGATTTTAGAAGAGCTGTGCATCTGTTCATTATTGTTCAATATTCCTGCTTTGACCCTTCCATGTAAATCGATTTGGATGTTATATGTTGTGAATTCAATACCCGTTGTTACAAGTTACTGCTAACTCTGCACAAAATCCTTACCTCTACGACATCTGATACAAGACAAATGACTAGGATGGCCATACATCCGGCATTACACTGGATAGAAGGATTTTGAACTAATTGTCCACCATCCACCACCAACTCATGCCGGACGTTAATTTGTCCTCCTTTTGACATTGAACCATAAGTACCGTCCACAGGTAGAGTTGCTTAAAACAAAGCTCAAAATTCTCAAATCACCAAAATGCTCAGCCATGTAGGCTTACACTGTTAGGAAAGAATGCAAATAAAAAATGACATTCACATTGTCAGATCTTCGTAATTATTAAGAACTAGCAAGTGCCTGCAGCCGCCCGTGATTATTTACTCATGCTGCTAGATGTTTTATTTATATAATTTAGTTGACAGAAAATAATTAAAACATTATTAATACTTATATTGTTTTTACATACGTTGCATGAATTACATAATTTTGTTCTTAATTATATTGTTTTACACAATAAATATAAATAATTGAACAAATAGAATGAATCTTGTTCTACCATATGGACATACATATTCAAAATGAAATGATTGATAATTATAAAAGCTAAAATCCCGTTTTCGATTTGCATTTCATGATTAAAGTGCGATTCTCGGGGAAAAACCACCTCAGATTCGAGTTCCCTAGCCCAAAGAAAATTCTGCATAGTGTGTTTTGTCCACATCATTCATTCCTCTTCCCCCCCCCCCCCCTTCCCGGTTGCTATGGCAAACCGAGCCAGGCCACCTTCAGTATTAATTTCACAATTGAAGGGCTCAGAGCCAAAGTGGGCTTTCTCCAACAGCAAAAATGTGGCAGTGACACTTTTTTTGGTAGTGTTTTGAATTGTGCATCTATTATTTAGTGATGTGGTCCATGTCCATGGGCCTCTCATTTGTGTAATATTGTGCAGGTATTGCCATACTTATTTATAAGTAATTAAAGTGCTATTCATTGAACTTGACTCTTTGGTTTCTCCTTTCTGAAAAATGGCACATGACCCACTATGGCTCTGAACCCTTCAACTATAAAATTTGATACTGTCCTGTTAATAGGACACTGTTAATACTGTTGGATGTACATGGAAAACGAGTTTAAATATTATGTTAAATTCTGTAAGTTCCTTTTAGGTTCATAAATGTTGAAACCTCTGCTGTCTTGTCTGAAGCAATTTAAGGTGGGCTGAGAGGTTAAAAATGAATGAAAGAAAAAAAGGCACGATATTTAGAGAAGCCAAAATTTAATGTGTCCTCCATTTTCAAAGTTTGGAAGTGGCCACCCTACACATGACCCAATAGGCTATTGTTTACACTACAGATAATAACTTACAGATTATATGTAAAATTTAAAGCAGACAGATATAAAATATAAATATACTGGTATAGTAATCCTTTAGATTAAAAAGTGCAGATTGTTATTCTTGTGTACAAACATCACTCGGAAATAAGCTTTTTATTGAAATTTTCCTCATTAATTTAAAATTATCTTCTGATGTCACAGTGATGGTTATGACAGTTAAAAGGCTAAATAACAATGCTTCTAATAGTAAGGCAAATAATTATTATGCATGTAAGAACACCGTGTTAATACAAATCATTCTCTAGTGGTTGCAAAGAAAGAGGGTGGATGTTGTTATGAAAACAAATCTGCTTATGATTTAAAAAAATTAAAGGACAAATACTCACTATTAAATTCTACCTAAATTCTAAAATATATATAGAGAATTGAAGAAAGAAAGAAAAAAAAATAAAAGAAGAAAAAAAAAAAAATAATAATAATAATAATAATAATCCCTTACGTCAGTGAAATGCCTACTACTGGATTGCAATCTAGTACACAGGACCAAACTCAGAGCACCTTACTTCTACCAGTGCCACCCACACACTCACACATTTACTACTGCTTTGAATGAAATTTATATAACTAAATGCACATTCCTGTAATTCAGCCTCGTAATCTGTGTTTAAATATAAAGAGCAGAAAAAGCCATGTTGGTATTTCACTCAAGATTCTTTAGTATTTTTTCTACATGCAATAATCAATTAATCCATTACTTTAAAGCACTCACTCATGTGCCTTATTCATTACCCTGGAGATCGTTATTAAAAATGGTCAACTTATAAACACTTATAGGTTCACAAGGTTCTAAGTTTTAATTAAATTTTTAAAAGTGGATTGTACTCTTTTGTTTTATTCCTGGCACTATTCAAAATATAACTAAATAATTCAGATGCTTTAATATTGATATCTTGCTGCTCTGCTTAAGCCAAACTTAAACTTAAGATCTCTTTGGTTTCTCTCATTTCCATCATTCATTACTCCATGACTCATGTAGGCCTACATTCATTCCTAAGGTTTGCACCATAATTTCTATCAAACCTAACCGATATATAAAACAAATGCTTCTTCTGTTCCAGATATGCTATAGCAGGCTCTGCATACAGGTTTCTCAGGGATCGAAACGAAGATCAGTGTATTGTAGTTTCTGGAGAAAGTGGGGCAGGAAAAACAGAGGCAGCTCACATAGTTCTACAGTTTGTGGCACTTGCGTCTGGACATAGTAGGGAAGTCAAAATCATGAAGGAGCGCCTTGTACAAGCTGGTCCCTTATTAGAAGGTATTTAATAATGTAATTATTCATTTCCCACATAGATCTAATTAGCCTAAAGTATTTATAGAGAAATTTCAATGTAACAAAAATAATGTCACCTTTTAAAATACCAGTATTGCATTCTATTGTTTACTTCCTCCTAATTTCCAAGACACATCAGAACAGGGGAAGTTACTCGACTATTCTGATGCAGTTTTCACAAAAAATGTAGTAAACGATGATATATTTTAAATAAAAATTGATGAAGCCAGCGCTGACTTTTGTAAATGTATTGTCAGTGCCTTCAGTTTCGTATTTAAGCATCATTTTAACCTTGGCAAAGCCACGGGCTATTTCCTAGTTACCTTACATTTTGGTCTCTTTAGGTTGAATTTCTACAACTCAAAATTTTCAATATCTTGAAGCTTAAATTATATTTTTAACACTTAAATAAATTCTATAACTCGAAAAGGGCAGAATAGTTATTCAAAAGTAGTTAAATGCTTGAAACACTTTTAGCTCACTTACGTACCATTACTAGGACATGTTTCAAGAGGTAAGTACCCTCCCATCGTCGGCTAGCGGTCGACTGGCGTTCTTGCGACTGTGTTGTGTGAAGTTCTGTGTGCTGCCATCTGTTTTCTTTGTGGTGAGTCTCACGACGTAATCTGCGGGTGGGATCTCGAAGTTCATGGCATGGTCTTCATTCTTGATGATGAAGATTGTTTCCCGTACATTCAATTCGGACTTTTTTTCACATGTTTTAACAGTTTTATATCTTTCTGTCCAGCAGTGGTGAGCAACTGCGGATTTTTCAGTTTGCATTAGTCTCACGTTTCTTAGATGCTCCTTCATTCTTGTCTCTAAATTTCTCTTAGTTTGTCCAACATATACCTGGGGGCAGTCATTGCATTCTATTTGGTATATGCCTGAGAGTTCAGTTTTTAGTTTGTTGTTTTTCAATGGATGGTTTAGTAGATTCCTAATGGTGTATTTGTTTTGTGGTGCTAATTTAATATTGTAATCCTTAAAAATCCTTTCAAATTTGTGAAACAATTTGGGGTGGTAATTAAACTTCTTGAAAACTTTTTTTGTTGTTTCTAGGTTTTCTAATGTACTAATTTCTTTGATTTTGTTCCTCATTGTGTGTTTATTGATCAACTTATCTATGAAGTTAGTTCTAAAACCATTCATGACTGCCACTTCCTGTATATGTTGGTACTCTAAATTATATTCTGTCTTGGTCATTGGTATGTATGTGAGTCTATGTATAAGGCTGTGAAAGATGGCAAATTGATGGGCTTTGGGGTTATGTTCGTTGTATTTTAGGAAGTTATCTACATGTGTGGGTTTCCTATAAATTCCAAATTTCAGTTTATTCTGTTCTTTCATGATTTTCAAGTCTAGGAAAGGTAGCCAACCGTCTTTTTCCATTTCCATTGTGAATTTTATCGATGAGTCTTGTAAGTTTAAAAGCTTAACAGAGTCTTCTGCAAACCTTTTTGGAATAATGGCGAAGATGTCGTCGACATATCTGTGCCAACTTTTGAAGATGTGTGGGAAGGCTTTGGTAACTTGTAATTCTAAGTTGCTCATGAATAGTTCAGCTAACAAAGGTGATAGTGGGCTACCCATGGCTAGGCCTGATGTTTGTTGATAAAATTCCTGATTGAAAGTGAAACTGTTATGTTTAATAAAATGTTGAATGATCTTAAGGTAACCTTCAACTTGTTCAGAGGTTATTTTATTCTTCTCTGTCAGCCAATGTTTAATCAGTTTAGGAAGTTTTTCTGTGGGAATGCTCGTGAACAAAGCGTTGACATCAAAAGACACCCGTTCCAATGGTTGTATCTTTAATTTTGTCCACCAGTTCCATTGAATTTTGAATGCTCAAAGTGTCAAACTTTTTTAACCTGTCGAATTGTTCTACTAACCATTTTGATAGTTTATAAGTGGGTGCGTCTATATTGTTTACAATAGGCCTCATACTGTCATTATTCTTGTGGATCTTAGGTAAACAGTATAGTTGTGGTAAGCCCACTATCACCTTTGTTAGCTGACCTATTCATGAGCAACTTAGAATTACAAGTTACCAAAGCCTTCCCACACGTCTTCAAAAGTTGGCACAGATATGTCGACGACATCTTCGCCATTATTCCAAAAAGGTTTGCAGAAGACTCTGTTAAGCTTTTAAACTTACAAGACTCATCGATAAAATTCACAATGGAAATGGAAAAAACGGTTGGCTACCTTTCCTAGACTTGAAAATCAGGAAAGAACAGAATAAACTGAAATTTGGAATTTATAGGAAACCCACACATGTAGATAACTACATTAAATACAACGAACATAACCCCAAAGCCCATCAATTTGCCATCTTTCACAGCCTTATACATAGACTCACAAACATACCAATGACCAAGACAGAATATAATTTAGAGTACCAACATATACAGGAAGTGGCAGTCACGAATGGTTTTAGAACTAACTTCATAGATAAGTTGATCAATAAACACACAATGAGGAACAAAATCAAAGAAATTAGTACATTAGAAAACCTAGAAACAACAAAAAAAGTTTTCAAGAAGTTCAACTACCACCCCAAATTGTTTCACAAATTTGAAAAAGTTTTTAAGGATTACAATATTAAATTAGCACCACAAAACAAATACACCATTAGGAATCTACTAAACCATCCATTGAAAAACAACAAACTAAAAACTGAACTCTCAGGCATATACCAAATAGAATGCAATGACTGCCCCCAGGTATATGTTGGACAAACTAAGAGAAATTTAGAGACAAGAATGAAGGAGCATCTAAGAAACGTGAGACTAATGCAAACTGAAAAATCCGCAGTTGCCCACCACTGCTGGACAGAAAACCACCATGTTAAGAAAGATATAATACTGTTAAAACATGTGAAAAAAACGTCCGAATTGAATGTATGGGAAAAAATCTTCACCATCAAGAATGAAGACCATGCCATGAACTTCGAGATCCCACCCGCAGATGACGTCGTGAGACTCACCACAAAGAAAACAGATGGCAGCACACAGAACTTCACACAACACAGTCGCAAGAACGCCAGTCGACCGCTAGCCGACAATGGGAGGGTACTTACCTCTTGAAACATGTCCTAGTAATGGTACGTAAGTGAGCTAAAAGTGTTAAACATTCGACTACTTTTGAATAATTAGTATAGTTTCACTGTCTAAAAATCTTCATTCCTAAACTTTGTAAGGGCATAATAGGCCTAATATCAGAAAAGTAACCTAACGAATACAGTGCGAAGTCTAGAGCAAGCTTCCTAGATCTTGTAATTTTTACAACCAATCCCCGCACTAAGAATGTTGTTTGCTGGTACTGGGCGAGTGTATCAGTGAATGAAAAACCAGAAAACTTATGCATTGACTTTGACAATTTTTACTGTCCATCAGTAACACTCTCTCCACAGATACGGTCTCAGATGGAAGTGTTTCATTGTCTAAAAATGCTAGGGTGAAAGGAAGAAGAACCTTGAATTTTCAGTAGTAGCTTTTGTGTTAACTAGTGTAGTAGCTGTAATGGAAACACAAGAGAGCTACAGCTACACCAGAGCCCAAAGTGTGGTCTACCTTCCAGGAGCACTTCAAATGCCAGCAAATCAACCACAAGGCGTTTCTGGTGGTGGATTCCGAAGCTATTGTTGCGGAGCACTCATCAGATGAAGACATAGTGAATGCAAGTAAAACGCCATGAAGATTCTGATGAGGAGATGAAGATGTAAACACTACAAATGTTCAACCGTTCAATCTTAGAAATTCTAAGATTGTTTATAAATTGTCAACCATCTGTGAGTGAGTGTGTGTTTACGTTATTGAACGTATTTGATCACTTCTGGAGGTAATTCAAGCAGTTGCAAAACAACAGACATCAATATAAGAAGAGTTTTTTTATAAAAACCCATTTAAATATGCAAGGGAGAAACTGAATCAAAGTCTCTGTGCCTGGTCCTTCAATAGTAAAACAGAGGAAGGAATTTTTTAAGACAACATATAGCGACTCAAGTAGGGACCTTATGCCTCCGGATATCTTTGACCCAAAGATTGTTCCCCAGCACAATTGTCTCGCACCAAGCAGGTCAGAAGTAGCAGTAGCTTTGAATAAAACAAGAAACAAGTCAACTCCAGGACCATATTTGTTGTATAAGAAGTTTATCTAGTTAAATTCTTCCAAATTATTTGGAAAGCAGGAAAATTCCCTGCTATCTTTTCAGGAGCATTTGTGAAACTCATCCTGAAAGAAGAGGACTATAACCACCCAAATAAAACAAGACCAGTCACACTCATTAATACACATGGGAAAACGTTATCTTCAATTATAGCTAGTAGAATTAATAGGGACATAGAGACGAACTGTTTTTTGCTACCAGCTATCCAAAAGGGTTTCACCTAAGGAACACCTAATGGTGTTGCCTTGAACACCTGCCTTGAACACCTAATGGTCCTCTCAAGTGCCCTGGAAGATGCCAGACGTCATGAAAGACAAATATTCGTCGCTTGGTTAGACTTGGTTAATGCATTTGGCTCAGTGAAACATAATTTGCTTCAGACATTACTATGGAGTCCCACTCATAATCCAGAAGATTATATTCACTTACTATAACCAGTTACATTTCGTGGTCAAATCAAAAGAATGGGAAACTAAGGTTATTAGCTACGAGAAGGATTTATTCCAAGGTTGCCCTCTCTCACCCATGGCCTTTATAGTGTTGTTCAACTTGTTATTCGAAACTACGAAGAATATTCCAACAAACGCATTATATTGTATGAAGAAGGATCAGGTTAGACTCCGGGTGCTGATGGCATTTGCAGATGATCTCACTTTAGTCTGTCGCTCGCCAAACATGTTGGAGATTTTATTGAGCAAGGTGCAAGAATTCTGTGATTGGTCCAAATTCTCTACTTGAAGCCTTCGAAGTGTCGATAGCTGGCACTAGCAAGAAGAGGAAAAGTCTTTGTTCCCATCAAGGTCCAGTTAAACATTGGGTCATCATCAATCCCTTAGATTCGGGAGGAAGCTCCCTTTAAATTTCTTGGAAAGTTTGTGCAATGGCAAGGGAAACCAGACCCACAGAAAGCTGTTGACTCTTCCTTTAGATCAAGTTTGGTGAAAGTCGATAGCCTTCCCCTGTGAGGCCCAAGGAAAGCATTGATTTATATTAATGTGTTTCTGTCAAAACTGAGTTGACCTCTGATGATTTATACACGGAAATGGAGGCAACAGCGACTCTAAAGAAATGGTTAGGTTTTCACAGATCAATGGATGTAAGTATGCTGTTTAGAAGTGAAGCAAATTTTGGATTTGGATTGAAGCGGCTAACCAAAGATCCTCTAGTAGTCCAAACGACGGAGGATTCAAGGCTGGATCTTTCCTCTTTGAAGTTGAAAGTAGAATTTGAAACAAAGTTTATGACTGGCATTAACAAGAATCGTCAAGGATTGGGCTGGATGGCCAAAAAACCAGTTCAAGAGGTGAAACGTATGAGGCAGATAGTAGCACAAGAGGAAGAGGAAGGGATGGTGGTTAAGGTGCAATCTCTCGAAATACAGCATGATAAATGGACAGTCATAGGCGACATGTGTATACTCTTAAGCTACAGTGGAGAGCTTTTTTTTATGAATGGTCACCAGAACTGGTGAAATTCTATACTAATGTCCTACAGGGAACACTACCTTATCCAAGTAATCTTCACGATGGAATCTAAGCATGGATAATGTAACTTGTGTGCAGCTACCCCGGCAACTACTCAGCACATACTGATCAGCTGCCCCTGAGCTCTCCAAGAGGGAAGATTCACCTGGTGACACGACAAGGTTCTGGCGATATTAAGGGAGGCTCTGATCTACTTTATTGCAATGGCTAGGAAAAATAAAAGGAAGAATACTCACTCCATTGACTTTGTCAGACAGGACCAGATATCAAGAGAGAAAAAGAGTTGCCCACCATCGATTGTGGAAAAAGCGAATGTTTGGGTACTGTGTATGTATTCCGGAAATAAACATTACAAATTTCCACATGATTTGGCAGTGACCTCACTGTGCCCTGATCTCCTGTGATATTCAATGTCTACTAGATCAGCGACATTTTTGAGCTGACAGTCCCATGGGAAACCAACATCCCAAAGCAACATCTGTTTAAGACCAATAAATACGAGCTCTGTGTGCCTCCATTCCATTAAATGGCTTCAAATGCTACTTTTATCCAGTGGAAGTTGGAGCAAGGGGTCTCCCATCTAAATCAGTTCATTTCTTTCTGAAGGAGTTAGGAATAGGGAGGAGGAAAACTAATGAACCTTTAAGATGTGTCTCAAAAACCGCTATTGAAGCATCTTATCGCCTGTGGCAACGTAAATCGAGCCCTTGGTGCCTGAGCAGTGAGGGGAGAGTTGTGGCCACATAAAAGTACTTTAACCCTCCTTCAGGATTTCCTGTGGCCAGGTCTCAACTCCTGGGCTGCTCTCCAGATTGTCCCAATTAAAAGCGGACTCACTAGTGGGCCCTCCGGTTGTGAGGTGATTCCACTTAAGGCTGTTATAAACCTTCCTTGTGGAAGAAGGCTGAGAAAAAAGTCAAGCAGAAGAAAATGACAGAATTCTTTAAGTCATAGAAATTTGGCTCCTTTATAAACAATACAGTATTTTGTTATAATTTTAATTACACTATATCATTAATTAGATTAAGAAATAATTTTATCTTTTATTTAGGTCAATGCTTTCATTTAATAAAAGGTAAGACTATTTAAATATTGTTTTTAGGACTACAGCAATATTCGTGATCTCTACAACTCAAATTTTTGATAACTCGAATTTATTTTTGCATCCTCTAGTGATTCGAGATATCGAGGCTTGACTGTATCTCTGGAATATCTTTGTTTCTTTGTGTCCTAAATTTATATTTTTTGTTTCAGCTTTTGGCAATGCAAAAACGTATAGGAATGACAATTCATCACGGTTTGTAAGTATATATCATGTAATGATTTGTGTTTATAATTTTTTTCCTCCAGAAAATATATAGGCCTATTGTTTTAGAATAACTTTACCATTCCCTTCTTTAGTCTCTAACATTTCTAACAAAATATAACATTGTCATAAAAATTGCATCAACTGTTTGTCATGCATCCTACATCTTTTTACAGTTTTTATTACACTACTGTATTACCAACATTTGAACTCCATGAAAAGAAAACAAGAAATGTCACAAAAATATGGAAACATAAAGACCCTGCATAGCTATAAAGATAAAAGTTTCTGATTGGCTGGAACCAACCATCACCTTCTTTAATTAATTAACCAGTATTTCTTCTCAGGCATTAAAATGTTAATACACTTAAGTCATGATTATCCAGTTTATGAACTGTTTTGTTCATCTTCTTTTGACTGTTGCTTAAGGTCCTTTGTGCTTTTATGCAGCCCATAAGTTGCCTCCTGACACACTCATTGCTAACATGCATAAAAGTTATAAGTTTTGATTCTGTGCTTACTCTTTATTATTATTAATTTTTTCATACTCTTTTGCACATTTCTTGGTGAGAAATAAGGTTAGGTTGCCCCCTTATTGTTAATAATATAGTTACAATCTTTTCATACATTTCTAGGTGGGAAAAAGGGTCAAGTTTCCTACCCTGCTTGTTGATTAGATGATTTTCTCTCCTTCCACTCCTCATAGCAATTCCCACAAGAATCCAGTATTTTGTCTTCGTGCCATTTTAGGTTATATGTGTCCACTTAGCATCTACAGTAAACCCCACGCAAGAGTTGGCCAACAACGTGGGTTCCTGCGACCTGGCGGGCAAGGCTCCAACTCCCGAGCGATCGGGTGAAATATCTATGCTAATAAAGCCGTGATCGGTGTAATGGCTCAGGTTCTCACATTTACAGTTAAAATTACAATGAAAATAAACATGTACCTCATCACAAGAGATGCTGGAAATGTTCTCCTCTTGCATCCACACAATACCGGCACCTTTTTAGGAAATTTTCTTTCTTGCGCATAAGTTCAGCTTCCAAGATAAAGTTAATTTCTCTTGTGATATTGTCTTTAAGTTCTTGCAATGTATGGGAAATTGACATATACACTTTATTTTTCAAGTTTCCCCATAAACATACTGTTAGAAGAACTTAAAGACAATATCACATAGGCCTATCACAAGAGAAATTAACTGTCTCGGAAGCTGAATTTATGGGCGTGAAAGAAAATTTCCTAAAATGGTGCCAGTATTGTGTGGATGCAAGAGGAGAACATTTCGTACATCTCTTGTGATGAGGTACATGGTTATTTTCATTGTATTTTTAACTGTAAATGTGAGAACCTAAATCATTGCACCGATCGCAGCTTTATTAGCGTAGATATTTCACCCGATCGCTCGAGAGTTGGAGCTGCGCCCGCCGCGCTGCAGGAACCCGCGTCGTTGGCCAACCTTGCGTGGGACTCACTGTATCTAGGAACAAGCATCTGTAGGTTCTAAGAACACTGCAACATCAAATTTGGCCTTTTTTCTTGTTTCTGTTGCAAAAATTTTACACCTAGCAGCAAGTTAATTAATCCCCCAAACAAACATTAGGCTTACACATCATTCAAAATAAATACTAGACTTTAGTGGAAGGGTGCACTTAGAAAGGTAAAGTTTAGCTTACACATGGCAAATGTGAAAGAATTATAATTCCAGTACACTCTTGTGTTTTTTGTCATATTTTGCTAACAAATTTATCACAAAATTGGATTATTCGTGTGTTTTGATAGTCCAGATAACTTCGATTAACATGAATTATTGAGAGTTCACTGTTTAATTAGAGTTCTTGGCCATATTTAGCTCTATGACCTTCAGTAAGGTTCATCCAAGATGATTCAGAATTATAGCACCATTTTTGTTATGTCCAGGAAATTGATTAGAGATATAGCGCTGATGGTTGCTGATGTCTTCACCTGTCTCATAAAATTTGATTAAAATTAAAAGTGCTGGTGTTCACATCTTAATTGAGTTTGAGGCCTCCTTCCCTATTGAAGTTGCAGTTTCCAGCTTTATATCATTTGCCTTCTTTTAAGTCAATCCAAGTAGACATATCTGTTAGGGTCATGAAGGCTTTTCACTTCATTGAAGAGAATTTTATGGAGCTTCAAGTGGCACTTACGTTCTTTGCATCTGTCTTCTTTGATCCATCTTTTTTGTCTGAAGTACACCTGTCCACACTCATGGGGGATTTTCTAGAGCCATGTCTTCGGCTATGTGTCAGTCTTAGATATTCTTTTTTTTTTATCTGGAAGAAAAATAATCTTTACCTCATGTTTGTTGAGGGTTTAGGCTATTACCTATTAAGTAATAAAACTCTGGAATTTTTAAAAGAAGAACCATTAATAGAAATACCAATAGAAGAAAGAAGAGTAGCTATATTTTTTGGATAGCAAAATCACCCTGGATTTGATGAAGAACAGCAGAAATTATCAGCAGAGTGGACAGTGCATTTCAGCTTGGTGAAGGCTCACGTCAGGAACTACAGCAACGAAGTGATGGATCATGTGGCAAGCAGATAGCAAACAACTCCCATCTGCAACCCTATTACAGCAAGGTCCCGATTAGTGCCTTAAAGGCAAGCTTCAGTGGAGAAAAATGGAACATGGAGTGGCAGACTTCAAATAATGAGCACTAAGAAGATCATTCTTCCCTAGCAAATAAATAAATAAATAAATAGTGTGTTGGAAAGACTTAAACTCAGGTGTCCACTGACTCCAAATTTAATGGCATTGCTAACAGGACATGGTAAAACTGAAGCCTATTTTAAGCATTTTAAAATTAAGTAAAGTGCAATGTCCGTTTGTGGAGCTGGTGAGCAGACAGTAAACCACATAATACACGATGTTGTTGAAGAGAAACAAGAAAGAGAAACTTTGATGCAAATGATAAACTGGAACGAAAGAAAGAGGCCCATTGGTAAAAGCCAAATATGTAAAAAGTATATGAAGAGTTTTACAATGTTTGCAAATAATATTGACTTTGAAAACCTCGTTTGGTTGTATTCATGTGCAAAATAAGCAAATAAGATAAGATATTATTATGTAACTATAACTTAGACCTATATGTTGCATATAAAAGAAGCCTTAATCATCATGCAGCAAAATTGTGTAAATTAGGCAGTAAGCAATAATTTAGTCGTCAGTCTTAAAACCGTCTAATCTCGAAAAGTGACAGTTAATGCTATATATTGTATATAAATTAATGCATAAGTTTTAAAATTAACTTAGTGGTAAGATTTATTAGTTATAAATCGTCAGTCCTCCAATGAGGGTGATCACATAGATCCAGAATGCAAACATGCTATAACATTGGACTGATGATTCTTTTACACTAGTCGTGTAGGCTAAGGTGGAAAGGTAGAGTCAGACTGAAAAATGCAATGCCATAGTCGAGAATTGAACCAGGATCTTCGGCTCTGCATGCTGCAGCTATAACATTATTAAAAAATTTATAATTCATTCTACATTTTGCACCATCCTTCTTCTTGATCAATGGGAAGCTTGGTCCATTCGCACCAGAGGCTGTGAAGGGGGCAAGGAGGAACCAAGGCTGATGCAAACTTTAAACTGCAATTTCACTATCAAATCCAATGTCTAGTTCATAGTATTCATCTTCCAGTTTTTTCACAATATGGCTTCTGGTCTTCAACTCCCATTCAATTAAAAATCTCCTCACAGAGTTCCCTCATGTCCTTAATATTAAACGTCACATTTTGTGATGCCATTTCACCCTTTACTTTTGCCCAAATGTTTTCAATGAGGATGATAGGAGAGCAAACGAAGTGCAACATGACGAGGTTAATGTTTTTTATGATGTCATACAATGTTGGTTTCAGCATATCATTATCATAAGGGATGTTATGCTCACGTACTCAGTATTGCATTTGTAGCTTGTGGAATTTGATGTGGGACATCTGTTTTCTTGCATGTTATGGTAAGCTGCATTGTCCGAAATGAGTACAGAATTGGCTGGAAGATTAGGAATTAACTTGAGTTCCACATTGCTAGGACATCTGGAACACATCCTCACCACCGGCGTGAGAAGACTGTGAGCAGTATTATCACACCAGGTTTTCTGTGTCACATGTGAGGACAACACATAGGACTTGTCCATGTAAACAGTATTTCTGTTTTCATTCCTATACAATCTAATTTTTATCAAGAATTCAATTTGCTTTTGGCGTATATCAGATTTTTCTATCAGAAGAAGGCGCTGGGATTTTGTTTTCTTCCATCAAAAACCAAGTTTCTTTAAAATCATGTGTAGAGTTGTTGTAGAGCCTTCATAATTTATGTCCCCTTGAAGTTTTATTTTTAGCATTTTTACTGTTGGTGCTTGCTTCTCAGTTGTATAAAAATTATATGCAACTCTACGATGCTCCTCTTGATCAAATGTTTCAGGAGCAAATCGTGAATTTTTTCTGCTGCTTTTTATGTGGCGATTCAAATTAACTCTCTACCTCCTTGTCCATCAACTTTCCCTCCCTTTTTATTTGTTGTACAATGATACGGGAAACACCTGTGGCTGTCACTGTCCTTAATTGTGATTTACTCACTGGAATCGATGGTTCTAGATCCTTAGCTTCTTTTTCCATAAAGATCAGAACATTGTAAATCACTTCTCACGTTTGACCACATAACTTTCTGCCTTTTAACTTTGAGAGAACTGGTGGCATCTTGAGTATTGTCGTCAATTAATTTGCGTATGCAATATTGAAATACCTACTCTAATACCTAAATACTATGTACTAGATCTATTACCTGGAGTACACTCATTATTAATGCTACTGATTAATTACTAATTATACCTACCACAGTATTATATTACACACTGATTAGGTGGTTAGCTACAGTACTTTTTGATAAACTTATTTAAGATCAGTTTATTATAGAAAGAAAATGATCGGTATTGTGGTTTAGCTTCACACATATTTACACTTCTCGTGGCAACTGAAATGACCGTATGTTTTTGCACAAACAGTAAGGGATGATTGTTTCAAACCGGGTTGACTTTCATCCCCACCTGCTACTGCCACTTTCTCCTGTGGAATTTTCAGAATTCTAACAGCTGCCAAGCTCGGAGGAATAAGGTGGACAGTATAATTCTCGACTTTGTTACATTAATTAAACTTGAGTAGTAGGCACAAACACAGGCTGAAGTTACGTAATATTTTGACACTCAAGCTCAACATTAATAAAGGTAGCAGGTTCAATGAAGAGGTATGTATTGTCCTGCACCCCCCCCCCCATCCCCCACTGTCCCCCTAAAATGTTATACTAGCCTTTATTCATCGGCATTTACAAATTCATTGTAGTATAAAATAATATACCAAGCTAAAAGATTCTACCATTAATATGCATTACATTCGCCAACACTTTTTTTTATGTTTTAAAGTTTCTAAATTGGTGTGCGCATTAGATTGTGGTGCATTACATTCGAGTAAATACAGTATGTTCATTCTTATTGAGTACATCCTCAAGGTGTTATAGTTCTCTGGGAGTGGCTGCTTTTTCCTTTCTTCCCCTTCTTTGTTGTCTCCTTGGAAGTTCATTTTGCCCAATAATTGCTTCCAGGTTCTAGCAAGAAATTTTTGTAGGGCAGGTTGGTGTCAGGTTGTAAAAAGTTATAGACCCTAAATAAATAGGGATGCAGCCTGCCAAACTTCTCCGACAGATAGCATGGCAGTAGGCACTAGGCAGTATGCATTTGCCGTTCGTCTCTTGTTTCCCAAGCATTCTTTTAAATGGCAATCCAGCTTCCCATACCAAAAAATATGTTCGTAATTTTTTATTTTTATAAAGGACAAGACTGTCCCATAACATAGAAGGTCCTAACTCCATTTCTTACACAGGGCCTGCTTTTATCGAAAAGACCTCAAACTGGAGTTAGGGCCAATATAAATTTCAACATACAGGGTCTGTCCGGAAAGTAATGTCAGTGAGTCAATTACAAGATATTTATTGATCCAATCGGTACAATACATTAAAGATTTCAAAATAGGTTCCTCCAGTGTTGATATGTTGCTTCTAGCGAGATTTCCAGGCATCAAAGGCGTCACGCTAGGCCTTTTCCAGAATGTCCTTTGGAGCATTGGTGCAAGCCACTTTGACTTCAGTCAACTGTCCCGAAATGATGTCCTTTCATGGGAGTTTTCAAGCATGGGAACAAGAAGAAGTGTGGGGAGCCATGTTAGGACTTTAGGGCGGCTGGAGAACCATTGACACCTTTGAATTGGCCTGGAAGTGGGTCATGAAGAAGGCGTTGTCGTGGTGAAGTTTCCAACTGTCCGCATTGTTGGTCAGGATGCATTCGTTTGAGTCTCTTCAGCACTTCTACTTATAATTTGGCATTGACCATGAAAGGGCATCATTTTGGGACAGTTCACAAAGTCAAAGAGGCTTGCACCAAGGCTTCAAAGAACATTTTGGAAAAGGCCTACCATGATGCATTTGGTGCCTGGAAATCTCGCTGGAAGCTGTTAGGACTGGTAACTAGGAATAAATGATAGGTTTTACGGAGGACCAGGTAATTATACCACTTAAGATTAAACGAGGAGACAATGGACTGTAGGTAGCTAGAACAGAGATTTAGATTTGAGGATTTTGCAACAATATATTATCAGGAAGCCTGATTTCTGAATATAAGAATACAACACTTGATATAATAAAATATATGAATTAATACAGTTACTATTCTCGGAGAATATCTATTCTCCCGCCCGAAAGTGTATGTAACGCTAGACAAAGCCTGTTCACTGCACGTGGCTTCTAGGTTAAGAGACAATGGAAATACTTGTAAATGACACTAAAATACAATATTATTTCCTGAATTTCACACGCAGGCTGCTAAACAATACAAGAGCCGATTGGTGTGGAATTGAAGATGAGCACTAGCTATACAGAGCGAAAACTGGCCTAAGTTAGACGCAATTGCGACGCATGCCTGTACACTGTCACGTCTCGATCTCAACTGACTTCGCACTGCAACTGGCGTGGTAACGCTACCACGCTCACACCTGCAGGAAATGATGAAATACGCGGCAATTAATTGGCGGTTCGCGCCAACTAACACAGAGGCAAATATAAACCATATAAACTTATAGACTCTTGATCTAACATAACTCCCGCCTAAAATCGACAGATTTTACATAACACTTTGCGGATAGATCAAGATTTACTAATAAATTTACACTTATTGAATAGGCAAGGGACACACTTTTACAATTGGTCGCTTCTATTCACCACTGGACGTACGCACTGTCACAACACGCACTAAACCGTCGTCACCAGGATGCACTGATGAGATGATTCCCAGCTTCCACTGGAGCGGTGGAGAATTATCTTCTTTCAGGAGCACAAGAGTACCAATCTGAATGTTTTCGCTGGACGCAGACCACTTCTGCCTCTGCTGCAGTGAATGTAGGTAGTCAGCTGACCAACGCTGCCATATGTGATGTATGTAGGTTTGTAGCTGATGCCATTTAGCAACATGAGAGACATTCTCTGCCATAGGAGGAGAAGGTAGGGCTGTGAGTTTTTCTCCAATGAGAAAGTGTTCAGGAGATAGATAGGATGAGTCGCTAGGATCATCACTTAGGCGTAGGAGAGGTCGAGAGTTTAGACAGGCCTCAATCTGGGTGAGAACTGTAGAAAGCTGCTCATAAGTAAACACTTGGCTACCCATCACTCGTCGTAAATGAAATTTCATGGATTTGACAGCAGCCTCATGTAGTCCTCCAAAATGTGGGGAGGAAGCCGGGATAAAATGCCATGTGAATTCATTAGAGGATGCGTAGTCTTGGAGAACTTGTTGATGAGTGCTGGACTGAAGCAAGAGACGCAGTTCACGCAGCTTGTTGTTAGCACCAACAAAGTTCGTCCCATTATCACTAAATATTTCCTTGCAACGTCCTCTACGAGATGTGAATCTGCGCAGGGCGGCGATGAAGGCATCAGAAGTAAGGTCTGAAACCAGCTCGATGTGAACTGCTTTCGTAGCCAAGGACACGAAGATAGCAATGTATGCTTTGACCTGAGTTTTGCTGCGGGGGGATCCGTATCTTATGAAGAATGGTCCGGCGTAGTCAACCGCAGAACGTAGAAATGCTCTAGCAGGGGTCACCCTGTAGCTTGGTAGGCTGCCCATCAGCTGGTGAGCACCTTTGGCTTTCAACTTGAAACAAGTTAAACATCTGTGTAGCGTAGACTTCACAATTCTACGTACACTAGGAATCCAATATCGTTCTCGCAGAGAAGATATGAGTAGCTGATGTGATGCATGAAGCAGTCGCAGATGCTCGGATTCAATTATCAATCTAGTGAGGTGGTGACCTGGAGGGAGGATAAGCTGATGTCGTGCATCATGTGGTAACTCAGCTTTCTCCAGACGTCCACTCACTCGGATTAGGCCATCCTTGTCCACAAAAGGCACCAAGGAGTGGAGAGAACTCTTGTTATTCACTTGCATCTTACTCTGAAGATCGGACAGTTCATGTGAATAGGCTGCTTGCTGAGCTATTCTTATACAAAGCAACAAAGCTTGTTGTAACTCTTCAACTGTGAGAGGGCCGTGACGTTTAACTCTGCTTCTGCAGTTGTGTATGAAGCGTAGCATATACAAAGTAACTCTCTGTAAACGTGTTAGCTTGGAAAAGTGTAGCATAAAGTCTTCTGCAGCATGTGTGACTAGGCAAACTGTGTCACGCTGCTCACTACTGTCCTGCAGCTCAAGTTGCTGAGGTTGTTTGGGCCATGATTCAATAGGCTGTTTAACTGATTGTTGTCTGGACTGACCCAATGAAGTTTTATGCTGTTTCATTGGCAGACGTACTGTAGAACGACCATCGTCATTGTGAGTGGTATTCTCTGCATAATGCTGTTCGCATCGTTTCTCTTCTTGTGTTACCATGTGTTGTGGAGAGTCTTCGAGGTCACAAAACCGTCGCAGCTGCTCGTCCACATTGTCCGTAGAGATGAAGAAGTTGTGCTGGGAGCCCGCATCCAGATTGCCTTTCACAGAGGATTTAGGAATGGTTCCAGACAATATCCATCCGAGTTCTGTACTAATCAGTGTAGGAAACCCAGGATTGGTCAGGATCTTACCATGGAAAAGTTCAAAGAATAATGCTCCTCCAATCAGTAAATCAATTTCAGAAGGAATATTAAATTTAGGATCGGCTAATGGAATTTCAGAGGGAATGTTCCATGAGGATGGATCAATTCGGACTGCAGGTAGCTTCCCTGTTATGCGAGGAAGGATTAGGCAATCTAGATTCCTTCGATAGTTGTAAACCATGGATCTCACATTTATGTTTACACTATGACTAGCATTTGATGAAGTACCATTTATGCCTTTGACAGGCGTATCAGCTGTCCTTGTAGGAAGTTGCAGACGCCTAGCTAGATCCGCAGACACGAAACTGGCCTGGCTGGCAGGGTCTAGAAGGGCCTTACACTGTATGTAGTTACCATGCTTGTCTTGCACTTCGACTCTTGCAGTCGCAAGTAAGACATGAAGCACTGGCTTTATTTTCACTGAGCAATAACTCGCAGGAGCCTCAGCCCTATTGCTATTTACTGTATCACTGCTTTCACTCGAGTGTGAAACCATTCTCCTGTGATCACTGTTGTGTAACATCTTGCTATGAACTTTACCACAGCTACAGAAGGAAGATGCGTTGCACTGATTCACTCGATGAGTATTAGAAAAACAGTTGAAACATAGATTTTTACTTTTTACAACTTTCCATCGCTGTTCAACACTCAGCTGACGGAATTGTTTACACTTAGACAGGTTATGGCCGCCTTGACACTGAGGGCATAACTGTTCAGTTGTCGACACATATGACTGACGACTATTATTATGTTGATTTCTAGGCTCACGACGTTCACTTCTAGGTTTTGATGGGCTGGACCTGTTGCAGGAATTATTCGACAGCACTTCTAGAGAGTGAGACTTAGCTTCTAGAAATAACACCAGTTCACTTAATGGAGTAAATGTTTGAGAATTGATTCTAGATTCCCATTCACGTTGCACACTGTCTGGCAAATGCTCTAATAACAATTGCATTAGAATGACTTCATGAAGTGGCACTTCTAATTCTAATGCTTCAATAGCATGCAAGTTGTTTTGGAATTGATTCAACAGATTTCGCAAGTCTGCAACTGTTTCTTGTCGCGCTACAGCTAGGGACAACAGATGCTTGATGTGGGATATAGCAATTAACCGTTTATTGTTGTATCTTGCACACAATATATCCCAGGCGACTTGGAAGTTATCACTCGTCACTGGCAAATTTTCCAATAATGTTTTAGCTTCGCCCTTTAGCGAACCAATCAAATAATGGAATTTTTGAATGGGTGATAAACTGCTGTTATTTACAATTAAACTTGAAAAGGTATCAAAATAATGCTTAAATTTAGTTACATCGCCTGTAAACACTGGTATCTGAATCGTAGGAAGTTTTATCATATTACTTGACTGTGAAGCACTAGAGTTCACTGATTGTCGTGTGCCACTGTTATTTGAATTGACACTAACTGAAGTAGGCTCACGAGCATGCATCAACTCACTTAACCTTGCTTTTAGATTAATGTACACTGTTGATACCTCGTCTGCATACTGTATGTGACTATCAAGTTCTGCATCAATTTCCACCATGGATTCAATCTGCGTTTGCACAGCTTCAAACTTTTCAATTTCATTCAACAGTTTTTCATAATGTGCTTTGATCACAAATATGCTAACATCTTCAGGTACGTCGTTGAGAAAGTTCTGTGTCAATGTAAACTTTCTTTTACATACACCACGACGCCTGACTAAAGCCTTAATTTCTTGTTGTTCCATGTTGAAATGAAACAATTAACATTGACAGAGGAGAAATGATTAGACAGTCAACTGTAGACACGCTGCGGGCGGCAGTAGTAGGGAGGCGGTAGTCTTCTTCTCGCGTGTGACTGAAGGCGGGCACCATATACACGTTGAGATGCAGCTCAGCTTGCGCACGCGTTGAGAGCAGCTTGAAGGTCAACGTAGCCGAGCCGAGCCACGAAGCAATACGAAGTCTGCACGAACGTCACACACGAAAATCAAGTACGTGTCGCACACTGTTCAATATTCAGAAAATTATTGCAAATATATCAAACCCTGCCCGGTAGGACCATGTTAGGACTGGTAACTAGGAATAAATGATAGGTTTTACGGAGGACCAGGTAATTATACCACTTAAGATTAAACGAGGAGACAATGGACTGTAGGTAGCTAGAACAGAGATTTAGATTTGAGGATTTTGCAACAATATATTATCAGGAAGCCTGATTTCTGAATATAAGAATACAACACTTGATATAATAAAATATATGAATTAATACAGTTACTATTCTCGGAGAATATCTATTCTCCCGCCCGAAAGTGTATGTAACGCTAGACAAAGCCTGTTCACTGCACGTGGCTTCTAGGTTAAGAGACAATGGAAATACTTGTAAATGACACTAAAATACAATATTATTTCCTGAATTTCACATGCAGGCTGCTAAACAATACAAGAGCCGATTGGTGTGGAATTGAAGATGAGCACTAGCTATACAGAGCGAAAACTGGCCTAAATTAGACGCAATTGCGACGCATGCCTGTACACTGTCACGTCTCGATCTCAACTGACTTCGCACTGCAACTGGCGTGGTAACGCTACCACGCTCACACCTGCAGGAAATGATGAAATACGCGGCAATTAATTGGCGGTTCGCGCCAACTAACACAGAGGCAAATATAAACCATATAAACTTATAGACTCTTGATCTAACAGGAAGCAATGTATCGACACAGGAGGAACCTATTTTACAATCTTTAATGTATTGTACCGATCGGATCAATAAATATCTTCTAATCGACTCACCGACATTATGGGACAGTTGACAAGTCAAAGAGGCTTGCACCAAGTCTCTAAAGGACATTCCGGAAAAGGTCTACCGTGATACCTATGATGCCTGGAAATCTCGCTGGAAGCAACGTATCAACACAGGAGGAACCTATTTTGAAATCTTTAATATATTGTACCGACCAGATCAATAAATATCTTGTATTTGACTCACTGACATTACTTTCCGGACAGACCCTGTAATACATCACTGTATTGGATTTAGGGCTTTCTAATGTCATAACATGTGTATTTTTTGTACCGATTCGGAGATGCAAAAAAAAGCATTTATAAAAATGTTGGAGTTAGGGCCTTTTAACTTATCAGGGCAGAAGGGGCTACTATACATACTTCCTTCTTTAGTGAACCCTTCTGGAATGTTTTTATGTCAATAATATGAAAGAAAAACTACAGCAGATAGGCTCTAATTAACAGAAAAATGGAAGAATTAACTAACAAATATTGTGAGATATTTCTGATATAGACAATATTACTTTGAACCTCACTTACAGTTGTCTCTATATATACAGTAAAACTTGTTCAAAGCGGCACATGTATAATCCGGAAATCTGTCCAAAGCGTACAAATATTTCGGTCCCGACGCACGCAATACATTTTTAAATGTCAATATTTTGTATAAAATGGAACGTGCTTAACGCGGAAACGGAATGCAGATTTTATGATTTAAGTAGCAATTTATTCTATAATGCGGAAAAGCAGCATTACAATATAATATATTTTGTTATTCACGTCTGTGTTAACACGTTACTTCTTAGCCCGAATATTGTACAGCCCTGAGAGTTCCGTTAGAGTAGGCTAAACACGGCGGTGTCTTTTGTTTCGGCCAACAGTGGAATTTACCCAATTGTCAAGAAATCTGCTACCTGCTTTGTTTTCTATTTTCCGCCAGGCTTCAATTTCAGTTGGCTTGTACTGCTTGTAGCATCATGTAGAACAAAAAGTACGTATCGCTCATGCTCAACGAAAAGATGAAGGTGTTTGAGGCGAGTGAGAGAGACAAACTTTCTGTGCGCGAAATAATTTTGCGTTTCAAATGCGGTAAAACACAAATTTACGAAACTTTAAAGAACAAAGATAAGATAAGGGAGGAGTGGATCAAGGGGAACGGACAAATGAAGAGAAAAACAAAGAAGACGGGAAATGAAGAAATTAATGAAATAGTGTGGGAATGGTTTGTAAATGCGCAGGCTAAAAACTTGTCTTTGTCCGGGCCCATGTCCCGATATGTGGCGACACAAGTGAAATAAACCTAGGGATAATGAGGCAAGAAAACAATTAGCCTACAGCAATTGCATAATTATTATGTGTTAGTGTTATTAATTATTAATATTAGTGTGGTATTTTACTGTATATAAAAATAAAGTGAAGAATATTTTGTGTACAGGAATTAAGGTTTGTAATTAATTACAGTATTTGCATATTACAAATTCACATTTGTGGCGCATGGTACAGTAATTGATAACATTTATGTAGTCTAATGTATTTTGTGTAATCCGGAAACTTGTCCAATTTGGAAAATTCTTTTGGTCCCATACGATTCCGCTTTGAACAAGTTTTACTGTATAAGAGGCTTTGTCCTGACTGAGTGACTGACTGACAGAGAATCAACGTACAGCCTAAACTATAACAGGTAGAGTCTTGGAATTTTGACAGTACCTTCGTTTCATAATGTAGGTGCTCACTAAGAAAGGATTTTGAAAAATTTTGAATTTAAATGCCAAAAATAAAATGTTTTTGAGAATACTTAATCCCTTTTTACACAAAATTATCCAATCCAAATAACATTTGACATTAAAACCTATTGTTGCCAGTGGGTCTCAGATGGGTTTGGAAAAAAAATGAAAGTAGAATAAATTTGACAAATGAGAGAACTAGATATCCACGAAAATAATGCAGTCACATAACTTTCTTTACCCTGGACATAGAGAAAACAGTACGAGGTATGGTAATATATATATATATATATATATATATATATATATATATATATATATATATATTAGTATATTGCAGGTTTTTGGAGAGATAAGTATGAAAGGGATATTACATTTCTGTTTAATTAAGTGCCAGTATGGTACTTTATGAGATTGTGTGGGGGACGAAAAATGTCTGTCCGTCTGTCCGTCTGTCCGTCCGTCCGTCCGTCCGTCCGTCCGTCCGTGTGTCTGTACGCGCTCTAACTCAAATACGCTTTTTCAGATTTTCATGAAACTTGGAAAACACATTTATAATGTCAATGGGAAGAACCCTATTGATATTGAACCAAATCGGTTCACCGGTACCGGAGTAAAACCCAATTTAGTGTATATTTTAAAAGCGCCATAACTCATATACGCTTTATCGGATTTTCATGAAACTTGGAATACCTATTTATAATGCCCATGGGAAGATGTCTGTTGATATTGGACCAAATCGGTTGGCCGGTACCGGAATAATACCCAATTTGGTGCCTTTTTATGGTATTATATAGCAAAAGGTGCGATAACTCAAATACGCTTTATCGGATTTTCATGAAAATTGGTATATACATTTATTATGTACGTGGCAAGATGCCTACTTATTTTGGGCCAAATCGGTTGACCGGTACCAGAGTAACAACTAATTAAAGGTCACATTTTTAAAAATCATATCTATACAACAATGTCGCATTTTTAATCATTTGGGGGCTTTGTCTGCAGTGCAGTCAGATGTTTGTTTACTTGGCTGATGTAGGCCTAGTTGAAAATAAGTACTATCAAATACTATTACTGTGAAATAATTAGCGGAGTTATATGCCACTGAATTTTGTGAAATGTTGACGTATTTTAAGAATTTCAAGTTGTAGGCCTAATATATTTAGATTTGACAAATAACAATATTTCTTCACATAAGCTTATCAAACTACATCGTCAAATTGACTGAGTTAACCGAATGGTAACGTCTTGGATTCAGCGAAAGCATACTGGCACTTTGTTATATCAGTTTACCTGATTTTATTTCATCCCCAAAACGGTTTTATGGTAACATGAGAGTGAGAAATGAAATATTCTGCAAAGACAATACAATTTTATGTTACCGGAATTTATGTTTCTTCTTATTTGAACCCTTACCTGGCTTGCTGTGTTCAAGCGATAGGATACAAAATTCGGTATAGGATAATTTCCACGCTTGAGAAAATTTTGTTGTAATCACAGGTATCGATATAATTCATTAAAATACGCTATGTTCAGGTACTGTGGACCATGCGATATCATTATTATTATAAGAGGGATAATCAATAGGCCTAAAAATGGTCAAACGTTGTTCGATTTGGACGAAACTCACTATACAGGGGTTTTCTGGGCCAAGGACCTCGAATCTGAGGTCGCTTTTACTAGGCGACGCTATCTAATCGTGGTATGTAATTCACGTGATTTAAACTGGCGGCACTGTTGCACTGTTGCCGCCAAACAAACCTCAGAAGTAGCCGAGGATAATCACAATGGTGATTGAAACTACGTAGTCCTACCAAGGTATGAAATTAGTGAAGTTTAAGTGTGTTTTTTAAACCATAATATAATATTATGACTTCACTGTGATCTTCCCAATATCAGTTTCTATATCTTGTGCTTTTGCTTGTTCTTGAATTTTGTCCTCATTTATTTCTCCGCAAGACCTAAGCACTGCAAAGTTTTTACACAGTGAGTGCACTGATTCAAACTGAAGAGTCATGTCTCCAGTAACATTGTCTAAGATGACGTTAAATTCCTATTGTCTGGACAATGTTTGTTGATCTGTAGCTGTTGTATTGTCTCCTCAGATATATCCTCCTTTGTCATCATTTCCAAACTTTTTTTCCCCCAGCTCTCTTGAATTCTTCCTCAAGCTGTTCAGGCCAACCAATATTTCGAGTGAGTACTAGAGCTTCATTAAGTATATATTTCCATCCTAACGTTGCAGAACATCTTCAGTTCTTCCACGAGGGAGCACAAGTTGTTTGAGGTGTTCCCCCACTTTTGTAATACTCTATTGACTATATTAATGGATTTAAGAATTTTAATCCAAATAAATGCAAGGAGAAGGCAGTTGAAGGTTTTTAAATATTTCTCCAGGCCATTTACATCATTTTGACACTTAGTTGTCAAATTCAACTTCTTTATTTCCTCAAGGGCTTCTATAGTGGCTGGAAGGTGTGCAGCAACTAGTTTGATGCTCTCTACTCATGCTGACCATTATGTTTTAGACATCGAGTGAAGCGAACTGGACACTTATGTTAAGATTTCCCATCTTTGGGGACTGGAACTAAAACTGATAATTAATTTTTTGACAGCTCCAAAAAAGGGTCATTGCTATGGTGCAGGTCTCTGGTGTTCATTCCCCACAAAGATTTAAAGAATGGAAGTGTGTGTGGAATAAATAGCCTTGTTATTGGCTGCAAGTATGACTGCCTGGGCTCCTTTATAGGCACCATTCATGTTGCTAGCGTTGTCGTAGCCTTGCCCTTACATTCATTTAAGGAAATTTCAAATTCATTCAGCTTGTCCATTATAAACCTCGCAGTAGTTTATCCACTTTCCTTTGTGCAATCACTGAAGCACAGTAGACATTCTTCAGTGTTTTATGGGTGACTACTTGATCTGTCAAATTGACATACCTGATCAATAAGATACTTTGCTCCACATGTGCCGAGTCAGGGGTAACATATACTATAAGTGAAAAATACCTTGCATTTTCTCTTTCTTTTAGAATTCTTTTAGTTACTTCTGAGGAACAAAGATGGATAAATTAATTTTGAATGTCATGTGACAGGTAGTGAGCTTGCATTCTATTTCTCTGCTCTTGAAAATAGAGATCACTTAACCAAATGATCGCTTAAAATGGGATTGTAATTGACCAGCATCTCTAGCACTCCTAAAAATTCCCATTTTATGGCTCACCGACTTTTTCCATCTCCCCTCGAAAGGCAAACCCTCTTTTAGCAAGAAATAAAGTGACTGCAAGTAGCCGCTTTAAGATCTCATGACTTGTTTTCTTTTTTCATTTTTAATCGACTTCAAGAACATTCCTGAAAGAGATTTATCTTTTTTTGCTTTCATGACCTCAGATTTCCACTGCAGGTAGCACAATTTATGCCCAGAGGTAATTTTGTGTTTGGGCATGTTGTCAAATAATTTTTTGCATCTTTTAGTTGTTGAAAAACTGTCTCAATGATGAACGTTGAGACTGAGGTAATCTACTGAAAAGTTGTTTTCATGGTAAACAATAAAAGGCTTTCTTTATTCTGCTCCAAACAAGCCAGTCACATGGGATTAATTCACTATTAGTCAACTTTTTTTTAAAACAGTGATATTGGAACTGAATGACCAAAAGAATCTTTGAGAAAACTGTCTGAAAGTGATATATGGGGGTACCGGTACCTTAAATCATTAACTCTATCAAAATTAGTATCACCTATAATCAAAGTGACTGCATAGTGATGGTAACACTGATGGTTTTATATAAGAAGAAGTACAAGCGAATCTATTAGTAGGCCTATTTCAAAGTTCAGTTACTTTATCGTGACTTCCACGTTTTTCAGTTTCACCTATTTTACCACTTACAGGTTCAGATGACGATGAATAAGGAATAGCATTGTGAATATCCAGCGTCTCAAGAAGTGATGTGGATTTAAAAAACTGTCCCAGCAATTACTGTGCTTTCATAACTTCCTTATCTCTGTTGCTTTCTCTTTTGTCTTCTGAGCACCACTTTTATGTTTACAGTTACTCATTGTTTCCTTTTTACTCACTCATACAAATAAAATCATAGGCTATATTAACAGAATCACATGACAAACTGCGTGACTACTTGATGAACTACAACACTCTCGAATACACAATACGAATTAACTATCCACAGGTTAAAGAGTGTAATATAAGACAGATTGGCCACTCTTACTACAAGAAATGGACAAAGTGGCAACACTAATGTCCTAGTGGCAGAATCAGGAAACAGCCAAGGTAGGATTTGTTACATGCAGTCACTCATTTTAAATATCTTGCTACAATATCTCAAGCAATATCTTGCTACAAATATATATTACTGTATATATATATATATTTATTATTAGATCTTGCACCTTTCCACTTGCCAGCCTAAAATATTTTGCCCAGGCCCCCAGGCATTATCCCTACCTGCCCCTCCCCCTCTCGCCGGTCCTTGCTATTACTAAAAACATCATCACACAAGGGCTAGTGATAAACATGTTTTTTTTTTTCATATGCTCAGTGAAAATGAAGACAAAACTGCAGCTATGAGGTTAACAGTTTGCATAGCTCTCTGTCACGATTATTGCTCCTTCAGCAGTATACATGCAAATTTTCGTACCATAACTTGGCAACATAATTAGAAGCATTATCCATTAGAATACATTTTGTAAGGCTATTTAAATAATTTATTATGCGTTTTGCTTTAGATTGCTTTATTTGGACTATTGATCTTGCTTAGTATTTTATATAAATCCTATTTAAAAATACATAATCATTGGATTTGATTTTTTATATATTATTTAAGAGGAAAATCTGTATGAAAGAGTTTTAAATAACTTTTTTGCACTCCTTAGCTAGTAAGTGGTACTTACGAACTTTGTTTACATGGATCGTAAGTTGACATTCCCACACAGTCTTGTTGCTAAGGCCGGTTGCGATGAGGTTAAAACACTTACGGTCCAAGCGCTACGTCATAATTCATTACGATACACTTCATAATTCATTACGATACACTTCATAATACAAGCCTTTATGGCCACGGCCCCCAGGACAAATATTCGGTTCCCATAACAACAAACACATGCGAATCACTTTCTGAAATAAACATCTATTTTCAAGAATGTATTTACATAATATTTTCAGGTAATATCACAATTAATATAATTAAATTGATATAAATAATCATCGTGCAAAAAATAGCATGCAACACACGGGCCGTAAAGGCATTTACGGGTCTCGAAAACTTAAAAACCCTCGGCTGCGCCTCGGGTTTTCAATCTGTTTCCTCGACCCGTAAACGTGCCTTACGGCACTTGTATCGCAATATACTATTCTACAACAGTACATGGTAGGCTACTGTATTTCACACCTTGATTGCAGTGTACAAAATGAATTTACGATATCTGTATGTAAAAAGTTCAAATATGCTTACAGTAGTATTGTTTTTTGTATTTGTGTTTGTTTTACAAACTACCAATCTTTTTGTAAAATTGTGGTAATTAAGGCCTAGCTATTGTATGTGAAAGAAAATGTCAAATAGATCCACTAAGTGTAAGCTTCTCTCTTCTCTTTCTCTTCTCACTTTCTCATTCTCCCTCCTCGCTCTCTCTTTTCTCACTTTCCATCTTTTCACTCTCTTCTAACTCTCTCTCCACACTCTCTCTCTCTCTGTCTATTCTCTCTTCTCTCTCTCTCTTCACACTCTCTTCTCACTCTCTTTTTTATTCCCTCACACACACACACACACATACATGTACACATAACATATATATAGCGGCTATTAGGCCATGTCTATTCATACTGCAAAACCACCCCTCTTAATACCTGATTTTCTTTTATCATGGAAAACAGTTTCAAATCTTCACTAATGGTCAAATTGACTTATTTGACAGAACATGAAACAAGCATTCATACAAGAAAACAAAAGAAAGCCAGAGGCCAAATTCCCATGCCAGCGACTTTTTAAAATTGCAGAAGTCAAGTAGCAAGACGGATAGATAGTGAGGTCACTGGATATCCCATTTATTTAGAACTGAAAGTTTACAGTCACTTCCACCATGGCTCGTCTCGTTAAGGGTTAATTACTCAACAGAGAGTGACTGAGTGATTCCTCAATTATAATATATCTTTTATTTCAATAATAGTAGCCTAATATGTAAGTCTACAGGCAATCTCTATATATATAAAAGGCTTTGTCCTGACTGATTGACTGACTGACAGACAGGAATCAACATAGGCCTAAACTATAACAGGTAGAGACTTGGAATTTTGACAGTACCTTTGTTTCATAATGTAGGTGCTCACTAAGAAAGGATTTTGAAAAATTTGGATTCTAAATGCCAAAAATTAAATGTTTTTGAGAACACTTAATCCCTTTTTACACAGAATTATCGAAACAAAATCACAGAACATATTGTTGCCAGTTTTATCAGATGGGTTTGGATTAAATGAAATGGAAGTTTGACAAATTAGAGAAGGTATCAATACACGGCCTCCTTTATTGTACGCCTCCTATAGGAGGCCGTGATCAATATAATTCATGTTATCTATATTAATAAAAGGAATTGTCTGTCTGTCCGCGATCCCCAGCAAAATCTACTGAACGCAGAGATCTGAAATTTTAAACATAGGTGGGCTGAGGGGTCGGAAAATGCACCTCGAAGCCGGAATTTTAATTTTAGCTTTCGTTCGTGAGTTATGAGTGAAAAACGGGCAAAAAAGTGCATTTTTTGCATTTTCGAAACACCAGTTTTCAGTTATACATTTCAATGTCAAATCAATTACAGTTGGCTTTGGCTGTTTTTGTCATACCTTGAAAATAAGACTTTCGCGATCGCTTGAATGTTGTAAGCCCTAAATATGGTCAAACATTGTTTTATTTGGGTGAATCTCACTATACAGAGGTTTTCTGAGCCAAGAAACTCTAATCTGAGGTCGCTTTTACCAGTCGATGCTATCTACTCGTGGTATGTAGTCCATGCGATTTAGGTGTTAATAAATATAATGATTTAACTATTATGCCCTTAATGTTTAATTATTGAAATAATTATCGCGGGCGAAGCCGCGGGCACATGCTAGTCTTTTTATAAGCAGCATAAGGAGGTCAAAGTTCAGTGGAAAAATCAGCCGTTGCAACGCATTCTTGGGAAAATGACCACAGAATTTGTAGAGAACCAAAATTGTTAAAATCAGTATGCAAACCAAAAGAACTGGACATCTGGGAGAGGATCTATATAAAGAATTTTGATAGTAATCTCACGAATTTTGAAATACCAGAGTTTGAGAACCTCATCAAGAAGTTCGTAAAACCACCACCAGGGACACTTCATGATCTTCAAAAGCAAGATTTGTCAGTTGGACACATAGCCGAGGATGGGGACAAGGGTCCTTGAAACATGTTCTACCAAAAAGTTGGTAAGTGAAGCATAAGTGTCTAAGTTCAACTCAAATTGTAATTATTCTATTGCAGTCTCTTATCATGTGTTCGTGCAAGCTACAGGTTTTACTAGCCTTTTTTATACATGTCTAGTTAGTCTTTCTGTTCAAACTCTCCGCTAAATCTATTTGCATTAATTCAGCAGTTGTTTGTAGCGGAGTGATACATGTTCTTAGCGCTCTTTCTCTGGCATTACATCCGGCAGGTGCATGCTTGAGAGGCCTCGCGCCTATATTACAGTGTCACGCCAAATCAGTCAGCCTCTAGCATTCACATGAAACAGTTCATTGTGAATCGCTTCTTCAATTCGCGCCTTTCTTAGACAATAGCAGCAGTGGCTTTTGCTCTTAAATCGCGAATTAGTACACAATACTTCAAGATACAAGTGTTGTCGTGTGCAGGTAATTAATTGACATTAATTATAGCAAATTCATTAGCATCAGCTTCTTAGATCCGTCTATTAAGCTCGTAATAGTTCGAGAGCATTGTGCAACCCACGCGTTCACATTGAATCGGCTATTCAGTGTAATTATTATCAAGATTTCAGTGTTAATTCATCCTAAACGGAATACCGCAAAATATTCCAAGTGTTTTGATATAAGAATCAGTACTGGCATAAATACAGAACATTTATCGCCACGTGGCCGCAATTACGCGCCAAATCGCAGTACAGTGTTTATTGCAAGTTACGCAATCTTATTTCAGCTTATATTTCATTTAATGCTTCAATCAGTTAACAATCATTTATTTAAGTGCATTGTTTAAACATATATCGTGTGAATAAAAGAGTTCCATAGTTTTGTTACATGTATAAGGTTTGTTTCCAATTTTACATCCGTGGACCTCTGTTCCCAGCAACCTCGATTAGTCCATCTAGCTCTCTTTTTGTTATTATTGCTAAGGCAATAATTGGTCCTCTACCAGAGATTCTATTTAACATTCTACCTTAATTTTACTCCTAGTGGTCCGGTTCCTATGCCATCCCCAACATCATGTAAAAATATCTGTTCAAATCATTGAAATGTTCATTGTAATAGTTCTATTTTAACATACACTGAATATGTGGGTGCCTTTTTTTGCAAGAGAATCTGCATGTTCATTACCTTGAAGACCACAATGAGCAGGAACCCACTGTAATTTTACTTCTTTATTTAGAGCAGTGAGCATTTGTATGATTTTTGTGTTTCCCTTAAAAAACCGAAAACCAAACAGCATGCTAACATATCATTCCACGAAATTAATCATAAATAGCATTATTAAAAACCAAACTGCTGAAATATTCAGAACTAAAAACAGTAATAAATCCTGGTATCCCATTTTCTCCAAAAATGATGTCCCAGAATCACCAAGACATGAAGCCGTAGCACATTTTCGGTTCATAACTGGACATGATTGCATGGCTCCTCACTTACAAAAAATTGGCATATACCCTTCACCAAAATGTGTGCTCGGCAATGAAGAGGATTCACACATGGATATGGATCACTTGCACAAGTGCACAGCTTTAACCTCAACAGATTTGGCTTCAACTTCAAAGTTATACTGGGAAGCTAGAAGACGAATGGAGATCATCCAAGTGTCTGGGCATTAGATACTACTACATACACTGAATATTACTCCTTTTTTCTGACGAATTTTCATTTTGCAAATAGGCCTATAGTACATGGCAAAACAAATTATACTGAAATGTTATTTAATTGTGTTTATACAATATGTGTTGAAAATGCTTCCCATCATGTGTTGCACATTGTTCATTAAGTTTCTGAAGATTATTGAATTTGTTGCTGAACAAAGGTTGCTACAGGGACACAAAAAATGATGTTACCTTCTCGGGAAATCAGAGATCTGTAGGTGGGTGACCTGTCTTGAAAACTGATTCTTTCAATATGGCTCATAAGTAGGCATCTGGGGCCATGAGATCCGTTGAACAGAAAGGGTATGGGAATTTTCACAAGAAATTAGGTGATCTCCAAAGTGTCATTGCAGAAGAGCAAGTGACTCTCCGCAAGCTCCATCTTGCTCCATTGTTGTTGGAAGGGTAAGTTTCTGGTGTGTCAAAAGTGGTGCAAACCTGAGAGAAAGGGGTAGTATTGAGGTTTCTGTAGTGAATGATTTAATTTTTTTAGATTCTGTGCAGCATCCTTGACAAAATACGGGACCAGTATTCCATGACTGGACACATTGCACAATATCCTAACCTACGCACTATTCAGTGCTTCGTGTATAATGATATCAAGTCGTTCAAATCCTAAAAATTGAGTTGTTTGTCAGGTGATATAGCTATCAAGGTGAATATGGCTTTCATCTGAAAACCATATGTTGCTGAACAAATCCGGATCCTGATATGTCATGGACAACACTTGGCTGCAGTACTGTAATCAGGCTCGCTCGTCACTTTGTTGTTAGACACTGAGCAACTTGAATGCAATATGTGAATCCACTCAGCTTTTTAAACATTTGCCAAACAGACCCATCGCTCAAATCTAGTATCAGCGGTGTTCGTCATATACTGTGCTGTGACTGTAATGCTTGTTGGAGAAGTCGTTCATGATTGATTCTTGTTTGTACTGACAGTTCTTTAGTGCCCTGTTCCCCCCTTTCATAAACACAAGACTGATCCCATCAGATGGAACTTCTGAACAATTGCTAACATTGTTCTGTTATTTGGTATCTCCTTGTTAAATTGCTGCTTGTATTGTTCTTTAATGTGAAACAAACTTGGCCCATACTGAAGTCCTACTCCATATGACTGGAAATAATGTTCCATATTATATATTTAATAATAAATCTCATGCTTGTTAAGCAATCCCAAAGGAGTTGACGCACATAGGTTAAGAATATTTGCCTCTAGGTTAAAATTTTTGAGGGTATAAGGAAGACATATGAAGTAATTATAAAATTTACCATAAAGGCAACATGAAATTTATTAATTGTAGAGTATTAATTAAAAATAAATTTAAGTTTACAATTTTATTTTGCCTATTTCTATGGGTATTGAAAGATTCTGATCTTTAATATGTGAAAGAAATAATTATCTAGGCCTAAAGGAATACTGGCTATATTTTTGGTAGAATTAATACAATTCTCATAGTACCAGAGCACCTTTGCCTCTTTTCAGTAGTGTCATAGCATGAACAGGAAGTGGCTTCACATATGAGCATTTGCTCATTAAAATTAAAAGGCATGAATTTTAATAGTCAGTTCTGACTACCCACTTATAAGCTACTAGCATATGCCCGCGGCTTCACCCGCAATAATTATTTCAAAAATTAATAACTAAAAGCATAATAGTTAAATCATTATATTTATTTCACCTAAATCACGTGAAGTGCATTCCACGATTAGGTAGCGTCCCCTGGTAAAAGCGACCTCAGATTAGAGTTCCTTGGCCCAGAAAACCCCTGTATAGTGAGTTTCATCAAATCGAACGATGTTTGACCATATTTAGGCCTATGTTGATTATCCCTCTTCCGTGTAGGTTGAAAATATACGTCTGCGGGCCTTGACATTCTAAACAAATGCATCGTCCAGGATGGACTTACAAAACTCAAGCGATCGCGATGCTTTTATTTCCAAGGTATGACAAAAATAGCCAAAGCCAACTGTAATTCATTTGACATTGAAATATATTACTGAAAATTGATGCTTCGAAAACGCAAAAAATGCACGTTTTCTGCCCATTTTTCACTCATAACTCACGAACGAAAGCGAAAATTAAAATTCCGGCTTCAAAGTGCATTTTCCGAAACTTCAGTCCACCTAAGTTTAAAATTTCAGATCTCTGCTTTGAGTAGATCTCGCTGGGCATCACAGACAGACAGACAGACAGACACTTCCTTTTATAAATATAGATAAGGAGGAGTAAATATCACATTAACTTATGGGAAAAAGTGTAACAAAGTGGATAATACCAGTAGTAATTTTTTTCAAAGTTTAATTGAATTAATAAGATGTCTTATTGTTTCCAGGGAAAATATCTGGATATCGAATTTGATTACAAAGGAGATCCTCTTGGAGGCACAGTTACCAATTGTAAGTATCGTTTTGTAAAAATAAACTTGAATCAAGTGTAATACAAAATAATTTTTTTTCCAGGCCAGTAGTAAAAATTTTATCAAAATTCATTTTCAGGGCTTTGCTTTCTTTTCTTTCATTTTTGGCTGTGTTTGGATATATCAGATATTCCATATATATTTTTACATTAGTCATTTATTGGTACTTTTCATTTGAACAGGCCTACATTATATTGAATACAAAAACCTTCTTACATATGATATATCTGCTTAAATATAGATTAACACTAGAATGCCGGACTTTTCTTACATACAAGAATCCAGAAAGGGGTCAATTTCACCCCTAGTAATAAAATACAGCGTTTGAACACTATGATAACTTAATTTTTTAAAATTATCATTACAGCATTATTCTCAACATTTGAGGAGCGTTGATTCAAAACGCGTTTAGTCCACAAGTAATGATCAGGGCCCGGATTCTGATGACCTAAAATGGCAGATAGGCTACTGAGAAATCTTCACAAATGACCAAGATCGCCTACTTTTCATATAGTATAGAAATTTGTATTTTACCAGTATATTTTCTTTTTTGTCTTATATCAAGTGGTAATAGAATTAGATGGTTGAGTACGTGACTTGAGTTCCTTTTGATGTCAACGTTATTCTACAATGCTCTTCTATGGCTGCCATCTCCGCTCCGCATGCTTAACTTTGTGGATAGTATTATGCATTATTTAGATATCTGTACTGAATTTGTTACTTAAGAAAGTGAGTTGTAGAATTAATTTTAACTTAACACCTCCCATTGTGTTACATGCCGCAGTCAATATAACATGCAGTATAACAGTGCGCTGCATTGCCAGCATGGCAGACGGATAATGGTGTTGGCAGACGGATAATGGTGTTGGCAGACGGATAATGGTGTTGGCAGTATTGTACAATCGTTCATACACAACCAACAGATCGCATAACCACATGAAGCAGCAATAATTGCAAAACTGCAGTACTAGTATGATTGTTTTTCTTCTTCTTCTTCTTCTTCTTATTATTATTATTACTAATATTATTATTACTACTCTACTACTACTACTACTACTACTACTACTACTATTATTATTATTACTGAGTTCCTTTTGATGTCAGCTTTATTCTACAACCCTCCAATTGCTTCCAAGTAATTTGTGCAGTATTGTAAATGTTAATTGTGCCTAGAGCTGACCTGTGCCCTATGTGTAACAAGGGGTTCCAGGGAAGGAAAAAGCACCTTTATTGCTGTGGGGGCTGTAATGCCCATTTTCATGTGTCATTTTAAGCATAACAGATGTTGAAGCTTCATTGTACTGGGAGAACACTTATGTATGTGCTAAGTCTTCTCATTGCAGGAAAACGAGGAATGATGACACACCTGTAAGATGACGATCCAACTCTGTGCCCAATGATTTTTCGCATAATTCAGCGTGTTTATAAAGCCACTTACTATTTTCCACTTAAACACGTTTTTATAGACCATAAACAACATGAACATACATTTAGACATTTTGAACACAAATTCAATACATTTCAACATGATGACCCTGCAAATCTAAGCTCAAGTCCCATCGTTCCTCTGTAGCCCAAAACACCCTTGCTAACATATCTGGCGTTATCTGTTCTGCAGCGGCATAAGTGTGGTTTTACAGTTGTTCAAGACCAGTGATTTTCACCTGATACACCTTGGACTTGATACAGCCTCAGGCAAAAAAGTCCATTGGGGTTAAATCGAGTGAACGGGGAGCCCAAAGTCTTGGTGTTGTATGGCCAATCCATCTCCCAGGAAAAGTGTCATTCAGGTAGTCCCGGACAATTCTGATAAATTGGGGAGGTGCTCCGTCTTGTTGGTAGACTACTGAATCCAAAATGCCATCGTGTATCAACTGTGGCTCTAAAAACTGTTGCAGTAAGTCAAGGTAGGTGATACCAGTTACTGTTCACTCAGTAAATATGTAGGGTCCATACACTTTTGATTTTGTGATTCCCATCCTCACATTTACCTTTGGCGAGTCCCTTTTCCATTCATATAACACATTTGGCTGTTCATCTGCCCAAATCCGACAGTTACGTTTGTTCACATTTCCACAGGTGTGGAATGTTGCCTCGTTACATGCTGCATTAAAATTTTATTTCTAACAGCATCCAGTAAGTCATAGCACATAGCTTCATCTTCAAGTTAATGAACAATTTGAATGTGGTAGGCATGTTTTTACAATTTGAATTGCAGTGTTTTCCACACAGTGGTCTGTGCGATACCAAGTTTCCTGCTTAGTCTTCTGGTTGACGCCTAGGGGCTGCTTGTAATTGCGTCCTAAATCCTTTGCACAGTTTCATCTGCTACAGCTGGTCTCCCAGTTTGTTGTTCATCAGTTACACTACCAGTTCATTTGAATTTGTCCACAATGTTCTTAATGGCTTGTCTGGTGGGAGCTGGTTTGTGAAATTAGCATGTGAAATTGTCCCTTGCTTCATCATACATCATTCCACGCAGTTGGTAGGAAACAACAGCTATTCTTTCTTTTATTGTGTACATTGCTTTAGATTATCTACAAAAAAATCAAAATTTGTAGTGATAAAACAGAAATGGTAAGTGACTTTATAAACACCCTGTATGGTAACTGATGAGGAATTAGATAAAATTCTACAGAACAGCAAAGTATCGGCTGTAGCAGTGTCAGCTATGACTGAAATGCTTGATGAAGATTCTGGCTGAGGTATCCGATTTAAAAGAAGAAAATAAAAGCCTTAAGAAAGAATTGAATGAACGTGGGGAGTTTCTTAAAGGACCTCCAGCTCGATCTCAAGTATCCTCAATCTCTTCGATCAGCACAAGTATTCTCCATCATAAGAAAACATATCCAGCCTGCTAAATTTTCTGAAGTGTTAGCTGCTGTTAACAGGAGAAATCTACAGCTTTATTGACAATTTCAACAAGCTCAACTAACAGAGATAACAGGGTATAATATGAGATCGTAGGCTTCTGCGGCCCAAGTTGGCAATAGAGTTGAACAGTGGGAGAGAGATTAAGAGAACACTTAAGAGCAATGAAGGCACTCCAAACAGGGAAGTCGGCAGTAGTTGAACACTCTGAAGACAGGAAACATGCCATAGAGTTCGACAAATCTAAGATTCTGACCATGGTCACATACAGGACTCATAGAAAATAAGGGAGGCTATAAAGATCATCAAGCATCCAAACAACATCAGTCGGGATGAGGGCCAGAAGTTATCAAGGATATCGACCCAACATCTTCATCCTACTGGAAATAATTGGTCCTAGGAAGAACAGTTTTTCCTTCCATGTGATGGAACCAGTCACAACAGATCATTGGATGTGAGGTTTGATTGGCTGGAAAGTAAATACACACTGCCCCTATATATACAGAAGACCTTTTGTAGCGAGCTGCAGTGGCCTTGATAAGACCATGGCAAGATGGTTGAAACGTCGGCAGACATCTTAAATATGATGCGGCAGATACCTGGAAGCTAAGAAGATTCTAGAGATAAAAGGGAATTGTTGCTATAAAGCATGTTGTAATTTTAATCGTTGGTATAAATTGCTTGTCGCTAATATCAAATTAAGTGCAGTTAGCATGTCAGGTATTGAAAAAAGGTAAAAGTAAAGTAAAGTGATCCCTATACAGGCCATGGAGGCCCAGAGGGTTCCAGGAGGTTGAGGCTCCCACATTTTGGACATTCTGCACACGAAGGTGGTAAGGTTGTAAGCCTTACGCGTTTTGCAAAAAGAGGTCAAAATGACCCCTCCTGGCATTTAAGGTAAACAACGTCATAGGTCACAACTGAATGCCAGAAAAAATATTATTTTTGGTGAGTGTAGACATACTGAACACAGAAAAAGAATAAAAGTCGCAAGAGGAAATTGTTCTAAATTAATTAATTAAGCCTAAAGAAGAGATTAGATTCTGTGAAGGAGTCAAATTGACCCCTCTCGGTCTTCTAGTGTTAATCACTCTCAAAAATTCTTCTATTTTTCATGAGATTGTTATCGCTTGATTGTAATTTTTTAACTGAACACATTATTTTATTAAACAGAAAAAGACTTTTATATGTAAAACTTTTAGGCCCATTCTTACAATGTCTAGTTAAGTAGGAGTAAATGTTAACTGATAGTTCGTTTTATGATCGGAGTCAAGTTTGAGTAAACGCTGCTTTGTTCTTATCATCTCCTAGTTAAAGTTTACTCCCGGTTAACGCAATCAGTCAAAAGTCATAGCAGTTGTTGCAAATGTTTCTCAGTTGTTTTTAGCAGTTCATCTGTTGTCATCATTTGGTTTCTTCTTACAATGGGTAATGAGGTTATGGCTGATATAAAAAACAAAGACACAGCAATTTCTTCTGAACAGAAGAACGAGTGTTCCTGAATATTGAAAAGTGTCATACAATTGAAAATAAATAAACACACAGTAACGTCTGGTCATGAGAGCAAAGCTTGGAAAGATGTATCAGAACAATAAAATCTCATGTGAAACCTCTCTAAACTACATAACATAGTACAGGCAGTAGTGAGCATTCATTAAAAAATAATATAATACAAACAATAATACTTATTTACAATAGTGGATAAAACAATCCCCTCCAACACACAACGTTTCAACCTGCCCTCCAGGCCTTTCTCAAGTGTACTGAATTCAATTCAAGTGTACTGAATTCAATTCAAGTGTACTGAATTCAATTCAGTACACTTGAGAAAGGCCTGGAGGGCAGGTTGAAACGTTGTGTGTTGGAGGGGATTGTTTTATCCACTATTGTAAATAAGTATTATTGTTTGTATTATATTATTTTTTAATAAAATCATAGTGGAAAGAATAGGACCATAAATAATTTTCAATTGAATAGTGAGCATTCAGTTGTCTTATTTGCGAAGCAAGTCATAAAACCTCATATATTTGTGTATAAAATGAGTAACTTATAACTAGAGAATGTATTATGAAATTTTGCAAATAAAATTATTAGCACTTAGTGTAATATATTAAAATACATTATATATAGGCCTATATTTTATTATTTAAATTATACTATATATAGCTTATTGTACAATTTCTATTAAAATCTGAACAAAATTGTTAACCATTTTCTAGAAAATAAAGCAGATTAAAATTCTCTTCCAGTAAAGTAGTTGTGAAAATAGAAAGAAAGTCGTTACCATGTTGTGAACCCCATCCCCAAAAGATACACAACCCAAATTCAATCTGATGTAATGCACCCTTATAATTTTCTTTGCCCTAAGCATGGACAATACACCTTTCTTACTTCATATTCTGATATAGAATAAGAAGTAATTTATTCAGGTGTTTTAGCTTGATGGAAACATTTATATTTCACCAGGCAACACTGAGTTACCATGAACGGTGCCTGGCTTATAACTACCCTTAAGAGAACTGTCCTTTCATTATTCAGTTTTATGTTACAGTACATTTTTTCATTTTATCTCCAACCATTAGGGGGGGGGGGGGTACTGAGCATTTTACTTCAAGAATCCATTTTGCGGGAAAGGTTTTCACACTTGACTAAATAAATTTATCCCTTTTGTTGGTTTAATTTCGAGATGTATTGAGCTTTTCTTTTTAATTTCACTGCTTATATTACTTTCAATAAGTCTGTTTTGTTTCATTGTTTTCTTTTGCAGACTGTAATAAATTGAAATTACGGTTCTCCTTTTATTCTACGATAATGCAGTATCAGCGTTTATCCAGTTGTAAGTTTTGATTTTTCTGTGCATTACCATACTTCATGGGAGAGGAAAACAACACAAAATGGTAGGCTATGCAAATGCTCCACACCAAATTATAATAAGGCAAAATATTTTGACCCGTATGTACCAGGAGTAAAGGGACACAAAAAAAGAGCTAAGATGGATATTGATTATTAGAATTTATTCTTTTCTACCTATATGTTGAAGAGAATCGTTGAATTTCCTAATCAGTGGATTGTTTAGTATTCTACATCAAAATGAAGGAAACGTGGGGTATGGAAAATTATGTGATTGATTGCTCGAAGAAACAAAAATCTGGGCTAGCATGGTGGAGATTAGGGATATGGAAGCTTAGAGGGGCAAGAAGAAATTTCGAGAAAGGTCGTTGCCCATTATGTCTTAGTAATGAAGATGCAGAGCATATAATTTTAAGGTGTCCCGAAACTGAAACACTAAGACATAAGTTTTTAAATAAAAAAATGTTAAAGTTAAATAAAGAAGTGGCATATAAGAAATTGTCTGTAACAAAAAACACAAAAACACTAAAGGAACTGGGAAACTTTTTATACATCGTCAAAATAAAATGGGAAAAACAAATTAGCTGCTTAAGGGAAATTGGCTAGAAATGGTAAGTGGATATACTTACAAAAGGTAAACATTTATTAGTAGTAGTACTGATTTTAGATATATGAGTTTTATGTATTCAGACGCCCTCTGGTGAAAAACTTTCTGTAACACCAGGGGTGATCATTTGTACAACTCCAGATACAAGAATAAATCATTCATTCATTCATAATCAGTGGATTGATGCACACAAGGAAGCTTCTAGTAGAGAAAGGGATGCCCAGAGAACAAAATATGTAACAGAAGTGAGGGCCTTGTTGGGACTTTATATGCCTTGCAGGTGTACTGAAATACACCAAAATCTGAACTATCTCATGCCAAGGATGGAACTGGAATTCATTTATCAGCTCGAATGCATCTTAGAAGGCTTAGGCCGGTATTCATAGTCGGCGACTTAAGAACTGACTTTATAAAGCTGAACTTATTTGACAAGTCGACTTATATGTTTTTCGTATTCATAGTTTTCTTTAAAGTCGTACTTCATTAAGTCTGACTTCATAAAGCCTTGCTTATTCTACATATTAAAGTCGAACATGATAATATGAAAAATCGCACGTTCACTGCCGTAACAATTGGATTAGCCAATCGCATTCAAGATTTTTTCAGATTTCATGTAATGCAAACCCATCTGGGCATGTATTTTGCTATTGTGATATAAACATACAGGCGGCACTGTGCATTGTAAACAAAGTATTCAATTCATCCAGTCATATTATTATGCAGCGTGTAAGTAAATTGATTCATAGTTTCTTGAGAATATTTTATGTATAAATTAGCTTGGACATTGTTCAGAATTAATACCGGTACGCTTATGTATTTATTTTGATATCAATTATTGTTTTAGAGAGATTCAAAACAGCTTAGGAAGTTTGAAGTGATATGAAATGCCAGCAGAGAGAAGTGCTGAGATAGATAGGTGATTGATATTTCCAAAATTGTGTCTTCTTGAAACGAAATCTCTTTTTAATTCATTGTCACTGTAGAATTTGAAAGGATTCATCATCTTTCTCAAATAACGCTTTGGGGTGCGAGTTTCTTCTAATACCTCGCCCAGATCCTCAAAATTACTATCCATGGTACTGGCTTAAACTGAAATAAGTCAGGGGGACCCTTGACTTGATAAAGTACTACTTATTTCGACAAATAAATCGTACTTTAGTGACTATGAATAGCAATAAGCTCGACTTTATCAAGTCTCACTTTATAAAGTAACTACGTCATAAGTACGACTTGTTTGTGTCAGAAACTCAACTTAAGACGAGATTAAAGTTCGACTTCGATATAAGTATGACTTATTGCGACTATGAATACCGGCCTTAGATCCCTCTTGGCAGCACTTCATTTGTTGACTTGATACTTATTTAAATATCATAGCTGTTTTTCTTGTTCTTTATTCTGGTAGAACAAAATTCCACGCACGACTAAACATGTATCTTAGACCATATGAATAGAGCAGGGTTAGTAGAAGCCTACTTCTTTAATTATTTCATGAATGATTCACATGACATAATTTTCTTAAATTTTTTACTGCTGGCATTTTATTAGCTGTTACTTACAACCTGTGTTTTCTTGTTTTTGCAGACTTATTGGAAAAGGTAAATACTACTCTTTGTTAATAGTTAAAAATTACTGTATTTACTCGAATCTAATGCATACCTATTTTGTCCATTTGCAGCATTCAAAATTGGAGTGCACATTAGATTCAATGGTGCATTAAATTAGAGTTTGGCCATCACTTCATCATCTATGTAACAATGCAGTGCTATAATTCTCAACCTCCTTACATTTATCGTTGGCCTATTACCGGTATGCACAAAAATGGCTTGAATTTAACATATTATTTTGACACTCAACACCAAGCTTCTTCCAGGATGGCAGTGTTCAATGCAGAGGTTTCTATTGCCCTGCAACCTTCCACAATCCACCCTAAACTGTTATACAAACTTTTATTCATCAGCATTCACAAATATATTGTAGTATAAAATAAAATACTAAATAAAATATCCCACCAATGATGCGCACTGCATTTGCACTTGTAAACTCTTTTTTATGATTTAAAGTTTCAAAATTGGATGTGCATTAGATTCAATTGCACATTATATTTGAGTAAATACGGTACTGAGAATTTCCTTGTTAAATATTTTTCTAAACATTTTACCTACTAAAACTGTATTTAACAATAGTACGTTTTTGCTGTTGATCTCCATAGCGAAGATTACAGTAAAATTATTTTTTTATTGTATTTTTCGATAATTCTGTAATTTTCATTATATTACAGTAAAACTTGTTCAAAAGCAGGTTCAGTATAAGTGAGGACTTGGAAAAATTATTTTTTGCCAACGTCTAACATTAAAGTAAGTGCATTAGTTCTTAGCGTCCGTTAAAAAGTATGTGAAAAGTGTCTTAAGAGGTATTAAAAAAATATTGAATATATTAGAAAAAATAGAATCTGCTCAATTGGAAAATAATTGAAAAGAATAATGGTGGTTATTAACGTTAGTTTATTCCCTGAATGTCAGTATGGTACATTCTTGGTTGCTGCATCAGAAGCAAATCTGAAAGATATCAGTAGTACCATTGAAGAAGAATGGGCAGCCCAGAAATCAAGAAAAAGGTATACTATGATCAAGAGTGTTTTAGTGTAAGAATCACTTCCTTCTCCTAAAGAAATCAGAGTGGGTGAAATTCATGAGATGAAAACTAAGTTCATAGGCCTATATTCTATATTATTATAGACAGGGTTCTGTCGGAAGTTATTACGGAGTACCATACCCCTAAGTGGGCTCACATAATCGTAATGTATGTTCATAAAATGTGTAATAATATATGCAAACAGTATTTATTCGCTATTTTCTTCAGTTTTAATAATAATAAAGGAGAAGAGCACAGACCATGCAAAATATAATATGTGTCCTTGCTATTAGCAGCAATTGATTTACACCGTTTTTTACACTTCATTATATTGTACTTGTCACATTTTTCTAAACACAAAACACAGATGCATGTATCACTAGGTTCGTGGAAAACCTTCTTGGAGCACATCTTGTGGTAGAAGTGTGGACTGCCAATCTTGTAGTTACATGATGCATGTCATAGTTTGCCTGTGTTGCATCGTGCAGGTTGCATAGAAGTCATTGGTATATCCTCTTTCTTTTCTATTAAGTCATGTAGAAGTACATTGTAGGCTTGACTAGAAGGCAGCAGCAATGCCGTTCGCAGGTCCTCTATTAAGAAGGTCTCTCTGGTGAATTTGTATACCAGCTGCAATCTTGTGCTCTGTGATACACCTAGAACATTTTTGAGGTATCTACGAGGGGGATCCAGGAAATAAAGACCGTTCGCGCATACCCGCCGCGCAGCTGACTCCCCTTCCTTGTTTGAAGGTCAACTGGCTTCCTTAACATGTATTCTCATAATGTTGTGAGTACTGGTTGCAACAAGTCGCCATTGTGCATTTTGTGTTCATTTCAAATGAATGACGTGATTGATAATCCCACCGACTGTGAGGTGAGGAGTGTGATTCGATTTTTGAATGCCAAACATTTGAAACCTGCAGAAATTTACCGGCAATTGAAAGAAGTGTATGGTGATACTGTAATGAATGAAAGAAATGTGAGAAAATGGTGCGAAATGTTCAACAATGGACGAACAAATGTCCACGATGAAACTCGACCTGGACGCCCATCCCTCATCACAGAAGACCTGAAGAATAAAGTGAACGACAGAATCTTGCAAGACAGGCGCACATCACTCAACGAATTGCATATTGCCTTTCCTGACATTTCTCGTTCTTTGCTTGGTGAAATTGTGTCGCAACATCTTGGCTACCACAAAATCTGTGCACGATGGGTTCCACGGCAACTGAGTGACCAACACAAAACTCAGAGAATGGCCTCAGCATTGACATTCTTGATGCGATATCACACAGATGGAGACACCTTTCTTGATCAAATTGTGACTGGTGATGAGACCTGGGTGTCTCACAACACCCCAGAGACCAAGCGCCAATCACGTGAGTGGCATCATCCCTCATCACCCAAGAAACCGAGAAAATTCAAACAGACTCTCTCAACACAAAAAGTCATGGCTACTGTCTTTTGGGATTGCAAAGGTGTTCTTTTGCTGGATTTCATGCCAAAAGGCACTACGATCAATGCAAAGCATTATTGTGAGACTTTACGAAAACTACAGCGAGCCATCCAAAACAGGAGGCGAGGAATGCTTTCGAGAGGAGTTGTGCTTCTTCACGACAACGCCCGCCCGCACACTGCTGCTGCAACTCGAGAATTGCTGGATCAATTCGGTTGGGAATCTTTGATCATCCACCCTATAGTCCAGACCTTGCTCCTAGCGATTTTCACCTTTTCACTAAGCTGAAAGACTTTCTGGGTGGTACGCATTTTGGAAGTGATGAAGAGTTGAAGAAGACAGTGAACACCTGGCTTAATGAACTGGCGGCAGAGGAGTATAGCACGGGAATTCTAAAGCTAGTGAACAGATACGACAAATGTTTAAATGTGGGTGGTGATTATGTAGAGAAGTAAAGGAAGCTTCAGTTATGTAACAGACTTTGTTTTTTCAAATAAATATGATTTTTTTAATTACTACAACAAAACGGTCGTTATTTCCTGGATCCCCCTCGTACTTCATGACAACTAACTGAATACAAACATGTGTATCAGAGGAGGATGTTATTCATTACTACAAATATTATTCCCTCCCTTAGTGATAAGGAAAGGGAGAGATAAGGCAAACATTACATAGGCGTATATCTGATGCAAGATTTGGTAACAATGTGAGAGCCAATGCCAAGCGCGCACTTGATAGAGTAGACAGTTTTCCTCTCCTGGCAAGAGCTGTAAGAGGCTACTCAATATTTCGAATTTACAAGATTCACAATTAATTTTCACCCACTAAAAGTTTATATGAACAGCTAATTTTTGGCAATGAAGACCTACTGATGTGCAAAATTTGAGGGTAGGTTTTGACATGACAACCCGTACGGTTCTTTTGTCATTATCATTAAGTTTCACATGTAACACACAACTTTTAAACATACGTAAAACAATAACACTTAATTGTCTCTTTAACCCTTATGAGGTTTCCCAACTTGTTGTAATGGAAAAGGAAGAGGTCATTCATGATGCTTTTGACCGCTTTATTTGGACTATTGTTCTTGCTTAGTATTTTTTATAAGTCCTATTTAAAAATAGAATAAAGGTTGAGTTTAATTTTTGAAACATTATTTTAGAGGAAAGTCTACACTAAGGAGTTAACATGGAACTGTATTTCATACCTTGATTGCAGGATAGAAAATAAAATTTACAAAACAATACAGAAGTAATTGTTCTTCACACTTGTGTGTGCTTTACAAACTACCGATATAGGATTTTAACTTTTGTAAAACGGCAGTATTTGAGGGCCAGTTATTACCTATGAGAGAAAATTTCAAATAGAGACGCTAAGTGAAAGATTCTCCCTCTCTCTCCTTTTCTCTTTCTCTCTCTTTCTCTCATACTCTCCCTTTATCTTTCTTTCTTTCTTATACACACAGCGTCTATTAGGCTATATTTACTTACTTACTCATTCAGAGACAATAGAATATTCCTAAACAAGCTGAAGGAATATTATGTATTTTTTTAGAACCCGGAGGTTTGGTGCTGTGCTGACATTAGCCCACCTTCAACCATATTCTGATCTAACTCCATCCAACCATCCATCACAAATCCTAATACGTCTTTCCTCCCCCATGTGTGCAACATGTCCAACTTATTTCATCCTCTATGATTTAATTACCCTTATTATATATGATGGAGAGTTCAGGTTATGAAGCTCATCATTATGAAGTTTTATCCAGTCTCAGTTTTCATCTCCCGTACGTCCGTATATTTTCCTAAGCACTCTGTTTTCGAACACATTCAGATTATGTTCTTCTCGAAGAGTTAGGGACCATATGTCACATCCATATAATACAATCAGCAGAATAATTGTCTTGTAAACTTTTATTTTTAGATTTCTGGACAGAAGACAAGAAGATAAAAAGTTTCTGAATTGCATAAAAACAAGCATATCCTGATTTTAGTCTTACACTTAACTTATACCGGTACCTTAATATTATTTATATCTGTAATTATTGATCCCACATATTTGAATTTCGCTGCTTGTTCGAATGCTTTATTGGCTACTCTAATATTTCTTACTGCATTATTTTGATGTTTCATGACCATGTAGTTAGTTTTTCCTGTATTAATTTTCAATCAACATTCCTGCAAGCATCAAAAGACTTTTTGCATTTCTCTTGATTTGTTTATTTCATCGCCCAACAGACAAACATCATCTACATACGCTAAATTCGGGTGATTGCCATTTAATTCTGTAAGTTTTCCCAACCTTTCCTAAAGACATATTCCAAAGTGAAATTAAAAATTAATGGCAATAATGCATCTCCTTGCTTCAAGCTACTTTTAATGGAAAACTATCTGACATAATTATGTTTCCCTACCCTGACTCTGTTATATTATTGTTGTTATTATTATTTTATTGATTTATTCTGGAGAAATTAAGTCCATAAGGCCTTTTCTTCCACTGCACAGTAAAACTGTAGGCCAGAAATAATGCATATTACAAAAGGTTTCATTTAGACAATTTTTGATAGCCTAACTAACTTTTTTTGGTATCCCAAACTCAATGAGGATATAATGCGATTTTCCTCGCCTAACCGAGTCATAGGCCTATACTCTTTTAAAATCCATAATAGCCAGTGAACAGACTTACTGTATTCCCATTTTCCCAAATTTTGCAAATACAAAATATTTTTTGAATGGTTGATCTATTTCACCTAAATCCACATTGGTGATCTCCAATGCTTTCATCTGCATATGGGATTAATCTTGACAGATGTATATTAGACAAAATTTTGTATGATGTTGATAAGAGAAGTTCACAGTAGTACCCGTGAAAAAGTATACATTGGCAAAATGAAGATAAATTTAAATCTAAGGTACAAGAAACACATGAAGGTATTATCACAGTATCAATATTAATACAGTACAGAAACTCAGTCCGTTTTTCTGCTAGACGAGCATGCGCGCGCATTTACTAGCGATCATAGCGGCCATAAAGTAAAACTACAGAAACTACTCCGGGAAGTATGTAAATAAATAGGAGTGTTGTATTTATTAGAACACGCGATATTCGAAAGGACCTTATTATTCTGCTGTAAATTTCAGTAATAATAAAAGACAAAATCCTGAATTGCATTTCTTCACTTTCTTGAAACATCCAGAAAGGTAAGAACGAAAATAAGTACTGGCTTACTCGTGATTCTGGTGTGGTTATGTTTCAAGTTACTTTAATGTAATATTTTTATATTTTATTCTGTTGTAATGATTTCTGGTGTATAATATAGGTCATTAATGGTCGACAAGAAAACCTAGTAACAAAATGTGTAAAATATTTTAGTGAAAATTACCGTCTATGCTTGACACACGCCGAAAACATACAGTTTATGAATTCCTATAAAAACTCGTTAATTAAAACTACTGTACCGACGGTGTCTCCAATTAATCCAAATGCTCCAGAATTTTTTGTTTTGTTTAATGGAGTCCATCCTGCAGTAATTGACGCTACATAGACCTACAATAAATTAAAGTCGTATATTGCCATATAAGGCAAAGAATCAAAATACACTGTCAACAATGATGTGCAGGATGAACAACGTGACAGACCTATAATATAATTTACGTAATTAATACGTAGGCTATTTAATATCATAATTTGAGTTATAAATTATATTAAAGGGCAATGATTTTAAAGGATAAGTACTAGGCCTAGATACAGTCCTTAACAGTAGCCTATTGAGGTATTGTTTACCTCTTCTTAACTAGAATATAATACAGTATCTGTTTTATTATTTCTTAAATTTAAAATTAGATTTGCATTAAATAAAAATATTCTGTATTTTTCTCTTTTAACATAACATATTTTGCGATGTGTTTATGTATTTTCCCCAAGTCATTTGATATGATGAGAATGTAGTTTTACCTAATCTCTGCATGGAGCGCTAGTGTATATTTTGTTACCCTTGTGAGCATATAAGCCTACTGGTGTTCTTGGTGGCTTTGTTTAGTAATAACTAACTTAGGCTACTTTCTTGTTCGTAAGCTTCCTCATCTTTTTTCTCCAGGATGATTTTTGCTTTCTCAGTCCTTGTAAGTTGCACCTTTGAACAAGTTTTACTGCAATATGACAAGAAAATATTAACCCGCTTTAATTATTATTTCTTTTGTTTACTTTCTTTCAGTCAAGGGTAACATGTCAGGCTCAAGGGGAGAGGAACTTTCATATTTTCTATCAGTTGCTGACTGGTGCTGACATCCAGCTGCTCAGTAAGTATACTTTTCATATATATATATATATATCTTAATTGGCAGTTCTGGCAATGAAAGTATTTTTAAAGCCCCCATTTGAAAAATTCATTAGTAGGTCTCATAATCTTAGATTCGCTTTCATTTACATATAGGTTGACAGACGTTCTGCATTTCCTGGACATGTCCTACGTGTGTCTGGGAAACATTTCATTGTTTATTTTTTACTGAAGGTTTCAAATAAAAGAATTGTCCCTCAATGGGCAGTGGAGTGGTGTTAGCCAATGTTTTGACCAGGACTGTCCCATCTCACGTACAGCAATAACTGTATACCTTACTAACTTTCATATTTTATTCTTTTAATGCCTGAAATTTTTATGAGAATTTTCATTGTAGTGTGTTTTTTGGAGCATTATATGGCAACAACGATTGGGTTTTAATATAGCAGCCATGCACAGGAAGCTATTGTTTGTTTGCATAAGCAGGCCTATTTTATGCAAGTAAAACAATTAGCAGGCTTGTTTATATAAACTGGATGTGTTGGGCTGCGTGATATAGTTAAAATCTAACGTTCTGGAGATCCTCTCATGACCTTCTTCAGAGAGTGACTCAAACTAAAACAAATGCCTGTGAGCAAAGTGCCAACCGTTGCAGCTGTCATGACATCAGAGGGTGCAAGTGTCCAGCTCTTGAAACTTTTTAGACTGTTTCCTGCCAGATGTCACTGGTCCTGTAATTGTCGTCTCTGTTTATGTTAAGAGGATGCTTTATAAATTTACTAGGCTTCTGTAACTAGTCTAGAAAATCTTCTATTTTCTTGTTAAAGTAATGCTATGTCCTCAAACATTATGTTGGTCTGTTTCGTCAGAATGAGATACCATGATGGAAATGTCTGTGTTATTATGTTTATAATGTTTGATGTGTTCTTTCATTCTTCTTCTGGATTCATGCTGTTGGGGTTATGTGTTTATAATGTTGACAGGCAGTGATTATAGTTATTGAATGCCAGTGTTGCTGAACTATGGAATACCTTCCCGTTAATAGTATAAGCTAATTCCTGAACAGGTGTAAAGAGGATGCCTTATTGGATGCCTTATTGTACAGGTGTATGTACCTTATTCATAAAATAAATCTTAATATCACAACAGTAGTGACATGCATAAATCGTAATAATAATTATCCACATCAGTTAAGCTGTTTTTATATTCTCGCTGACTATTTCCTTAAATGCGTGAACACATCCATTTGGTTTCACGTTTCTTTTAGCTGTGTTTGACTAAAGAATAACAATTACTCAATATTACTAGATATTGTGAAAATGTCAGATGCTTTAGATGACAAAAGACAATTATGACTGAATGTACTACTATTTCATGCATTTTTTTATTTCTGATTCTGATACATATATATCTTAGCCTGTAGCGAGCCTGTAGCCTATACAGTATTATGTGAAAATGACCACTGATGTGTCTGCATTGCTTTTTTTAATTTTCCAAGTACATTTCTAATAGTTCAGTCTGAAAATTAAAAAAATCAGCTGGATTTTCTGGCATACAAAATAGTAACTAAACGGCTAGTCTTTAAAGAATTAATTTTTTAAATGGTTAGTGAGCATAGTGACTGAGGCAGTATATGTTAATGTTGTTGATTCATACTCAGGAAATCATGGGTTTAAATCAAATTTGTCAACAAATCCAAGTGTGGGCTCCTATCCATTTTTCTGTGGGTTCTGTTCTCCTAGGAGGAATCCCTTCAGCCTAGTTCGTCCTTCATCAGGTAGTCTCTCCATATCCAGATCCCCAATATTCAGTGGATGTGCACCCTTCAAAAGATTGTGTAAAACCATTTCAGAAAGGAATAAAGAAAGAAAGAAAATGAAATGCATAATTATTCATCACAGGCAATTTATCTTCAATATCCGATTCATTAAAAATGAATAACATATTTTTACCTGTGCCACCACTAACGTGCGAGGTTTGTGGTATTCTCCTCCTGATTTGGTGAAAGTCAGTCACACCAACTAGGCAGGTCTACATTATACCAATGAAGTGAGCAGTGGGTTTGATTTATGAATGTAGTAGCCAGAAATGTCCTTACACCTTGTTCTTAAACTAGACCTTGTTGGGCAGAACTTTTGTATAATAAATAGAGTTCTCCTTGGCTGGAGTGGAAATCGAATCCTGAATCTCATGATCTGAAATCAGAAATTCTGCCCACTAGACCATGAATAACAACGGGACCAAAGAATAAACATAAAAAAAAGACATGTTACTGTGACAATTGATTAGAATAGAAGACATTTATTTGGTCCATAATGTGTCCATAATGAAGCTTCAAAACAGTTATTTGAATTACGTGGTAAGCCTACATTTACAGTTATAAAATGAACCTCAAAACAAAATGAGAATACAGGTTGACATTAAAAAGTTTGACCATCAAAAATCCGGTTCCTTCAGATTTCCAGCTTGGATTTGAAGTGCATTTTCAGAATTACCATGTTGGCATGCCACTGTTTTCTGGAGGGGTCGTTTATATTTTGATAGCACTGTACTTCAGAATCAGCTGTTGGGTGTAGCTTGCACCTGGTAACAGGTACCCTGCTCGGCTTTCTCATTTTATCATTTCTTTGCTGCTGTATAGCCCCATTCAGAATAGAAAAAGAGGTTGCAATAAACACAGAGAAATTGTAAATGCTGGAGAGGAGGAAATGGATAGCTTTGTGTCTGTTCAAGAATCCAGCCCTCCTCAGGCCCAGAGGTTGCTGGATTGTTGGATGTCAACCTGTACAAAATGTGTACTGTATACTGTAGCCCAAAGCAAAGAACTTACCTGTGAGGTACAGTGCTGTTAAGAGGGATGAGAAGAAATGGTGGAGGAGGAGGAGGAGGAGGTGAGGACTACTACCACAGGTGGCTAGATTCTTATTGGTTGTCAGCTAGCTTGCTTGTGCACATAATTTTTGTTAGTGCAACTTGTAACGGTTGCATTCCTCACATTCCTTACAGAGAAGTTATTTGCTTTGGACAACAGTATCATGAATGTGAATTGTTTAAATTCTCTGCAATATTAACAGGAAAATCTTTAATTGTAATATCATACCTTATGTCTATGGGTGGTAAGTGTTCTGATGTTACAAACATGACAATAGTAATATATTAGACAGAAAAAATTGATTATACTTTGTAAAGAACACAATGTTAATAGTTAGATAAAAATGGAAAAATAAAATTATGACTAAGATATCACTTTATTTGCGAAAATTTAGAACAGGGCAGTTTGACCTTAGGGTTGCCAACTATCCTGTATTTTCACTTATTATGGATGAAAATCCTGGATCTTGTATTTTTCAAGATACTGTATATCCCATATACCAGAATTCCTGCTATTCAATCTTTTAAATTTGTTTTGGTATGATATTTTCATAATGGTCGTATGTGAAATATGATTGGTAGTTTTAATTGGTTGGTTGCTCTTTGTCACTTCCTGTAAATTTTGATTACAGTGTTGTAAAGAACTTTTAATTTTTTGTAAACACTGACAAAGATGGACAGAAAGAGGCACGATCTGTTGTCAAATATCAGTAACCGAGCAAGATTTTAAAAGATAACCGTTGTAAATTACTACAATCTCTCAAGCATTAAACCCATATTCTGATTTTTTTTAAATATTGGCAGGAATGTTTGAATTGTTAATGTAAGTTATATGAGAATGTTAATACATTCAATATGCTGTATGAGTAGTAAACTTTGGGTACCTTATTTTTGGCATTTATCCCTTATTTTCACTTCTGTTAGCCACTATTATCCCTTATTTCTACTTAACAAGAGTTGGCAACTCTACTTGACCTTGATCCTCTAAACCCTTGCAATAGGGAACCAGAATCAACTAAGCCACATACCATGGAATGTTTGAGCCATTTCTAGCTGCTGCATGACCTTATCTTCAGTTTCACTCAACCTCTGCTTATAGTAAATAGTACAGTAAGGGGAGAATTTTCACATGGCCACTTGGGTCCATTCAATCCACTTGTTACTAGCAGTGGCTGCTTGTGGCTGGGACATTAGATGAAGAGATAGTAGGAAAGAAACAATATATTTACACACTGTATCATAAGCTTGATTCGTAAAGAGTGTACCGATTATTTACAATTTGTAAACACTTTTAAAAAAATTCTATCAAAGGACAACTTGAGAGCATTAACATAAGTTTTTTATAATATTATGTATACTGTTAAGCATTCATTCCAACAGTCTTTTAAGAATAAAACATAGTCCAAAAGGAATTTTAAGCAATGTTTGTGGGTTACCACTGCACAGTAAAATTAAGATTAAGCGACATTTGTGCCATTATACCCCAATGGAAGTGGATAAGAGCTACAGATAATTGATTAAAGTCTCAATTCAGAAAATGTATGTACGACTATTTAGATGTGCATGGATTAGTGTTACATTTATTAAAACATTTAATATTGCTAGAACTTAAGTAATACAATCTGTTTTCCTTAATTAATTTGAATTCCCGCTGAAAAACTTACGGTGGAGACAACCACACCTCCACTGCTTTGCTGTTGGTTCTGGATTCTCGAAAGTCATGAGGCGGGGGAATGTGCCATGTACTCATTTGTTCAAAACATGAGCTGTGACATGATGCTGGAAGTAGAGAGACCTAAGATATTCTTTACCTCACCGCAACACCTCTCCACAGACAAACTGAAGCAGGTGACTGTCTTAACAACCACCCAGTTAAACTCAGCATAGTGGGGGCAAGGTTTGTAGACCTTGTTGTAGGGGGGCTATTCTACACCTTGTTGCCACGCAATACAAATATTTCCCACATAGGGAAATACGTTTCTAGTAAAAACCTACATATTTGGTAAGGAAAATAAACTTTAAAAATAAGTCTGGTAAGTTAAAAATATTGGTGAAGTGTCACTTCACACCCCTGAATAGCTGCCCCTGGTTACTAGTACTATCACTGTTATAAGACTGATCTGGCAGAACTGCAGACATCTTGGATCCTGAAACAAGGAAATAGGAATCATTGTTTAAATAACATTATGTTGTTAATGACTGGTATTCATAAACAATTCAATACTGCAATAATAACAGTGATCCAACAAAAAAGGTAGTAATTTCCTTTCAGATTTCTGGTATACAAATATTTCCTTGAGTTTACCAGGCATAGGGTTATATATTTTGAGACAATTATGAACTAAGCTGTTTTGTTACAAAGTGATATTATAGTGAGGTTTATAAATATTCTTCCTATTTCTATGATAAGAATGGAGACTTCCATTTGTTTAGAATGATCTAAATTAGACTTAATGTAAATTTATGATTCATAAATAGAATACTTACACAATAACGGTAGTGGATTTTTAAATAACTTTTGACAGCTAGTTGCTTTATTTATTTTTACAATCAGTTATCCTTATAGATATTTTTTATAGCTTAAATATAGCTTTGGCATATTGTGAATTTCTCAAAACTTTATGCTATATGTTAAAACTAAATGAAAGTAGCCATAGGCCTAATATACCGTATATATATATATATTGTGGTAGTTTCCAATTGATTAAATTCTTCTAATTGTTCATAAAGCAAATCCTAAATGATTTAATAGGCATTGAATATGATTTAACCATTTTAAATTTTTGTCAAGCCTGACTTTCAGAATTTTCTGTTGTCTGTGCAATTGATATTTTTACTTTCGAATTCTATAGGTGGACGTTCAGGGAGTTTATTCTGTACATGGTGAAATGTAATTGCCGTTGTTTTCTCTTTATTGAAATAGCTGTTGTTTTCTCTTTATTGATTATCAAGTAGGTCCATTGAAACCAGTCAAACAGCTGCCTTATTGTTTCATTTATATTTATTTTCATATTAATGTAGCCTGCAGTGTCATCTGAAAATAATCTTTGCTTCTCATAATTACTGTGTGGTTTTAGGTGATTAATGTAGATAGATATAATACTGGTTTCTAAAATGAAACCTTGTGGAATGTCAAACTTGACAGTTTTTTTTATTTTGACACACTAGTAGTCAATAATCTCCTTTTTATCTTTATGCTTGTAATTTCCACCCTAGGTTCACAATTTATAGATACACTTTGAACCAGGTATAAATTAAGCTGTACCTCTTTCTCCTGCAGAATGCTAATTTTCTAAAAGAATGCTTTGATCTATTAAATAAATGCTATTGAAAGACACAAAAATAACCGTACATTAACTTCTTTCTTGTAAACTGACTGATAAACACTTTCTAGAAAGTTTATGGTTGCAGTACTTGTTGATTTCCCTTTTAGCGAAGTCCATGTTGGTTACTAGTTACAATATTATGTTTGCACACTAATGTAATGAGTCTTGTATACATACTGTAACCTTTTTGAATATTTTAAGTGTACTGAAAGCAAAAACACAACCAGATCTTTTAAACCCTTTTTGTATTAAGTCTTGACCTATCCTATCTTCAATTTTTCCAGAAAACAAACCTGATAATACCGAATAATTGATTAAGTATGGTATGTTAATGGTTTTGTTATTTAATCAGCATTGCCGAATAATAATCAGAAATTTCATCCATACCAGGTGATCATTAATTGCTGAATTTATTAATTACTCTATGATTTTTGCTTTAGTTGATGGATTTAAGTACCATACATTCTATTACTATTTGAAGTCATAAAGAAGGTAGTTGATATATTTTCTTTAGGTGGTAAACTATTGCTTAAAATATTTTATCATATATTTGTGTAATAATCATTGATTGTATCAGCTGCATGTTTTTGACCTTGTATACTTACTCCATTCCCATTTATCGCAATATTCTTTATATTTTTCAAACCAGATTCTAACTTGTCTTTTACAATTTCCCATATAGTTCTTTATTAGTTGAACATTTAAATGACTATCTTTTCTTGGCTTCAACAATCACATTGCTATAGATTCTTTTATATCAACAACTGTAATTTTTAAAATGTTCTGAAATGTTTCTTTCTTTCATTATCTTACTTAGAAACCTTAACCTACTACTTGACTTCCTTAAATAGGATGAAATAGCGGCTACAAGTCATGGTAAGTAAATATCCAAACCTAAGTAGTTAGAATGCAAATATGTCTAATATAATGTTGTTTAATCACCTAAGGTATTATTATTATTATTGCATTAATGTATACTAGTAAACTCATGCAAAACTTTCACACTTCCCCCTTCATGACAAATGCCATAAAAACTGGAATTTAGCAAAGTAATTAGATTCACCATTTATACAGTAATTTATAACCACATAATGAAAGCTTAAATATATTCCTATCTGTATTTCACACAATGCCCTGGCAATCAATGATGTTTGTATATGATTCACTGAACATGCAGGTTTTACGGTAGCTTTAGCATGAATTGTAGGCTACTCACATTGTAGTTTTAACATTAATTTTAGCCTTAAAGTTAACCATAATTGCTAGCATTTATCATTTGTTTCATTGTTATGAATGAACTGTTTTTGAATGAATCTCCTATAGGGTTCTGGATCGAGATATCGAAACAAAACATTCTGTTCCACTTTAAAATAAAACATTTTAATTTCAGTGTTTTAGCCAAAAATTTAAACTTAAAGGTAAGAAAATTAGTCAAACCCGAGTGAAAAAATATTTTGATTAATACCTTACATGTACATAATGATCCTGGATTCACTTTGAAAAGTGTAATTCATTTATCGGGTTTATAGCAGCTCGGCTGCTGATTGGCTGGCCTCTAGAGCAATCAAACTACTTGAGGGCTTCAAACATTACAAAATATAAAGTAGATTTCTGAATACCAATAACAGTTATAGGAGGTCGTGGTTGGATTTGGCAATCAGGAAGACCAAGGTTGGAATTGAACCATTTATTGAATTCAGAAGGCTTTGATTTTTGTTATTTACATTTATTGACAAAATAAAATAAGTGATAAAGATACACACTTTATCTTGAGCTAAACAGTCCATATCAAGAAGACCTCACTCGAAAAAATGAAGATCGCAGCCCGTTCCCAGTATTGCCATACCCGAAAAATTTTCCATAGCAGTATTCTTGAACTACCATCTATTTTATAATTGTTTACAACATATTATTCTGAAAATGACAGAATTAAATCCAAGAAAGGTGTGGTGGAAATGGTCGATATAAGTGACAGCGAAGTTAAAAATGAGATTTTTAAACCATAGTGACAAAGCGAATAAACAATAAACTAAATGAATGAAATGGAAGGGAAAGCCGTTTAATATGTTTTGAGCTGAATCTGTCAGAGAAAAGAACAAGTCAATTTTTATTATTTTGCTAGAAAGTTGTATTAAATACCTACAAATTCTTGTGATATTAATTCAGGAATGTGAAAGTGTGTATTCAAGTGCATAAACAATGCTATGACTTTTAAACTGATTTTCTATATTCTGAAGACTGGGAGCGAGATTGTCTAAATTAATTCCTTTCTCCACCGATATATTCTACTTTATTATCTGCATCAATAAAAGATCTTTAGTAGGGAGAGTTGAAAGTGCTATGAACTACAGGTTTTTTGCCCTCCACTGCCTTCGGAGCCCTTGACCATAGACCATACTCCGGTCCCAACAACTTTTCGACGCATGTGTTCTACTGCTCTCTACTTAGCTCTTGTGTTTCCTATCATGTGGGTATTTGATACAAGCTACAGGTAGTTCCATTGTGTACCAGCATAAAACTACACACATTATATTTTCTAGTAATTGGCAACCCTTCAGAAATGACTTCAATTTCAACTTGCAGCCTTCTGCAATAGTCAGTCTCTTATACTGCATGCGATATCAGCTCCCCTCACCCTTGCATTTTTTTCAGCTCAAGATAAAGTGTGTAGGCTATACAGAAGTTTTTGTGTAAAAATTAAGAATAAATTAGATGTAGACAACACAATGATGTATTTCCCTAGAGTGCAAGTTAGGTAACAGGTGACAGATTGTGAGGGAGTTTATTCACTGTTTAGTTAACTTACAGGAAAACACTCACAGTGGGTAATATGTAATAATATACATGAGAATGAAATTCTATTTAGACTATGTAAGGTGTGAATTCATTAATCGGAACTAGACAGCAGCTCCATTCCCTCCATGTAGGCATAACCATGTTCAAATCTTCCGTTTCATTAGAACTATGTTCTTCGATATTGATTGTTGAACCATTAGTAAGACCCTCTAACTCCCACATGCTTTTCTCTTCAGCATAATATATTGGATATACACACACCACTTGACCTCTTTGTTCTCTCGCACTGCATTGTCATCAAGTCACAGGGCGGGATTGGGACCTTCACTACCCAGAGCACACCGGTGTCGCAGTATTGCTTCTCATATAAGCATATGTGTAGTTAGTATTATATCTCCCTTTCCTTATCACTATGAGAGCAGATAATATTAAAATAATGCTTAATACCCTCCTATGATACACATGTTTTTCTTCCAGTAGGTCTCATGAAGTAATTAGTACCTGTTTTTAGTGTTCAGCATTAACAGAGTGATTCTCGTGTGCTGTTTAATTTTTTTTTTCTTCTGTGGCCTATAATAATGAGCACAATACGGTATGTAGTATGATTGTCTGAATTCTTAATACTTAAAAAGTTTTGTTTGGACAATAAATGCTAACATTGAGAACAAGTTGATTGAAGCACTAGTATTGCGATTTGCTGCAAATGGCGAAAAATCTTTGTTTTAACCACACAAATCAAATGGTCACACTTCTACAGCACCTACACACAACCACCAACAATCCTAACTAACCCCTCAATATCTATACAGATTATATGGTTTTAAAATTTGGAAATGTTAAACACCGAAATATTTTACCTGTGTCTGGAGGGGACATTGACAAGCAACTTTTATTAGGAGATATTTGCTCTGTGGATTCAATTTTTCCTGTTACAGCATAAAATCTCCCAGGGCATATCCGCCACTGACATCTAACATTTGAAAAAAATGCAAAACAAAGAAACTTCGTTCTTAACATTGTAGTTATGAATAAAAGAACTAATGCAGTGGCGGGCATTCATGTGGTTAGTCTGTAAATTTTGTAGATTATGAAAGCTCTAAATTATGATATAGCTGTTGAGGAATGATTAAAAATCAGGTTTTTGTTGATCACTAAGAAGGCATGAAGTCAATTTAATGAACATTTTAACCCCATTTTGCTTAATTATTGACTTATGAGCACCAAATTGTAATAACTTTAATGCCCTGTAGCATACACATTTTTCGTCATAGAACAAAAATATCCTAATAAAAGTTGCTTGTCTATATCCCCCCTATACACATAAAATATTTTGGTACTTCCATTAACACCCGGTATAAAAATTATCTAATGAAACACATTTAACGAGTAATAACAAGGTAACTCCTCCCCTCTACCTCATACCCCACTGTTGCTTATGTTCCCAGCATGCAGACTACTTAAGCAAGCTCTACAAGTACCTGCCATTGTTTCTTTATGGAACATAACACACACATTTTCACCCACTTACAATTTGTATGACCAACAAATTTTTTTAATGCATCTATCTGTAATGAAGACCTATTGATATGCAAAATTTGAGGGTAGGTTTCAATATGACAACCCATACGGTTTCCTTGTTATTAATAAGAAAATAATCAGTATCTAACCTTTGTACTGGATAGGGAAACATAGGGTACGGTTTTTGTACAATCTTCAGTAAATTCAGCTTGTGGCAAAGTCTTAAATATATTGAACCCTTTGCCATTCCTAATGATCCAGAATGATTGAGATTTAAATCTACAGTGCCGTGCTGAGCACTCCAGAATGCTCCTGTAACATGTGCACTTACTCAATGCATTGAATGATAGACTATCACCGTAAGATATCACCACTATGAGACTATCACCAGACCTAAGACTGAAACATAGACAAAGGATTGTGTTTGGCTTATGAAACGAACATTTCTAGCACAAACATTTCCTTATTGCAAAGTAAACACAGTCTTCGTCCATGCAGATGCAAATAGAAAATCCCTCATCAGTTAGGAGTTATTTTTGAGTAAATGTATGTGTTGTAAACAGTTTTATTCTCTACGATCTAAATAACCTTTACAGCGGACCATCAGATCCAACTTAGCTCAGCTGATCGAGAATTTTCATGTCTTGCAAACATACAGGCAAGAGGGGAAAAAAAGTTTATCGGAATTGATCCCCTAACTTTTTCATAGTCTTGTGAAATACCAAGTTGTGCTAAAGCGTGTGCTATATGTATGTGAAATAAAATGAAAGCTGCTTCTGGAAGAGAAAACAAACTACTTTCAAATGTGATCAATGTGTTCTACCACTCTGCAGCACAATCTCTGCTTTTTGGAAAACCACCAGAAGCAAAACATGGAAATACAAAATTAGGGTCAATTCAAATAAAAATTCTAAGAACATCTTATTTTTCTTGAAGAAATGCATTTAGGCAGCTCTGTCTTTGACATTTAATTACCTAGTTTAAAAAATGCAGTTATTACAGTTGTGCAGGGGAATTTAATCCTAAGCGGTAAAGGGTTAATTACCGATACTGTTTCCAAACACTCAAGTCCAAAGTTGAAATAAAATGTAGAGAGTAGTAAAAAGTTGGATCGTATCTGGTATGAAGAAGTCAAATAGTAGGTAAAGATTTCTAAGAGAAATATTAAAAGAGGAAAACTTTTCAGGACTTTTTAAAAATTATTGTTGATATAAGAGTATTTGTAGCAGTTCGATTGTTAAAACCAAGTAAATGTACCATGATAGTTGCCTTAAATCTTCAATTAATAGAAGAAGAACTGTGTTGGAAATTGTAAAATGTGAACCAAGGTCTAATAAGAGAAATATAAAGAGTATTTTGATAAATAGTATTAGCTTAGACATATAAAATCCAAAACATGACTATTAAGCAAGTATATCACAAAATATTTTAAGCAATTGCTTAAAACTTAACATAACAATCCATACCAATGCCTTATGACTTAAGATAGCAATATTAAAAACTTAAAGTCATCAATTGAATTTGAAATCATAGCAATAATTAATAAAATAGTAATAAACAATTATCTAAAATAGATACAATTTCTGATTATGTTATTAAATATTGCTGCTGAAAAACTACAAGCCATTAACATACATAGGGTTGCCAGATGGTTATGGATGGAAAGCAGGACAAATGAGACATAAAAAACAGGACACACTGAAATTATTGAACAGCTCTATTTTGTGGCCTACGCTTATTTGTCAGTCTTTAATTCAATCCATCTGAGCCTGTACATACCTTTTTCTGCATGCTGCTGTCTTTAGATAGCCCTACATATTTATCTGATGACCTGATTTCATTCAGCAGGCATTTGTTGGCTTTCAGGTAATCATAGAATTCAGAACAACTTAGTTCTTTCAAATTGAACTTCACAGCCACCAGCCATTTGACTGACATAACACTTAACCTATTTCTTTCCTTGTTTCACTGTGCACTAACTAAGAAAATATTCTTTCTACATTAGCATTGTGAGCAGGTATAGCAAAATACATTTCTGCTAATTTCAAGAGCTCCGACTAAAAAGTTATGTTCACACTACTTAGATAATCTGCCCACCATTTATGCACTGGGCTACTAATGAACTTAGGGTCTTGTTTTTGTTCGGATACATATTTCTGTAAATTTAGAAATTGATCAAACAACTTAGCATCATCAATAACAATACCTTTATTAATAACATACTGAACAGTCTTTTCAACTTCATTCCAATCAAGTTCACTTTTGAGAGTCATCCACATGAATAAGTCAAATTCCTGAAGTGGTTGCAACCATTTCTTAAAGTATTCCAAGCAGGCATTGTACACTAAAAATTTCTTGCTTGAAAACATCACAGTCACTCTCCAAACCATCTTCTTTCAGGGGTACAAATTGATTTTTCAATTGACCTTCTAAAATATCAACAGTTTCTTGAAGCTGCAGCTTCACTTCAATGATGGAGCTGTCTTGTTCTATATTCAGTATCTTCTGTTGAAACACTGACATCAGAGATTGACAAAACAACATATATGACTCACTTAGTTCATTTGTGAAAAACTTTTTCAAGATTGTTGGGATATTTTCCACAAATAGAAAATATGAACGTAGGGCTGGATACATTTCAAGGATTCGCTCAATTGCAGGAAAAAGTGTCAACCACCAAATCTTTGTGTGCATCAGCAGGGTCTTGTAATTGATCTCCACCAATTCACAAAAGTTTTTCAATTCTTTACTCCTCACCGTATATATACTAAAGTAACTGAAAAGTTTTAGGACCAAACTTTCAACATCAATTGATAACAGATCCACTCCATGCTGTATATGCAAAATGTGGGCCAGAAACCCTACTCCAATTAGATGTTGATTTGCCTCTTTCAACTTGGAAAATACATTTTGCTCCTCTTCTTTTCAACCCTCCAAAATTAGTATTGCAGTCGTCTCCTCCAAAAGCAATACATTTATTCAAAATTCCATTCTTAATCAGCACATCTGTGACCAATGAAGATATTGTTTCAGCTCTTTCATTAGAAACACTTTGAAGGTCTATTAATTTGGTCTGCATGCCCTCCTTCTGGTAGTCAAAGTACTGTACAACAATAGGAAACATTTTTATATTTCCACGATTGCTGCCATCCGTAGAAACACCTACATAGGAGAGGTTATTGATTTGCTTGATAGCACAGTCAATAGAATGTGGTCCAATTACTTTATTAATTTTGTATTCCGATTTTGTGTGGGCACATTGCATATTTTTTCCCACTTCAGAATCAGGAAATATTTTTCCAGGGAGCTTAGGCACACAGTCCATTGTTTTGTAGCTTGTGTGATGAACCACATTGTGATAGATGAGAGTTCCTTCCACCGTTGCCACACTGTCACTCAGTGATGAATCCTTGGCGTAAAATGTGATTTTACTGGAACCTGAGGCACTCTGCACACTCCTTTTGTGTTTGTTGGTTGAAATGTGCGATTCCAATTCAAGGGCTCCGTGGTTAGCAATAGAGACGATGTCCCGGCTTTACAAACTAAACACACTGCTTCATCATCGGAACGGCCCTTTTTGAAACATTTGTATCTTGTCTCTCAGTCAGCAGTAAACTTGCATTTTTTTCCCCCATTATTACTGAACTGCACTGAATGAATGAAAGAAAACTCACAGATCACAGAATAACACTCCACAGTACTTCCGTAGCTTCTTCATCATTCGTTAACGTATTACCAGCTGAATGTTGAATCTAAATTCGAAATTTCCCCCAAAGAGATTAGTATCAGTAACAGTGAAAGTGAAAAGCGCACAAGTGCTCAAAGACCTTTTTCAGTCATTAAAAAAAATATATATATATATTATTGCTTGTACAAAAAATACGGACAAATTGCTGATTTTGAAAATAAATACAGACACCAGGACAACCTTTAAAAATAAGGACATGTCCTGGTAAATCTGGACATCTGGTAACCCTAAACATACACATACAATTTATCATTATCGTCAAGTTACTCATATAATCAATTTGTCATTATCGTCAAGTTGTTTTCTGGAAAAATTGAAGATAGGAAAGGTAAGCTGAAATTGAAATCAGGTTGAAATTATAGACCATTGTCTTTGCTTTCAGTATTTTGAAAATACATGAAAAAAGTTATGCATGCGAGACTCGTATCTTTGTACAAACTTAGTATTATAAGTTATATTAGTAACCAGTGTTTATTTTTCTAAGGGAAATAAGCAAGTTCAATTATAAACTTTCCTATAAGTGTTTATGTTTACTAGACCTTGGAATCTTAGGTTCTTATAGCTTAGAACGCACCAATCTATAACTGTGTGTTTTCATTCTTCTGTTGTTTTGGATAGTGTCTAAGGTTAAATTCAGGGGTAGTTCTTTGTACTTCACTTGTCCATCGAATAAGCAAGGTATGGTTTAGCTATAGGCAGAGAGAATCTAATCTATATGAACCTAAATTCTGAGATCTAATAATTACATTGAAAAGGAAGAAGTTAATGTGGGGTTATTTTTTATTCTTCCACAAGCAGTTGATTTAGTAAATCAGAGTGTTCTTTTTTTAAAAATTAGGAGTAAGAGGTATAGCTCACAACTGGTTCACATCGTATCTTGAAAATTACAGATATAGGGTGAAAATTACCTATAAGCATAAAGTTAAAAATGTGATTACTGACCATGTGTTAAATAAAAACATGAAGTTTGCCATTCCACAAAATTTCTATTCTTGGACCAGTTAGATAATAAACTGAAGAAGAGAAAGCAACAGCAATTCCATTTCACCATATATAGAATAAATTCCCTGAACATCCATCTATAGAACAAACAACAGAAAATTCTGAGGTTCAAAACTTAAACATATTCAATTCATACAACAAGTAAATTAGGTTTCTCTTTATGAGTGATTAGAAGGATTACATCTCCAGAAACTACAGTCCTGTTTTCATTTGGTCTTAACACATATGAGGTGTGTCCGGAAAGTAAGTTCCAATCGCCGAAAAAAGAAAACAAAAACATCAATAAGTAAGAAATATTTATTGCAATATTTACAGAAATTCATTCACTACTTCTCTACATAGTCGGGACCGTTGTCGAGGCATTTATCTTAGTGGTGTACCAATAATTGTATGCCCATGTCATACGACTCTGCCACCAGCGGAATGCAGAAAAATGTGATGAGTTTCTCGAGAATATTGTCACTGGAGATAAAACATGGGTGTCGCATGCCACACCAGAAACAAAACAATCCATGCATGGGTGGCATAGTGGTTCACCTGTGAAGATCAAATTCAAGCAGACAATCTCTCTCAGAAAAATCTGGGAACAATGTGGTGTCCTCCTGTGCAAGTTTTACTGTGAGGGGAGACCATAAATGCTGATCGGTATTGTCAAACATTGAAAAATCTGAGGAGGGCGATCCAAAACAAGAGACGTGGAATGCTGAATACAGTGATTTCATGGCTCCAGTCATTGGCAGCAGAGTCTTATGACATGAGCATACAAATGTTGGTGCAGCGGTATGATAAATGCCTCAATAATGCTGGCGACTATGTAGAGAAGTAGCCAGTGAATCTCTGTAAATATTACAATAAATGTTTTTTGCTTATTGATGTTTTGTTTTTCTTTATCGGCGATCGGAACTTACTTTCCAGACATGCCTCGTAGCATAATGATTTGGGAAATTTACAACATGCCAAAGCTATATTTAAGCTACAAAAAGAGCTTTGTAAAAGTAAATAAAGCAACAAGCTTCCGACAGTATTTTAAGAATCTCGAAGTAGTCTACTACTTATACCATGTATGTGTATGTATGAATCATTAATTTTCACAAAGTTTAATTTAAACCATAATTAACGAATGCAGGTTTCCATTCTAATTGTACAAGGAGAAAGCATGATATCATTAAAATTCACCATAATACTACTTTCTATCAAAACAGCTTCATTCATAACAGTCTCCAAATGTATTTCTCATTGCTAATTATCTCAAAGAAATATTTCTTATTCCAAACATTTAAAAGGACATTTTTTGTTGGATCACTATTTTTATAGCAGTAGTGATTTTTTTATTAATGCCAATCATTAACAGCATAATGTTACTGAAACAATTATTTCTATTTCCTTGTTTCAGGTTCCAAGACATCTTGCAGTTCTGCCAGATCAGTCTTATAACAGTGATAGAGCTAATAACAAGTGGATCAAATGGACCCAAGTGGCCGTGTGATAATGTTCCTCTTACTATTACTATAAGCAGAGGTTGAGTGATTCTGGAGATAGGTCACTTGCAGCAGGTGGAAATGGCTCAACCATTCACGTCTGACTTGGTTGACTTTGTTTCCCTGTTGTTAGGGTTGGTAGACATATGGTACTTCTAAGGCTGGAAGATCTAGATCAAGCTGTCCTGTTCTAAGTTTCTATAAACTAATTGATGTTATTTTCATAATCGTATTACCTCATTTTTATTTAACTATTAAAGTTATATTCTTTGTTTTCTTGGCCTATTGCATTACTAGCATCATTTATGTAACATCTGAATCGCTCAGTGATATAAGGCATAATATTACAATTCAACATTTTTCTGTTAATTTATATTGTAGAAAATTCACATTGATGGTGTAAATTCTGTATTTTTATTTTATTTTGAACTTCATGTTATAACTGTAAATAAATGCTATATAATTAATTTGTAATTGTTTTGAAGCATCCTGTAACATGTGTATATTATATGGACCAATAAATATATTCTATTTTACTCTATTGTCACAGTATTATGTCTTTTGTGCTTTTACTGTTTATCCAATAGACTGTGTCATAGACATGGTCAAAACTTCTGATTTCTAATCAAGAGGTTCAGGATTTGATTCCTACTCCAGCCAACAAGAATTCTATTTTTCAGAGATATGTTCCAATGGTCAACATATCTGGAAGTAGTATGGATAATTTAGGTATAGGGACATACGGTATAAATTACCCCCTCATCTCCCTCATTAGGATATGCGTAATGTGACTCTGCTTAATAGGTGTTCAGGTTGGAGAAAGGGGGTTTCTACCAAGTCAGGAGGTGAAATGGGGTGCAGGCTTACCTCTGGATGTGGACTGTTATGAATTGCATACCTTTTTAAATAGGCTTGATGTCTGCATTATTCTTCACAAGACTTAGTGACATCAAGCGTGGGTTGAAAGACTGAATAAATTTTATGGCTATTATTTTTATTGCTAACCTTTCATTAATACATATGTAATAAACCTACTTGAGAACACTGAAGGATGAATCTAAAATGTGGGAACTCCACCTTCTCAATATAAAAGTTTAAAATATAAAAATCAAATATAAAATATAAATAAATATCAAAATATAAAATATCAAAATCAACTTGTGGGATCCTCAGTGATAAAATGTAAAAGTTAAAATCATGGACACAACAAACCAATCTAGAAAGAGAAGTTAAAAATATGAAAGTTCTGTCTACACAAGATCATATTATGATGTAGGCCAAGGCCTATATTACTTACATGGTGTGGCTATATTTTTAACTTTTTAAATTTTGTCACTGAGAATGACCACAAGTTGGTCAAAATATATTTGATTTTAATATTATAAACTTTTAAATTGACAGGACAGAGTTACCGTATTTTAGATTCAAAGACAAGTCAATATGGCTTTATCTTATCAACATTGTAATACTGAAGGATATTTTGAAACAATGAATTTGCCATGTTTTCTTCACTCAAAAAACACTTAAATACAATCAGTTAATTACTTTGTTACATTCTTCACTTCCTGAAGATGGTGGATGCTTTTTTGAAGCTTCATTTTATGTATCTTTGTTAGTATAGACACTTGGAACCACAGTCATCATTGAGGACTTTGTGTCATGTTGTGTGTGGACATTTTGGAAGCTTCACTTCACTGACATAATAATTTATTGTGAATGTATCTATGTATTTTCACTGCACTATGATGTAGAGTAGACCTATAGTATAAGATGAAGAACTACGAGTGTCCTCACACAGCTTTGAATGATGGATGATGGCATCACATTGGAAAAAGAGACAACCAAGATACTGCTGTCAAGTTGAAATGTTGAACTTCCATTAAAGGAGAATCGACATGCAGATTAAATTATGATTGGAAGCATGATGCCTAAGCGTGAACTGTAATGGATACGCAAACCATACTTGCAGCATGGATGTGCTGTTAACTGACTGGGGATGACTCATGATGAGTCATGGGTGACACACAGACTATGCACATGCATAACTGTAACCTACCATGGACTGAGCGGTGACTGGCTTGTTGGCAACTTCTGACCCCATAAGTGACAGCCTATTCTCTTGTGGAGTGAAGTGTCTTTGTTCACCATCGTGACGCCATCATCCACTGCTGTGTGAGTACACTCAACATTCTTGATTTGAAATTACTGGTCCACTCTACTTAATAATCCAGTGAAAATATATAATACATTCACAATATATTTCTTACTTCAGTGGTGTGGAATTTCCAATACACTCCACAGACACAACATGATACATTGTCATCAATGATTTCTGTAGTTCCACATATATCTATACCAACAAAGTTATGTAAAGAGTGAGATAGATACACATACAAACTTCAAGAAACCATTCACTATCTTAGTGTCTGCATTTTATTTACTTTCAAGAAGTGAAGAGTGGATGTTACAAAGTCATGAATTTTTTTGTATTTATGTGTTCTTTGATTGAAGAAAACATTACGAACTCATTCTTTCAAATGTACAAAATATTATTCAGTCTTCTCAAACAGGTTATTAAGTGCGAGAATGGTACTTTATGAGATTGTGTGGGGGATGGGAAAATGTCTGTCTGTCTGTCCATGTGTCTGTACATGCATAGGCGTAGCGAGGGGGGGGTTTTGGGGGTTTGAACCCCCCCCATTGATTAAAAAAAGGAAAATTGTATAATTTTTTAAGTCTGCCCATAAATTGCTTAATACAAGTATAAAGCGTGGGAAGCTTAAAACTCGTTATTTTGCATCTTAATTTTTAAAATTTTCCGGGGAAGGACCCCCGGAAGCTTAAAACTTGTTATTTTGCATCTTAATTTTTAAAATTCTCCGTGGGAGAACCCCCGGAAGCTTAAAACTCGTTATTTTGCATCTTAATTTTTAAAATTTTCCGGGGGAGGGCCCCCGGACCCCCCTCTCCTTCCATACTCGCCAGACCCCGCGGATGTTATAACCCCCCCCCATATGGTCGGCCTGGCTACGCCTATGTGTACATGTGAAACTCTAACACACTTTATCGAATTTTAATGAAACTTAGTATATACATTTATAATGTCCGTGGGAAGAAGGCTATTGATATTGGACCAAATGGGTTGACTGGTACCGGAGTATTGCCCAATTTAGTGCCTATTTTATGGCAATATATTGTTTTACAGTGTTCATATACAGCTTTGGAAGTTGCAGTACGGGTAGTTTTTTTGCTGGCCTGGGTGGTGCAGTTAGTATCACGCTGGCTTTCTGTGCCCAAGGTTGCAGGTTCGATCCCGACCCAGGTCGATGGCATTTATGTGTGCATACATGTGACAGGCTCATGTCAGTAGATTTACTGGCATGTAAAAGAACTCCTGCAGAAATCGGCGATGGTCACAGGCCTAAGTTGCAGTACATCCCCATCGTTAAATAACCGTATACCAACCAACTATAGGTAGCTTTGACAAATAACACTATCCACATATTCCTTCACAAATGGTTATCAAACTTTAGACCTTTGTTCTTCTGTAAGCCCTACTTAATTAATCAATCTGGAGCTTAACTCGGAGTTTGATTACAAAAATAAACTTCTTTTCTGCATATCATTATTACAATTTCACTGATTAAACAAAAGCATTCTGGCACATTGTTGTATCAGTTTACCTGATTTTATTACATATGTATTACTAGAAGTCTAGTAATAAATAGTCATTCAAATTTATTCAGTCTTTTATGCCAAGCTTGGTGTCATTAAGCCTTGTAAAGAATAAGGCAGGCATCCAGCTTATTTGAAAAGCCATGCAGTTCATAACAGTTCATGTCCAGAGGCAATCGTACATCCCTTTGCAGAGGGAGAATATCACAAACCCAAACAAGCTATTGGTGGCATTGTTAAAAAAAGTGATTAATGTTTAATGATTTGGATAATGGTGATAAATTGCATTGATGAATTATGTTTTTAATTTCTTTCTTTCTTGACCAACTTTGCATCCCCTTTCGAAGGGCTCACATACCAATTAATATTAGGTGTCCTCCAATCCTGCCATCTGCCTATGGTAGATGATGCATGGCCTATGGTATGGCCTAGCCCCTCGAGGGATGTAGAGCCAGTAGTTTTTATAGATAGGTAGGCCTATAGTTATTGCTAGATAGGATTTGGAGAGATTACCTGATGAGGGACAAGCTTGATGATGGAGAGCACAAACATTGTAAAAAATGGACAAATTGTTGACAAATTTGATTTAAACCCATGATTTCCTGAATATCATATCATCTCAGTTGATGAATCAGCTAATCCAGTATTTGCCTATTGGGATCTGGAATCCATGATAGAACCAAATTCAAAGTTAGCCTGCCACAGGGTTTGGACCAGAGGCCTCCTGAATGGAGTGTACCATACTACCGCCTCAGCCATCTTGCTTGATAACCATTATAAAAGTTAAGACTTTGAAGGCTAGCCATTTAGCTAATTTCGTTTGCCAGAAAACCTTTCCGATTTTGCACTTTTTGAACTGCTTTTGTTAGAAATGTACTTGGTATAGGCCTACTCAAAAAAGCCACGCAAATAATTCGATGGCCATTTAAATTTAATACCATGCAAGCTACAGGCTAAGAGATATATGCACTTTTAAATGTTCAAAATCAGAAGAAAGAAAAAAAAAAAAAAAAAAAAAAAATAGAAATTGTCTGAAATAGTCGTCCATAATGCTATCAATGTCTTCTGTAATTTAATATTTTCTGTCATGTATTTTCTTTGACATCTTCTTTCCATGAAATGTAGTATTCTTGGGTTGCTGTTGTTATTGTTGGACTAACCAAGCCAAAACATAAGTGAAAGCAGCTGGAGGTGTTCATGCAGAACAAACTATTGCAAGGAAAATAGTCAGTGAGAATATAAAAACAGCTGATCAGCAGTGTTCGGAAATTTTTCATAGTAAGTTACGTTACAATAAAACTCAGTTAAAATAGGATTTCTACTTATGCTCAGTATAATTATAAAATAATAAATATCTAACCTACTCTAAAAACATACCTAATTATAGTATATAATGGTATAACTAACATAAGCTACTAATCCAGAATATAAAACTTATGTACTAACATTAAGTTAGACAGAAATATTATTAAAATTTCTTAAAACTATTAAAAAATGTGTTTCAAGTTCATAAAAATAAAAGTCTTATGCTAAAATGAAGCTGCTGCCAGTTTCCTGTATATGTTGTAAATAGTAGCCTAGGTAAATCAGTTCTCTCTATGTTTGTGATATTTTAATTTGTTATACTGTAATGCTTAACATTTGTGTAATAAAATTTAAAACCAATAAATGAAATTGAAATTGAAATGAAATGTCAGGCTTGGTCCCCAGAGTGTTAGAAAATTATATTAGTTCAAGTGTGATCTTGTCAAGGCAAATGCTAATGAATATTGTATGAGAGGCAGTGATACCTCTATCATGTGGATCGCAATGATAAAATAAAAAATAAAAATTGTTATTTAAAGCAGACACATTTCCTCTATCCTATTTAGGAATCATTACTTCATAACATTTACTTTGGAAGCAATATAAAAATATTGTTATAAAACCTATGAGAACTTGATATTATTATTTAAACAGATCAATACATCACAAGATAGTTCATGGTTTCAATGTAAATAAGTTATTATTTGAACAGTGTAAACGAAACATTAGATAGGCTACATTCCAAAGAGCTCCACAAAATAAGTTTTTATTTTTAAGTAAAATAACAACTAGGGTAAAGGAAAGTAATTCACATGCTTTGACATCACTTCCTCAGAGGTAGCGTAATTTGAATGTGAATTCTCATCTGTAGTGATTTTTTCACTCTAGAATTTAGTTTTTTCAGAGGAAGATAGAGGCTTTTTTGTTTACTGAGGAAACTTCAGTTTTTTAATGTGAGGATTGAAAACACAGCCTACCTGGTAACTGGTACACTGTTAACTCTTTAAGGCATGGTAGTACGAACAACGCACCACCAAATTGTAATATCTCAAAGCATGGTGGTACATGTAGTGTGCATGTATTGCTGAGATTAATTCCAGAACCTCTTTGATTGAGCTTGTAATGTAGATTCACTTACTGGCAACAATTAGCAGGAATTTAGTAAAAATCTATGTAGAATATTAGTTGTGATTTTTTAACTAAAAAAGAAATATTTCTCCGTGCAGCTAGCATAAGTTTTCACACAAATTTCCTGTCCCTGAAAAAAATTAATACATTATTTATGTGTATATTATATACACACACATTTTATATGTTAATAAATGGTGAGAGCGAACCTTGAAGCATGTGATTTCCATCACGGCTGAAAGACAAAGTGAATCATGACAAGAACAGAAAACTAACACTTTGATTGTTTTGTCACATCACATATTGTTAAAGTAATGACATAATTTCTATGATGTAATCAGATTTTATAACAATACATTTTTACCAACAGAAAGTCATTCCAAAATTATATAATTCTGTCTAGAAATTTCTTATATAATCCCATATATCCATCATACAAAATAACAATGTCTCCCTTTTCTTTATATTACCGAAATATAAACACATCAAAGTCATTATATATATACTATATTAAAAGCGCCCTAAAATGTTGGCACTTCACCGATACCCTTTGATCCAGAAGTCACCATACACTCTTCATGACCCGGGGAATGTCTATGTGAAAATTGCATAGGCCTACTGATAGCACAGAGTTGGTTCGGTAAAAATTTTATTTTTACCTTGTCATTGCCATTTGCTTTGCCATTTTTTGTGCTGGATAATGTTTTGTCATTTTCATAATTTTCTTTTTGTAGCCTTTACACAGCCTCCTTTTACCTGTAAGGAGTCCTTACCATGTTTGACAGAACTCACCCCTGATTCAACCAATCAGAAATCACCATTACAAAGTTACGCTGGATGTTTGGAGCAAACAGCCAATCAGAATTCTTATGGAGACAACTTCAATCTTTGCCAAGCATGCATTCCAAGCAGGTCACATTGGCCTGGGTGGTGTAGGTAGTATCGCGCTGACTTTCTGTGCCCAAGGTTGTGGGTTCAGTCCCCGCCCAGGTCGATGGCATTTATGTGTGACAGGCCCATGTCAGTAGATTTACTGGCATGTAAAAGAACAAAATTCCGGCACGCTGGCAACAATCACAGGCCTAAGTTGCAGTACATCCTGGTCGTTAAATAATCATATACCAACCAAGCGGGTCGTGTTCATAAGCCATGTTGTCCAAAATGCAATTTACATGTTACAGTCAGTTTGGTCAAAAATTGGTTAAAGTTATTTCTTGTGCTTTATGCAGTCTGGTACAGTCATGGTATAGGCCGCATACAACATAATCTAGCGGCATCGTTGCTGAGTTGTAGAGTTGTGAGCCCATCAATCATTCCTGTTTTGGAGCCTCAGTGTTGTGTCATTATTTACAATTAAGTTTTTAAAATTCTACTGCTACATCAGTAAAATTCACTTAATGGTAAAGTTATTATTTTCCCAGCCTGTGTAATTGGCTTAATTATCTAGTACGTCAAAATCAGAACCATCTTGACCTTAGAACTATAGCCTAATAATAACTTGATTACATTATACTACATAATTTAAGATGGATGTAGTTACCACCCTTTTAAAAAACAAGCAAGCAACAGTTCTGAATAAACCGTAACACATATTTTCAAATCAACATGACAATTACATGAAGCTGCTGGACCTAATTTAATCACACCCATCAAACTGCCTACTCTTCACAATCAGTTGTCATCACACAATAAGCATATGCCTACCCTTAACCCTAACCTAAATTTATTTTGACAACAATGTCCGGTTGACCAAAGAAATCTTGTAACTCTACTTTTGTCCTCAATTCTCCATTCATTCTGTTCTATTAAGATGGATCTCCACTGCTTAACAGTTAACACCAACAAGTTAAGTTCAACAAGTTGATATTTACATGTACCGGTACATTGCAATTTCGTGTTCCAATTGACTTGACATGCAAACCCAGCGTGTTGAACTTACACTTTCAGTTGTTAACTTGTTTTCTGGAGAAAATGGATTAGTCGGTTGATATCAGCAATGAGTCCCATTGCTATGGGAATCAAAATATTTCAATAAGCTTCCCCATGAGGTGAAGAATTTGTCCGAATTCAAATTCTGTAGAACTATACGACATGTACTAGTAACTAATGCATATTATTCCTTGAATGAATTTAATCAAAATAACTTCATACTTCAATAATAATATTTATTTTTTTATTTTTAACCTTGTTAATAGTTTTTAATAGATAAACTTGAAATACATTTTTTTCTTGTTAGAACAAGGGATCGACTTGAACTTAATCTCTCCAAACAACTATTTGTAACTTCCCTGAAGCGAAGTATTTTGTTTGGAAATTTATGACAATGTTCAATAGGAACTCTACTATGTAGAACCTCAATGAACAATAAAGATTATTATTATTATTTATTATTATTATCAGCTTTGTTTCGGGAATTTCCTTTAAACAAAAAGCTTAATCGGCTTTGTTTCAGAAATTTCCATCTAAACAAAAAGTAATCTACAACATTGCCAGCATCCGTTTTTATTCTTAGCAGTATTTTTTTGTTGATTCGAGATGGAATGGTCAAAGGAAAAAACTCTGGTACTTCTAATGAGATTAAGGTGAGGCCTTCGCTTTGGGATGTCTTACCAAAGGTGTACAGGGACAAAAGCAGGAAGGCTGATAAGTAAGCGTAGTATTTCCTCTTCATCAGAATCCATCTTGAAATATTGGCACAACCAATAATGTGTTAAGTCTATAACGCTATAGTGGAGACAGTTGTTAATTGGCAAACCACTTGACATGTATACTTCAACAAGTTGATGATAAATATTTACATATGTTAACTGCAACATAATGGTGTTAAATGTTAAGCAGTGGGGACCCAGCTTTAGGCCTACTGCTCCAAATATACCTTTCTTAGTTTCTTCCTTTCCCACCATAATAGCCACCATTCTTCTCTAACAGTCATCACCCAACATTCTAAGCCATACATGGCTATTGGTCGCAAGACTGTCATGTATCTTTATTTTAACATTCCTGCTCACATTCCTGGATATGAATGTATTTTGCAAAGCATAGAAACCTTGATTATCACTAGTTATCCTTTCTTAGATTCTCACAAATGTTTAATATCTGCAGTTAATAGTGCGCCTAAATATTTAAAAACCTAAACTCTTTGGAAATCCTAATTTGTTATATGCTATTTCTAAATTTACTTCTAAGAATTTTTTATTAAAAAATTTATATCTAATCGTTTTGGTTTTCAGACATTTTAAAATTATGTGTTTGGCATCTGCTCTATTTAGTAATAAAGGACATAAGTTATCCTTTTTCAAAAATACTTCTTTTCCCCCTAAGTTTTCATACCGCTAACCGCCAACATACCAGACCAATTCTCTCATTCTTAGAACTTCCTGTGCTGTAATCTTCTATTCCCTAAATTTCTTTCATTTTAATGTAGTTCACCAATAACTTTCTTCTCTCATCATTGCTAAGTGATTTTGCCTTGGAATATCATTACATCTTTTGTTAACTAATATATGTAAACATCTTGATGTTTTTCTCGTGGTTCAGTACCTTAGTTTCGTAACAATTTTAGTCCCTTCACAGCTAATAATTTCCTGATATTTTGTAGCCTACTCTTTTTCTATTACTATTATCCTTTAGTTGGAACTGAGAACATATTTTTACTATATTTTCATTATTTATCTAAAAAGTGTATCTTAAAAACTTCAAAATTCTTTATAAAATAATGTCACAACTTAATTCATATCTAGCTGCTTCTTGAGATGAGTTTCTAAGGACACGCAGATTCTGTTTGCAGAACCTGGTCCTTATCATGTACAGATATTTCCAAAATTGCTTTTTGCACCACACTTCTCTTCCACAAAATATATTTCATTCACCTAAAGCTTTATATATCTTATTTAACACTTTAATTCTTATTTCAGGTTTTTTTAAGCAACATTTTACCTATTATTTTCATTTTTCCAGAATCGCTGAAACTGCAGCGCAATCTTGACAACTATGCTTTTTTGAGAAGTACTAGAATTCATAGTATGGAAAGTCTGGATGACAAGCAGGATTTTCAAGTAACAAAGGTTAGTATTAATCATTTTAGGTTTCATTTATTATAAATGATACCTCTAATAATAAAAACTGTAATCCTTAATGACGGCTGATATTTTAATGAGACTTCATACTGCCACTTTTTTTATTCCTATAATGCTTAGTGTTTTATATACGGTACCATACATGGGTATGGTAGAGTATTGCTGTAAGCCAGGCTTGGGTATACCTGGTCTAAAAACTTTAGACATGGCATAAGTTGATCAAATGCACTTTGTTTAATTTTTTTTTTTTTTTTTTTTTTTTTTTTTTAAATCTCAAGTATGTATGTTACATGCGCCTAAAATAATAATATTTTGAGTTTTTTCAAGAGAATATGAATTCATTGTCAACATTTTCCTCTTACAGTTGCCAGATTTTTTAAATGACAATAAGTGACAGTTCATGCAGAAATGACGTAATGACATTTGCTCAAAAAAAAGTTGATTGAGATTCTATCCTTACATTTTAGCCACAAACTTTATAACAGTATTTAGCTTTTTTCATTTTCTACATAAAAAGTTTAAACACTTTATTTTTCTTAACATTTAGCTTTGTTCAATAATGCTGAATCTCCCTTCATCATGTCATGACATTTCAGACAACTATGATCAAAATTAAGAGAGACTTAAAGTTTTTACCTTATCACAGTCACCTATTGCTTTCATAATTCCATTTGTTCTTAAGAATTTAAAAAAATTCTTTCAACATTAGTGAACCAGGTAGGCTATACTAATCTGATTTATATACAGAATACAATGTTAACATCTTTCTGTGTTTATTTAAACAAAATTCAATGCTCATGAAACATTCACAATAAGATAAATTACTAACTACTGTGTTCAAAAGTTATCTACTTCTCATACAAAAAATTCCTTGCATCACACTAAAAAAACAAAACAGTTCAAACTGCTGTGCATATCAGTCCAGGTTCATCATTGCCATAGTGGAACTACTACGACCTCTACGCCTTCTGAACAAATACCACCACACACCATAACATCCACCTAGAAATACTGCAGTGAGCACCAACGTCAATAGATCTCACTAATTAGCAAATATAGAATATTTCCTCTAGCGCCTGTGTTTCAGGAAACGTCCCCAAAATGCTAGCAGCGTTTCCTCTTTGAATGGCAAGGCTGATCTTCTGCCGTAGGAAATCTGTAGACCGTGAATCTCCAGTCAGGGCCTCCAGATGTCTTCCTATTTCTGACACCAGGATCTTCGCATCTGTACACCAAGGTCCCATCGTCTCCACAGCGGACACAGTAAAGTTGTAATTGCTAACCAGATCTTTATATTTATTCAGCTTTGTGCAGATTGCTGATGCTGTGGCTGAGCCAGCTAGTTTACATGTGTTCGGCAAATGAGATGGTGCGAAAGTGTCAACACAAGTGACATCCCATAACAACGATTTTCCTTTAGACCATGGTATCAGAGTTAGGCCATCAGGTCTTTTTCCATCACTGCGGCTTATACCCATAGGTTCTAGGACTGAAGGAAAGCCTGCAGATACAAGTGCTCTCTTGATAATGTCGTTAATTGTATGGTGTCTTGAAAGTCTGCCACTGTTCTTAAAACAACTTAAGCCATGGTGTCCAGAGGCATCAACAAGTGTTCCACATTGACATTTATGTGGGAAACAGATCTTCGTACCTAACCTTAAAGCAACAGCTATTTTAAACGACATGTTGTCAAGTAATGTTCCAATATTGGAAGATGGAATTGCCTGAAGCCATGATCCTGATTCTTTCTCTCAAATTGCCAGGTATCGAGCACGCTCTGCGTCCAAAACAGAAGACCTCAGAAGACTCTCATAGGTATTCGAGGTGAGGATGAAATCCCAGGACTTCTGTATGTCAGGATTAGATGGTATGATATGATCATTTGTAATGCTGGACCACTTAACCAGAGCATCGGTCATATGAGAAATATCGATTTCATCACCGTGATTGGGAAGAATTAACTTAACAAAATCGATAACCCCATAAGCAGAAGCCAGGAAAGCAGGTAAACAAACATCGCTGACGCTACGAATTCCAAGTCCTCCGAAAGAAATTGGCAATGAAACTAAGGTCCAGGTGCTGTCTTCTACGCGAACGTTTAAAATTGATTCCAAACAGTTCCTCAACAAAGCATCAACTTCTTGAGTGAGAGAAGGAAAAAGCCATAATGGAGTTGAACGAAGACAGTACGTCAATTTAGGAATCTCAAAACAATTCTTTAGCAGAAAGTAAGCAATGTGGGAAGAAAGTGAGCTCAGTCCATCAAATAATCTTTTCATTGCCTCCAGCTTATCTCTAAGATATGGCTCAACAGCTGGAAGAAAAATGGGACAACCAAGAAGTGTTAAGTCGGACTTGGAGACTACCTTTATCCCTGGAGCAATTTTTTAAAAAGCCGTGATAACATCAGGATCTTGCTCAGAGGAAAAATATAGCTTGCATTTATCTGGGTTTATCTCCAAACTGATAGCTTTTCCAGCATCTATAATTGATGTGAAATCAGATAAGATCACCTCAGGATCCCCTGCCAGAGTGCCATCATCTAAATAAAAAAGATTTAAAGGGCTACGTAAATCAGAAATAACAGAGTGTAATGTGAGACTAAACATTAGTGGCCCCAAAAGATCTCCCTGTTGCACTCCAGTCTGAGAAGGTATTATTTCAGTGTTGTAAAAGAGGTTAGAAGGGTTCCTATAGGCTTGCCACATGTAGCCATATAAGTTAGGAATCTTGTTCTTAACTATTTCCAGCATGGAGTCTCTTGATATGCAATTGAAGGCATTTTTTAAATCAATTTTCAAAAGGATGTTGCGTGTATTGTCATTTATTTGAAGGTAGGTGCGCACGGTATGAATAATTGCTTCGCATCCTTTTGAGGTACCAAAACCCAGCTGGCGAGGCCTAAGGTAATCACCAATCTCTTCATAACAGGAAAAACAAGCTATCTTCGCTGTAAGATGGCGAAAAGTATTGCCTATGGCAATCGGACGTAATCCACCAGTTTTCTTTCCAAGAGCAATCAAGGAGGCTCCATAAAAATGAGGGCATATTTCATTGTTAACTTTGCCGGCCAGCATGAAATTGACAAGCTTAGTAACTGCAAGCAGGAGGCGTCTGCCGGAATCCCCAAAAGATTTAGAAATAAGATCTTTTAAGTGTTGGGGATGAATTCCATCCATGCCCGAGGCAGAGCCATGAGGGAAACTGTTTATGGCACGTGAGACCATTTCATGAGAAACAGATAAATGATCTTCATCTATGGCAGGAGGTTCAGGAAACAATAATGGACGAGAAGGTGAAGGATGCTTACTTTGCAATTCTTCAAATGAAGCTCTTGTAGCATTGACTACATCCGATTCCGAAGACAGAATCCTGACAGCGCCTCTAATATCACCATCAGAAACTTTTAATTCTGCAAGACGTGATTTAGATATTTTAGCCTTATGTCTATTGGAAGCAGAAGACAACTTGAAAGCTTGGATATTTTCTTTAATTTTTGAAACTAAAGACTTCTCTTCCTTCTTGACTGACTTAGCTGGTACTCTCAGTGCAATATAGGCATATAACATAAGGTCTTGCCAGTTTTCGGCTTTATTGTCTGAAACACATTTTTCAATTATATATGCCAGCTTTTCTGCTGCGAAGCATCTGGCACTTTTCGGGATTCTCCGTAGAATATTGATGTTAATTTTGCAATGAGAGAGTTTAGACGGAAAGTCATTTCCGTTAGTCCTATTGGAATGTAGAGGAACATGATCAAATGCTTCATTCGGATGAGCTCTCGCCCAATGTATCCGTAAACCCCTAACTCCTTTATACGTTTTACCATCGTTGTTAGCACAAAGTGGGCATGTAACAGCTCCGTAGATAGAGTCTGAAGAATTTATAGATGGTATATGAACATTAGATTCGCATGAAGGGCAGAGCCAAGGAGTATCGGACTCTCCTTCTTGTAAGACTTGATCATCGCAGAGCCCAACGCAAGAGCTGTGGAACCAAAACTTGCATGCACCACAGAAGATTAGAAGAGACTGCGATGTATTAGAATCATCACACAAGGGACAATGAACGGAAACACTATCGTTCATGAGGAACTAAAAAGTATGTGTTTTAGTCAAACAGTTATTGTTTTCTGATTTCATCTATGTCAAGACTGTCATAAGCTCAATAGCCTATGTAAATAGATGCTAAAAACTTTTTCCCTTAGTAACCACGTCAACAAGCCAATATAATCTGTAGTAAAATGTGAATTTTCTTGCTTCAAAAGAAATGCTACACTTCACAAACATTTCCACAGAAAGTACATATTTCAATGAAAAAAAACTGTAATAACCAATCGAAGTTATGCTCACAAACTACCTTAGCTATACTTAGAACATAAGATACCAATATTAGTATATTTGGAACAGCTTCTTTAGATAAACTTTAGAGAAAAAATTCACAAATTTTGAATTCACATTACAACTCTGATAACTATCAGTATCAATACAGATTATATCTAGCTCCAGCATCACATAATTCAATTTATGGGAAGAAACTCTTTATAAAATCTATCCAAACTAAAAGTTGGACGAGTTTCAGTAAATTTTACAAAATTGATAATTTCTTCAAAACCAAAAAATACAAATAGATGATTTTAACCCAGGGCACAAGTGAGTTATTTAAATACAGAGTGCTTCAAAAAATGTATACACACGTTGAAGTGTCATAGAAAATCTATTTTCCACTCCACAAGATTAAATTTCTGATGAAAATGGGATTAATGTTCAAATGTTCAAAATGGTGGCCTTCAGCATCAATACCTTTCCGAGTACGAGTCACCACTGATTCCATACATCATACCAAAGTGTCCAATGAGATTTCTGTGCACACCGCTTGAATCTCATTCCATTGTGTGTCTAGGATACATGGTTTACGTTTGTACACCTCATCTTTTACTGTGCTCCATAAGAATAAATCCAGCGGCGTAAGGTCTGGAGGAAACTTGATTTGCCCCCTGTGTCCTATCCACTGCCTTGACAAATTTCGATCCAGGTATGTTCGTACATGCCTATGACAGTGCGGCAGGGCGCCACATTTTTGGTAATAAAACAGTATAATACATGAATAGCAGGAAATATGGAATCAGCAAGCATTGTTAGGTACTTTTCATTGTAGGATAATTATTGGCATGATGGTTGGACAATTGTTGAAACTATTCTGCTGCCACCTGTTGAAGAAATATAACATTACTTCCTCCCAGAAATTTAACCTTGTAGAAAGGGAAATAAATTTTCTTTGATAGTTCAAAGTGTGTACATTTTTTTTAAGCACTCTGTATGTTAAAAAATTCCTTTAGGCATGCCTACAGGCTGAGGTAGATTTCTAAGTGCTTTTGGTTTAATTTATTGTTGTTGCGCAGCACTCTTCTTCTTTAGCCCTGGCATGACAAACTCACAATAATAACTGCAAAAAAGATTAAAGAGCACTTTTTCAAACATTCAAATCTCGCCTTATATGATAACTATCGAGAAACTAGTTATTGATTTGTAGAGTAGGACTACTCATCAAGACCTTTTCAGCAATACCCTACAAGACGTGGTTTCAAAAATTTCGAAATTCCATCCCCCCACCCCCACTCGTACCCCTCAAACCCCCGAATCGTTGGTGTCACTGTGAACTCCACAGGGAGTACTCTAATTTATTCCAACAAAGTTTCCCTCTATACTTCAAAGGGGCCGAGAGATATAAAATTTACAAAATTTCAACCCCCTCCCCTGCCCCCCCCCTTGGGCCAATTTTGCTCATTAAGGAACTTGTCCGAACTATTGGGCCTAGAAATAACATAATAAAATTTGGTTCAAATATCTTCAAAATTACGGCCGCTAGCATGTAAATATATATATATACAGTATATACACAAAAAAATTTTAACGGGCGGTGGTTTCGTACTTAGGAAGGCATGAAACCTAAAGATATGAAAGACTTTTTCGAAAGTCATGACATGGTATCAATCCCAATAGATAGAATTTTCTTTGAAATCTACCTAAAAATATGTCCCATATGCTATTAAAACAGGACAGTACTTCAGACCTTCAAATACAGAAAATCTGTTTAATAAGGGACACTTGGCAATCCTATCTCCTATGGTAATTGAAAAAATGTTCTGGTCAAAGCCTTATTATATATCTCTTAAGGGGACACCCTAAGTTTTGGTAAAAAAATTTTGTTTCTTCATATTTCAGATTTGGTCCTAAAAACATACAGTTTCATGAGGAATACATTAGTGAAGATTTATCTCAATTTATTTTTCTAAGTGCGTTTATTTTAGTGTTTTTAAAAGTGATGTGTGCAGCTTTGGACACATAACTCAATTTATATGATGTGTATTTACTGAAAGTTTTATATTGGTAGTTATTTTAATTAATATTATTATTCGATGGTAAGGTAATTGAGGTAATAGAAGGCTGCAATAATTAGGCAAGGAACTTTTAGGAAGAAAAGTTTTACTTCATGTGCATCAGAGGTTGATTAACATATTTTTCATCTTATCTTTGCATTGTTTTGATAATGTGTCACTAAATACGAGAAGAATGAAAAAATAACATTTGACTGAAGATAACATTACACCTTCAGGAATAATGATGACCTTTAGTCATTCGCCAGAGAATGACCACACATGAAATAGCATCAATATTCCTACTAAAATCAAAGTACAAAAATCAAAAAGTAGTCAGGATGTTACATTACAGTAAAATCCTGGTTATTCATGTTAATTGGGACCATACAAATAATAAAAAATAATAGAAATGGATAATCCGAATGTTAGAATGATTACAATTCTGGTTTCAAGCAATTTCAGTATGAGCTACACATATAATCAAATGTGATTTTAATGACACTAAATTTGTCATTATGTTCGTTATAATTGGAGTTTTCATTAACAAAAATAGTGTGCATATAATATTATCCTTTTGAGAGTTGAATATGAATATAAATGGGTATGAGATTTTGAATTTCTTGCACTAAGTTTTGAATTTTGAGAGAAGCCAAATATCATTCCCTGTGCACAATATGCCAACTTAAATTGCGGAACATTTGAAATTGAGTGTGAGAAGTTCATCATCTCACACCCTGTTATATTCGTATTCCATTCACAGAGGGTTAAAGAGAGAGGAAGAATCTTCCATGGATAATCTGCCCATGGAAAATTGGGAGTACTATGATTCCCAAAGATTTCAATTCAATTTCAACAAACTTCTCGTAGGAAGATATTCCTTTGGTTTGGTAACAAACTTATATCTTGTTCTTAAACCAAGTCTGGTGTAAAATATGTACAGGAAGAATGCCAGCAAAGCATTGTCACATAAAAACCCATGTCAAACAAGTTGCTATTGTGGAAATCAGTGGAATTATTGTGTTCAAACAAAGCTGACAAGGCAATATGAAGTTTGAAGTTTGAAATTCAAGCCACTGTTTTTCCTCAAAGTGATTTGAGACTCCTTTAAATGTTAGGCCTCTCTCTTTTACAGCATGCAAAAGCCAATAAATCACCTTTGTGAAATATTACCATACTAACCCCCTAGCCGTATCATTGGTCTCTCAGACTGTAAGTTATAGGTTTTATTTTTTCATATGTTGGAAAAACTGTTAACATTGGCGGCATGTGCTTTTGGCTAAATGCTGTGTGGGTCTTGAGATAGGCCTGGATCGGTGAAAAAGTTCCCGTTGTTGTAACAAGTCATTATTATTGAGCGTTAATTAGAAGTCTGCATTTTTTCCTGCCACCTATGGTTGTCCCTTGGACCGGTATGTCGTATTACTTCATACTTTCGGTGGTATTATTGTAACAGTAAGTGTGTTTGTTTTTAGTAATATAAAATAAATTATAATTAATTCATTTCAAGCAATACTTTATGTCCTTCTCGTCACTTTGAGACAATGATCCAAACTCTGAGGCTCAGATTACACAATGGCTGAATGAAGCTAGTTTTTATGATGATATGAACCTCTACGTTATATACAATTCTTGGTGGAATATTCCTATAAAATATGTGAAAACTGATCATAACAAGAAAGTAGAATATTTAGGTATTTTTGTGCTTTTAAGAAAAAATGCCTTACTGTATTGAAATTTGTCGTAAAATGTTAGTATTAGACTAGTTTATATGATGTTATGAACCTCTATTCTTTCTTGCTTCCCTCGAGGCCATGGAGGCCTTAACGGTTACAGTAGGTAGACGCTCCTAGATTTTAGACATTCGAGGCTGTTAGGCTTACGCATCTACTGCCTTTATCCCCTGGATTATTTCTAATTAGAGGATAAGTCGACCTCAGGGCCATAATGCCCCCAGAAGGATTAGGCCAATTCAAAAATCTCTATGACTTCATCAGGAAACAAATCCATTTGGTTTGTAGCAAAGTGCCTAAACCACTTTGCCACTGCGTACCCCTATGAACCTCTATGTTATATATAAATTGTAGTAAAAATATAAAAATTGTGCATGGAATTAATATCGAGGTACATTGCTGCTATTTCTTACAAGGAAATCATGGATGAATTTCATGTATCAAAATTAGAGTAGTTCACATACGTTTGCCATTTTCATTGTTCTGTCATTACAGAACAGCAATTGCTGTCATTCAGCAATAAAATATATTAAAATATTTTAACAATAAAGAAAATTCCATTGATACCCTTACAAAAAAAACAAAAGAAATTTTGTGTTTTATTGGACCTGGTCCCACAGACCGATGTTAGGATTCGCGTAGTTCTTACCTGTCTTATGATTAAAAGGTTAAGGAAATATTTCCATGGAAGTATGACTAGTCAAAATTTGATAATGATGTTATATTGACCAACAGTTCTAGGTCGTAGATTCTTAGTCTGAGAGAGTATACTGGATACTTAAATTTACACATATGAAAATTACTCTTTTTCTCACTTATATAACATTTATTGAAGGCATTGTTGTAAGAAACCAGATAGCTCCAGTTTTCACCATTTTTCAGGACAGCTTACAGAGTTGGTTGGTTGGTATATGGTTATTTAACGATGGAGATGTACGCCAACTTAGGCCTGTGAGCAACGCTGGTGTTCTAGAATTTTGTCCCTAGGAGTTATTTTACATGCGAGTAAGTCTCATTTATGCACACATAAATGCCATCGACTGGGCCAGGATCGAACCAGCAACCTTGGGCACAGAAAGCCAGCATGATACTAACTGTGCCACTCAGGCCGAAGCTGATGGAGTTGTACATTTCTTCCACTGTATGATGCGCCAGCAGCTCTTTTACCTTTATATCTCTGTAGCCATTGCTTGGAACTGTATGGTTCTACCACCAACTGATAGAGGTTTTTTCTTTATAGGAATAAGTGAAAAAGTGGAGCTTTCTGATTCTTGCACACACTTCTTCAGATATTTTAATAGTAAATAAATCTTCACAGTGTTTTCTATAGTTTGTTGCTCTTTGTCTGTATGACCTAACTTAATACTCTCTAATTATTGTTTTACAGAGAGCCTTGGAAATATTAGGGTTTTCGCAAGAAGATACGATAAATGTGTTCAAAATTGTGGCATCTGTGTTAAAACTAGGCAACATTGGCTTCATACCTGCAAACAACATTGATGGGACAGAAGGATGTACTATCAACAATGATTATGGTTAGTTTTTGTACTTCATTATTGCAGCAGCCTAGAAAGTAGTGCAATTTTTTATTCAACCTGTACTATTTAAATTTCAAATATTTGAAATCCTTTATAATATGCTTCTCCGTAAGACTATTTTAATATTTTGATTATTTGCGGTGAGTTATAACTGCATGTTATTGTGATTTTTTGCTGTGGAGTAGAATCTCACAAGTTCAGTTCCATTCTTCTTCAGTAGTTTCCATCTTTACTGGTACTGGTACTAGTTTTATTAAATTTATTTGGTTTTAACTAGGGATGGGTCCTCGATACTCTCGATACTTGCATGGTATCGGCATCGAACGATACTTCAGAAAACTCGCTCGATACTTTTTCGATACTTTTGTAATTCTGCAATTCTGCAATTAAGTGAGAATGCTAGTATTTTTTAACAAAAACTTGTAAGTGGACTGTTTAAAAAACTAATTTTAGTTTTAATGTAAAGTTTAAAAATAATTATTGGCTACTGATGATATTAAATTTTGTCTCATTAAATATGCAGATTTAATTAATTTAGTTGGTATTAAACAGTTCTCTCAGATTTTAATTTTTAATGTACCTACTTATTGAAACTGGAAATGTTGAAGGTATCGAGTATCAAAGTATCGAGTATCGAGGAAGAAATCATGTATCGGTATCGAGTATCAAGAAAATCTGGTATCGACCCATCTCTAGTTTTAACCCTATCATGATGTCACATGCATGTAAGCTGTTCTGTTTGTATTGTGTTGTAATGTGAAGAAATTCAAAGTGGATACACTGGCCCTTGTCAGCTGGGAATACATTCAGATCAATCCCTCTGGAAAACTTTCCCCTAATTCTGAAGAACCAGTAGGCTTTAGAGTTGTTATGGATGTGGATTTGACCTAGGTACTTTTGAACTGCTGTCATTACAAATACTGGGAAGAAAAAGGAGCTAGAGTACAATATTTTCAGTGGAGATGTTTGTGTCCAAAAGTAGGAACTCCTTTCCCCCCCTTTCTTTCTTTCTTTTTTTAGGGGGGCCAAGGATCCGCTTGTTTTTACACTCAATGACTCATGGAAAGAATCTCAGTTTTAAAGTCCAGTCCATCTTTGCAAGTTTCCTGTAAGATGAGTCCAGTTTTGATTTGTATTTTAAACTAATCCATGCTGAGTGGAGTCAACCAATCGGTGATGAGCATTGTCTTATTTGGTTCTTCTCAGGTCGACCCTGATAAGGACTGATCAGGACAGCATTCATGAAAAACTGATTAGTCAACTCTGCCCAACATGGATTGGTAGGCCTACTCTACATTTCATTATCTCCGAGGACAGAAGCAACTGAAATATCTCACTTGGCCAAAACCCCAAGAAGAATATGTCCAAGACATGTTACAAGGTACAGTTTGACATTAAAATATGCGGTTCCTTCAGATTTCCAACATGGATTTCGGAACACATTTTCAAATTTTCCATGTTGGCATGCCACTGCTTTCTGGAGGTGCCATTTATGTTTTGATGGTGCAACACTCCAGAATCAGCTGTTGGATGTGCTTGCATCTACTAGTAGGGATCCTGCTTGTCCTACTCATTTTATAATTTATTTTCTGTTTTATGGTCCTGTTATGAATTCAACAAAGAAAAGAGGTGGCAAAAATATGAACATTGCCTGTATATAAGATATTGTTATTTTAATAGTTAAAAATTAACAGCCATTCAATTCAGATAACTGCAACTTCGTCAGTATTGAATTATGTGTCTGCAGAAATAAATCCTACCTAATATCTCTCGAAGTTCTTATGAAGAAGTAGTCTATGTGATTCAAAAATTAAAGAAACATAAAGCACCAGGGATGGATGGGATCACAGCTGAACTGATTAAAAATGGGGGGGAAAGTGTTTATCAAAGAATATACCACTTAATTAAGATGATTTGGACTGAGGAAAAGATACCTGAAGAGTGGACTCTTGGAATAATTCAACCTATTTACAAAAAGGGTGATAAACTGCTATGCTCTAACTATAGAGGGATAACTTACTAAACATAACATATAAAATTCTATCTGGTGTAATATATAATAGACTGGTGGTTTACTCTGAAGAAATACTTGGAGAATACCAATGTGGATTCAGAGGTAGCTGTTCAACAACAGATCATATATTTTCATTAAGACAGATACAAGAAAAAGCATATGAATATAACATTGATCTTTACAACCTGTACGTAGATTTTAAACAAGCGTTTGATAGTGTTAATAGAGAAACCATGTTTAACGACTTAAAGCTATTAGGTATACCAACAAAATTGATAAAGCTTGTAAAGGCAACTTTGGCTGGTTCCAAAGCTGTGGTAAGAGTGGACAATGAATTCACATCCTCCTTCCAGATTAATTGTGGAGTAAGGCAAGGGGATGCACTATCTGCTGTATTGTTTGATCTGGTCTTAGAAGCAGCTCTCAGGAAAATAAATGTATCTGGTCACATAGGTATAAAATCTGCTCAAGTGTGTGCCTATGCTGATGATGTTGCTATTACGAGGGTCGATCAGAAAAAAAGGTTACAAGTCGCAGCATTTGAAAACTACATACTTTGGAGAACTTTTCTTTCCCCATAGTGGAGACAGATGGTGCTACTTGTCATACAGCTGGTGTGCGGGTAGGTAGTGAATGTTCCCAGACGGTTCAGGACGATTGAAATGGCAAGGCGCTTAGAAAATTGGTCTCGTTTGGAAGTGCGAGCTGTGATTCGATTTTTATGGGCAAAGAATGTGTCCGCATCTGACATTCACAGTCAAATCGTGGAAGTTTATGGTGAAGAAGCAATGAGCAGACAACATGTAGCGAAATGGTGTCGTTCATTTCAATCAGGCAGACAGGATGTCGAAAACCGCAATATGGCAGGGAGCGGCTGGCCAAGTTCTTCAGCGACAGAAATCAACACGGCACGAGTTGAAGAAATGATTCAAAATGATCGACGGGTAACTGTGCGTGAAATCTCGTCAGAGCTGGGACTGAGCTATGGAAGCGTGCAGCATATCGTTTCTGTTGTGCTGCGATATTCCAAAGTGTCTGCCCGCTGGGTTCCACGTGCGTTATCCGATGAGCACAAAGCCACACGAATGATGTGCAGCCTCACATTTCTTCAGCGTTACCATTCTCACGGCCAGCACTTCATCGATCACATTTTTACAGGGGACGAAACTTGGCTTCATCATTTCGTCCCCACAAGCGAAAAATCAAGTATGGAGTGGAAACATCCTGGATCGCCAACGAAAAAGAAATTTAAGGTTACACCCTCTGCCGGTACGGTTATGGCAACCATATTCTGGGATTCATGTGGTGTTATCCTGATCGATTACCTGGAGCGTGGCCAGACCATCAACGCAGATCATTATTGTGCCACTTTGACAAGGTTACGCGAAGCCATCCGTCGCAAACGGCCGGGCATGTTGAGTGAAGGTGTCATCCTCCTGAATGATAATGCCAGGCCCCATACTGCTCAAGCAACGCAGGAATTGTTGTGACGGTTCGGGTGGGAAATCTGGAGTCACCCCCCATACAGCCCAGATTTGGCACCCAGTGACTATTTCCTGTTTCCGAAGCTGAAGGAGCACTTATCCGGCAGTCGGTTCTCTTCAGACAGGGCTGTGAAAACATCCGCCGAGACCTGGCTGAATGGACAGGGACCTGATTTCTACCAAGACAGGTTAAACAAGTTGATTGTGCGTTCTGATAAATGCCTAAATAGACTTGGTGATTATGTAGAAAAGTGATAGGCATGTATGCCTCTTAATTCCCTTTTTTATTTTCTGTCTATTGTTAATAAATATTTCTTTATTCGACTTGTAACCTTTTTTTCTGATCGACCCTCGTATTAGCAGAAGAGTAACAACTCTAAAGGAAATAGCAACTACACTGAATAATGAAATACAAGCCAGGGGAATGGAAATAAATGAAAAAAAGACAAAATATATGGAAGTGAGAAGAAATTCAAATAATAGTGGGCCTAATGCTAGTCTGAATATCGAAAATTTTAGGTTTGAAAGGGTGAATGAATTTTCCTATTTAGGATCACAAATAAATCAAATAAATCAGGTTTCAGAAGAAATCAAAATCAGAGTACTTAATGGAAATCGCTGTTACTATACATATGCCAGCTTGATGAGATCTAGAACTTTAAATAGGGCCATGAAAATGAAAATATACAAAACGATCATAAGACCTGTTGTGACATACGGAAGCGAAACATGGACAATGACAGACAAAGATGAACAAATACTTAGAATATTTGAACGTAAGATTATAAGGAAAATTTATGGCCCCATAAAAAATGCTGATGGAACTTGGAGGATCCTAATGAATATGGAAATTGACAGGATTATAAAAGGAACTGACATTGTAAGATTCGAGAAAAGCAGGAGAACAGCATGGTTGGGACATACATTAAGAATGGAGGATGACAGAACACCTAAGAGGATAATGAACTGGAAGCCAGAGGGCAGAAGACTAAGAGGTAGACCATGAATCCGATGGATGGATACAGTAGAGAGCGATTTGAGAATAATGGGAATAAGAGGATGGAGACGGCTAGCAGAGGACAGGACTGAATGGAACAGAATTGTTGAGAAGGCCAAAACTCACCCTGGGTTATAGTGCCAGATAAAGAAGAAGAAGAAGAATATCTCTCGAAGGGAATACATAAAATTTGTGTTGTTTCATATAACATTTGACCGTTTTTCACTTTCTAAAAAAGCAAGTACCTGTATTTTGTCTTCTTCATTGCAAAGACCTCTGTCAATCTCCTTATAAAAACTATTTAGTTCATAAATCTTTCTTTAGATTTGGACCAATAACATGCAAGAACGAGTCTAAAGTCAGTCAATCTCAGATCTGATTCACTTAAAATTTATATAATTTGCTTTATTACATTTTTAAAAATGATAAAGATATGTCCTCGTTTCTTTATATTCTAATCAGGTTGGAGACTCTATAGGCAGACTGTATATTTGTCACCATCGTATTGGACAAGTAAGATTTATTCTCAGGATTCTAATTAAGGGGGTGGATTGGGAGGGTTTCCCCATCTCATCAAACAAGAATTTCTACCTTGCCAGGGATATATTTTTCTACATTCCATAAACTTCAGTTTAAAATTACAATGCAATTACCAGAAACATGCAATTGTGTTTCTTCATAATGCCATATCACCGGCAGAATGCATAGTAATCAGTGAGGGAAGTGAGGTGGTATACAGTGGTATGAAATATTGCCACTGGTTTCAAAGGCTTATTGGAGTAATGTCACTGATTTCAGTTATCGAGTAGCATACCATTTATCTGTCTGTGAAATATTTATATGAGAGTAAATACAAAAAAGAATATATTTTCTAGAAAGAGGAAGTTTCAAGCTTCATGGGTAAATAATTAATTATTTGTTATACATATTGTATATTTAAAAAAAACACACACACACACACATACACACACAAACGGAAGAAAACATCCAGTTCACAGGGTAATAACACTGAAAAATGGCACGGTGTTAACATTCTTTTGTAGCAAAGAGTATAGTATATAGTATAGTATAGCCCTTGTTTGTCCCCTCGGGGCACGGGCCTCTTCCTTTGAGGGAAGGTGGCTTGTTTAGGGCAATCCCGGTTAGCCATGCCGAGAAGGATCCCCTATGAGTCTTTATACTCTTCGTTTTAACGAGTTCCTTATTCTCTGATGTTCTGAGCTGCTTCTCTCATACTCCGCTTCCATGCCTCTCTCTCTTTGGCCCCTGTTGTCCAACGATTCCCAAAGGTCTTCTTGATGTCGTCGGCCCATCTCGTCTTTTGGCGTCCTACATCCCTTTTACCAAATCTTGGGTCCCAGACTGTTGCCCTGTACGTCCATCTATTGGGGTTGAGTCGCATGATGTGGCCCGCCCAGCTCCATTTCATAGTTGTGCTGGTGATTACTGCATCCGTAACTTTTGTTTTCCGTCTTATGGTCTCGTTTCTTATTCTGTCTTTCCATGTGACTCCCAACATCTTTCTTTCCATTCTGTTCTGGCACACTTGTAGCATTTTTCTGTCCCTCTTTGTAGTACTCCAGGTTTGCGAGCCATACAGCAGTGTTGGTAGAATACATGTGTTCATGATATGTCTTTTTATCTGTAGGTTGTATGATCTTTCCATTAATATGACCTTCAATGACCAGAATTTTGCCCATGCTGCTTTTACGCGTCTGCTTATTTCCTTGCTTGTGTCCCGTGAGAATGACATGGTTTGTCCCAAGTATACTATTTCTTGAACATAGTCCAATGGGTGGTTGGGTGTAAGCTCTATAATCTCTTCCAGGTGTTTAGTCATGAGTTTTGTTTTTTTGGCATTCATTTTGAGGCCCACTTTTTCACTGTTCTCTTTCACTTCTCTTAAGTATTCTTGCAACTCCTCTTTGCTGTTGGTAAGTAACACGATGTCGTCAGCAAATCTCAAGTTGGATAGTTAGCAAAGAGTAGGCTATGCTTATTATCTTGTTTGAACTGTAATATAATTACTTTTCATGATCATTCATCCACTGGTATGCTTTTACAGGTGTCCTTTGTCAGTATAGAAGCCTGTGACTGGTATCTTGTGATGGCTTTTGTTGCCATCTTATTGACTATACCATTCGATGTGATTTTTTTTTTTTTAAATATTTCTCAGTAACAAAATTTTTTAAACTTTTAAGTAGGTCTTAAATACTTTTAAAATATCTTTATTGAGAAACATGAAGATAATCTACAAAGCAGGATTGGTTACTCATGGAGGAAGTTAATTAAAAACACCACTGAGTGTAGGGGAGCGTGGGGAACAGTGAACCATTTTTTTGAAAACTCATGGTTGAGTCAAAATTTTTTTTAAACTTACAATTTTGAATATTTTTATTGATTTTGAAATTAATTGAGCTTTAGTTTCCACTTATAACAAGTTTGAAATATCTTTTATTTTCAACTGAAATTTAAAACTTCTGAAAGATTACACTGTGGTTCACTGTTCCCCAGTCATGGGGTAGAATGAACCAGATACTGGGGTACTGTGAACCAACTTTTAATATTTAGTTACTACATCAAACAATTCAAAGCTATGATCAAGTGGAGTTTACAATCATTGTTACTGGAAGTTAAAGTAAGGAAAACACAATAATATGGTAAATCAATTTAGATTTCTTTCGGTGACAAAGTATTTTAGCGAATATCCAAGTTGTTGAAATTAATACCAAAACTATTGTACAAGTTCTGTCTTTTGGTGATGCCATACTGTTTTGGGTTTTGCAAATGTATCTTTATGCAATAATCTGGTAGAGAATACATTTTATTTTCTTCTTCAGTATCTGTATCTGGTACCCTATGATCCCCAGGTGGGGCGAAGGGGCCTCCAATGGAGGTTTCATTACCTATACTAATTTTGATATGCTTATTTTCCGAGAGAGGGTAGAGGGACAGGTGGTAAGCCCATCGCCTCGCAACCCCCCTCTGGAAACTAAGTATTTTTTGGACGTGAAAGGGCCGAGAAATTTTGTCCAGAGGCTCTAATTTAGGCTTGGAGTTCTTTTACGTGCTGTAAATCTACGACACGGGACCCCCAGCTTAAAGTCCCTCCCGGAGGACTCCGTGCCCAGGATTTTTAAGTCCTGAAAAATCCATCGACCGCGGCCGGGTTTGATCCCGCGTCCTGCGGATCTAGAGGCGGGCACGCTACCTCTAGACCACCGCGGCCGACTCTTCTCCAGTAGTTGGCAAATAAAACTGGCCTTCAACTTTCATGCTTTCTTTAAATATTTTACTTAAAATTCACCATCTTTGTTCTTTTCTTTCGTTATTTGTGCCACATACAGAATTTATTTCTTTGGATTTTTTTCATCTTTCAACCCAACAACTACATAATCATCTTTCTTATTGCTTGTCAAGTCTAAGTCAGGAAATTCATCTAATCCCACATCTTCATCATATAGACTAATGTCATCAGTTGATGACATCAAAATCTTTCAGCGTGTTGCTAGCTTCAGAGTCTGAATCTGAATCAAATTTTATTTTCTTCCTAGCTTGATTTGTGACTTTATTTGCTTTCCTTTTCTTCTCACCTGCAATTTTCTTTCTTTCTTTCAGTTCTTTTTTTACAGGTGTATCTGTTGCTATGATGCTTTTACCTTGTCTTCTCCCTCCTTTCCTTTTCCTTTCTTTAGCTGTAGGCTGCGGTCTTACATCAACTAGTGAAAATTTAGGAAATGCTGATCTATCTGCATCTATCTTCGCTGTATCTATAAGTTGCATCATTTCCTGAAGTTGAAAAATAACTACGGGGTACAGTGAACCACTGGTTCACAGTTCCCCACTTCAGTCGGTTCACTGTTCCCCATGATCCCATTCTGGACCAGAAACTCATTTTAAGATTATGTGAGAGAGCTAGGAGGTTCACACTATGGCTATGTATAGCCAAAATCCACGTGTTTACAAACTATATTGAATCAATTGGATTAATAAAAATCAAGTAAATCAACAAAGAATAAAGCTAAAGAAGGAAAAAAAAGTTTTTTAGCTTAAAATATGAAAAATGATCCTCAAAACCAAACAGCTGCCTGGATCTTCACATATTCATAGACAAATGAAGAGAGCTGTATTGCCAACTGTTGTCATGCACAAAACCTAAATTTCCCCGTGTAGTTACAAACTTATATTGGTTGGTTCACTCTTCCCACTGCCTTCTTTATTTCTTACAAGCCATGTTGTTAAATCTGGAAACATCGCATCGGTAGTCCTATCGGCTATCAACATGCCGTAAATAAAGCAACGAACTCCATCAGAATCATCGCAAATTAAGCATATTTCAGCTTAAAGTAATCCCAGTCATCATCGCCTATGGTTTAGAGAACATCTAGACACACCTGAAGAGCAACTGGAGAGCATAGAGAAGGTAAAAACCGTGTACACACCATCACCTCTAATTGAGTACACCAGAGAATAGTTTTTCATAGAATATTTTCATGTTCATCAGCTATTACCATTTACAAACGAATACAAGAAAGAGGTACGGTATGATATTAGTGTCCTTCAGGAAGAATTTGCTGGTATTAAAGAAGAATTGAAGAGAAATTTAGTCACTTTTACTGGTATGAACTTTTATCAAAATATCACGCTGCTCACAGTAGGCCTAATTCATCTCAATCTGGTAGACGCCAAATCGTAGTATATGCAATCTCCTATTCTCCCAATATTACTACTAGAAAATCGATTCAGCGTTTTCCTACAGTTTGGTGAAGCCAATGAACGGGATTCAAACCTTAACCTGGCGAATCAACACAGTTCACCACTGGAGCCAAGGATAACGAATGGATGATTTTTAGACAGCAAATAACGGAAAGCCGAGTGCTTCCAAGGAATCAGGCAAAGTTATTCTTTTCAGTGACAGTCATGGGCACAGTCTTCCACAAAGTGCATGTGACAAGAAGATAGATATCAGTGTTCTAGGTTATATTATAGCCTACCTGAGAAAACTAGTTCAGTGGTGGTACAAAATGACCCAGAGAAGTGTAGTAGCTTAATAAAATATGACTCTGTTGTGGGTCAAATAACAGAGCTTGTAGGTCTAACAGGATATGTGAGGTTATTACCAATAAAATAAGAAAAAACGCGACATCATAACGTATAATGAGGAGACACTGAAAACTATGAATTCCTTCAGATATGTGGAGTCACCGCACGTTACGTTATTATGCACATCACAAGTATAGGCTATGTAATATAGGCCTACTGATTTGGCCTAAATAAAGTCAGTATTTGTGATGAAGAAAATTATCTGCAATATAAACGTATTCAAATGCTTCCCACAGACCACCACAGATAGGACTACCTCCTGTGTTGCCAGATTTCAAGCAGCATGGCTTGTAAGATTTAGAAGGCAGTGCTCTTCCCCATGGTTCACAGTTCCCCACGCTCCCCTATAGAACAATTTTTTGTATATCACATAATAATCATGTTGTAAAAAGGGGGAATGCTTTATCCAAATTGAGGTATAATAGGGAAAAATCTTGGAATAGCATACCATCTCTGGTTTTTACCCACTTCCTTCACTGATAGCAACAGAATTTTGTCTAGCGAGCATTTGATGTGCATGGTGTAACAGAAGCACGACAATGGACATAAGATTTACATTACTGTTTTGTTTTGGTTTCTTTCTGTCAGCAACAATAAGGTTAAACTGTTAAAGAAAGTTTGCTATGACAGTGAGAATACTATGAATATTAAACCCTACATGTGTAGGAATCAGCAGTATAATATTTTATGGAAGTGTATTCCACAGTTCAGTAATTTTGGCATTTAATAATTGTAATCACCACCTGTAAACAATATAAACACATAACCTCAACATCAGGGCCGGATTTAAGAGTATACCGCCTATAGGCTAAGTCCATTTGCCGCCCCCTCTATAGTTCATATTTGCTTAATACATTTGTTTTATACAACAAAAGGATAGAGTTCATTAGTGTTTTCAACTTTTTAAAACATAAAGTTCATTTAGATTAGATAAAACTACAATTTTAATGGTTTACATAATAAATCATATAATCAAATTAGTTATCTATTTTTTTACTTATTTTAAGATTCGTTAAAAAATGAAATGGGTTTCGAAATTAATTCATTAATTTGTTCTTGGAGATCAGTGGTCACTATTTTAAACACATTTTTATAATTTAGTAACTAATAACTATCTTTTGCTTAATTGAAGAACTGTGTTGTCCTACACGGTGAAATTAAATTACACAAAATGTAGTTAATTACTGGTTTATGTGTTGAAAAATATACAAACTTCTCTAAAACAACTCATCCCACGTAATCTTCATAGCTTTCTTACGAGATTTCTTAATGGCAAACTCGTTAATAATGTATTCTTAAATTCCTACGGAAAATATTATCTTCTGAACTTCTTAACTTTTGAATAAATTGCCAAACTGCCGCCCCTGAAAATTTGCCGCTCTAGGCTGCAGCCTACTTAGCCTATTTAGAAATACGGCCCTGCTCAACATCATGAATGTATGCTGCAGGTGAAGGGAATGCCTTTGAGAGACAGAAGATGAATAAGCACCCCTTTTTTATATGGACTGTTCAGTCGGCAATTAGGCAGCTTCTACATGTGTTTATACGTGTAGGTCTATATTAAAAAAAAATTGAAAACAGTACTTACCATTATGCATTGCTAGAAACTATAACAATAGTATACTGTAATTAGCCGATAAAACTTAAACACAAAACAATATAAAATTCACAATGGATATCACTAAAATATTAATATTACGACGTTTCGGCCCAAACCACTAGGCCTTCATCAGGTAGGCTACATCTAAATTAGAAGGAATGAAAGTTCCAAGTTAGCCAATAGAATTTTATGTAAAATGTGTTCTTGGTGGGTCTGCAGTCAAGCTTTATCTGCTTACAAGCAGAGAAGATAGATGGTTCCTAATCACAACACCTAATCACTAATTGCATTGTGAACCGAAGAAATAAACAGAAGCCTCTACAAAGGAATAACTACAGGGTCTTTATTATAAGTTGAGACGGGTGGCGACGGAAGGCTTGAGACTGGGCGACGGAAGGCGCGCGCAGCCGGTCTGACCTTGATGCAACATCGGCACGTGCAGTTATTGTTAAAGTGTCAACATGGTGAGACCCATTTCGCTGCAGCATCGTATTTTTGTGTGTAAACATTATTTTAAGTACGAGTCTGCTGGACATGTACGTGATGAAGGTAAGGTTTATCGAACAAATCCTCACACATTGGAGGAGCTGAAAGAAAACATTACGAATGAAATTAGGGGCATTACAGTGGAAGAACTCACTTGCGTCAGCCAGAATGTGGTTTCCAGATACAATGCCTGTATAACACAGGAAGGACGACACTTCCAACATATGTTATAAGGTAAAATATGTAATACTTTATATAGCCTACACTTTAAGCAGGGAAGCCGCGCGCGCGTATGGTGGCTAATGCGGACTCCGTAGCGGAGAGACGGAGAGACGGAGAGACGGTCGCCCCGTCTCAACTTATAATAAAGACCCTGTAGAATCTCTTCATCTTCCTGTCATTTCTTTCATCACTTGTGTCACTACCAGTCTCCAGGATTTATAATTGTGACTTCAACATTGTCATCCCTAGCAACTTCTTTTTAAAAATTGTTCTTTTGCAATTTTCTCACATGAGAAACATAATTATGATTTTATAACCCCATCAAGTGCTTCGTTTTGTAGCTTCACTACATCAGGAAACCTAAATGTAAGTGATGTTTAGCTTTGACACCTCATCTTTAACTTTATAATTCATCTTGATGAGATTATCATGGCAGTGATAAGCAGGCAACTGAATAACGTCCGCATGGCCCATTTCTAATGTTATCTGATCCAATTCATATTATCTTTGTGAGTTTTGTATGTAGCAACGGTATGGTATGGTAAGGTGCATCTTTATTCTTATATACATGTTAGATACATTATCCATAGAATAAATCCAACGCACGGGCCTAGACGGCCGTTCGTGCTTTTACTATGCACAAGGCAAAAACAAACAGAAGAAGAGAAAAGTAACATTAATAATACAAAACAATATAATACGATAACTTACTATAATAATGCTATATAAAGATGAAGAAAAGAACGAGTGCTAACAGTTCTAATGGTGGACTTTTCCTATCATATAATATTTTGTGTTCTAAAATCACCATTATGGTTGAGGAAATTGGTGTGTAACAATTTCAAGAACAATGTTCAAAGTCTTATCATTGAATAATTTCTAAAAATCACAAATTCACATTTCACATCACTTGTATTTCTTGGTCATTGTAGGTTATGGAACAATAATAACAAAAGTTATCACATACTATGCATAGCATGATTGGCCTGAAGGTCTCTCACCGAGGTTGGCAAATTATTAGCTGTCCCTTCCTTCTCCCCTCTATACTCAAAGGTATCTATTTCTCCATGTGAAGAGATTAATAACAGTGAATGGGGAAAGAGAAATAAACAACAGATACCAATACCCTTTTTTTTTAAAAAAATAATGTGAATTGACTGACACACTTAATTAATCCACTTACCAAATTTTTGGTAGAACATGTTTCGTATGCCTTCGCATGCATTCTCAACTACTTGTCAACTGCTGGTCCTTGTTTGCTAGAAGAATCTCTATAAAGATTTTTAAGCATGTGAAGGCATGTGAAACATGTTCTACCAACAATTTGGTAAGTGAAGTAATTAAGTGTATTAGTCAATTCACAATATTTTTAAAAAATGTTATAACTTCACTGTGAAAGTTCCATCATAACTTTTCAAAACCAATACTTGTTTTAAAAGTTTGTTATAAAATCGATGCTAATTACTGTTAACATACAAGTAGTGGTAAAGTAGTAGTTTGTAATGAAGTTGGTATGCTTGTTTAAATTAATGGAATGGAAAAAATTAATCATAACTGAAGTAGAAGTTATTATGACAGTAGTTATCCTGTAATCCTTACAACTTTTCACATATGGTACAGATTAATACCCGTAAATGTAAATATGACCTGGTAAAACATGTGCACCAAGAATTAAGGCATTTCAGTTAATGAAAGGGGTCTGGTCAAATTCTTGTAATTTTTTTAATAAATAAAATCTGGAGAAACAAAGTTACAGTCCCGCTTTAAATAGTAGCCTAACTTCCCCCTCTATAAATGGATTGATGGAAATGTGATGTATTATATCACTCTTAAATAAATACAATGGTTTGTTAGAAAATGTGGTTAATTGTTTTATCATTTGTATTCCTAACAGAACTGTACGAAGTCTGTGAGCTTATGGGTTCAGACCAAGCTACATTACAAGAGGCCTTGACATCTCGTTCCCTAGAAGAAAGCCAGGACTATGTAGCAGCTGACCTAAGTGCAAGTGAAGCCACTTATTCTCGTGATTCACTTTGTAAAGCCCTGTACAGCCGGTTATTTACATGGCTTGTTAACAAAATCAACGAAAGTACAAAGGTAATAGTGTAAAAATTCAATAATTTTTCTTGTAGAATATATTTTAGATAATTTATTCAAAGAGTTGAGATAAAGGTAACCGAGTAAAACCTGCGAGAGTGAAAGGAATGAAGGCCAAATTAATAGTTTAAGATTAAATAAAACTTTAGTGATACACAGGGATTACCCAGAATTAAGAAACTTGGTTACGTTTTCTGCTCTTTATGATTTCAGTCCGTCTATTTTCAGAATATTCTTTCCCAAGTTATCAAAGCTGTCACGTTATGGAAGTCCAGAATTTGGTTATTTCTAGTGAAATTTGGTTTAATATTATCAACAAAGTAGGAGTTTATATAAAAGAGGAGTAGGGGGTTGATTTTTATTGTTAATGTGATTTCAAAATAATTTACACACAATTAGTAATGTTAGATGGGATTAAACATGAACTCAGTTTCACATAACAAGAGAATTTCAGAGAAACATAATTCTCCAATGGCTTCGAGCATTCACAAGCAAAAAATTAAAACAGACTCAATAGGCCTACAGTATTCTGAAATCAAACCATTAAGTCAGACGTTATATAAAACATACCAAAATATGCATTACAAGCAGTGATTATAATACTTTAGCAAACTAAATTAAAATTACATTTAAATTAATGTACCAGATATTTCCTTCTCTGTAAGAGTTCATGTTAATATCAAATTCAGAAGTGCATTTTGGGTTTGTGATTTAAGGATGGTAGGGAAGCAGAGCAGCTTTCCTTTGAAACCACCTTGGAGAGCAAGTTAAAAAATTCTTGCATTGTCAGTGAGACCACACCTTGTAAGTTAAGAGTTAAATTCAGGAAGACATTGTTGGGTTTGTGATTTAAGGAGGGTAGGGGAAGCAGAGCAGTTTTTTGTTTGAAACCACCTTGGAGAACAATTCTTGCATGGTCCATGAGACCACACCTCTTTGAGTTAAGGGTTAAACTGTACATAAGGTTTCAAAACTGCATTCAGTTCATCGACCATCGACATGTAGACAAATTTTGTTCATGTCCAAATTTTATTCCTTGAGCTTCATTATCCACATAATATTCTAGTCAGAGTAGTGCATGTGTAGCCATTGGTTTGCAGCCAAATTCTCTGTGAAGCAGGAAACCCAAGCTGTGGACTTTGTGGCCTTTTCAGCAAAGACTAGAGCCGGCACAGTCCATTTGCCAGGCTGCGCAGTCTGTACTGAACTTATGCCCATCAAGAAATCCAATGCAACACTCATCTCTCATCTATCAGCTATAGGTCTATGCGACTCTTTCATAAAAGCATTTAAACTTCAGTACTTCCAAAAATTCATGCCTTTAAATAATACACCCAACCATTTTGTCTACAATATTTCATAGAAAAATATTCCTGTTTATTAAGAAAGAATATCTTTCAACTATCCTTATAGAGGATTGCCACTACAGACAAAGCATTATTAACAATACGGTTTCACAAGTATAAATAATAACAACAAATACTGGTAAGAAAAGAAGTAATTAAATGAAAAGGAGAGGAAAAAAAGCAACAGAACTGTGGCAGTAAAGTCACAAAGAGTTATGAGTGCCAGGATGAATACCGATGGGGGTAGAACCTTTGAGAGCAGCAATTGAAATGACTCTTATTAAAGTGGCCTTGAACTTGAACCTCTTACAGAATTAAGCCCGACCATCAACCCAATGACTTCATTGGATGTTAAGTTATACTTTGCCAGGCTCATAAATGCAGCATTTTTCAGAGTTGACTTCTGCTGGTTATTTTATATGGTGTTTGATTCTAACAGTTGGTTGATTGTGAAGCCTGATGACGAGCGAGGTGGAATGGCAAGGATGTCAATTTGTCAGAAGTAACCTTTCTGGGAGAAAGATTTTCTCATAGACATGTGCCCGCTCTTCCTTAATTTTTCTGCAATGATTGACTTGTTCTTATGATCCCGGCAGTTTTGAAGTGTTGTGCTCATGGGACAGAGATGAGATGTGACAAAGTGTTTCCATGTCTCCGTTGCAATAGTGACAGTGGTTTCTGTCTTGGGACCTCCCTGGTATAGCACTTAGTAGACAGACATTGACTGTTATTTTTAAAGCTGTTCTTCATTTGCTGCTGGTAAGCTGGTCAGGTTGTGGACCCATTTGTTTGCACGGGCGTGTTCATAAAGAATAACACCCTTACCCTTCTGTGATTAGTGGACACCAAGAGTGAAATTTTCGCTCCTGTAGTGCTGTTCATAAATTCTTTACTTTCAACCGTGAAGGTAACATGACAGGTGGATCAAGTTTATTTTAACGTGTTATTGTTTCACCAGAATAACTGTGACTGGCATTCACATGGATGTTACAGGATCTCTGCAAACTTGTTGTAAGAATGCTTCCCAGCGGCTAAAAAGACCAAGTCCTGTATACTATCTGTTAGTGTGCAGCATGTTGTGTAGGGAGTTGCAGTATCTCTTTCAGTGTATTCTTTATAAGTTTATCAGCATTGGAGAGAAGTTATGGTATTTTTTTTCTTTATTGGAGTTGTCTGGAACTCAGTGGCAGTTTCTCCTATGTGCTGCAGTGCTGCAGCACACAGCTTGTTTTCTGCTCGTCGTATAATGTTATTTTCAAACGCAATATTATATTTTCTTTTGTGTAGATTTTGAACTTGGCGCGTCCACACAAGAATTTCTTAGCTGGTAGCTTGGGAGTCAAGAGTCGGTAATGTGAATATTATCTTTTCCGCGAACAGTGCAGCGTTTGTAGGGTGTGACGTCATGCTCGACCTTGACTGCATGGCGTATATGGGAGTTTTAACCTGCAAAATGTGCTGTGGCAGCGGGCAGCCCAGAGTGGGATTCTGAGGGAGGTTCACGTCTCACCGGCGGGCACGCTGTTAGTTATGTGAGAAGATCTTCCACCATCTGACGGTAGGGGACCGTGATGTAGCGAGTAAGCAATGCTTTTCATCTTCACCGCCAAATTCGAATGTGTTAAATTCAGAAAAACCCGGATTCCACAACCCCGATTAAGTATTCTGTCGCACTGGGAACACTAAGCGACTTCCTCTACCTCGATCATTAAAAATACTATTTTCTCGTCTCTTATTCCATTTCGGGGAACTCTAAGGCGATTTTCCCTGCCCTAATTATTCATATTATTATTATCATTATTATTATTATTTATTAATATTATTATTATTATCATTATTATTATTATTATTATTAATTTTTATTTTTATTTTTGCTATTTTCTCTCGTCACATAACTCACACAACGTTCGACGAGACGAGAGAAATTCTGATGAGGCTGGAGTAAAGGAGAGGATGACAGGTTTTCAAGTTTGTTTTTCAGTTCATATTTTTTTTACTATGTCAAATACCGTCGTATTTTGATAATTTATCCCCAGATATTTGACATTCTCCTCTGGCGTTAACACTCAATTATGTGACCTGAACTTAAAGTGATGGGTTTGTGGCTAATAATCCCATTGGTAATGGAGATGCACTTAAACATTTCAATATTAATGTCCAGTCCAATTTCGTTAAATCTCAAGACGCCATTCTTAGCAAATTATTTTGCTGAATTATTTTGCCAATAATCAGAGTGTCATTAGTAAAGTTGATATATTAGCTAGTCCTGATGCAATTGAATATCCATATTCTAGGGAAGTCTCAGAAGAAAGTTCATGTAGAATGTTATCAGTTGAGAAGTTATAAAGAGCTGAAGAAAGTGGAGTTCCCTGCATTCATATTTCATATTGCTCCCGGTGGTGAAGTTAGGGCCTCCAAGCAGAGGTTACTGTTATCTGTCTGAATTTCGGTATGCTTGTTTCTTATTAGAGGACATAGTAACAGATGGTAAGCCCATCAATTTACAACCCCTGCCCCGAAACTATGTGAAAGGGCTGATGAATTTTTTTCCAGAGGCTCTAATTTAGGCTTTGAGTTCTTTTACATGCTTTAAATCTACAACATGGGCCCCCAGCTTAAAGTCCCTCCCAGAGGACTCCATACCCAAGATTTTTACATCTTGAAAAATCCATCAACTATGGCTGGGTTTGATCCCACAACCTTCGGATCTAGAGGCGGGCACACTACCTCCGCGACCAAAAGATCCCTGCATTATGCCCTAGTTATGAGTCTTGTTGCTCTTTGGGGTTTTTATTACTAAATAAATAAATAATAGCTATAGGCCTAGTTTAGCAATTGCCACTTGCTATTTGTGTGGTATTAGTATTCTGAAGTTCTAAAATAAGGTTGCAGGTTTTGAAGGAATACCAAGTGATGAAAGGGTTTTTTGAAGATGTTGGTGTCCCATATTATCAGAAGCACGACTGATATCCAGGAAGACTAATATCACATTTTTTGTTGTGGATGTAGCAGAGGCGAGAACTGACTCAAGAATAGATGTGTTAATCAAAGTTCCTGGGTAGTGCATTAATCCTCTTTGGTTTTCATTGAAGTTCACAATATCCCTCAAATGATTATCGAGAATATGCTCGATTGCTCTTCTCATTATGGAACAGATTGTTATTGGTCTGCAGTTTCTGAGATCAAATTCGTCACCACCTTTATATATGAGCACTGTTATGGCTTGCTTTAGGCTCTCAGGTACTATTGACTTTTAAGCATAATGGTGTCTTTCCTTTTTTATCAGTTTCTTTAATTTTTCCTTGAAATCACTGTCATTCTATCTAACAAACTTTCCCTTTGTCTTTCTCATTCTTTCTTTTATTCCTCTCCCTCTCAATTCCACTCCCTCTCTCACCCTCCATTCCTCTCTCTCTCTCTCTCTCACACACACACACAATTGCTTCTCTCTCCAATATCTCCCTCCTCTCTTTCTCTGTCCCTCTCAGTCCTACCAGGCTTCTTACTACAACCTACGGTGCTGCATGACCAAGGAAACAGTCAAATCAGCTGAATGTGTTATTTATAATAAACCTAAATAAGAGTAAAATAATGAAGATCTATATACAATTTTTCCGTTGTAAATAATTCTCATTTAGTACAAGGAAATACAGAACAATAATGGGTACACAACTCTGTATCGATTGTTATTACTTCCTCTGGCCATACCACAGGTACTATAGGTAAAGGAAGTATTGTTTTTGACCCCCTGATTTGAAATTGTGTTTTTAACATAAATACACATTTTGAATCCAAAAATAATATTTTTGGAAACACATCTTTGTGTGTGTCTGTGAATTGCCTAACAAAAGAATGGAAAATCGTATGAAAACAAAATTTTGTTTTTGGGTTAGGTACTTTCTGATGATGTGTCACAAAGTTTGGCTACAACTTTATCTTATTTTTAAGGGGACTTTACGTCCGTCGCCGTGGGTGAGTCAGTAGCGCGCCTGCCTTCCACTCCGGCGGCCCGGGTTCGATTCCCGGCCGGGTCGGGGATTTTCCAGTAGTGAAAAATCCCTTTCCCGGGTTCAGGACTGGGTGTTTGTCAGTAGGTTAAGTCTTAGGTTAAGATAATGTACATTGTGCGCGATTCCTTAATTATTATTAAGAAAATTTAGTTTTTCGTTATTTTGTCAAAAACGGCTCTAATGATTTTGTTTAAAATTTGTACATGGGGTGCTTATACCAGGAAGCTAAAACTTTTATTTGAAACATTTTTTTGGAAAAAAATTATCTAAAGTGTAGTTATAAGCCACCCACTTTGAATAAGCACTCTGGAATACGGCTTCTTGTAATGGAAACTAGTATGAAAACAACATTTTGTATTTCGGTTAGTTACCTTCTGGGGATGTGACATGAAGATTGGTGATGACTTTTTCTTATTTTTAAGAGGACTTTACATGAAGAAAATTTCGTTTGTTATGATTTTCTCGAAAACAACTCTAACGATTTTGTTTGAATTTTATACATGGGATGCTTATACTAGGAGCTAGAACTTTTATTTTAAAATTTTTTTTCGAAAAAATTCTCCGAAGGGTAGCTGTAAACCTCCCACTCTGAATACGTGCTCTTTGCAAATTGGCCTCTTGTTCTATATCAGAATATGAAGCGAGAAAAATGTAGGCCTATTGGCCATGCTTAAAGAAAGTTACGAGAGTGCATTAATCAGAATTTGTTTTGGTTACCTGTTTGTATCCTTTGGGGATGCAATGTGATGTGGTAATGGCATTCTCTTCATATTTACAACCAATTTACATGAGTAGAATGCCATACATAATCTTACACTAAGAGGCTGACTTTATTTGGGCAGATATCAGACTTTTTGTAGAAGTGTTTGGTTTCCAAATCTACACTGCATTCTAATAGTAGTTTCCTAGGTTTACCTTCCATTCTCTTTATGTTACTGTGAAAGGGTGTGTTCACATACGTGGGATCTAAATGTGTTTGCCTTTTGTTTTTTATAAATCCTGCTTGGCTGAAGATCCTCTCAGTTGCTGTACTTGTTGTTGGTATGAATGATTTGTTGTTGTTTTTGTTGTTGTTGCAAGTTTAGAAAGGCAAAGGCAAAGTAAAGATGTTCTGAGAAGAAAAACAGTTAAAACGTTAACTGTTTAGCTTCATTATCTTCCTCCAAGCCATTTATGGTTGGAACTGCCACAGTCCATATTATACTACCTCCTATTCTGTTCTCATTACCACTAATGACGTAGCTTCTTTTCTACATCAGTGAGTTGGCCCTTTTATGTATGTTGTGAGGTTTATGCAGAGCCTGCTTAACGAATGTCTTCCAATGTTACAGCCTTTGCAATACAATGATGCAACCTATTGTACCCACGTAAAGTGGGGTCAAGATCTAATCCAACTCTAGCCCAACCCATGTTCATCTCTGATTCTAGTATACAACAATGATACCAGTATCATAATTTGACAGTTATTATTGACAGTTAAGCAGTCCACTGCTGTGGCGTAGGGGATGTGTTCACTCCTCTCATGCAGCGGGCCCGGGTTCAATTCCAGTTCGGGACAAGTTACCTATGTGGGGTTTTTTCTCACCTGTGAGACAAATGTCGGGTAACTCTAGGTCCTTGTGGTCCCCGGATATCATCTGGCCGTCATTATCATCTTCATCCCAACCTCGCCTTGTTCGGAAAGAGTGTGTGTGTGAATGGTGTGTCTCGTCCTTTGTGTTCATGTTGTCTCAGAGGTAGCCCTGGCATTGAGCCGATCACTCATCCGGGGAGGCCCTCCATGTCTTGTCTGGCAAAAAAAGTATGTATGTAATCCATAGATAATCCTGTAAGGCCCAGACAGCGTGGGTCACTTAAAATGACCTTAAAAGGGAGAGGTAAAACTAAGGTGAAGATAGATAGAAGAGTTAAGCAACAATGTCTATAATCGTTGATACCTCTTTTTAAATTTCTCACTCTTCCACTGTCATGCAGGAAGTATAGTCCTGCAAAACAAATGAGCATCTAGTTTATGCAACAGGAGAATTTTGATTCCCTTCCTCCACAATATGTTTGTTTATCACTCATTTCCAATAACTTCTATTAATTAAACCCTTTTCCTCATAACTTGGTAAGTTTTTAAGATTCTGAGATGAAATCTTTCATGAAGCTTCCTTTGGTATGCTTATCTTACTAATATTTGTGATTCATTTTTAAAACAAGTTTTATTTTGAAATAAATTTTTTGTTTTCATAGTAACAATGTATTTTAATTTAAAATAATTACATTATTGGTATTTCAAAATTTTTTATTCAGTTTTCTTCATAATTTGTGACATTCATAATAAAATAAATAAAAATTAGGGAAAATCCAAAAACAGGTCGCACCTTCAGATAGTATATCCTGCCCAACCCACCCAAAATGGTGCACTTCCTTTTATACCACGATCTAGCGAATTCTTTTGTCCTCATATTATGAAGAAACTCGTGATTGGACGTTGGAGGTGTGACGTCATATCGCTAGATGACCAGTGACAGCCTGACAAACCTTGCGGGAGTTATAATGAGGTGGGTACAAGACACTTGTGACAGTATACAAGGTCAGTGGGTACAAGGCATTTGCAACAATATACAAGGACAGTTGGTTATCCTGCTTTGCTAAGAAACAAAATACATAACACAGTCCGTGCAAATGTGAATATCGAGTGGGCCGAGCTTAAGGGGCTTCGCCAAAAATTATATTCATTAAGAAATGTTTATTAATGATTATCGACATATGAGTGTACAGAACCTTAGCCACTTCTTTGATACAACATTTTGCAACAATGCTAATTGTTAATAAGTGAATAATTATAGAAATAGAATACATTGATCATATTAAATTACCAGGTAAATGGCTCATAGGTTAATGTAAAAGAAATACTGAACTTGACAAAAATGTTGTAGTTCTGAAACCACTGTGTCCCCTTAATAATTTAAATGTTTAAAATATAGGTCCAGTTATGCCAACATTGAGAGTCATTCCTGAAGAAATTAAATGTCATTATATTATATCTTCTTGACTGATTCTGAATTCTCTATTTTAACATTTAGGTAAAACGATATGGCAAAAGGAAGGTTCTTGGCATCTTGGATGTGTATGGGTTCGAAATGTTGGAAAGAAATGGTTTTGAGCAATTCATCATTAACTTCTGCAACGAAAAACTGCATCAGGTTGTGATGTATACAACGCTCAAAGAAGAACAAGAAGAATATGTCCGTGAGGGTATTGAATGGACACCAATTGAATTCTTTAACAACTCCATTATCTGTGAACTCATTGAAAAGGTACCGGTATAGTATAAATTCACACATGCATGTGTAAAGTTGGCTAAGTCAGAAAAAAGATTTAATAGTTTGAAAATCAACTTTAAATCCTACAGAGAAACTATTGATTTTTTGTTGTTTTACATATAAAGTATAAAAGATTTTACAGGTTAGTTTTTCTATTTGGAATCTTCATTCAGTGCTCATGACAGATATTAACTCACACATGAAATTATTTGACTTATTGTACTAACAGATTTAACTTAACCTGTTTTGCACAATAATGTTGTCTGACATTATTTTAAAATAAAAGTACAGGTACCTACAAAAAACTGTATTTCAACAATATTACAAAAGTATTTTCTTCAGAAGTGCATAATGATAGTATTTTAAGAAGCTAAAGCATAAATGCAAACTGTTTATTGCTGCAAGAGGTTATGGCAAATATTTAAAATGTTAATAAAAATATAATTCAGAAAATGTGATAGTAAATATTCACTGTGTTACTAGGCAGTTCACAAATCTATTTAAAATACTCTGTTTCTTTTTACTTTTTATTATTTTTATTTACTACTCAACATAAATATGACTTCTTGTTAGTCTTCATCTTCAGTAATATTGGCAAAATGGTGCAGATACCAGGACTTGTCTACAGGTCTCTGTAGAACTCC